>OZ005655.1:276187504-276819171 GCA_963930645.1 Salticus scenicus
TGAAAATTCTGATTTTAGTGGATTCATGGTGTTCTAACAAAGATCATGCATCATCTGCTTCCGAAGTACCTGATGGTAAAGTCCTACAAAAAGAACTGGTACCTGAAGGATGTACGGGAAAGATCCAGCCTCTGGATATTCATTTTTTCAGACACTACAAATCTTTTGTTCGTTACGTAACGGACACAATCATTATCGAAACACAGGAGAACATCTGGCATCGCGAAAGTTTTCTGGCCCAGCAGTCCTTTTTCTCTATATAAGTTCAACACTCCTCGTTTCAAGAACTTGATTAAGTATGCTTTTTATAAGGGCGGATACTTGGACGACGAACCTGGAATGTGGATTGCGCCAATGGATTACTGCTTTGATTCATTGATAAATGATGAGTGTGCAAAGTGTTCGGCTATCACTTTTGTAAAATGTGCCCATTGTGTACCGTCATTCTGTCTGTATCACTGTTTATTTGATGAATTGCACATTGATTGTCTCTTGTAATAGATTTGTTTGAAGTCAATAACAAGTCACATTTTCAACATCCCAACGCATATATTTTCTTTTCAGCGAGTTGTTTCTTCCTTTAAACTGAGGTCTCCACCTTCTTACCATATTATTAGTTCATATAAATACGTGAAATGAGCATTTTAGCGACTTTTGGTGTCATGTTTCCAACACTTTACTGATACTTTGTATCTCCTGTAGCTCCTAAACGCTTATCCCTCTGCCCCTAAGATTTCACAGTTTTTCTATTTGTAACATAAGCTTTCAGAAAATATATGGGTTTCCGGAAAACCGGTATCAAAGGAGAGAAGGTTTACTTGTTAGTTCCCCATCATATGGGGAACTTAGGCAATCGTGAAAATTTTTGAACTCAAGTTTTTGATTGTTTTACATGTTTTGAGATGTGAGGAAGGAGGGCACACCATCAAGGTCTAGGACCCTTGTGTAGTCAATTAGCTTTAAACCTAACACAAACACCAATATCCCTCGAACAGATAAAAAGCAACACCAACATAATTTTTTGAAGCTTTTTGTGCTAAAGTATGCTAAAATACCTTTAAAGAAATGATTAATTTGATAATTCATACATTGATAGATAGGTTTCTCTTTATAACATGACATTTGAATGAAAAGTGCTTGCTTGAGATGAATTTAAAATAGAATCTTTTAGGAAGTAAGATTGCTTAAAAATGTGTGTTATGTTTGGTGATGTCAGTTACCAGGCACATAATCAATATAAAATTCTTTAAAATACAATAGGTAATAAGGACAAAATTTTTTGGGTGAGAGACAAAAAGGGTGATTTTTTACCCCCCCCCCCCCCACTTTCTGAAACATTTTATTTATTTATTTTTAATTGTATCACTGAGTTCACGTTTGCATAAATATAAAATATTAACATGAACAAAGACTTTTTTGCCATGACAGATCAACAGTCATTCTGTTGAGAAAACTGACTGTGAATGAGAGACGTTGTGGCTTGTCCCTTATCAAGCAGCTCTTGGGTATGGTGGATCTTGTATGGGAAGTAGTGCATTATGTTTCTGCAACTGTGCTGTAAGAATATCCTGTCTGTTGAGAAACTGCACGTGCACTCTAATGTCTGTGACTGTGCGGCAACAGCTGTCTTGACAGATACAGCATCACCAAGTACCGGTGTGACAGGTTTACGGCCTCTTCCAGGCTAATTTCCCCGTCCCTTCAAATCTCTTAATCATGGCCCAGATACCTTTAGTAGACATTGGTCATTGCTACAGGTTCTTTATATGATGAAATTCATAAACTGCAGCAGAAGCATTCCCCGTGTTTTCTAAAAACAGCTTCACTAACAACGCACATTCAACTAAAGATACCGTCATCATTACAGCCGGAAACATTGACATAAAACAGGACAACATCTGCGAATGTTTTATACCCTATTCCTCTTTTTCGCAAGCATGCAAATATCGACATTTTTTTCCCTAAAACTGTCAGCTTTTCCCGGTTTTACATTTTATAACTTATAATTCTTGTGCTTTATTGTTAATATTGTTTCTGTATTCTGTTTTGGTCATTTATTGTGTTAAATTTAATGTTTTTCCAGAAAAAGCACCCTCTGGTGGACATTTTGGAACAATTTTTTTTTTCTTTTTTAATTCCGTGAGCGCATCTCGTGCATAGTCCCTATATCATATTTCATTGCACCATATTTCTGTTCACCCATTTGTACTGTAGGATGCTGTTTCTAGGGGAAGTTTAATTACAGCCACTCTGTATATACATAAATGTTTAATGAAATTTATACTCTTAATTACAATTAATGGTGTTCTATCATGAGGAATAAAAAGTTTATGAGCAAATAAAATAATTCAATATCCCAACAATGTATAAACTACATCTTACCAGATAAATTACTGTGAAGTATCATTAAATACTTTCAGTCGTACTTACCAGTTTTTGCTTAGTTTAACTGTTTGAAACTGTACAATTTGTTTTATAATTTTTATAATATTGTTCTTTAATAATAAAATATATTTATAAAAGTAATTTTTTAAGACTAAAGTATCTTTAAAATAATACCTCCCCCCCCCCCCATTTAAAAATAATAATATAAAATAAAATAAATAAAGCAATATATAATAGAGATGAGAAGGGCTCAGCCCGAGCCCGATCAGGCTCAAATCTTATGCAAGTCTTCGGGCTCCGGGCGGGCTCAGATTCAAGCTAAAAGTTCCGTTTATTTTATTCTTCACTAACTGTAAAATGAAAAAAAAAAAAAATTATATTTATTTTGAGAGCACCTTTAGTAATGCCATATTAGTCATGATAGGTTATAAATCACAAAATAATCTTGCAAACCTTAGTAGCTTTGACTTTCCTTTTTCTAAATAGAACTTTTTTCAGTGGGATGCATATTATGTCATAGTGTTATACAGTAATCCTTCCTCCTTCGTTATATTGGACCTCATTATTTCACTCATTAGGATAAATTTTTTGTCCCCCGACAGGCGCGTTATAAACAATGGGCTGCACTATAAATATATATTATAATAATATATACATGTATACAGAGACAGAAATTGTTATAACATTTATAGTTATTTAAATTGAGGATTGATAATAAGAAAACTAATTTGAAAATGAAAACGGTATTTAATTTTACTATTGTGTATGCGTTGCATAGCATACCACTTTCAATATCGGGCTCAGGCTCTGATCACACAAAATTTTTCGGGCTCGGGCGAGCTCAGTTCAAAAATGTTTTGGGCCCGGGTGGGCTCGGATTGCCAAAATAGAGCCCGAACTCACCTCTAGTATATAAACTAAATTATTAAACCTTTAACTATGATGGTAATTAAGAAACAATTTAACAAGTCTACCTTGCATTCCAATGGTTTTCAATAGGCAATTTGTTTTTTTAATTGACAATTTTTACATTGCCTATTTTTCCATTTTAAACAGTAAGCCCTGACTATTTAATTGATTTTCAGTTTAAAGAATTAAAAATTTATTACTTGTAATCAATGAGGTAAATTTCACTTGGGTATATTTTTGCCAATGTAAATTAAGGAGTTTTACACAAATACTCAAAGCCACTTTTATTTTGCTTTTTCCATATTGTATTGTTTTAGATGAATACTGAAAGGCAGGGCTTGTTGACTTTAGAAAACAAGAATTCCCATTTGCTATAGCTAATGTCGCTTAGAATCATCTTTTTTGTTTCAATTTTTTTTGTATTTGATGTTGTTGTTGTAATACATCTTGACTAGTAATTAAAAATATTTTGTTTAATTTTTTCTGTTATTTTTTTAAATTTACTTTGTCTACAAAACTTTATAAGAGATGGCTCTTTAAGTCGCTCCAAAAGAGATTTATTTATATCTTAAAAACTAATAACTGAAATGAATTGCAAATTTGCACACCCATATTTTTCAGCATTAGGATTCATTTTATGTAAAAATTAATATAGGTCATAATTCATAATTTTTTGAATATGAATTTATTAATATTTTTCATAATTAGAAATATTTTTCTGAATCAAAAGGGATTATGGATTATGTTTGTTTTGGTTTCTTCACTGTACCTCATAAAAAAAAAGCTACCTATATCAATCAAGTTATTTTTTGTGACGATATTAATAAAAGTTTGCAATATGAATTTAACATTAGCACATCCAAACTTTGAATGCTTATAACTTTATAAAAATAAAAAATAATAAGTAAAATATACAACCAATATATGTTTTGTGTTGTCGCGACCCCAGGAATTCAAATATGAAATAAAAATAGGGCATTGCTATTCAAAAAATCAGAGTTAGTGTGCATTTTAATATGTAGATGGCCACCAATTTAAAATTTCACTCCATTTTCTAAAAGTATGCACATTACCCTGCCAAATGATAACTGTTACATTTTTTTTTGCACAGATTAGCAACGAAGTTACATCAAGTGTTGCATATTTTTTCCTCGACTGTATATAGCATTCACAATTTCTATGTACACTGTGCTGATGTTTCTGTTTTATGATCCCTTTTGTGGTTTTTCATTTATGCATGTTTTTGTCACTGTTCCCTGTGCTTGCACATAAATGAGAGATCACTGTATATGTATTATATATTAGCATGGTGGCTATATCTGCATAGTGTTTCTTTTAAAATTATCTCGTCTGTGGCCCTTCATGTCCCACTCAACAGCAAAAGTGGCTCTCCAGCCAAAAAGGTTGTGTACCCTAGAGTAAAGATTATACGATTTGCTGGAGAGAGGCCCAACCCTCTCATTATGAAAATATTTAATTTTAATAAGGTTTAGCAGCAGTGTTAGAAATAAGAATTTTGAAACTAGGCGTCAAAATAAAGCCAGGATTAAATTTTTTGGGTGTCCAAACTAAAAATCTAGGTGCCATGTATAATTAAATATGTATATTTAAAAAAATAATAATAATAAAGCATCAACTTGTAAATAATATATGCAAGATTATATAAAAAATATTTATGTAATGAATGTAACTACATTGACAATATTAAACGTACATATTTAAAATCACAAATTCATTCTTCACCCAGAAGAAACATCATTCCACCACAATTTAATAGCATTTCCTGGGCAGAAATCTTCCAATTTAGGGCTGTTTAATTTAATCATTAACAAATCGTCAACTACTTTCATAGAGAAATGATTTCTTAAATCAGTTTTTATTAGGTTCAAATTAGGTTTTTATTATGTTAGGTGAAATAGACTTGTTTGCTGTCTGATGGGATTGGGAAAATTATTAGATATGATGAGGAAAAAAATCCAGGCGTCAAATATGGCACTTATGATTGGAATTCTAGGCATCAAAATGAAAAAACTGGTTGCAAAATACGACTAACGACTGCTTATTTCTAACCCTGTTTAGGAGTCAATATAAATTTGAAATTTAAGTATTATTTTATAAATTTAACTACCAAAAAAAAAAAAATGAATTCTAGCAATACTGAAAATGAAGAAAAATACCTGAAATCAGGTAAATTACCTGAACACAATCCAGGGTTTTAAAAAAACCCTTTTTTTTTTTTTTTTTAAATGGGGCTTTTTTTAAAAAAATGTAGAATAACACAGTTGGGTTTGAATTTTAAGTTTATTTCAAAAGAGAACAGTTTTAGACTAAAAGAAAACTTATTACAAAATAATAGTAATTAATTATAATTAATTAAAAATTAAACGACCTTCATATTCTTAATATTGGTTTGGCCTAAACTGTAAAATGAATTCTTACTTTATTCTATTCAGTATTTTATCACAATTTTGAATTTAATTTTTCATCAAGTTATTTTGTGTAAAATTAAAATTAGTAACAAAAGTGAAATATTTTAAACCTACCATGTACGATTTTCATATTACAAATAATTCTGTATTTTTATATGGTTAAAGTAAAAAAATGTGAAAATATTTTTTAAATTTTTGTTAATAATGATAACTGACATTTGATTCATATTTGAAAATTTAATAAAGGAATACAAAACAAAATTATCACTGCCTACTTTTTACACTTACATGTCAGGAGTGCCTCCAGCTTTTAATTTTTAAAGCTCATTTTTGTGAAAAACGAAATTTTTTTGTGAAACTTTTTTCTGCAAGAAAAAAATTGTGTAACACCTTCCATTTTATTTGTCATTCTATATAAATGTTTATTATCAAATTAACAGCGCTTCATTGAACCAAGTTATAGGTAAACATAAAAAATAATTCTGGAACACAAAAAATTTTTATAGAAAGGTCATTCATTTTTATAAAACTAAATCTTTTGAAAAGGCAGTTTTAATGAATTTGAAGTTTTCGAGGGGCAAAAAAAGAACCCTATTTTTTGCCTGTATCCAACCTTACAGGGTCAATATATTATATTTGTTAGTTATGTTTAATATTTATTGTTAAATCCTTAGAATATTTGGCAAAGTATTACTTTTATTTTTTCATCATGACTTACAAATACAAAAATGGCTTGCAATATTGTTCATTTTTTCTCATCTTTCATTTTTTAAAACTGTTCTGTTCAAAAGAGATATTGTAGATAGGTGGTTGAAATGACAGGAATGTTTCTAACAAAGTTGAAAAATAATTACATAATTTCAAACTGGCATATATTGTATCACTAATATGATATGCTGTGTTATGTAGATATAATAATAATTATATATATAATATAATAATTATACTTATACATATAATTATTATCCTACATAATATCTATTATATATAATAATGTCAAGTAAAAAAATATAAGTAAATTATTTTTTAAAAGTGAAAAATTTTATTAGATTTAAAAAAAACCCAATAAAACCCACTTGAGTGTGGGTTTTATTGGGTTTGTGGGCGTGTCCGAAACCCTGACACAATCACTCCTGCTCCTGCCAGTGTCCTAGATATATCACACAAAAAAAATGTATTAAAATAACAACTTTGACAAACAAATAAGTGAATTGTTATTATCATATTACCTGCCTAATGAAAACACTAATGATACCTACTGAACTACTAATGTTGTACTGAAATTCAATAATAAAACTCTAAGCTTTTTTTTTTTTTACTTACACTGATTGGTTTCTAAACTATCCAACTATTCATTAATGGAAAATTTATCTGCTTCATATCATGAGCCATTATCATTTTGATCAAGATATCCTGTAAATTGTGATTGCTTCAGGTCATTAAGGAGCTCCCTTTCTTCATTTGATATATTATAAGTGCTTTCTTGTTCATCATATCCGTCATGTGATATGCTATGATCACTTTCATATTTGTCATATGACTCATCCTCATTAAGGAACTCCCTTTCTTCATTTGATATAAGTGCTTTCATGTTCATCATATCCTTCATGTGATATGCTACGATCACTTTTATATTTGTCATATGACTCATCATCTTGATCACTATCATCGTTTTCCTGCACAGATTTTTTTAAGTCATAACCTTCAATTATGCAACAAAACTTATAATATGAGGGTTTATCATGATCTAACTCTAACATTACATCTTCAGGAGCTACACCATAATGCTCCAAACCGAAAAGCACTATTTCATCATCTTCACAATTATCACATACAACATTAGCTGGATCTTCTGCCATAAACATTAAGTGCAAAGGATTCTCATTGTATTTTTCTATAATTTCTTTAATATCAAAATTCAAAGCAAGAGCATTTTTAAAATCATCATCTTTTAAAAGCTCTATCAAAGTATCATTACTGATATCAGGATCTTTCAGTGCTTTCATAATAGCACTTTCATAACCCATATTATTGTCATCATCCAAAATGAAACTTATTTTATCAGCACCTAATTCAATTAAATCAAAAATATTTACTAGAGGTGCTTCATCACTTTTTTGAATTAGCTCTAAAATTGGCTGACAAGAAAGTAACAACAGAATTTCCCTAGATACTGTATTTATATCTATTCCATTTTCTTTTATAATCTGAATTACCTTTTCCTCTTCCTTGGTTCTTTTAAACTTTTTGTTAAAGTATTGCAAAATTTTTGTTCTTCCAGAAACTGCCTGGATTATAGAAGAAACAGTATTCTTGTTTGTTATTCGATTCGACAGTGCTTCTTTTAATGATGACTTCTGATTTTCGTTAGCACTGCAAAGTTTTGATATAATACTAATCAGCTGAGCGTGAACTGTAATTTTTTTTCTACTATTATTAAAACAATAGTGATCAGTATCAAGATGATAGTCCTTATTATAGTGAATTGATTTGTTGATAAATAATGATTTACACCAATTATAAAGTTTAGAGTTTGACTGGCTCACCTTTTCAAACTCCTTTATGTCCTCATCAATTGGAGACTGGGGTCCAGTAGTAGAGAAAGTTATTTCACGTGACTCACGAGCCCTTGGAGCTTTATATTGTGTTGCTCTTGAAGGCACTGCGGTAATAATTGGTTCATCTTCACTAAATATATATGTTGCCTCAGATCTATTTTTCTGAATATTATTTAGCAATATAGGAGATTCTAATTTATTCCCTCTCTGTATATCTATAAATCTTTCAGGTACAGTATTATTTTCCTTGGGTATTAATACACACATGTTAGGTTCTGGATAATAAATCACTAAGGGAAGATAAAATGTTGTTTGTATACTGCGCATTCTATCCAAGTCACTCAAAAGTTGATAAGAAAGCCCATATTTTGTATCTGAAGGAAAATCATATCCTGTGGACATTACAGTAGGTACATTAACACAGCCCTGAACAATGCGCAAATAAGCACTAAAAATGCCATTAAAATTGATTACATCAGCATCTACAAGACTTAAATATATATTTGAAGTATGGTCTTTTTCTCTGAATTCTTGTACTAATTTTGTTGTGCATGGATGTTTTCTTGCATAGTCTCGCAAGTATTGGTAAGGTATAATATTACGGTTTTCATCAACACTACCTTCTTCCTGTTTGAGAAAATTTTCAGCTATATTTCTATCATATCTTTTTAATTTTTTATAAAATGTTCTTACTGTCTCATAATCAATAGCTTTTCCTTCATTGTCATACCATTTACATTTCCAAAAAAATGCAAATTTTTCATACCTAATATCTGTATTAACATTGCTTTCTGCCTCTAATTTCAATGACTCATTTTTTCTTGTACTCAATGACTTCATTCTATTTAATCCTATGGACACTGCTATATCTAATTCACGCTCTTTATCATCTTTTTTAAAACCGTTGTCTGACAATTTCTTCAGAAAAGGATTTATTAGACGGCTATTATCTGTGTATTTATTATGAATTATTAACTCTTCAGTAATGCTTTTCTCTTCCTCTTCCTCTTCCCTCTTTACTTTCTTCTTAGGTGATTGAGTTGAAGTAGTAGTAAAGGAAAAGGCAGTAGTACTTGCATTCATTTGCTTGAATTGAGACTCCGATTCACTATCATATTCTTCATCAGAAGAATCATTACTAAATTGATTTTCTGGAACATAAAATATTGTATTAATAACAAAATTAGTTTTAGCAGGAGCAATTATATTCGGAGTATCAGTCAATTTCTTAATAACATCAACGGTCAGTTTGCTAGATTGCTCTTCTTTTATTGAAAGTGCTATCCTTTTATTATAATAAGCGACAGCGTAGTACTGGTAACATTGGTCAATTGCTCTTTTATAAAGAATAATAGCTTTATCAACATTTCCTTTACGCAAACAGTCATTACCCTCAATTATAAGTTCTTTGCTTCTCTTTTCAAGAAACTCTGTAGTACTATTCTCAATAACACTCATTCTTTTGGGTTTCTTTTCATCAAGCATATCAATATCTCTGCACTGGAATTCACTTTGTGTGAATGGTGGACCATTGTTTCTGAAAGATAATTGAAAAAGTTCTTTAGCAAGTTCGTCAGTTCTCTTTACTTGTTTGGAAGATGTATTTCCTTGTCCTTCTGATAGCTCTGAAAAATTTATTAATTTATTTCTTTGACCCACGATCTCTTCCTCACTTACTTTTGCTAACTTATTAGTTCTTGCTATGGAATTTAAATTAAATACTGTCCATGGACCACAATCATAACCATTAGTTTGTTGTTCTATCTTGAAATCGATAATATTATCTTCAGCAACACCGTTATTTCTTAATATTATTTTAAGTTTAGGAAAGGTCTTTTCCATAGGGGTTCCAAAACAATCAGCATAAAAAGCGTGATAACAATCCCCTATTTTCCTTAGAACTAATCCAACCCAGTGTGATCCTCGCCAAATTCCATGATAACTCTTACCGATATTTATCGGCATGATAACTACATCTGGAGAATTTGGATCATTTAAAACTGTAAAAGCTCTATTTACCTTACGCACAGCACTAGTATGATCGTTACTCACCCACTGGATTAACCCACTGGCATTACCCTGATTGTATTCTTGTAATAGATAATCGATATCTACATCATTATACCAATAACCTCTATCAGATTTCTCAGTCATTGTTGCTCAGTCCTAAATTTCAAAAACAAGCCGATTCAAATGCTGTGTTTTTCGAAAACAGTAGATCATACATCTTATACATAGGTAATTTCCTTATACAAGTTTTTTATTGAATTATATAACACTTGAAGAATATGCATATACATAGATGATCTAGTATCCAACGGAATAGTTACTAAATAAGACTCCAATTATAAATATATATATATAATAACAGAACATGCAGTATGTCTAAGAACAACACACTTGACCACATTATCGGATCTATTTTTCCATAAATAAAGATTTTTCTGTTATTCTTTAGTCAATGGGAATGTGCTACTTTTCCAGTAACTGAAATAAAAAATCAGACATCATGAAGAACGATGGATATATAAGCATCCGGTTACATCACAGATATGCTATTTACAGTATGTAATGGTAGGTAGGTTAGAGAATGGAAGGGATAGCATGAGATATGTGCTATGCCACAGGGTAGCATTATCTCGGACATGGTGTAAGTTCAGTCCAGTGTTGCCAGATGGCAGTGGCGGATCCAGAACTTAACTTTTGGGGGGGGCTAAGACTTTTCAAAATGTTATTCTTGACCAATAAAAAATTTACAATTGTAATATTCAATAGTGACTGTCAGTGTTTTGGGGGGGGCTTCAGCCCCCTAGCCCCCCCCTTAAATCCGCCACTGCCAGATGGTCCAAAGTGAATTTCCCCAAACAGTTCTCAAATTTCCCCAAAACAAGGGTTTTTTCCAAAAAAATCCCCAACTCAATTTATACTAAAAATGTAAATTTTTTGGAAAATGTTAAAAAATATTTAATGAATTTAAGCTCACATTTTTCCCCAAATGAAGCTCTTTATAGAAAAAAATCCCCATTTACAAAAATAAATTTCAATATGCTAGTTTTCGGAAAATTTTAAATTTGTGTAACTTTTGTCTATTTGTCTTTCTGAGATTCCTAATGTCTAATAATTTGTACTTAACCCATAATTATATATAAAAACAGTTTTTATTTATTTATTTTTAAATGCATGAAAAACAAGGTATACCCAGGGAACTTACAAAATTCAAGCTAGCTAACGCAAACCATCCAAATTTACGCTATTCCAGCTTACAATAAGTTTGATTATTCAAGCGAAGCAGTAATCAATAAGTATTTAGCATTCACTATACTTGCTACAACACATATAAACCAAATAGTTCCTGGAATCAGAAATTACAAGTGGGGGAAAAAAAAAAATAAATTTTTAATCTTAAAGATGAAAAAGTTGCTTTTCTATTTCTAAAATACAAATAGCCTCCAGAATTGCCTTTTTTTTTTTTTTAATTTTAGGAAAATGTCATCTTTTACAAATTTTAAAGAAAATCCCCGTGTATTTCCCCAATTTTTTGTTTTCCCCAAACTGTTCCCCACTAAATCTCTGTCCCCAAATATTTCCCCTGAAGCTTCAAAATTCCCCAAAATGGGGAGAAATCCCCAAGTCTGGCAACACTGGTTCAGTCAGTGCTGCCAGATTGACATTTTAAAATTTCCCTCATTTCGCTTAAAAATTTCCCTTTTTAGCAAAAAATTTCCCTCAATTGCGCAACACGAAGGCTTTAACGTTATTTTATGTAAAACAATTTGCACTGAATATGGTGATGACATTGGTGTAAAAGTTTACGCAAATTGTTCACACGTTCTAGAGGTCCTTAATAAAAAAGCGCCTTTTTTTTTCAACTAATCGTTGACTTAAATTATTTAATAAAAAGAAAAAGACTACATACGATTACTGAAGTTTACTATTCAAAAATATGGTATTCAATTAAGTGATGGCTAAAACCTTGCGTGTTGGACTTAGTCCTGTTTAGAATGCCTTGCATTGGTATCTTTCTAAGGAATCTTAGTCAATATTCGCGCTTGTTTCTGAGAGAATCAAGAAATGTTCTGAATGAGTAGGCCGAATTAAACTAAATTCCTAAATTTCTTCAGAGCATTTCAGATTTATTACAAGAGATTAAAAAAAAAAAAAGAAAAGAAAGAAAGATGAAAGAAAGTGCATTTAAGCTCTCAAAATATAGCGAAATTGGTTCGGATAGTTTGAGTTCGAGAAGAAAATCTAACGAATAATACTTTAAAATTGACAAAGTAAAATTTCCCTTTTTCCCTCAATACCTTAAATTACATCAAAATTTCCCACTTTGAGGGAAATTTTCCTCAATCTGGCAGCACTGAGTTCAGTATATCGAGGTCATGGCGTACTTGATATATGATATGCCATGTCTCTGCGCAGGTGGAGGCATAGAATAATAATAAAGGAAGAAGGAGCACACCAATACTCTAATGCTTACAAACCCCTTCTAGTGAAATGCCAGCGAAAGCTACTTTTGCTCCTCTCAACCTTGAAGTAGGGCACCCATCCTTCGCGCATTTATCGCTGTTTGTTGTGGGTGCTGACTTGCAGACTGATTGATAGAGAGACGAGACGATTTAAAAATCTCGCCAACCAATCAGATGGAAGCATTGTTACAACCCTATACCCGGCATTCCTGGATTTTACAAACCGAAACCAAAACACGTACGCTCCTTCTTCCTTTATTATTGTTCTATGGGTGGAGGGGAATCTCCAATCCGCGTTTGTAATGATCGATAGATGGCGCTTTTTCAGCTTTTGTTGTTAGTAAATATAATAGCCACGTGTATTTATTATTGTTCTATTTGTGTTACAACTTAATATCCGTGATATGATTTTTCCGCCATTACATCATGGAAAATTGTTTGCTTTTGGAAAAAAATATTTCAGTTTATTCAAAGTTCGATCGGAAGTAGATTGTTAACTGAAGCTGAACAAACATTACTTTCAAATCATCTAATTAATTCTTTACTTCCATTAACCGAAGCAACTGAAATTTTTAATTTGTCATTTGGAAATAAATGGAAGCTTAATTCTGGATTTCTTGATCCATTGGAGTTACACTGTAGCACACAACAGTATGTGTTATCTTTTTTACCGGATTTATTCATTTTTATTCAATAAATATATATGAAACTAAACATCGGCAAGCAATGGCATATCGACGAAAGCCGAAAGTTATTCATGTTAATTGTAATTTTACCTTAGCCCACCAGAGGGCGAGCATTTCATTACAATTGCGGACGTAGAGGTCTGCACGAAAATCTTCAAAAAAAAAAAAAAAAATTATCCTGCTTACAATGAGCTTGCATATAATATTTAGTATATTTTCTTGAACATTCTAAGATGAATTTATTTGCTCAATTACTGTCTTAGAAATTTGCACTTTTATGCATTTTAATATAACAATATTAAGTGTAATGATTTTTCATAAACTATTACATTCTATTAAATAAAATTTATTTTTTATTTTTTAATAACTAAAATGCTATTTATTCATTAATTTATCTCCTCCTCCTCGAATTTACATTATTATAGTTTAACTATATAATTTAAACATACTTGGATATGACTTTGTGGATTCATTTATTAAATTTTCTTTCTTTTCTTTCTTTCTTTCTTTTTTTTTTTTTTGCTAAAAATTGCCATTAATTTTCAGCTTAATTTTACTAGAAATCTTATAAATTGACAAAAACCAATTTTTGTTAAGGTGCAAACATCAATTACCTTTTTATGTAACTAAATATAATTTAAAGTAATTTAAATTGAATTATAATAGACTTATTTTACGGGGTGTCATAAAACTCACGTAGGAATACATATATATATATAATATTTTCTAAAATACTTTATTTTCTTTCTTATTTTTCCCAATTTTATTTTAAATAATTTTCGATGATAGAAATAAATTTCAATTATTTTTTATACATTTTCCTATTTTTAAATGCTTCCATGTTTATTTTAAAGAATTTTATTTGTTTAATAAATTTAACATTTACCTTAAATAATGTCCTTAGTTCTTTTTTTCACTATACGCATTTCGAGTGCATCCGCACTCATCCTCAGGTTAGTTGTGACTCTCTTCATCTTCATCTGTGTTTGTTGCTGATGGTTGCCGGCTCGTCATTTCACTTCGCTTCGTTTCAGTTATATTTATTATTGGATGCCAGTCTTTCGGGATTATTGCGTGTTCTCTCTCATTAACTGCGTAGGGGTTAGTCAGAATTTCAAGGGCTTCGCGTTTTAAGGCATAACTGTGATTATTATATGGAGCTAGTTTTTTAGTAGAAAGTGTGTTAATATTGATAGGGTTATTATAGTGGACAGAGGAGAGCACGGTAGATTGTCTATTATGTTTTAAATCTGATTTATGTTCTTTTTCGCGTTCGCAAATTTTCCTTTTTGTAACTCCGATGTAACAAGCGCTATTTTCGTTAGTATAATTAAAGTCAATTTTGTAATTTTTTTTTTTTTTTTTATCTGCCGGAGACAATAACACCACACCCTGCATTTACAAAATTGACTTTAATTATACTAACGAAAATAGCGCTTGTTATATCGGAGTTACAAAAAGGAAAATTTGCGAACGCGAAAAAGAACATAAATCAGATTTAAAACATAATAGACAATCTACCGCGCTCTCCTCTGTCCACTATAATAACCCTATCAATATTAACACACTTTCTACTAAAAAACTAGCTCCATATAATAATCACAGTTATGCCTTAAAACGCGAAGCCCTTGAAATTCTGACTAACCCCTACGCAGTTAATGAGAGAGAACACGCAATAATCCCGAAAGACTGGCATCCAATAATAAATATAACCGAAACGAAGCGAAGTGAAATGACGAGCCGGCAACCATCAGCAACAAACACAGATGAAGATGAAGAGAGTTGAGGAGAGATTGTAAGATACTTGTGACTCACCCCGCCCAAAGGCACCCGAGTAAGAAAACTAGCGTCTCGCCGTCGCCGCAGCGCCGGCTCCCTACAAAAATGCTAACTGAGCATGCGTACAGACTTGGATTTTTGGAAGTTGTTTCTGATACAGTTTATTATTATTTTTACTTAGCTTAAAAAAAAACCTTGAATTACAATACAAATTTAAAATATTTATTTTTATGTTTAAATAGTAAACAAAAATTATTTTATTTAAATTTTAATTATTATTTATACTTGTTTAAATTTGTTAAATATGTTATTTAAATTACTTCTTTTTAAAATTCCTTTAATCCAAAAATGTTTCAAATGACAAAAACACCCCCCCCCCCTAAATATTTCCTTCCATATTTTATTACAATAATTGCAATTTATGAATTAATAGACTACAAAGAGAATTTGAAAAATAGACCAGGTAAAATGTTTTATTAAGAAATAACAACTTTTTTTATTTTAAGGAAAATTAATAGATAGTTAAAAAAATTCTTTAAAAACGAAACTGCCATTTTCTTGAAATAACTTCAGTACAAATTTAAATTTATTGCATTTTTATCTATTAAACAGTTTATTTTATTTTACTTAGCTTAAAAAAAAAAAAAAAAAAAAAAAAAAAGAAAGAAAGAAAGAAAGAAAAACGTGGATTGCAATAAAAATTTATAATAGAATTTTTAAATATGTAAAATATTTATTCTTATTCTTACGTTTAAATAGTAAACAAAAATTATTTTATTTAAATTTTAATTATTATTTAAACTTATTTAAATTTATTAAATATGTTATTTAAATTACTTCTTTTTAAAATTCCTTTAATGCAAAGATGTTTCAAATAATAAAAACTCTCCCCCCTTCCTAAATATTTCTTTCCATATTTTATTACAATAACTGCAATTTATGAATTTATAGACTACAAAGAGAATTTAAAAAACTGACCAGGTAAAAAGTTTTATTAAAAAACAGCAACCATTTTTTTTTTTTTTTTTTGTGTGTGTGTGTGTGTGTGTTAGGAAAATTAATAAATAATTAAAAAAAAAAAAAAAAAGGTAAAAGAGTTCTTTAAAAACTTAAGAAAAGAGTTCTTTTTTTATTTAAAAGAGTTCTTTTTTTTATTTAAATTACTTCGTAAAAGAGAAAAAAAAAAAAAAAAAAGTCTCAACAAACATTTATGAATACATTTTTAAGGAGTTTAGTGCTCTTGTATATCTTTGTATCTTGGTGTTTAGGGCAGGAGCCCCAGGTTCCCGTGCTATAGTCAGGCTTTGACTACAGACGAAAACTTGTTGTCAAAACCTTTTTAATATTTTTTATTTATATGGAAAAAATAAATAAATAAATAAAAATACTACCAAAATATCAGTTTAAAAAAATTTCTTTTCGAATTTGAAATCTGTATTTCAAACAAATTTCTTATTCTAAATTTATTGCACTGGCAAAGAGATTCTGTCATCTAAGGTGATAGATGGTAGGAGCTAGCTCTGAATCAGGTACACGCTTGTTAACCTAGTTGTGCGACTTTTCCATGGTCTTAGGAACTCGCATTAGAATGTGCTAGGTCACCTTAAAAAGACTGCCCAGAGAACATCTCACTCAGGCCTAATCCCACATTCAGAAACACACTTTTAAAGATTCTGTAGAAAAATTGCTGCCTTGTGCTGGTGCATTCATGTTGCACATTTGCCTGTTTTTTTTTTTTTTTTTTTTTTTTTTATTTATTTATTTATTTATTTATTTATTTTTTTTGTCTGATGGTGAGTCATGCTTTATTAAATTGAAATAATTGCTGAATGCTTTTACAATTTGAGAGGTTTTCTTATTTTCTTCACATTAATTAACTTAAATAACTCTCATAAAAATATTCTTTTAAAATCTTCGCAGGAATTAGTATTAAATAAAAAAGCAAGTCTCTATGTAGTGTATTAATTCATAAATTGCAGTTATTTTAATAAAATATGGAAAGAAATATTTAGGAGGGGGGGGGTTGTCATTTGAAACATATTTGCATTAAAGAAATTTTAAAAAGAAATATATTTAACAAATTTAAACAATTTTAAATAATAATTAAAATTTAAATGAAATAATTTTTGTTTACTATTTAAACATAAAAATAAATAATTTACATATTTAAAAATTCTATTATAAATTTTTATTCTAATCCACGTTTTTATTTATTATTATTATTTTTTTTTTTTCTTAAGCTAAGTAAAATAAAATAAACTGTTTAATAGATTTAATAGATTAAAAAAAAAAAAAAAAAAAAAAAAATGCAATAAATTTAAATTTGTATTGAAGATATTTTAAGAAAATAGCGGTTTCGTTTTTAAAGATTTTTTTTTTCTTTTAATCATTTTACCTGGTCTATTTTTTAAATTCTCTTTGTAGTCTATTAATTCATAAATTGCAGTTATTATAATAAAATATGGAAAGAAATATTTAGGGGGGGGGGGGTGTTTCTGTCATTTGAAACATCTTTGCATTAAAGGAAATTTAAAAAGAAGTAATTTAAGTAACACATTTAACAAATTCAAACAAGTTTATATAATAATTAAAATTTAAATAAAATAATTTTTCTTTATTATTTGAACTTAAAAATAAATATTTTACATATTTTAAATTTGTAATGAAATCCAAGGTTTTTTTTTTTTAAAGCTAAGCGGGAAAAAAAAAAAAAAAAAAAAAAAAAAAAAAAAAAAGCAATAAATTTAAATCTGTATTGAAGATATTTCAAGGATATGGCAGTTTCGTTTTTTTTTTTTTTTTTTTTTTTTTTTCTTAGTTAATTTTTTTAAATTATCTATTAATTTTCCTAAAAATAAAGTTACTATTAAAAAAAAAAAGAAATGTTTAGCGGTGGGGATGTTTTTGTCATTTGAAACATTTTTTGTATTAAAGACTAAAGTAATACACATAAATTAGGAAAATGTGCTAAAAGGGTGATGCCTCGCCAAACTCTGTTTAACTTGCTCGAATCCAACAACTTCCAAAAATCCAAGTCTGTACGCATGCTCAGTTAGCATTTTTGTAGGGAGCCGGCGCTGCGGCGAGACGCTAGTGAGTAAGAAACTGTCTTGTCGAAACGACAGCATCCCCATAGCAGGAGCCCTCACAAACCCCGACGCCCCAAACACCGCAACGATACCAGTTCATGCCAGCCGGAGCAACCCAAGGAGCCGAGCGAAGGCCCGGTCCCCCCAGCAGGCACGAGCGCCGCATCCTACAGAACACCCAGGCAAAGCCCATGCGCAGCCGCAGCGAGCGGCACCGCACCTCAACCCACTAAGAGACACCCCGCCAAGAAGGCAGCAGAAAAAGAGCAACATCAAGATACAATAATAAACTAAAAACTAATACTAAAACTAAGAATAACAAATGTATATAAAGTTTACAAACAATAGCGGACGGGGCAGAGGCAAGGCTAAAAACTAAATCATAAAGCCAGGTCAGGGGCACGAACAACCTGTTCACCAAAACGAAGTAGAGAAACCTAAGACCCCACCCAAAATAAAACAGTACAAGATACAATATTTATTAATATAAGATAAAAGTGCTTAAAACTTATAAGCACAAACAAACAAAAGACAAATAAACAACATTAAAGCACAATAATTATAAGCTAGTAAATAAAATATTACAATAATATTTCACGATCTGCAAAATTCCATATCTTGTTCTTTGGTTGGCAAGCAAAGCATACAAACGAACATCTTTAAAATTCTTGGGAAAATGCTCTGATGCTGTCGACCAGGGAGCAGTGATAAACAACATGGTTGATATCCTGGATCCCCGAGTTGCAGGAACAAAGAAAACTTTTGTTGAAAAAACGATTTTGATATGTTCCAAAGAACCCGTGGTTTGTGATGATCTGGTTGAGGTAGAAGTTTCCCATAATTCTTCGGGTATCAATCTTCGGAATTAGGTTGTATGTATGTCTTCCTTTGTCGGAGTTGTCCCACTCTAGTTGCCAATCTCTGATTTTTAATTCCTTGAATTTTAAGTTGATAATATTCTTCTTTTTAAGTAAGGTAATACTTATATCATTCAGGAGGGTGGCGTCCTTCGCTAACCCATCCACCTCCTCGTTGAATTCATATCCAGCATGGGCTTTAATCCAGCACAGTCTGATATCCACTTCTTATAGCTCTTTCAAGTGTAGCTCTTTTCTTCTTGTAGCTCTTTGTTTAGATTGTAAGAAGTTTAAATCCATAAAATGAATGTGATGCAGATAAAACTTTCTTTGCAAAATGATTAGCGCATTTACTTCACCTCCCCCCCCCCCCAATATGATAATAATATTTTTTTTCTGATTTGGGTCCTGGACCTAGATGGATTGCCTTTGTATTGATTTTTTAAATAAGGAACATAGCCTATATTTACTCGAGTTTTTAAGTAAATCACGAAAAACTCCAAGCGGTTAAACTGACGACACTGACTAAGAATTGAACCAAGCACTTCCCACTTACCAGGTTTCGACAGCAGAACCTCGTAGCTACAGGTGGAGCATATTTTATTTGGAAGAAGAAAAAAATAACTTATGAAACGTATGCTTTATATGTGATGTAAAAATGACTTTAAAATTTTATCTAAATGAAATTTGCGTCGTTTCTATGCTTTTTTTTTTTTTTTCCTAATCATTCCAATTTTAATTCAAAAATTTATATCGTTAGCTTTTAAAAACGTAAACAATTTTAATGAAAAGCTAAAAAGCGGCTATTTATATCGCTATTCTTTTTTCTTTATATCCATTAATAATAATTTTAAAAAATGTATTTTAACTTTTAAACTGTAATATATATATATATATATATATATATATATATATATATAAAACTATTAGTAAAAAAAAATAAATTTATGAGCTAAAAACTTGAAAAGTTTATAAAATATATTAAGCGTAGTAAACTCGATGGAATGAAGATAAAATTCTCCTTGTAAAATAATCAACACATTACTCCCCCCCCCCTCCCCTGCTAATACTGTTTTATTTGCACTTGGGTCCTACACCTAGGTAGATTGCCTTCGTATAGGTTTTCTCAAGGAGACCAAACCTGTTTTTTGCTCGAGTTTTTAAGTAGACCACAGAAAAATCCGAAAGGTTAATTTGAAGACCGTGACCTGGAATCAAACCGAGCACTTCACGCTTACTAGATTCGAAAGCAGAACATAACGACTATTGTTGGAGTATGTTTTATTTCAAAGAAAGAGAAAAAAATAATATATATATATATATATATATATATATATATGTATATATATGATGAAATGTATGCTTTGTGTATGTAATGTAAAAATTATTTTAAAATTTTATATAAATCAAATTTGCATTATTTCCCTGCTAAAATTATTCTTTCTAGTTATTCCGATTTTAATTCAAAAATTTATACCATTAGCTTTTAAAAATATAAACAATTTTAGTCAAAAGATAAAAAGCGGCTATATAAATCACTATTCAATTTTTATTTATTTATTTCATTCATTAATTAGAAGAAAAAAAAAGTATTTTAATTTTCAAAATGAAAAAAAAAAAAAGAGTTTGTAAAAAAAAAAAAAAATAATTTATGAACTGAAAACCTGAGAAACTTATAAAGTAACATTAAGTATAATAAACTCAATGGGATGAAGGTGAAATTCACCTTGCAAAATGATCAACACATTCACTTCAACCCCTTCTCCCCTCTAAAGCTGTTTTATCTGCACTTGGTAGACCTAGGTAGATTGCCTCCATATTGGTTTTTAAAATATACCTAGCCTGTATTTGCTCGAGTTTTGAAGAAAACCACGGAAAACTCCGAACGATAAAGTTAACGAGTGCAACCTGGAATCGAACCAGGCACTGCATGTCAACCAGTTTATTTTAAAGTAAGAAATTTATTTAACTGATAAAATGTATGCCTTGTATGTGGCGCACCCAGAATTTTCATCTGGAGGGGGCTGAAGAGTAATTGGGCCCTGCAGTATAGTAATAGGTTTATGGGCATGGACATATACACGCAAGTACAGTGAGCAGCAAAAGTATCCGAGCACTAGCGATAATCCCTGTCTAAAAAATGTACACTTAATTACTGCTTTGTTAAATAAATCCTTGTCATGTCATGTTCTTAGTCTAAAAACATGATTCGACAAGGATATTTTTAACAAAACAGTATTAAGTGTACTTTTTTGACATCAGAATTATTGGCTAGTGCTCGGATAATTTTGCTGCCGACTGTACATATAGTAAAGAATCCGCTTTAAATATTTTTTTGAAGTAAATAAACGAATGAATGAAGCTGAATTTAAGTTGAATAGCGCAACTGAGGAATTTATATCAGCATATAAACATGCTAAGTTACAATAGTTCGGTTAGTTCGGGTTGACATTAAGCTTGCAAACATAAAGTTGTAGGTTCATCTATGATAAAATAAATGTGTACAATATGACAAGCTGGTGAACATAAAATTCGCCCGAAATGAAAAGCCTCTCCCCCCCCCCCCCCCGATATTTTCACTGAAAATAAAATTTGATCAAATTTAATACTCTTTTGCAATGCTTTATATGCATATGCAATAATACGCAAGTAATTAAGAAATTATAATAATTATAGCCAAATAAAAGATACAGTTGTGATATGCGCAGGAATTATAACAAAATTTCAGTGAAAATGTTTACAAGGCTATTTTTATTTAATTATCGGGAGTATGGGGGCGATGCTTCTTCTAGGTTCGGTTAACAGAAACAAGTCGGACGTAGTGTTTGTGGGTGTAGTTAACATAGCAAGCCAGGCGCAGAACCTCTTAATATCCTAAAACATTAATTCTAATATGTAATATATTACTTAGAATTTTATTTTGTTCACTTAACGAATATTTCAAGCGTTACCTTTCTGAGTAATATCATTACAGGCTATTGTATTCCAGTATAATATATAGAATTTGAATTTTTATAACAGGAAAAAATTGCATTATCTAAAAACATGCTTAGATTTCAGTGATATCAGAGGCAAAAATGAAAACTGTGCATGGATCCGTACCGTAATAATAATAATAAAAAAAAATTAAGTGATCCCACCATCTCAAGCATCTGTAAAATAACTTATTGTTATCGGGGTATTTTTCTATTTTGAAAAGTAAACTACGCCTTTTGGCATTCCTCTAAATCGTTATGTTTTTAGAGAAATAATTTTACGTATTTGTGATTAAATCAATTAAATTTTATCTTCAGCAGTTGATTCGAAATGTCGCTAGCATGTATATGTGCTAGAGGCATTTACAGGGTTTAACACGAATATACAAATTCCATTTTCAATTTAAAATATTGTTTTAGAGCAACGACTAAGAGCAGGGCTATTTTTTATTTTATATTAAAGAGAATTTTCATTTGCTGATGCAAAAATGTGTTAATTTTGCCCAGGGACAAAACAAACTTTCATAAAGACGCTATAAGTACTCAAAAATTAAAATACAAAATTGTATGAGCCTGGTATCCCATTTTTCTGACAAATACATCCCTGCTTACTTCCACATCAGATTGCTTCTTTTGCCTGACTTTTTAGATACTCTCTCGATTTCATGATAACAGTATTATATGCTTTAGGACTTTAAACTGCAATGGAATGTTTTCAACTAAAAAATAAAGAACTAGTTCATTGTTTTTGTGTTTGATAGTAAGGATTTCAAAAATTCCTAGTACTATTTAATGTATAATTTATGAACTTTTTTTTTGCTTACATGCTTACAATATCTGTGTTTGAATAATTTTTTTTTATGCATGTCTAAAATATTTTACCGTGTCAGCTAGTTCTGGAGGGGGCTTGAGCCCCCTAAGCCCCCTCCGTGGGTACGCCACTGTAATCTAAAACAATTTGCATTATTCTCTGCAAAATTATATTTTTCAGTCATTCAAAAATTAATTTAAAAATTTGTACCATTAATTTTTTTAAAAATGATAATGATTTTAATGAAAAGGAAAAATGTGGTTATTTAAATCGTTATTCCAAATTTATTTTTTATTCTTACGATAATAATAATAATAATAAGAGTAATAATAAAAGTTTTAGCTTTTAGAATGCTAGGATTCACCAACGGCCAAGAGGTCCTGTCATTGAAGCTGTAGACATGAGGTGCTGGGTTTGATCCCTGGTCGCGCTCTTCGGCCTAGTCGTTCGAAGTGTTCGGTGATTTTCTCCAAAACTAAGTTAAATACGGCTAAGATCCCTTAGTTGTATGTCTTAGAAAGACCCCCATGGAAGGCACTCTCACACAGGCCTAGGAACCTAGTGCAATCAATCGGCCTCAATCCTAAAACCATCAACAACTTTTAAAATGTAAAAAAAAAAAAAAAAAAAAACTTGTAAAAAAAAATTAAATTTATGAACTGATAACCTGAAAAATTAATAAAATATATTAAATGCAATAAACTTACTGTGCAAAAATCCCTTGCAAATTAATCAAAACATTCACTTCACTCCCTCTCCCCCATGATATTGTTTTACCTAACTTAGGTCTTAGACCTAGGTGGATTGCCTTCATATTGGTCTTTTTAAAGGGGCCTAGTCTGTATTTACTCGCGTTTTGAAGTAAACCACGGAAAACTCCGAACGTTTATTTTGACGACTGTGACCTGGAATCGAACCAAGATCTTCCCACTGACTAGTTTCGAGAGCAGACCCATACTGCTACAGTCGGAGCATATTTTACTTCGAAGAAAAATAAACTTATGAAATATATGTTTTGTATGTGATGTAAAAATGATTTTAACATTTTATCAGAATCAAAACTTACATTATTTCCGTGCTAAAATTATTTTTTCTAGTCATTCCAATTTTAATTCAAAAATGTATACCATTAGCTTTTAAAAAACGAAACAATTTTAATCAAAAGATAAAAGAGGCTTTTTAAATTACTATTGTATCTTTATTTATTTATTTGATTCGTTAATTTAAAAAAAAAAAAAAATGTTACACCCAATTAAATTTTTTAAATAGCTACAATTAATCTAAATCATCTAAAATTTTAAATATATATATATATGTATGCATATATGTATGTATAAAGATGAAAAAAAGAAATGAAAGTTAGAAAATAAAAAAAATCAGTTTAACTATTTTGGAAATTTGGAAAATTTTATTTATTACTTATTATTTTTAAAATCATTATTAAAAAAACTAATGTATCTTAGTTTTCAAAATTAATTGATTAAAATAAAAATGATAAAATTTTAAATGATTTCTACATGAAAAAGTAATATATCTTAGCAATTAGAATTAATGATTTAAAAAGTAATAATTAAAAAATAAAAATATTCACATAATTCCTTTATTTCTCTGTATTCTCACATTAATGGCATGACAATTTCTAGCCAATTTTTTAAAAATAAGTACCTAAAGTTACTTAAATTTTATTAAAAAGCAATTATTTCCATAAGCTTTCAATGCTAATCTGCTACAACGGCTAATCTTTGCGCCATCTAGTGACCTGTTGATTAACTAAATTTTCTGGTCCGTTTTTCTGCCGAATCCCCTATCTGGTTTTCCCTCTTCCCTTCCATCTTCATGAGTCTATGAAAAAAAAGGGACAACAGCGCCACCTCTTGAGCGATACGCACAAGAAGTTTATAGTCAGCAATTTATGTCAAAGTGCCAATATCTATTATCTTTTTCTATGACTCTTTAAAGAAAAAAAAAGGCAAGAAAAATATTTATTTATTTTATTTTCTAATGAAAAAATGAAGAAATAACTTTGTTTTAAAACATTGCAGATGCAAGGTTCAAACATTCATTTTAAAGGTATCGACGGGTTATTTTAAAAATATATTCATGGTAAAAAGTTACAACTCCGAAGAAGTGGGGAAGCAGCTGCTGATATAAGAGTGAACACCAAATGACTACACAAGAGTTCTAGGAATAGGTGGTATCGTGGTATGCCCTACACGGGCGGCTTTTTAAGTGTTCCTATCCCATATTTACGCGAGTTTTCGAGAAAACCACGAAAAACTCCAAACAGCGAAACTATCGAACCCAACACTTTCTGTCTACAAGAAAGGAGGAAAAAAAAAAAGGTGAAAAAAAACATATTTTTTATTTTTTGTTAAAATAAATAAATAAATAAAGGATAACTTAGTTTTAAATCTACACTGATGCATGGTTCAACCAGTTTTTTTAAAGATATACACGAGTTATTTTTAAAAATATTCACAGTAAAAATGTACTCCTTCAAAGAAAGGGAGGAGCTGGTATTGAATATAAATTAAAGACTTTAGACTACACAAGGGTCCTAGACCTAGCTGATATGCCCGCCGTAGTGGTCTTTCTAAGGAATCTTTGCCCATATGTACGCAAGTTTCGGAGATAACCATGGAACCCATTAGACGCCAAAGCTCATGCTGCGGGAACATTTGATTAAAAATTTTTTCTCAACACGTAATTAAGATAAATATATATACTTTTTTTTTTTTTTTTTTTTTTTACATTGAATACTGAAATGCCTAGCTTTACTGTTTTTTTTTTTTTTTTCCCTTAAGTTTGTGATGTGAATTCTTTTTGTTTTTTTAATTATTCGAATGAAAATGTCTGTTTTAACTGAAGAATAAAAGAAAAGTACTGAAAATATGTCATTCGAGTGCAGGGGTTTAAAACAATGGATATGAAATAAAACAGTTCTTTTCTTAAATTATAACAAACTGGGACCAAGATAACTAATTTAGAAGGTTCTTTCAGTTTATCAACATCTATTTTATGCTCATTAGGTGCCAAATCTCCTATTTTAGAACCATATTATATCTCCTAACAAAATAAACTTTCTTTTTATTAGTTAAACTACATATAATTAGAAATGCACATTGAATCACAACGCATACGAAAATTCAAATATTTTCAGTGGGATTCATATAGTGGCGTTTAAAGGGTTAAATAGATCAGAAAATGTATAAATCTATAGAAAACCAAAAGTTGAAAATTTGTACGCATCCAATACTTTCTTCTATTGAATATAAGAGGAAGTTAATAAACTGCTATTTCAACCAATTTATCACAGAATTGTTGGCATATTTAATTAATTAGCGGTGGAAATATTTATAATTAGGCACTAATTGCAAATTGTTAAACAGTTTCATGAAACTTGTTTTGTCATAAAAATAGCACCAGTTAAAAAAAATAAAAATAAAATAATGATAAATAGAGAGGAGGAGGGGGGGGGGGGATCAGCAATATGGAATACTGACTGTTTACTACTCAAAAGATGATATAATTTTTCTTAATAAAATTCATTTTTAAAGTAATGTAGCTTTGGCAATCAATAAATTATTTCTTTTTCTTTCATGTTCCAGCGAAAAATTCATAAATATATTTCAATTTCATATAAAGTCGATAAAAATGATTTCCTTTACGCAATTTTACATTGAATTATAAAGGTATCAAATGCTTTCTGCCGTGCACCGCTTCGAAAACAAAACTATAGGAGGAAGACGAATCTTCAAAAAACGGCATTTCCTCCAGTTGTTCTTTAGCTCAGTGATATATGTATATATATATATATATTTCAGAAGATATGATATGGTTTCAAAATGAGAGGTTTGGCACCTAATGGGCATAAAATAAACATAAATAAACTGCAAAACTCTTTTCATATAGTTTTCTTGATACCTGTTTGTTATAATTTAAGAAAAAAATTGCTTTATTTCATATTCATTGATTTAAACTGACAGAAAACTACAAACTCGAAAGACTCTTTTTTTATTCTGAAATATGTTCTGCGAAAACAAACTATATAAAAGAAACAAAAGTGTATCAGTGCAACCCTCCCCATTCTTTCTTGCCTCCCAGATAGGGGAGAAGATCTATTATTAGAACTCTGTCACATGACTCCCATCTGACTGTTTTACCAACACATTTTTATTACGTTTCTGGATTCTAGTTTAGTTTGTGTTTTAACCATGTAAAGTGAGAGAATAACTCTTGCTTTTCTTTTTTATTTTCATTAAAAACTATAAGTTAAAAATTACAAAAAAGGTGTCGTCATGATCATTTTGATCTCATTTATTAATTAACAACTTAAGTCTTTTTCCAGTAAAAAAATATAATGAATATAAAAATAGGATATTATGAAATCTACTAAGCAGGGACCAGACCACACCTTCAGTAAAGGTAAGCTCATTCATTCTTCAATACTTTTGTTTTGAAATAAATAATTGTTTGTTCAATTTTGTTTAATAGCACAGTTGTGCTATCGAGGTATAAACATATTTCAAATATAAACCACTGCAATTGAAAGAGTTATTCTTGGTGATTTTTTCTCTTAAGGCTGTACATCAGTCAGGTAGCTCCCTTTCTCCCTTACCATGTTATCCAATAGGATTTTCGTTGCTTTGTTTTATAAAAATATCTCATTCAAAAATGAAGTTTTTCAAATTCTGTTTTTTGAATATTACTCTTTGAACAGGTCGCCTTTTAGCTTAGTGAGCAATTTTTCCAAAAAATTAATTTAAATATTTCATTTCATTAAGTAAATTATCAACTCTGGATCTCTAAGTAAAATATTTAAATTTATTTTTTCGAAAAATTGCTCACTAAGCTAAAAGACGACTTCTTCAAGGAGTTATATCCAATAAACAGAATTCAAAAAAGTTCATTTTTGAATGTGATATTTTTATAAAACGAAGCAACAAAAATTCTATTGGATAACATGGGAAGGGAGAAAGGGAGCTATCTGACTGATGTACAGCCTTAAGCAGTACAAACAGGAAATTTTGTTTGAATAATAATAATAATAAAAAAGAATTGACATTACAAATTTTTTGAAAAATTTATCAATGAAAAATTACCACTTTAATATTCAATGAAAAAATAAAAAATATATTTATTTTAATTACTTGCTGAGAAAAAAATTCTTAATCAAATGTACCCACAGCTTAAGGGTAAATATATATTTTTTCATTTAATTATTCATTTCAAATTTTACATCACTTTGTATACAATTGATGAATTTTTGAGAACAGAATTTCTGGAAGAGAAAATGAATAATTAACATAATGATGTAATAAATAAATGAAAAACAAATAATTTAGATTTGAAGAATAGCCATTTTTAAACAATTTCCCTTGAAAGGGATCAAATATACAGCCTCCGGTTTCCGATGCTTTACCTTGGAGCCATGGAATTCACAAACGAAATTGCTTTCGTTGCAATATTACAAGAGTGAATATGTAATGAGTAGTTAAATTAGAAAAAAAAAAAAAAAAAAAAAAGAAATCTTAAAAATGAGAAGTTTCTATTCTGAGCTATTATAATAAATGGAACTTCTCAAAAATGAGATGATCCTGCTAGTATTTCATTTTGCGAATAGAAAGTAAGAAAAATGCAATTTGTGAAAAATCGCACTTTTGATCTCAAAATTAAAATGTAAAAAATTTTTTTAAATGAATTTTTTGAAAATGAGTACTTTAGCGGTTATGAATTTTCTGTTTGTAAAAACAGATTTCAAAAACATTTATTAGGTAATGAATAATTATGGAAATAAATTTTCCCATAGAATAACATGTTATTCTATGGGAAAATTTGTTTCCATAATTATCCATGGCTTTCAGTGAGATTAGGTATTGTCCACTCTTAGTAAAATAGTGATTTTTCCTCCCTGGAGTAACCTCCCTTTAAACTGTAAAAAGTAAAGTTCAAAAATCAAGTTTTCTCATTTTAGTTAGAAGTGAATTTTCTTCTTTCATAATTAAAATGTTTAAATGTTTTACTCACTTATTGAATTGTGAGGTTATTTTTAAGATTTAAGAGTACTGTTATGTAAACCTGTGTTAAACAATTCATATTAGGCTTCTGAAGAGTTTTATATTATAATTAGTTCTGTGTGAGGGGGGGCTACCACCCCCCTCAACCCCCCATTTTATTAATGCACCTACATTTATGTAGAATTTAATTTGGTTCTTAAAAGATAATTCTGTTTTAAAAAAATAATTTTTTAAAATTATTATTTAAAAGAATTAACTTTTATGATAATGCAGACGATTTCCATATTAGAGAAGTAGTATAACACCAACTATCCAAAAAAAGTCCATTTTATTCTCAATATTAAAAAAATTTTTTTTTTTTTTTTTTCGTTAAAAGTAAAAAAAAAATCAATAACTTTGTTTTAAATTATCGCAGATCTATGGTTCAACCATTTGTTTTAAAGGTATTGGCAAGCTCTTTTGAAAGATACCCATCATGAAAATTTACTCCCCTCGAGGGGGCACTCCCCCCCCCCCCCCCCCCCCCCGAAGGGGGAGGTGAGGCTCCTACATACACAAAAATTTTTTCCCAGTTAACTATCTCTATTACAAAAAATATATATTCGTTTCATTTGGTTTAGTGCAGTCGATAGACGTTAAACTCTACTTACCTGCAATTTCCCCCATAGACGTAATGTATTAGAATTCTCTTGATTGTCCCTGTACACGAACCATTTGCTTGATCTTAACGAAAAGCTTACTGTAGCATTCCTATATGATATACATTTAGAATACCAAGTTTGAACTTTCTGCCATAATCTGTTTTTGAGATATGCTGATAACAGACAGGCACACACACAGACCATTTGCTAAAAACATGATTTTCATATTCAGGGGACCTCAAAACATGTAAATATTACAAAATCTCGCGTTCGAAAATTTGACCCAAAAACAATACTTTCTCTACCTTATGGGTAAGAGAAAGTAAGAAAGTAAGGTTTTCATTATTAAAAGATAGGTGTTATTTTGACATATTTAGAATGTTAAAACTTGCTTCAGTTTAGTTTTTATTCCCAAGAAGATTTTCTGAATTATGCTAATGTGCAATAGTCAGAAATTCTGCACACTCAGTTAAATTATATGGCTCTTATTTTTGTAGTCAAGTTTTTTTACCAGACCTGTCCAATCCAAAACTCTTGGCGGGCCGCATTGGGAATCTATTTCATACAAGTGAGCTGCATTGTATAAATACATGAACCATATACATATAGTAATTCTTTTTCCGGTGGACTCGTGAGGATTTAAAACAGAAAATATGTATATTAAGTTTGTTTTTATTCATATAATAATTATAAAATAGCCAAAAAAATTACAATTATATATTCGTAAGAATAATAGTAAAAATCAGTTATTGATCTGATAATATTTTATTAACATCAATGAGTGTGATATTTGTTTCTTTAGCTACCTTAATCGATATTTTCATTAAAAGAGACATATACAATTTATTAATTTTAGATATTTTAACCGAAGATGTCAAATTAGAAATTACTTAAATTCTGTCACCGTCCGCAGGTTGGCCAGCCCTGTTCTTGACTAAAGTTTACTAGCAAGTTTCTTTAAAATGTGAAATGTGGAATTGTAGTTAAGTTTTTCTTCCCCGAGAGGGTTTTCTTAACAAATATTCTATGTTGTTATTGGAAATTTAATTTATGCAAGAGTGTTTGAATAGGAGGGTGTTTTGTGATATAGACTGAAATATTCCAACACTATTTTTCAATTAAAATTTTAAAGGAACAAGTATAATTTAATGTTATTTAGTGTATGTTTTGATAAAAGTAAAAACTTAAATATAAAGTATGAAAGTAATGTTAAAGTAATAAAGTACATGTTAGGCTTAGGTAAAAAGTAAACAAAGTGTTTCTAATGTTAATAAACTCACATTTCACATACTGATAAGTCAAAAACTTCTCACTCATCATTTGAAGTATATGCTTTCATTAAAAGGCAATAGATATTTGAAGCAATCCTATTTATGTGTTTAACATGTGTCATATGAATTGGCAACATGTCAAAAGTATACTGTGGTTGGCCAGCCATCGTTGTCTTGTATAAAAACTGAATGTGGTATCTTGCTTATTTTGTGTATCTTGACTTGTCAATTGTATGTAGTTATGTATGCACCTTGCCATGGTTAAACAGTATTTCATCAAAAACCTGTGTCGTCATTCTTTTGAAAGCAAGTTAATGGTAAGCTGTGTGTCACCCAGCTTGGGTTCTATTTTCAGGGTTCCCAGTGGCAACTAAAAAGCAACTATTTGCTACTAAAATCACCCCCAGGCTACCATGGCAACTATTTTTCTGTAAAAATGACTTAAAAGCTACTATTTTTAAGTTAGTCAAGAAAATGGAGACTATTTTGAACAAAAAATAGTCCCCTGCAATTTTTTTCTGTGCCTTCACTGCATTTTTACTTCCATTACCCAACTACTATAAGTAATGGGAGATGGGAAGTATTAACTGTATTTGGTCAAAAAGTTCAAAGCCAAGTTGTAATTTGATTTACACATTTTAAGGATTCTTGTACCCCAAAAAGTGGTTTTAGCAATTGGTCAGTGTGTGTGTATGTGTGTGGGCTGTGGGAAATCTTCTGACTATCATTTTCAGAAACTAATAAAGATAGAACGATGAAACTTCATAACTGAGACAGGTCTGGTGTACTGATGATTTTTTGATGAAAATTGGAAAACCAAAAGTGGGACTGTAAGATCGTAAATAAACACCTTATTAGGTGTCCTTTTATATGTATTAGTTGGTTATTCCAGAGAAAAAAAAAATTGATAGGCATCCTGTATAAATAAGTCAATTTGAGGTTTTGCAAATGCACTCCTTTAAAAACAACTGTATGGATTTTTTTCAAACTTGCCATATTATAACTCCCTTTCAGAGACGTTTTTCGAATGCAATTGTTGTTTTCCGATCAACAACTGAGTTTGCCACATTTTGGTGAAAGTCAGTATCTCAAAAACAGCTCTAACGATTTTCTTGAAAATTGATATATAATTTTTATTTTCATATTTCTTGTGTATGAAAGCATTATTTCCAAACTATGGGTACAGATAAGTTTTTGGTTCTCCTTCTTAGATGCAGGGTATTTTGAAGTTTTTAAAACAGCATTACTGGAACAAATTAATCAGAAAATTACTTTTTGAAGGAGAATCTTTATCTAGTTTCTTTAAAAATTTGTCATTTATATGATCAGTGAAGCATGAAATTGTGTACCACAACTGACGCTAAAACGAAGTTCACAAAAACTTTTGCCGAAAATTATTATCAAGATGCCAGGTTTTGAAAACTGTACGATCAAAGAAATGACAGATTGGTGACAAGGAAAATGCAAACTTCCATTTGCTTAATGATGAGAAAATTATTGCAAAAGTCTGACATTCTCCAAAAGAAGATGAAGAAGAACACGATGATGATGAAAGCGAGAATGATTCCCAAGTGTAAAGATTAGTCACAATGATGCTTTTGGGTGGTTTTCAAAAGGCCTTACTTGGTTGGAACAACAAAAACAGTATGATTCCTCAGAAAATGCTTTTAAGAAAACTTCATGACATAGATATTAATATTTAATTTCCGATTTCAATTTGAAGTCATTTAATTAAAAAAATTAAATTAAATAAAGGAATAGACAATATTTTTTTTTGAAGATTTATAACAGTGTTAAAATTATTTAATTTTAACAATAAGCATTTGTATGAAAAGTGTATAACTGTGCACATGCATTTTCTTTTTTTACCTTTTTAATTGCAGGTAAATTTATAATGCTATAATCAGACTATTTCAATTATGTTGCCTATTATGCAACACATACTTTTTTCCAACAATTATGATACAAAATGAGATACAAAATGAAATAAACATTTATAAGAAAAATAAGACATTATAATTCTAATATATTTAAGATATTTATTTTGGCAATTAAAAATTACATATATACAAAATGGAAAAATAATCTGACGTATGATCACAAATGAAGAAGCATGCTCTTTATAAAACAGAGATCAGTAAAAAAGTTCACTGGACACATTTCTCTAAAAGCTTCACAATATATCATATATAGTATGTCTATATGTATATATACTTAAAAAAAAAAAAAGAAAGCCAGAGACTTGCAAACTAATATTTAAATGTAAAATTTAAAACTGAAAGAAAATACCAACGTACTTTTCTTTTTGATACACGGCCACAGAATTTCACAGCTGCCAAATTGTCATAAATGTCATATAAAGCAATAAATATCCAAAATTATTTAAACAAAAAAAATACATACAACTTTTGGCATATGTACATAAAATTAGAAAAGTTTAATACATAACAGTTTAGAATGTAAACAAGCAAATTCTTTTATACATTTTCAAGGAAAAAATTTATATAAAAGTTCTTAGTTAACAAAATTCAAACAGCATAACCAGCTCACACAAATTTAATTTGAGAAACTGGATTGTCAAGTAATGTAGAGTCATAAAATATCTATATATAATCTATATATAACAACTAAAACTTTTATATTTAATCAATATTTTTGGACAAAGCACTATGTGTAGCTAAATAAGATTATTTTAGAAATAAAACTAATGTCAAGAAATTTTCTGGAAATTAAAACTTCATAATGTATACATAATTTTTTTAAATTCTAACTCACAAATTTTATAAATGAGAAATATTAATATTATATTAACCTCAAACGTATTTCATAGTCATCAGAGAACTGTAACATTAACCCTGCAGTGCTCGGGCGGTGTCACACATATGCGAGGAACTTCTTTTAATTTATAATATTTAAACAGATTGGTTCGCCATCTTGTGCTGCCTGTTAGCATTTATAAATTTTATTTGAATAATCAAAATATATATTAATAGCATGTAAATATACTTGACGTCTGTGAACTCTGCACAACCTTTAATATAACAATATGTTGCACATGCACTCCAGGGTTAAGAAGCTAAAAATATTTTAAGTTCTGATACTACCTGTATCTAAAACAAAATTAAATATACCAACACAATTTACAGAAACTATGTTATTCTATCACAAATAATCATTTTTGGTTTGTAAATGAGAAAAATTACACAATTTCTAAATCAGAAGACTATGGTATTTTTTAAGTTCTTCACAATAAAACATTTGGCACAAACATAATGAATGTAATATTTATAGTTTTCTTGAGTAATTTAATTCAAAAGTGAATCGATCAATGACAAAATACTATTTTTCTAGCCAAAGCTAGCCATATTGCACTAAATCCTAAACAGTAAAAAATATAACAACTTTCATAAGTGTGCTTTTATAGTTATACGAGATAAATATATCTAAGATACTCTGCAAAAAGCTGTAAAGATCTTAATGACAATTTATCACTTTAAATTATCATCACATTATTCATTTCTTATATATGGCAAAGACATCAGTGTCAGCTTCCCTCACAAAAGACATGTTAAAATAAGCGTTAAATAACATCAATGAATTCAAATCCGTCCACGCTAGATTCCCTAGAGCCAGAGAATCTAGCTCCAGCAGATTCAAATTCACAGATGTTAATGGTTATTTTAACATGTCTTTTGTGAGGGTGATGAACACTGGTGTCTTTATCTTATAGCCAAGAAGAAATAATTTATTACCAAATGAGCCAAAGTTGGTAGTGGCGCCATCACCATATAGAATAAGGTCAGTTATTAAAAAATATATCATGATGGTTTAGGGTGTTACTCTATGGTAATGTTTTGGACATAAAGGCTCATTAGACTGGGAATCACAGCTTAAACTGGTTTCCAATGGGCTCTTCCCACCTGATGTCAGAGGTCACATGATAGAGGAAAAACAAATAGCAAACAAAGTCTTGTTTTTGTTTATCTAAAGTGATTGCTGAAATAACGTATTTTCTATTCTTATTTTTGATCAATCGTATTTAATCTGTGTTATTTTTTTATACAGCATCATTTTTAATCCGTATTATATCATTATTCATCATCTTCTGTTTGCTGTATACATTTACAATCATCATTTAGTTTATATTTGTTATTGATGTTCATGAAGAACATGTTAAATACTCTGATTTTTAGTACTTAAATCAGTGACCGTGCAATATCATACTGCATAAATCCATTTAGACCAGTAACTAAGTTAATTAACTTGCAACAACTTTATGCAATTAAATTAAATGAAAACATTTTAAAATTTCAAATTATAATCCATAAACATTCCACAAGAACAAGCTATTATTTATTGCTAGATCAGTTAATGTAACAGTTACACTAGAACATACAAAAATCGATTCTTACATTTGAAAATAAATAAACACATAAAGTGTTTTTAAAAAATTATTAAATTTACAAATACAACTATTCTACTGTTTACAAATGCACAATATTACAGTGAAACCTCTCAAATTGGACACCCGTATAAGTTGGACACCCCTCTAAGTTGGACGCTTTTTCTCGGAACGGAATGTATCCATTAACATTATGTCTAACCCCTATAAGTTGGACACTTTTTCTTGGAACCGTAGGTGTCCAACTTAGAGAGGTTTTACTGTACTTTCCTTTTTAATTTATATTAAATGTTAATATTTTTGTGCTTAAGAACAATATTTAATTGAATTCAATTATTCGTTTTCCTCTATCACATGACTGAGTAGACGAAACTGGGAAGAGTCCATTTGGGAACAAAGTAATGTTACTTTGTCTCGACTACAAACCTCCATGCCTACCGGGATTCAAATCTGACACTTGGCAACTGAAGGCGAAAGCACCATTTGGCTACCAGATGGGTATATATACATATCATGATGGAAACTTTATAAAAAATAATAAAGACTGACAGAGCTACCACAAGCAATATGATGATCCCATAATCATTTTTAGTGTAAAACAGATGCTAAACAGAATTTAAATAATCTGGTTAAAGTAACTAGGAATCTCTAAAATATAAAACAAGAATTAAAAATTAAACTTTGTAACAAGTAACCAAACTTTAAGGTCCAAAGGATAGGACAGGTAAAGAATCAATTGTCATTAAATTACTTCAGTTGTATAAATTTTCAGAAGAAAGTCCAAAAACATGCACCAACTGATGCATTTAATAAAGTCAGTCAAGTGAATTTATTGAAGTTTACTGTATTTTTTAAAATGAAAAATTCTTTTTGCACGGAAAAAAAAAAGAAAAGAAAAAGAAAGAAAAGTAAACATTAAAAGCAGTCTACTGGTGCTGAGCAGTCTAAATTGCTTTTATTACCAATTTCTTTTAAAATTAAATTGTTAAAAAGGCAATTACTAATTTAATCATTTTATTACTAATTTATTTATTTTTTTAATTATGAATTACAATTATTTAATTCACAAAAAATACAATTTAATATTTGATAATAATACAAAAAACATTTTCATTTATGATTAAACAAAAGTGATTGTGTTAGTTTGTCACTCTACAGTTAGGTTTGTCAGCAGGTAGTGATCCATTTAGACGCAAGATGGACTGAAGATATTAATGATAATAAAGGATTTTAATCAGATAGCAAAATTCTATGATGTTTCATAAAATGTATCTATGTCAGCTTAAAATTAATATTATAATATTGTTATAAGACACGCTGCATCGAGTCTATGATTCCAAAACCAAATGCTAAATTTTCTGGAGACTAACAGACAGCTGAAATTACAAATTGAACTAAAAGTATGGCAGACTGTCATCAATCAAAAAAACTTTAACAGCCATAATATTTAATCAAGATGAGGTGAAAGGCAGTTGCTATTTTCTATTATTTTTATATTCCCCCATATCACCATTTATTTTTATTTGGGGGAAAAAAAATATCAAAGATCAGAATCTTTTTTTTTTAAATCTTGTTTCTTTTTAAAGTAATTATGAATAGTCATATACTTTTTAAAAAAGTAATAAATAATGGCATATATATTGCATGTGAAAGCTCTGATTTAAAATAATAACAAAAAGAAAAAAAAAAGAGAGAGAAGGGTTACCAAAAAATTATTATGAAATAATACAGTATTATTCCACAATGAAATACTGCACGCATAAATTAATTGGTTTCCCTTTCAGAACAGAATACACATCAAAAGTAGTTGAATTATTATAATAGATAAATCAAACTGAAATCACATATAGAAATACACAAATCTTAATTTTTTTTTTTTTTTTTTTTTTTTTTTCAGAAATTTGAAAGAAATATGAAGAGAGAGAAGGAAAACAAATATAAACAGTTCTTTAAAAATACTTTTACATTTTTGCTAGTATAAATCAGTGCATATTTAACAATTTCAAGCATGAATACGATCACTTTCAACAATATTAAGTTCGTAAGTAATAAATTAAAAGACGTATATGTGACAGGGCATTATTCATATTTCTTTATACTTATCACATACTGAATAAAAGGAGTTTTAAATGACATTTTCTAAACTTATCTATGACAGACAGTAAAAGACAAAACAGCATTTAAAGTAGAAGCTCTATGGTTACCTGCAATTTTTCAATATGAAAATCTAAGAAAGATATAATTTTAGATCAGTGGCGACGATCAAAATTCCACAGCCCAGAAGGGCTTTGGGGAACCGCAGGGCCACATTATGGCATGGGCACACGGGGCACTGGCTCAGGGCCTCCAAATTTAGGGGGCCTCATTTCCAAAATATTGAGAAGTAATAGTACAATTTTTTTCATTATACGTCTATTAAAAACAAAAATTGATTAAATTTTTCTTTCTATATTTTATTAGATAGCTTAAACAATTATTAAATTTTGTGACTAATTTCCTAAACATTGGCTGATCAATGTGCTTCAGTTTTTCATTTGTCTTGAACATAAAATTAATGATTTTGTTATAGGTTGCTAAAAAAATGAGGAAGTAGAAGGTATACCTGAAGGTAAAAATTTAAAAAATGCACTATTTTTATTTAATTTTTGTTTTTGAGAATGGGTCCTTTTGGCGAGCTCTTTAGAGCAGGGTAAGGGGGCCTCCAAATAGCATCAGTGCCCTGGTTCTTCAAAAAGCATAGTTGGGCCCTGCTCATAGGGTATAACATACTGCAAGTAAATTATTTTCACAAGTAACTGTACTGTATAAACCATAAAGTTGTGGAATCTTTTTGTTGTTGTTGTGGCAGCAATAAAAAGTTCAAAATAAAATTGTCAAATAAATCAGCATTATAAAGTTAATAAGTCTTGAGTTATAACAACTTTCCTAATGTAATAGTATCGATTTGTTTTTCATAAGATAAATTTACAGTTTGATAAATTATGAATAACTGGAAGTAAACTGTTAAAAATATCAGGCATTATTTTCAACATTTTGCAAGGGTACCTTTTTTTTTTTTTTTTTTTTTTTTTTTTTGGGGGGGGGTTGAAAGGCAGATAGGCAAGTTGTTAGCACCATCACTAATATAGATTTAACAAAAAAAAAAAAAAAAAAAAAAAGAGAGAGAGAGAGAGAGAGAAAGGGGGAAAAAATCTACAACAAGGTCAACATTTTGAAAAAAAGGTAGCAGCCCTACTTAGTCAATTACAAGCAATTTATTAAGATTAATTGAAAATATCATAATTTAAAAAACAACAGTTTGTTAAAAGTATTGTATCTCACAAAGGCAATCAATAGAAATAAATAAATATTTTAAAAATCCATACAAATATGTATTTAAATTAGAAAAAAAAAAAAAAAAAAAAACAGTAAAAGTACAGCTTTTTATTTCACATTTGAAAAAATGAATAAAAATTAAATCAATTGTAAATGTCATGTAAAATTAGCAACAATTAAGGTCCATGAATCGAGCCTTTCAAATGAAATATATAAATATAAAAAAAGAGTAAAAAAAAACAATATTTTATGATACATTTTATCAAATAGCATAATCAGAAAAGTTTAGAGCAAAAACTGAGCAAAGTACAATTTTTTTAAATATAGAAATTTATTTTTATCTAAAATTTTATTTTGCATTGCAATTAGCATAGCATTTTTGCAAACATCTACTGACATCAACGGGTTTAAAGAATATTTACATCAAAATAATTATTTGCAGATTTTATTTTAACAATACTTTCTACAAATATATATATAAGCCATTAATCATAAAAATGTATTTTAGAATTTTTCTCACTCGTACTTTTATATTGGACGTTTTTTTTCTTTTTAGTATTAATAATACAAAAATATGTATACAGAGGTCATTTTTTTTCACACAAAACTTTAAATAGTTTAATAAAATAAGACATATTTTGATGATCTACCTTCATAATTTCTTTAAAATCATTTATTTTTTATTAAATAGTCACTATACAACATGCATAACATACAGATATACTATTGGTATCAAATATATCAAATTTTAATAAAATAAAACCATAAAAACTAACAACAGATAATTTCACTAACACTAATATGCATATATATATATATGTATAAGAATCAACTGTTGCAATATAATTTTTTTTTTCTTTTCTATCTTTATTCTCTATAATAAAAAATTATCAATGTAAGAAACAGACTACACTAAATTACTATACTATGATGTCTGTACCAGGGTTCACATTAGAGGGTGGGATTACAAGAATCCCACAATATTTAAAAAAAAAAAAAAAAAAAAAAAAAAAAAATCCCACTCAAAAGCCAAGTAGGGTTTTTCCCCCAACTTTTCCCATTTTTCACCCAGAACTTACAGAATTTTTTAGTTGATTTGGGTAATATAATAATTCCCTTCAAACCTAAGATCCTCTAGTTTTACTGGAGTCACAACTAAAGTCAAAACATAGAAAAACTGAGTAATCATTTAGAAACACTTCTTAATTTTAAAGATTTGTTAAGAAAATAGGGAAGATGTGTATATTTTATTAACAAATAGCTACAAAATTCAGAAATAAGTGCTGTTTTTTTTTTTTTTTTTTAAATATATGTATATACATATATATACTTATATATCATTGCTCTCACAACAAACAGACGTAATTCCAAATTACTAACTTTTAAGAGAGTTAAAACAAATAATGTGCAAAGAGAAATATACAAAATATTGTGCATTGTAACTATAGGTCTTAAAGCTACATGACAAATGTGCTAGAGACCAATTCTCTACAAATACTTATTTTGCTACAAATCATAAATCACATATACAGTTGAGGATCTATAATTCACATACCCATAATTCGCAATTGTCTATAATCCACACTTTGCAAATGTAAACAAAAGATTTTGCAGTAACGAAAATCCGATATTTTGGATGTATATGAGAAAATATGATCTTAATTCACATACTAAAATGAAAAAAAAAATGAGTGTACAATTTAATTTAGATATACATAATTAATTTTAAAAGGAAAAAAATATAATTATACTTTTATTGCCTTTATACTTTTTTAACAAATCTGAACATTGTCTGAATAATATTCAATTAGTGATCAAACAAAACATATGCAGGTACAGTTTTCTAACTCCTACCAGTAATAGCATTGCTCATTGGTTGAAAAAAATTACATCATATGCGTTGATGGGATTGTGTATTTTCACAGATGTTTAAGGACTATTAGTGTAAATGTTCTTTTTAGGTGGTACTTCAAAAATACACAAAACTATTTAAGGAAAAATTTATACCAGCATTTATTTTGAAGAAAAGATCTACAATGCAGTCATTAAAGACTGCATCAAACTAATCACATTGCAAGTATCTGGTTGCATATTGCTAATTACAGTCCAGGAGTTGGAGTACAGTTTTTTAATGAATTAGTTATTTAAGGGTTTAAATTATACATTGCTTCTACTTCATTAAATAAATTTTATTGTTTTATATATTTATTAGTATTACCTTCATTACATTATATAAAAACAAACAATTCTAATTCTAGCTTCATTAAATATAGTTTATTGTTTTATGTACCTTATACTAATTCATATAGCGAGAAAATGGCATCACTGATTTATACTTTGCAAAAATCTATAATCCGCATAAGTTCTAGAACCAAAGTGTGTGGATTAAATATCTTCAACTGTAATTAGGCAACCAACAGAAACTGAGTTACGCTACTTTGGCAGGTCATAGATACTAATTTAAGCCTTTCAAAAATTGGTTTAACACAAAATTGTGATTTTTAGATTTACACCTCTATGTTATGAGAGCAACAATATTTCCAAGGCCACAGCCAGAAATTTCTTCAGAGGAGTTCAAACTTTAGACCAGAATGGTCTATGAAGTATAATTCAAATATTTTGCTAAAAATCTCTAAAGTTTCATACAGGGTTTAATAATATATCAAATTAAATTGCCCACAACTATCCAAAACAATGGATGTAGATTGCAAAGTCAAAGTTTTTAATTCTTCAAAGTGCTAGTTTAATTAAAATAAATAAATAAAAATATATATAAAATAAATGTATAAAATACAATGATGATGTTGAAATATTAATTGTAATATTGAAATAAAAATTACAGTCATTCAAAAGTAAATTTTACTTTTTAAATAACATCAACTGTTAAAATTAAATATACATATACTTGGCAGAGAAAAGCATGTTAAAATGAAAATATTAAAATAACACATTTTTATCAAAAAAAAAAAAAAAAAAGTAAATTTAGTTGTAACTGTACTTTAAAATGATGCATGATTTTAATTAATGGCAGACTTGGTAAACAGAATTCTTCTGTTTTATCAGTTAAAAAAAAAAAAAAAAAAAAAAAAACTATAAGAATAAAATTTTTATTTTCTAAAAAAATTCACTGGATTTTATATACAATAGTGATTTCACACTATTTTAATTGTTTAAATTAAAAGTTATTCTATTTAAAACTTGACACATAAGCCTGGTACACACAAAGCTATACTACATACAAATATATAATTTATTCTTTTATCAAGTTTTTTTTTTTTTTTTTTTTTTACTGATAATCACCTGCTGATTAATAGTCAATTTCAGATTACACATAAATATATTTATATATATATATCAAATATAAAAACTTTAACAAATATATAATTACTCTAGTCTACAAACAATTATCTTTTTACTAATATATACAAATACTTCACTATATATAAAAGTTCTCTCTTTCTATATACAAAACTGTGTTTATTAGAACAAGTGAATTATTGACGATAAAATCATCACTAATGCTAAAAATCTTTCTACAGTTGCAAAAATGCTTTGTAAAGCTACCAGCCTCAAGATAAATAATTTAATAAGGTTTCGTATCTTTGATAAAATGAAATTCTGCAATTCTCCAAAAACAGAAATGATTTATTGTCTTTTAGACCTACATATGAATTTTTTGGAGAATCACATATGCATTTCACCTGATGAAGGAAAGCTCACTGCCAATGAAACTTGCTACTTTTTAACAGCAAATTCAAAGCTGCAAAAAATATTTTTATTATTTTTTTTCCACTTTGAATAAATAAGCTAGTTTGCAAGCCTCTTAATTGTATAACAGAAAATGATATGCAAGTCACTGACGCTGTAAATCCTTCATAAACCATATAGAATCCAGCCTGAATGGTATATCGAGGGAAAAGAATAATAAACAGCACCGATTTTTCCAAAAGCTCAAAAGAATTTCCGACAGTGACGAGCAATATGATATCACAGGCAAATTCCATCTTCAGTCGAAGATTTCTCTAACATATGAAAATGGAAAATATCCAACCTACAAATAAAATTATCATATTTAGTTATAAGGTAAAGGATCACAATCAACTTTTGAAAAATCACCTTACATTTTAGTCCTTTTTATTTAGAAGCATGATATATATATTTCGGCATACGTCTGTAGCCATCTTCAGAAACATGTTGCTTACTGACCTCTGTCTTGCTTGCCATCGGTCGATCACCAATTGATTTTCTCTTTTTTTGCTTCACTTCACTTCGTTTATTATTGGCTGCCATTCAGTAGGGATGATGCTGTGCTCTCTGTCATTAATTGTGTTGTTAGTAGTTAGTATTTAAAAGGCTTCATATGTTTTAAGGCATAGCCTTGTAAATACCGTAATTTCTGGTAGGTACCCCACAGGTTATATAATCCAGTTTTGCACCAGAAATTTCAATTGATAAATAAATTTTATTTGTAAGAGCTCTTCCTTCGAAAAAGTATAGATTTCTCTATTAAATAAAATTTCTGGTGGAGAAATGACACAACTTACCTGCGGATTATCTACCAGAAATTACGGTACTAACTACTAACAACACAATTAACAACAAAGAACACAGCATCATCCCTCCTGAATGGCAGCCAATAAATTAAATGAAGCAAAAAAAAAAAAAAAAAAAAAAAAAAAAGAAGAGAGAAAATCAACAAATGATTGACCGAGCAAGACAGAAGTCAGTAAGCATCATGTTTCTGAAGATGGCTATGGATGTATGCCGAAATATATATATCATGCTGCTAAATAAAAAGGATTAAAATGTAAGGTAATTCTTCAAAAGCTGAAAATTATCATAATTGATGAGAAAAACTTCAAGAAAATACAAGGAAAAATCAATTTAGGATAGGTGCTCCAGTGATTGACATGCTCCAGTAATTGACATCTTTCCCGAAATAATTAATAAATGAGAGAGGGAAAAAAAAAATATTTTACATATAAGAATTTTAGCATTGTATGTCAAACACTGGAGCATAGGCTGCCAATAACTGGTAAAATGAAAAACTAGCAGTGTCAAACACTGGAGCATAGGATGCTAATTACTGGTAAAATGAAAAACTGACAGTGTCAATTACTGGAACACTGAGTGGGTGTAAAATAAAAATTCATAAAAAGATAATAATAATAATTATCAAATGCATATATTTTAACATATATATGGTTCTGAATGTGTTTTATGCCATATATATTATCTTAAGATTTCCAAAAATAGTTTCTGATGACTAAAACATTAAAAACATCAGAAATTGCTCTACAAGTGTCAATCACTGGAGCTATTTAACCTTCAGAGAATGGCAAATTTAAAAATCTCAATACTTTTTTTTTTTTTTTTTTTTTAACTCTATAAATTGTTGGGCAGGTTTATCTTTAGTTTAAATCAAGATTGCTTCTCTTGACTGTTTACTTAAGCAAGGTAATAACTTTCTTAAGCAAGTTACTTTACATCCACACTTTGCTGGATCACTTATTTTTCATTGGTAGGAAAATTTGCAGGCTTCAAAATCTGAAGAATTTATTCTATTGATGAGATGTCTTAAGAACATTTAGCTTATTGTATTTTTATGCAAATTTCTGATAGGCAAATGTGTGGTGTTACATAATTTTAACTATATATAAATGTCACTATATTATTTGGTGACACATAGTATCCATGAAGAAGATAGTATCCATGTTTTCACCCAGTAATGAATCCAGTTGTTTTACGCAGTCATTTTATTGAAGACTCTTGGACAGATTACAGTTTAGTTTTAAGTCATTAAGTCCAAGTATGCTGAACCATTCAGTCGGCAGCCGGATAGAGCTGATGCTATCGCTTTGATGATCACATGCCAGAACCGAGGTTCTCTGTCCAGACTCCCAATGTAATATTTGATGTGGATTTATTTAAGTACGAGCAAAACACAAAAAAGATGTGGATTTTCATGTACGTCTGTTTAAATACGACTTATTTTGGCACTAATTTACTCTCCTCCTACGTTTTCTTATTGGCTATTAACTTAATAATTGACAGTTCAGCTGAACCCCAGAGATCCAGGATTAATTAATATGCATTATCTTACCGCAAGAAATGGAAGATAATGTATGATTCAGCAGTTTTTATTCTAAAAGTTATCCAATTTTCTGACTTTTGCATTAAGAATGTGCTTTGCCGTGAAACTAACTTTACAGGAGAAACTTTAGAATGAAATTCAAGTTAAGAATTATGAATGGAAAAATTTCCTTTAGATTATCACTCAATATTAATTTAAAATAATAATCTAAAATCTTAATTCTTCTTATCTTTCATATATATACAAATTATTTATTTATTTTTATTTTTTTCAGAGTTGAACAAAATTTCTACAAACAAATATGACTGCGAGATAATATAAAAATTAAATTGATTTTGTATATGTGAGAAAATGTACAATAAGTTAAAATATATATTATTAAGTGTTAAAGCAATTTCAAACTAGTTGGCATAGGTGGACTCTGCTCAGTTCCCCATCATATTTATGTTCTTATAAATTTCTAGTGCGAGACAAATTATAATATTGTGAAAAGAAATGAATTTGACCAAAGCATGATACAGTGACAGAATGAAATCCCTGCCTAATAGGCTATCCACCATTCACTTCGATATATTTATCTTATTCTAATCTATTAATTTATTTTATCAGGGTCGATTCCGTTGTTTAGTTTTCATACTACTGTTTCCAATGCAATAATCCTCAAAATTCCTATTTATATGAAAATTTTACAATTTCGCTATGTTGATAAAATCGTAAATTACGAATAATTTACGAAATTTTCCTATTAGAATATTTGTATTCAATCATGTTCAAACAAATAGCATAAATGTAATTTTGAAGTTGTATAATGTATTTATGATCCTCAAAATGGAAGTTTATGCTCAATTTTTCCTTATTCTGACATGTTAAGTAAATCGTAAATTCCACATAACTTACGAATTTTTTAAATTGGAAAAATCATAGTCTATGATATTCATGCCAGTATCCTAAATAATATTTCGAAAGTTGTTTGACATCTTTACGATGAAAATATCCCTCAAGACTGACGTTTATGTGAAACTTTGCTCTACTCTGCCATGTTAAGAAATTCATAAATTTCCAATAACTTACGAAACTTTTATATTGGAAAATTCATAGTCATTAATATTCATGCCAGTGTCCTAAATAATATTTCAAAAGTAGTCTGACATCTTTACGATGAAAATATCGCTAAAAATTGACGTTTATGTGAAATTTTGCCCTATACTGCCACGTTAAGAAATTCATAAATTTCCAATAACTTACGAAATTTTCAAAGTAGCATATTTATAGTTACTGATGTTCATTCCGGCATCAAAACTGATATTTTAAAACTGGTCTGACATTTTTACAGAAATAAGTTTCCATTTAATGCACGTTTAAGTGAATTTTTGTCCTATTCTCCCATGTTAAGAAAATCGTAAATTTCTAATAACTTACTAAGTTTTTTAATTCGAATGTTCAAAATGAATAGGGTTCTTGCCAGTATCGAAAGTAATATTTTAGAATTGATCTGAACTCTCTGCGATTATTTGTTCGGGAGATATCGTGTAAACAGACTAACAAACTAACGGACTGACACACTAACGGACACCCTACAGGCAGACACCATACAAATTTTGTCATTTTCAGATTCCTTACACCTGAAAACGTATAAAAAAGTCAAAAAACCGAGGTCGAAATTTTTCACGATTACGTAAGTTCCCCATACCTATAGTATGATGGGGAACTAAAAAGTTACTTTAGATCTTTATGTAGATACAATTTGAATAACTTTATCATTTCTTGCAAATAATATTTAATAATCTGGCTAATTACAAATCTTTAGATAATCAGATGTAATATGGCTCATACTAATGCAATTAAAAAATAATTTACTTCAGAATATAAAGTTACATATTTTTGAGTGAAGTTTTACATAGAAATATTAACAATGTTAAAGAAAAAAATAAAATTAAAATAATAATAATAATAATAATAATAATAAATAAACTAAATATTTACATTTTTGTCTATCTTTCCTTTCCACCAGCCTTTTTGATTACCAGCTTTATCCAAAACTGCAATACGATCACCTTTATGCAATGTCAACATGTTAGGAGAATTCCCTTGGAAATCATATAATGCTTCAGCATAACTTATGATATCTAGTAAATTAAATGCAACAGTTGTAATTTTTTTTTAAATAAATAAATTAAAATTCAATTATATGAATATGTTACATATGTTTCATTGATGACTATTCACTGAAAGTATTTAGTAGTTTGTTAACTATCTTTAAATATATTAATCCTGCTGTTCTGTTCCCATTTGTTGTACATTACAATCGTACCATTTAAAAAAATATAATATAAGAATATATAAATAAAATATTTTTAGGAAATTAATATATGTCCAACACTAACGAAGTCACAAAATAGCTAGAAATATTTCTAAATTGTCATTTCTTTATAAAGAATTGAAAAATGTTTTGGGTCAAATAGATCCGGACAGAACAGCAGGGTTAATGACTAGTACAGTTGGCAGTTAGCATCAAATAACTAGTGCCCCCATAGAAGAATACTTTTGAATGTTCTGCAACAAGTTTTCAGATGATCAAAAATGTTCTTCAGAGCACATATGAAACTAGTATGATGTGGCCATTTCATGACTTTCTTCTATATAATTTTACACAAAATTTATTTAATACAAATTGTTTATTAAATTATCAAATTATTTTTCATTATAAATGCAGACGATTTTTATCTGACAGAATTTTATCACTAAATGCCGAAAGAAACTCATTTTTTTTGCAATTATCAGAAGTGCGAGTTTTGTTATAAGTAAAAAAAAAAAAAAAAAGATATAACTTTGTTTTAAATTATCGCAGATCTATACTTCAACCATTCGTTTTAAAGGTATTTACGAGATCTTTCGAAATATACCCATATTGAAAATTTACTTCCCTCCCAAGAGCGATGCCCTCACATGCAGTATGCACAAAATTTTTTTCTTAGTTAACTACTACTATTATCAATAATTCCTATTAATTTTACAATCACACGATTAAAATAACTCACATTATGTACATTTATACGAAATTTTGTCCTATACTGCCATGTTAAGAATTTAGAAAAACTGCGATCACAGCGACACCTGTTGAGCGAATGATCCCAAATCTAATCAGCACCAGTTTATGTCAAGGTCCAACTAAATACCAAGTTTGGTTACATTTCGTTCATTGGTTCATGAGATACAGCGTCTACAAAATTTGTGATACACACACACAGACAGACAGACATTTTCTAAAAACAGTCGAATCATGTTCAGGACATCCCAAAACGTTCAAATCCATCGAAAACTGGAGTTTAAAACTTTTCACGAATACAATACTTTATTTTTATATACATATGGAAGAAAGTAAAAATATTACAAATTTGTTCTCACAATGTTATTGGCACACCCATAGAAAATACATTTACAGTTAAACCTCATAAACGTGAATCTCAAGGGGGACAAAAAATATTTTTCATGTTATCAGTAACTAACGCACACACAGACAGACAGACATTTTCTAAAAACAGTCGAATCATGTTCAGGACATCCCAAAACGTTCAAATCCATCGAAAACTGGAGTTTAAAACTTTTCACGAATACAATACTTTATTTTTATATACATATGGAAGAAAGTAAAAATATTACAAATTTGTTCTCACAATGTTATTGGCACACCCATAGAAAATACATTTACAGTTAAACCTCATAAACGTGAATCTCAAGGGGGACAAAAAATATTTTTCATGTTATCAATAGTTCATGTTATCAGTAACTAACCTTCATATAACTAATCTTCATTTTAATGGGCATTGGGGAAACAGTTCATGTTAAAAGTAATACACGTTAATGCTGTTCGACTGTATTACAATTCAATGAGCTGTAATACAAGCATATAGTAATAATATATAATAAATAAGAATATGACATTTAAAAATATTTTAAACTTCTTTAAGCAATCTACTACTTTTAGAAGTATTTTGATAAATTGTTTCTATGATTAAATAAAAAAAAAAAAAAAAAAAAGTCCATTATTGAGGCTACTCACGATTAATTTCTTAATATAGTCAAACCTTGTCAATATGAACACATATGACATGAATTACTTTTACCATGAAATGTTTCTACAATTCTCGTCAAAAGGAAGATTAGTTTCTGAGTTACTGATAGCATGAACTACTGATAACATGAACAAATCCTTGATAAAATAAATTTTCTTTGAGATTCACGTTAACGAAGTTCTACTGTATTTGCGATTGTTCTGTAGTAAACTGTTTGTTCCAAACTCTGACATATTCTGCTTTGAAGACTAGTGTAATTTAACTACCTGGGTGATAAAAAGTTCACCCAGTCCCATAGTAAAAAGTCATTTGCAGTGTAATTACAGTAATTTATTTTCATAAATATATTTCTTATTCACTTCTCTCGGTGGAGAAAGGGATACCAGAAAAAGCTAATTTTCCTGGAGATAAGAAAAATTTAATTCAAATTATCATCTTAAATCCTTTAACAATAATTTTTTAACAAAATCATTCAAGCGTTTTATTTCTAGAAAATCAAGTTTTTGCTATATCTTATTTCAAGCAAAGCACAGGTTACCAGTAACTGCTAGTTTTCCTGAAGAATAAGACAAGTCAGATTTGTTTTTCATTTTAATAAAACCTCTAATCCTATTTTTTTTATTTCAAAATCATTTCAGCATTTTCCAAGAAAATCTAGTTTCTGCCATATATTTCCTGGACCGAATGCAAGTGGCCATTGGATATCGCAAAATTTCCCTTTAGTGCCAAATGAAAGAAGTATCCTTTTAAAAATATTCATTTATATGTGAGTTTTTAAATTAATATTAATAATGAGTAAATAATATTAAACATTTCATTATTAACTGATTTTAATGAAAATAGGATTGTATCCTAAATATATGCATATAATTTCTGACAGCAAAACATAGCAAAAATATATGTAGGCAAAAGGAGCCACATTAATATAATTAATTATTGATCTGTTTATGGCTGATATCATAAAAATGATTTATATATATATATACAATTTTTTTTTTTATTTATGCTATATATAAAATTTATTTGCTTATAAAAATGTCTAAAATATCTTTTGAACACAATCTTAAATCAAACTAGTACAAGACATATAAAAAAAAAAAAAAAAAAAAGCATTAACTTCTAGGGATTTGGAGGGGAAGGGAGGGGAGAGAGATTTAAAACCAAACTCCAATCCTTTCTTTTACTTAAAATAAACAAGTAAATAATAAGTAGTAACAATAATAATAAAGTAAATGTTAGCAAAATCCAAGCTCAAAATGCTTCAAGTTCTAATTCAGTCAAGGAAACTTGAAATTTTGGATAATAATCATTTAAAAATTCAACAGTGTTGTGAAGTTATTGACATATTTGAAATATAAAATAATCTTTACACTATTTCTATATATTTTCAAAGTTCTTTGAAAACATACTTTCAGTGGCTACTCCATTTACAGCTTTCTTATAAGGAATCATCAATGTAACATGCAAACCATTAAAACTTTCTGCTAAGCTGTTTTCTTTATACCAGTTAACCAGTTCCTATTTTTAACCAGAAGAAATTACATAATCAATAATACACATAAAAAAACAACTTATATAATATGCATTGTTTTACACACACAGTCAAACTCAGTCATAACGCTATTCAAGATATCTAAATCTTTCTGATGCTATAGCCGAATGATGTAATAATCGAGTGACTTAAAAGCAAGTAACGTCACTGTATGTAACTGATATAATAATAATAAAGTAAAAACAGCTTTATTAGAAAACATAAAAGAGTGTGATTTCTGTATGAAAAATTATTAAAAATACACTTATCTCATGCATTTTTTCAGAGAAAAAACTTATTTAAAATAATTATGATTAGATATGATGTTTATTATATCAAAATTATATTTGATTAATATAATGTATGCAATATTTTGTTAAACATCCAGTATTTAAAAAAAATAATAACATAAAAAATAATTTTAATTAGTGGTTTTAATTTTCTACTTTCTTCTCAAAAAAAAAAAAAAAAGATTTACAAAGAAATTAATCTAAAAAGCAATCAAATCTGCACATTTTTTATGTTAACATCAAGGTCATATGAAAATAAAAGCTACATATATATATATAAATTGAAATTATATTAATACTAATAATAAATAAAAATTTTTAACTATCAAGTAAATGCCACAGGTAATTTTCTATAAAACAGATATTTATTTGTTGACATTAAAGTTTATGAATGATTGAGCGGAACAAATATTTTTGATATTATGAGCAAGGTGATGATAGAATCAAGCTTAACTGTATTATGAATATAAGTTATTTCATTGTGGAAATCAGTAAATTAGTTAAAATTTCAAATTTTGTAATAATTGTTTAATTTGTTTCTTTTTTTACCATTTTCAAAGTAACTGCACAATTTAGAGCTTTACAAATTTAGAGACACAATTACAGCATAGTTTTTGCAAGCAATTAGCAAATTTATAAATTAAAGTTTTTTTTTTTTTTTTTTTTTGAGTTTTTAAAGCTTAATATAGCAGTAAATATTTAAAATAATAATAATAATAATAATAATAATAATAACTTTTTGATCTGGAATAACAAATCAAATGTATTCAACTTTTTCAACACAAATTCAACCAAGAACTGTTTTAGATTACAAAAATGTTGAGCACAAAATAAAAATTAAATATAACGTTTATGATAATGCCCCTGCAAGTTTTTATTTATTTATTTTTCACTTAACTACAACATGTTATAGTTTTTAAAGTGTTTTAAAATGAGATACAAAATCAATAATGTCCTACAACTTAAAAATCGTAAAATTATACATTGACAGCATTTAAAGTACTTTACAACAATAAAACATTTCTTTATTAATTGGTTAAATTGCAATAGATTTAAGCAAATATACATATAATCATGCATTTTACTTGTCTTGAATTATTATTATTATAAATTTAATTAAACAAACTATTTTAAAAAGTCATACCACAATAGACTTGAAATATTTTGTTTCAGATAAATAAAACTGTTGGCCATTGTCAGCAGAACAAACACGCATGTGTTTCACTTGATTTTGATAGCTGGAAAATAAATAAATAAATAAAAACATTTTTTAGAAACAAAATTTTTATAAAATGAGATTACATAATTCACAGTCAAAATATAAATTTGAAATAAACTGAAGTATTAGCATAAAATGCACAATTAATACATTTAATTATGCTCCTATTACACACAACGAGTTTTCACACAACTTTTGAGCCAATTTTGTTGGCTAAAATCCCCTCAACATTCAGTGTAACAAGGATTGGGAATATGGACAATTTTTTTCTGGCCTGTCAGAAAAAGTTGTCCATACAAGCAACTTTTCCTACTGCGATAAGCCAATCAGAAGAAAGCTCCTTACGCACTGAGAAAACACAGCGCTGCGAGAATTCATTCAGCATTGTTCTCTTCACTCTCCCACATCGTCCCCGCTAAAAAAACGATAAGTAGGTGTGCCTTGACATGTACTGTACACTGTGCAAACCAGTTTTTCGAACAATTTTTGATTCAACTATTGTAAGTAACCCTCTTTCGGATTTCAGCTTCCAAAAATTGGAGCAAAAATTGGCTCAAATGAAAGTTGAGTGAAACATCATTGTGTGTAATAGGAGCATTAGAAATTAAAGCACAGTTTCTTTTTATGCTTTTGGTTTAAAAATTCTAGTTTAATAAATACTGCTGAATAAACATTTTTAATGTTAATTAAATAAAGTTTTATTTCTATTCAGTGAGGTTGATATAAAAGCCCCCCCCCCCAAAAAAAAATAATAAAAAAATAATAATAAAATAAAATAATAAATTAATAAAATAAAATAATAATCATAACAACTGTATGAATTTAAATACTTATTTTTTAGAATAATTTAAGCAATACAAAAAACTAATTTATACATTTTTTTTATATATATATATATATAAATTATATTTATTTATTTAGGTGGTTTTATTTCAACTAACAGTAGATCGAGAGATTATTATTATTGCTTTACAAAAAATTTGAATTTAAAACTAATGAATTGCTTTTGAAAATAATTTACCTGCAATTTATTTCAAAATATTTCCACATTTTATTATTATTGATTACAGGGTTACATATTCATCGGGAAATTAGCCATCAATGGCACCTAACTATTTTTTCTTAGATTCAAAAATTTTCTTCTAAACTTGAATAATATATACATAAGCACTAAAATATGAAAAATTTACATTAATACCAACTGCCATCTTATGACTGACAGTCACAATTCAACATGCATTATGCTGTAGAGGCAAAGAAAATTTAAAAGTTAGTCATAAAAAATGATGATGAGGTTTAATTTTATGATCGTCAAACTTAAATTTTTTAGGTGCAAAATATGACTAACGACTGCTAATTTTTAACCCAGCTTAAATATATATAAAAAAGAAATTTCAAACAAACATTATTGCATTTATTCTTCGACTGAAAAAGAACCTATTTTGAGTCTTTTCTTGAAAATTCTTTCTTTTTGCAATTTGCAATGCACTGAAAACCTCTTCAGATGCTTTCGACTCCCTCCTTCCTACCGGTAATCCATGTAATAATTTTAATGTCTGTACAAAAATATACAGTTAACCCTCCGACTACCTTAGCAAATGGCAAAATTTTAAGGTTGTTTTCATTGTTTTTTTTTTTTTTTTTCAATGTATTAATATAGGAAGTCATTAAACTTTTAAATGTTGTGACCCATTTGTTAGAAACCGAGTTTATACCTTTCATCTTTGGGCATTGAATTTTGCAGAGATAATTTTTATTGACTTTGGTGAAATGCAAAAGTTTTGATTCTGGCATTTTCAGAATGTCTAGGTTTCTTTTGAAAAATGTAAGAAGCAGATTATGCAAATCAGAAGACTTTGTCTCAATATGTCACAGTAATTTACAGGACACATGCTTTTGTTTGCGAGTACTCCATTGCAAATAACACATTTTAATTTAATTTTACCTTCATTTTTATTTCATTAAAATGATTTTAATGCCAAGTAGTCAAAATGAAGATCTCATATATATTTTCTTTAGTTTGACCTTGAAGATTTGATTTCCTTTGTAGTTGGTGTCTTCTTTAATTAGAACTTATCAAATAAAATGGGTGAAAAAATGACCAGTTAATTTTAAAGTCAATGACCACATACCTGGGTACTTTTTGTGGCTGTTATTGTAATTTTAATAATTTCTAATTGAGCTTTTGCCAAATTGCTTTTAATCCTTTTTATTTAAATGAATCTGAACTAGACATATATATATATATATTTCCCCCATTAAACTTTCTTCTTCCATTGTTTCATATGCGGGTATTCCTCATCTTTCATCTACATGCAAAATTGTACATTATTATTGTTATTATTACGACAAATATAATCACATACATTTTGCATGTAGACAAGAGACAACAATGAGTACTGAGTAATGGTACTAAAAGAAAATGGATAAATAAAAATAGATGAAACTTACTTAATACTGATTGCGAAGGAACCATTTTGTTTTGGACTAATTCTCACTAAAAATGTTCCACTAGGTAATTCTTCTAACTTTTTTGTAGCAGTGTCTCGATCCATTACTCCAGCAAACCTTTAAAATAAATTAGATCTAATTTTAGAATTAAGAATAAAATAAAAATAAAAAATAACTGTAAATTACAAATGATGATTTAAAATAGTTTAAAGAATTTATTAACAACAGTGTTAAAAAACTATATGTATTGAAATTAAATCATTACATAAAATAATTGTTTAAAATAAAATTATGGTATAAAAAGAAATCAATTTTAATTTCATAATAACCCTTTCATGATATGTGAGCCTTATACCAAATTAGATTTTGTATTAGAAAATATTCAAAAGTAATGATCAAATGTAATATAAGTTTCCTAAGTAAGCAAATTTTCTGCGACAATTTATATATATCTTGTATGTACAACCTAACATATTAGCTTTATATTTTTCACAGTACAAAATAATTTACATACTGCACCAAGGCAAGAAGACACAAGTATAAAAATGGCCATTTTGAATTTAAGTCATTGAAAAATGTGTATGAAGTGCTAGGATGTGCATAAGAAGTGTCACACCTCTATTGCCCAATTTATCCATCTGAGAATTACGATACTTTTCTTGCCAAAATATTATATATATATATATGTGTAAGAGTATCATAAAGTTTTTATTATTACTAAGAAATAACTAAGACATCTGGATAAAATTTATTCTGCATATTAATTTATCATTATATATGGGATATAGTATATGTGACAGTTATTAACAATAATCTGATTTCAAGAAGCTCACATCCACCCTATTCTACAATGATGACGTTTCAAGAGGTCAAGAAATACTGGGAGAAACCTATTACTCTAAACAGTGACCATGAAACAGTGACCACAAAGAAATTGTTATTTTATAATATTTCAGTTTTAGGAGGAGAATTTAACAAATGAATTCCTTTAAATGTGAAGTATTGTAAAATTTTGTTTATAATTAACTTTGAATACTCACAAACTGAGATACGCATATTTCAACCAAAATTTACAGGTAATTAAAGGATATCAAGATATACACCCCAACCAATTTATATGATCAATCACTGCTTCAGAAGAGCGATATCGGAGTTCGAAAATTCCACCATCCAGTTGGAAATTGTGATGCCATTGACTTTACCAATCTGATTTTTCTAACTTTTTTCAAACTTGAGCTGTTTATTTATTTATTTAAACTGCATTTTATGTTGCTTGCACAAAAGACATGTGTTGCTTTAAAAATAGTTTTAAAAAGTTACTAAGAAAAAAAAAGTTTTCTTTTTATGTGAGAGATATTAATCAAATTTTAATATTGTTGTGATATTACAGATTTTGGAAAGCTAAATGATTCTGCACCATTAAACTCTATACAATTAATCCTCAAATCATAATCTAAACAATTACAAGTAGTTTTAAAATAAGTGGAACATTACTAGAATTTTTTTAAGTCACATTTTCTTTTCTTTTTGTTTAATCACCACATGGTATAATGTGATGTTGTAAACAACAGCTATTAAAGCAAATTTTTAGGTTTCAAGAAGTTATAGATTAAATTAAGCTACATTTGCGCTATTCTATAATGATACACAGGCACAGAAATGAAAGGAGTACAGGAGGCTCTTTATTGAATATTGTACAATTTTCTTTTAATGTAAAATGACCAAAATTTAAATCTTATAAATATTCATTATTAGTTTTTTTTTCTTGCAATTAATATTAATGATTAGTGAATATTAATTAACATTTAATTATTAATTTTTGTGAAAATAATTTTGAGTCATTTTTTAAATGAAAGTTTTTTGAGTCCCTTTTGAATTGAAACACCCTTGCAATGACGTCCTTCAAAAATTTAACCCTCTGAGTGGCTGATACAAATTTTTCCGTTGTTTTTTCCCTAATATACTTCTAATTTAAATGTATGTACATAATTATAGATTTTTAATGTATTTTCTAATTATGTAGGTCACACACAATATGAGTGTTATACTCATATTTTTAACTTTTTGAAAATTTTTTGGTCTTTAAGTTCAGACATTTCTTGATTAAAATTATCACCAGCAAACTACGAATCAACTAAAGAAACTGCCCATGTACTACTCGAAGAATACTTACCACTCGTGACCTTCTAACATAGTATTTATGTAATCTGGAGCAGGTGATATGGGGACACTATTGTTTATTAAATTGAGAGGATTTTCGTAAGAAGGAGGTCGTTTCTAAAACAAAAGAAAAAAAAAATAGTTGCATAAAATATATGTACTATGCATTATTTGTTGTTATATTTTATTAAAATAAAAATATACCTCAACATGTTCTGGGGAGAAAAAACCAGTTTTCCCGGTTCTTGCGACATATCCCTAGAAGCAACGAATTCTTTAAGAACTTATATAAAGAAATAAATAGGTCAGTTAAAAATAAGACTAATACAATAAACAAATCTTTGCCTGTAAAATACAGATGAATTAAAAAAAAAAAAAAATCTAGAAATTATATTGAAAAACAATCTACTAGTGAAAAATCAATAAAAATATTTTCAAACTTTCTGCTGCGTATGTGACTCATTCTTTAATTCTGTTAAGCCACATATTACTAGACTTAAAACTACACCTTTTCTTAAAAACTAATTTTGAAGATACCATGGAAAACATACTAATAATATTTTTTAAAATTATTATTTCCTACTGATCTAAGAGATTCAAATTTACTTACCTCCCAGCATATATTATTGATTTGTTTGGTAACATAAATTTCATCATCACTATCAAATGACAGATGTTCAGGAGGTCCACGATAGGCAAACCTTGCTTTTACCTTAACTAAAATTAATGAACAAATAAAAATTATTTTTTCTATGCAGACAGAAATTCACAATTAAAACTAAAACACAAAAGACAATTAAGGTGTAACTTTTTAATCAATTTAAAATGTGACATATTTGTTTATAAACATAATTCAATATAATAATTATATTATTTTGTGAGATAATAATGATTACTAATGATTTATACAGAAGCTGTTCGCACATTTTTTAGACGATTTTGATGGAGTGTACTGAAACAATTTCACTCATATTTCGTGTTTTATTTGTTCAGTTTGATAGCCCTTGTTCTTAACTATCATTCTACACCGTAATTTCTATGATAATAATGCTTTTTATAATATTGGAAGAGGTATATTTTTCTACTCCTCTTGAACGGCTTTCCAAAGTCCACAAAGCATTGTAGGTCGGTGTTTGGATAATGCTGATTTTAAGAGTAAAAAAACACAAAAATCCAACAGTGATACATCAGGAGATTTAGCAGGAATATCAGTGAAGGGTATGGTTTTAATTCCCGTTTTCTGTTTCATTTTTTTCTAGAAAAGTATTTGCGGATTGTGATGTGTGGCTGCTTGTTTTGTCTTGATACAGTTCAACCGATTGATAACATTGTGGAAAAAGATCTGGATTTTCATTTTTTTAAATTGAAATTAAAATACGTTCTTGATAGTATTTAGAGCTGATTTTGACATTTTTGTCACATTTGTTTTGCTTTTATCTTGTGCTTGTATGAAAAACCAGTGACAATCATAAATCCTTTAGAAAAACTTTCTTTTGATTCTTTGAACCATGTAGAAAAAAAAAAAAAATCTCCACTTTTGTGATAATAAATTGATCTTTTTTTATTGCAACCACTTAAATAGACCCAAGATTCATCTACTGTTGCGACATTTTTCCATTTTTCTCCTGATAAATGCTTTTCATAAAGATTTCACTAAAAACTCACTTTGGAAAGAGCAGAAACGTATCTTTCCATCCACTGCCATTTTAAAAGCGCATTTTTGCATCTAAACAAAAATTCTAAATATCAGAAGATAAATAAAACTTCCAAAAATATAACTGTTGTGAAAATAAAATTCTCCATGCAAACGATTTTTTCTTACTGCGAAATAAAATCGTCTAAAAAATGTGCGAACAGCCTCTGTATTTAAAAGAACATGTTTTGAACAGATAAAATACTCCAGCAAGAAATTGTATAAGGCCAAAAAAAAAAAAAAAAAGTTAAAAAAATTTTAATTAATTTATAGCAAAAATTTTGTTTAATTTTCACTGCATTGACCACTTTAAAATTTAATTAGCAATTTATCTAATTAATAACTTATAATCAAATAATTTATAAGCTATTTTAATCTAGTTAAATAACTATGGTTTCACCTGAATAATAATAATGGCCAAGAATAAAATTTAAAATATCTAATGTGGACATCATTTATATGACTTCCCTGTGAACCCATTTAGTTATACATATTGTTACAGAAACATTGGGACTTAGCTCAGAGTTCAATAAATTTACCTGAATATATATAGCCTAAAATTTGGCTAAAATTCGTAGCAAAAAAAGTTAATTTTCATACATTGCTCTTCCCCCTTCTTCTTCAAAATATAACTAGAGGAATATAAATTTTGAATAAAAAGAACTCATGAATATCTTTAAAATGTAAGGTTAAACCATATATCTGTGATAATTTGTAACAATCTTTTTTTTTCTCCTTCATTTCCTCTTCAGGAAAGGGGTGTGTGTGTGCATTTTTTAAGATGTTGTGTATAGGGCACATAAATGCTTTTCTTTTGACATTTAGTATTAGATGAAGATTGAACAGGGGAATAGCCCCGGCTCACCGCTCGAAGAGCGGTGTTGAGCTATACGTGGACCGAAGTCCACGTAGGGCCGTCCCGAGATTGTCTGCATTCATCATGGAAAATAATTTTAGTAAGTAATTGGCTCGGCTGATTTTGTACAGGAAAATATAGAAAAAAGTTGTGATGGCCAGAACATACTAGTTTTATTTCAAATTATTATTTTATTTTTATATAATATGGAAAATAATGAAAGTCTCTTTGAACTTCTGCACTGCTCAAAACCACTAAATATTTAATTGAAGGCTTAAAAAAAAAAAAAAAAAGAGTAGCTATTTTTCTGATTAATGGCTTATATTCAAGGTACAGTAGAGGATCTTTATAACGCACACCTTGGGACCAGAGCTTTTGCGTTATACAGACCATATCAAAGATTATTAAACTTACCTTATAAACATGGCCATGTAAATATTATACACTGGGAATAAATGAATATATTTACAAATTAAACTAATTTAAAAATATATATTAACTTTAAAACACAAATTAATGCAACTCTAGAAAATATTTATTAATATTTATAATTAAATTACTAGCACTAAAATTTTTTATTAAAAAAAAAATTATTACTAAATTAAAAATGCATGTTAGCTATAAAACACAAATTAATGCAACTCTAGAACACATAACAAAATATTTATTATTTACAAATAAACTACAAGTACTGAAATTTTTTATTAGAAAAAGATTATCACAAAATAAAAAATGCATATTAGTTATGAACATGAATAAATGAAGGCAACTGAATTAATTTACATTCTGAAATAGAAACAATCCAAATTATATTGAAAAAAAAAAAAAAAAAAAAAAATCATATCACTAAATTTAACATTGTTTTTTAAACAAGTCATCAATCTTTGTTTGTTTAAGTATTTTAATTTTTTGAGCATTAAGTTTTTCTTGAATCCTGTAAAGAGTCAATATTTCTTGCTCTGTTATACAGGTTTGAGTTTCTAAAAATTTTAAATATTTTTCACCAATACCTTCACAAACAGTAACTTTTTCCACCGCCTCTTCAGTATCTGACTCTGCATCAGAAGAGTTTTCTTCTGGTCCTAAAACTGAGGAAATAATCTCATTATCAGTGAAATGATGTGCAATTTGAGGTTCATCATCTTCAGTCAAAAATTCTAGTATGTGTTCTTCACTTAAGTTGCCACAAGTTGTTTTTGCATATTGTAGGAGTTCAGCAGCTTTAATTTTTTCATGTGATGTCTTAAAGCCACTAAATTCTATTTCATCATCATCTGCACAAAAAAACAAAGATTCTGGCCATATTTTATGCCATGCATTAATGAGTGTTTCTTGGGCTACAGAATCCCATGCATCTCTCAACATGTACATGCAATCTTTGATTGTGAACTTTTTTTTGAATTCATCAATCATGTTAGCCGCTGGTTTAGAATTGAGAAGTTGACCCAGAAAAGCACTTTTGTAGTTGCACTTTAAACTGTTTATGACACCCTGATCCATAGGCTGGATCAGCGATGTTGTGTTAGGAGGGAGAAATAGAGTAACTACATTGGGTGCCACAAGTTTAGGGTGGGCAGTACAATTATCTAGTAACAGTAAAATTTTAGCATCTTTGGCTAAACCAACTGAACTGTACTGGACTCTAACTTCACTCAGAAAATGACTGTTAAACCACTCAGTACACAATTCCTGTGTGACCCAAGTTCTTTTGTTACTTCTGTATATATGCATTGCTGCAAACAAGCACAGTAACACATTTTTTATCATCTTTCACTGCAGATGGTTGAGTCTCTAGTTCACCAACAAAAGTTTTACGCGGCAAATTGCACCAAAACAGACCAGTCTCATCCATGTTGTATATTTGCTCAGGGGAAAGATTTTCATCATGAACAATTTTTTAAAATTCATCAATGAATTCCTCTGCTGCTACTTTGTCGGCAGACACTTTATCACCACATGCTTTGAGATATCTGATGCCATGATGTTTTTTAAATTTTGTCAGCCATCTATTTGAGTATTCACATGACACTTCAATTTTTAATTCCTTGTGAAGCTCTTTCGCTTTCTGACACAGAACTGGTCCGGTTATCGGAACATTTTCTGAACGTCTTTGCCGAAACCATTCGAAGAGTACTGCATCCAAATCAGCTGATTTCGCTTCTCTCATTCTTTTCCTCTTTCCAATTCCTTTATTGCTATCAGAGTTGGCATAATATTGGAGTATTTTCTCTCTGTTACTCCGGATATCGTATACAGAACGGCAAATAATTCCAAAATTTCTGGAAATAAATTTTGCAGAAGAACCTTTGTCCAGTTCTTTGATAACTTCTACTTTTTGTACTATAGTTAAAATAGACTGTTTTTTAATGACGTCTTTCGACAATTCATCAGTTTTGTTTTCCATATTTATACAAAACTTAACACAAAATATGCAAAAGAAATTAATCTCATTAAAAATTATAAAAAGATAACTATTTTCCTTGCACCGTAACTCAATACACATTCAACGAAACGTACGATGTGCGATCATAGCGTGAGTAAACACAACACTCAGTGGAGTAAACATGAACTGCGGTTGCCATTCATTTACACGTAATTACAGTATCCATTAACTTCGTTTTTGCATTACGATTTCACTTGCTCCATGGTTTGTGATTTACGTTTGCATCAGTAAAAGTGTAGTGTAGTGTGTGTATTTATTGTTATTGCATTACTTATTTTATATTTTCTATTTTAGCATAGAATGTGTAAGTAAATGATGAAAAATAGTCTCAAAAGTTAATTAGCTAAGCGGCGCCGTTATTTTTGCAATGCAGAATGCTGGGATAGCTTAACTGTAAAAATCACTGTTTACATACAAAAATTTTAGCGGTTTATGGATCCGCGGTTTATCGATCCTCTACTGTATTTTAAAAATCCACATTGAGGGGGTGGGATGTGACCTTCTTCAATTAGAAATGAAATAATTGCATATTTCAGTAATTAGCAGTGAAAAAAATCATTACTTGGGCAATTAATTGCAAATAAATGTAATTTTTTTTTTTTTTTTCAATTAATAAAAAGACAATTTTACGTTACAGCAATTTACAGCAAAAATTTCATGTACTCAAGCAAGACACAATAAGAAATAAGAAATTTTATTGATTTGTAATAGAACATTCATATTTTTCTAAGATCAGTTTTGATGAAAGTATGCATTTTGTCAATTTGTGCAAAATAATTGTCGACTTTAGCAATAAATTGCAATTAAGCGTAAGAGAGAGAAAGCAATTTAGTTAATTTGCTATAGAAAAAAGACATTTTATCAATTAGCAATGAAAAAACAACATTCTAACATATATAAGGAACTCACAATGAACTTTCGTAAAATATATGCTCCCCCTCCCTTAACCAGGCCTAAATTACCAAATAGGCACAAGAAGCCCATGCTTCCTTTTGAAATTTTTGAAAGGGTCCCAAATTAAGCAAAATAAGGGCCCTAAATTTTAGAGCTTGTTATCTGACCACATTGTCTGATAATAAAAAAAATCACAGTAAGCCTGATTACACAACTATCATTTACAGATTATAGGGCATTCATTAATGAAGCATGTACATTTACAATGGGATAATTTCACATATTATACAGAATTACAGGTTTTACTAGTTTGCATATATTTTGGAATTTTCGTGCTACTAATAAACAAATTTACTTTTGTACACTGGGTTGCCACTCAAACAGGAGAATGAAATTCCCTGACTTTTCCAGGTTTTCCAGGTGCGTTCCGAGAAAATTCTAGTCTAACCATATATTGAGCACTGGTTGTGTTGAGGGCAAAATAATTATGGTACTACTTGAAAACACAAAAAATACGTATGACAAAAGTTACATGTCGCTTATAAGCAGAATAAGAAATTCATTTCCCGAGCGGAAAGGAAGGCTGGCGATGTTTAAAAAAATCGTGGAAGCTAAAGAAAGAAAAAAAAAAAAAAAATCCTACGATGGCGGAAAAATTGTTTTTTCTTTAGCAACCATCGTATGAAATTCCCTGATTTTTCCAGATTCTGTCTAAAATATTCAAATTCCCTGACTTTTAGGGTCAATTTTCAAATTCCCTGACTATTCCAGCTTTTCCAGGTTCTCCAGGTAGCATGGCAACCCTGTGTACATTTTCTCCAATTCCAGCTAATTGTAATTTGTTTTTAATGACACATTTAAAATTTTTTTGAGGTGTTTGTATGTGTCCTTACAACACACTGTCAGCAGGGGTCCCTAAATGGCTTGTGCTTTCCCTCAATTGAAAGGATAAACCATCACTGCACACCTACACAAAACAGGATCCTGTAGAGAGTGTAAGGTAAAAAAAAGAAAAAAAAAAAGAAAAAAAAAATATATGTATATATATATATATATATATCTGAAGAATATCTACATCTTCATCTTTTCAACAAGCTAGAGCTTTTTTTTTTTTTTTTTTTTTTTTGAGGGGGGGGGGGTGGGGGAGGGATTTAATCAAACAAAAAGAGAACTTACACATATATGGTTTGTTGCTAGATGCGTTTCTCCTCAACACTTCAGGAACAAGAACATTTGAAGGAGGTCGTGGAGGTAAGTGAGGTGCACCACACCCTCTAACATATGGAATACATTCTTTATGAACAGCTACATTACATTCTAAAAAACAAATAAGATGATTAAGTATATTTCAAAAAGTACTAAATCTTTAAGATTGAAAACTTAAATTGTACAGGAATAAAAAAAGTGGTCAGCTAAAAATACAGCATTGCAAATGTTAAATAAACGATATTAACCAAAAAATTTTTGGAAAAAAAAAAAAAAAAAAAAAGATATTTAAAGAGTTTTTATTGTTAATGATCACAGTTTTTAAAGGTTTTCATAAAATAAATTTATATTCTACTTTACATTATTGAAAAATGACCTCAGTCACCTTAAATATATTTAAAAGAAATGAATTTTTGATTTGATTTTCCAAAAAGAAACATGTAAGAGAATAATATTTGAAGTATGTATAAATAAGAATTTCAATAACTGCAAATATATACAGGGTGTTTCAGTGAACCGTTTCAGAATTTCTAAGAGGAGTAGGGTACATCCTGACAACTCGAAATCATATAGCAATGTGGGGTCGGAAATCCTTTCCTGAAGCGGTGTTGTACACAGAAGCTGCCGGAGAAATTCGAGATATGTCTGTATTCCAGAATGTTTGGATGTCCATGTGCCGGAGATTTGAGGCGTGCATTGTAGCCCGTGGAAGAAACTTCGAACACTTACTTTAATCCATGTACCTTTTGCTTCTTTTCATGTATTATTAAAATGATTTCTCACTTACGATCTCTTTTCTTTATGGTGCTTCTGTGTACAACACCGCTTCAGGAAAGCATTTCCGACCCCACATTGCTATATGATTTCAAGTTGTCAGGTTGTACCCTACCCCTCTTAGAAGTTCTGAAACGGTTCACTGAAACACCCTGTATATATTTTTTAATCAATAAATTGAAATTACAATACTTATATGTATATAATATTTTTTTAAAAGGATGATTTAAAATGAATGGAACAAAAAGATGAGAAGTGTACAATTTATATATTAGATTCACTTAGAAAATGCAAATATAATGTGAAAGTACAAGTTCAGAAGTTTTATCAGGCAACAGCAAAAATTCTATTAAGTATGCCATCAACACCAGCAGTGCTATTATTCAAAACGGTGAATTCCCTTAAGAAAAATATTACCATGTGTTGAAATGTGCAAAAACTTGATCTGTTAATCCTTGTTTGAGATATCTTTGACAAAATTTAATAAAAGACTACCTCATCATCATAAAATCATAATGCAGGTAAAGCAGTTTGAGAATATAAAATGCTTATGCAAGGTAAAAAAGCACAGGATGAAAAAAAAATCAAAATGATGAAAACAACTTTTGAAGCATTTCTATAAAGCACAACAATAATAATGTGTTATTCTCAGGGGCCACTTTACAATTTTGGCGGCCCTATGCTATAGATTTTTGGCGGCCCCCCTCTAATAGATATTACGCCAGGGCTGCTTATAGATTTCATGTGACCCCAGGTAAATTTTTTCACTGAGATCCCTACCTCCCCCTCTCCTCCCTTACAAAAGAAAAAGCTACTACTATATTAAGATTCAACTTATTCTAATATTATAAGTTAATATAAATTTAAAAAACATTTTTTTTTTTTTTTTTAATTGAATTGGATCCATCATATTTAGAAATAAGAAAAAATAACTTGAATTAAACCTTCAGTACATGACATTGCACGTATTGATGTACAATGGAACTACTGTACATCAATACGGTTATATCTGTACATGTACTCATATACCATGTACAGCTTGTACCATAAACTGTTTGACCAAAAATTTGAGTAAAAAGTATTACAATGGAATGAAAAAAAAAAAAATTTGAATGGCCAGAAGAAAAGGAAATTTGAAATCCGTTATCATTTTAATCCTTCCATAATAAATGATAATTTTACATTAAATCAGATGGTAACAAGAATTCGTTCCATTTTTTAAACAAGAACAAAAAATCTTTTGGTTCGCGTAGGTTATTAATATTTTCCAACTGTATGTACTTGTTGCCTTTTTTACCCTTTAAAGTACTTTGCCTACGTTATCACACAACGGAAAAAAATACAAACAGACAAACTAACTGAATTCATAATCACTCTAAATCATTGTTGAAAAGTTTTAACCTTAACACAAACAAAAATGCGGTTCTAGCAATTTCCAATTGTAGCTCTTAAGCTTTTATAATGTGTTTGAATAGTTTGGTGTGATCCTGTAAATCTTAATGCTAAACACACCATATTCTATAGATTTTTTTTTTTTTTCATATTAATAATAAATCTAAATTTTGATACGACATTCGCAGTACAAAGTTTTTTAAATGTGATTTATAAAAATACATCTCATAGAAAGCAATTAACTGTCATTCTTTTGGGTGTCCCTGTACACAAGCTAGTTAGCCTATTACTACCATTTTAAATAGAGAACATTAGCTATGGCCGTGCTGACAAACCGAAGTCGTCAACATTTTAAAACTTATTGAAATGTGTTAAAAATGCTTTCTCCTTCACTTTTGCTTGAACTCATTGTATACGTGAAATAAAATTTTTGTTAATTCACTTCTCAGTGGACTGACTTGTCATATGCAATTTTGTGTCGGCTATTATTAATTGCAAACTAATAACTTTCAAACACGATTACGAAACCTTTTCATTCATAAACGCGCGACATAATTAGGTATTATTATTTAGATATGGTGATACGAATCGATCAGTAGTGTTTAAGACTGATTGACTACGCTAAGGTCCGTGGCCTACAGGTAGAATGCCCTTTGAGGGGGTCTTTCTAAGGGATCCTAGCATGTATTTACACGAGTTTCGGAGAAAACCACGGAAAATTGCGAACGGCTAGGAAGATGAGCGCGACCTGGCATTGAACCGAGCACTTCCCATCTACCAGCTTTGAGTGCAGAACTGCTCAACCACTAATGGGCCTGTGATGCGAATCAAAGTAGCGTTAATTTTTCTGCATGAAGGTAAAGCCTTTTGCAAAAGAAAAGGACGCCCTTATGTAATTTAAATTTACTCTTATTTATTTTTTAATCATAATTTATATATTTTGCATATTTTAAATCTATTCTTAAGAAATTTCTGAAATCTAAACTATTTTCTGACTTGTTTACGAAGTTATTTTTAGTTCCCTATCATACTACAGGTATGGGGAATTTAGGTAATCTTGAAAATTTTTGACCACGGTTTTTTGACTTTTTTTACACGTTTTCAGGTGTGAGGAATCCGAAAATGACAAAATTTGTATGGTGTCCGTCTGTAGGGTTGTCTGTTAGTTTGTTAGTGAGTTTGTTAGTCTATGTGCACGATATCTCAAGAACAAATAGTCGCAAAGAAATAAGATTAGTTTTAAAATATTACTTTCGAAACTGTCAAGAACCCTATTCATTTGCAGCATTCGAATTAAAAAACTTCGTAAGTTATTGTAAATTTACGATTTCTTAACATGGGAGAATAGGGCAAAATTTCACTTAAACGTCCATTAAGCAGAAAATTTTTACTGTAAAGACAGAAAAGTTAAGCAGAAAATTTTTACTGTTTTACTGTTGTGGAGGTGTGAATGTTAATCATCACAAATAGCAGAGTGGCAATATTCAAACTCAATAAAAACAGAGCTGACTTTAAGGTAAAACTTTAGTTTATTAAAGAGAAACATAAAATGTGTACTTTCACAACTCCATAGATACAATCCATATAATGTTTAATTTCCATCATGGCTTCTGAGTAACTTACAAGATACTTAATTTTAATTCAATTTCCATTGAAACATAACTTTAGTAAATAGTTTTCATATATTGTGAAATTCTGCAACATACTAGTTCAAAAGAAAAAATTTAACAAGAGGAAAATATAATTTGTCTCACGCTTTAGCATATCATCTTCATTAGCAGGAACTTCGTTATCCAGAATCTTTTAGACCTATAAACTTTTCATTTCTAAGGAAAAACTTACCACCAAATACAAAAAACCAACGTTTATGGCATTACCACGGCTATTTAAATCTACCAAAACATTGCATATTAGCATAGTGGTGTTGCCATAGCATATTAATGAACTTGTTGCAAAACTTCATGCAAATTTAACTGTTTAAATTAATTATATATTCAAAAATAAATTAAAAATAAAGTACTTATGAAAAAATCTTTGTTTAAGCATTAATAAATTAATTATATATAAATTCTGAGCTCAGAAAAAAAAAAAGAAATAACTATTTATAAGAAAATTAAAGAGTAGCGATCGCAAAATAAATTGCTGAATCGCATCTTGCGATTGCTAAACTAGATTGGCAACTCGGAGGGAAATGGAGGGAAGGAAATTCAAGATGGCGATGTAAACAAACGATAAAACTTTAGCACAAGTAAGAAAATAAGGATTTTTTTTTTTTCAATGGTAATCAGGTGGGAAATAACTTTTAATGTGCTCTACAAATCGCCTCCCTTTCCCTCCTTATTGCCGTAGAAAAAAAAAAATATATATATAATCAAAATAGACATACTATAGACAAATTTCTATTTTATACAGATGATTTTTCTCAATCAAAGAAAAAATTCTATAAGAGAAACATTTTTTTTTTTCCCTTTCTTCCCCCCCCAAAGTCCTAATGTTTAACATTCATTTTAAATAATAGTCTCTGAATTTCATAAAAGAGTCTTTGCATAATGATTTTGTTAGTAAGTCTGCTACATTGTCTTTTGAAGAGACATGTTGAATATCTAATACATTTCTTTGATACAAGTCTCTTAAAAATTTATATTTCAAGTCGATATGTCTATTGCGAACATTGTCCGCTTTATTTTTAGTATATGATATAGCTGCAGTACTATCACATAACAACAATGGTTTAGGAATAGAAATATTGACACTAGATACGGCTTTCAACACCTCAGTAAGAGTGGTGTTGATAAATTTAAGTTCCTTCGCAGCTTCACTGGCGGCAATGTATTCTGCTTCCATGGGAGAAAGGGCTACACAGGTCTGTTTGGTAACTCGCCACTGCACAGGCATATCATTCAAAAAGATGATAAAACCGGACCAAGATTTTCTACTGGCACTTTCGCTTGCCCAAGATGCATCAACATAGGAAACCAAGTATAATGGAGTTTCAGGCTGTCGAAGTTTAAGGCCAAGAGATTTTGTGGTGGACAGGTAAAGAAGAACTCTGAAAAGTGTTCGATAATGCTCCATGGATGGATGTTCTGCATACAGGGACAGGGCTGCTACAGTCCATGCTATATCTGGTCTGCATCTCTGGGAAATATATTGAAGACATCCAAGCAAATTCCTATACGGCAAATTTTCTGGAATTTCCTCTCCTTCCATTCTCGGTACGGGGACGAAACCAGGTGGTGCTGGTAAATTTACTCTGGAAAGAGAATCAGCATTAAAATTCTTTAAACACTTTTCAATGTATTGTTTACAGTTTATATTTATCATTTTTCCTGCTGCGTCTGATTTAAATTGAATACCAAGTAAAGTTTTAATTTCTCCTAAATTCTTCACTTCATAAATATTTTCAATTAATTTAACTACTTCTTCTAACATTTCTTTATTTTTAGCAAATATGGGTAAGTCATCCACATAGACAAGAACTAATGCTTCATTTTTATATGTATATACACAAAAGACTCCAGAAACTTCTATAAAACCATTTTTCACTAAAGTAGTGTGTAGATCATTGTACCAACAACGACCTGCCTGATGTAATCCATATACAGCTTTATTTAGCCTTAAGACACAATTTTCTTTACCTGGTACTACGTAATCTTCTGGTTGTTTAATGAAAATGTTTCTATCAATGTCACCATATAAGTAGGCACATTTTACATCTAATAAGCAATGAGACCAATATAAGATGCTTACAAATAATACTATAAATAGTCGAATTAAGGTAAAATTTACTACTGGACTAAAAATTTCATCATAGTCTAATCCTTCACGTTGATTATTTCCCAGTATGACTAAACGTGCTTTATAGCTAGATATATTCCCCTCTGCATCTCTTTTAATAGTGTAAACCCATTTAGTTCCTAAGGTCTTTTGATTTTCTTCTTTGGGTACTAGTGTCCATACATTTCTATTAAGCATGGTTTGGATTTCATTATCCATAGCTCTCTTCCACTCATGGGATTCAGGTAGCTGTTTTGCTTGTCGAGATGATTTCGGGATAATTATTTCACTTAACAAGGCTTCTTCAACAATAGAGTCTTTATCTTTTTCCATTACTATCGGTCCTTGATATGTATTTGAAAGGGAAAAATTTGCAAGTGTATCATCATATCTAAATTTATTCTCTTCGCAGTACTTCCTCAGTTGAGGTCCACTTCTTATTCTAATTCCACAAGGAGTTAGGATATATACATCACTTTTGCCAGCAGTCGCTCCTTTCACCCGTTTTTTCAGGTAACGATAGAAAGTATTAGAATCACCCTCAAATTTCTCATCTTGTAAGTCATCTTCTGAACTAATATCATCTACTGTTCAAATTTTCTCTTCATGGGAAACCTTATCTTCTAATTCTGCTGGGGTCAACTTTTTGGAGATGATGGTTCTTCACTTTCTGATTCTGGGATTTCTCCTTTTGGTTTAGGTTCTTCAATACTATGCGGAGAAATGGTACTATCATCTATAAAGTCAAAGAATGGTCCATGTGTCCTCTTTTTCTCCATAGGGTTGCCAAGTTGAGATTCATCAAACTGTACATGCTTGGATTCTATTACTTTGTTTTCTTGTGGAAGCCAAATTCGATACCCACTTGACCCTAGGCAGTATCCTACAAAAATACCCCTTTTAGCTCTAGGCTGGAATTTATTTCTTTCCTCTTTAGGCTGATGAAGGTAAGCTACACATCCATAACGTCTAAAATGTCGAACACTAGGTTTAACTTTATACCAACGTTCAAAAGGTACTGCATTGATGCCAGTATGGAGTATTCTGTTTCGAATGTAATTTATAGCCATTGCAGCTTCAACCCAAAGATTTGTAGGAAGATTAGCTGCGTATGAAAAAGTTATTACTCCTTCAAACAAAACTCTATTGTATCTCTCAGCTACGCCATTCATGTGCGGGCTATAAACTGTTGTCTTTTCATGTTTAATTCCACGTTTTGAGCATAAATCATGTACTTTATAATTACAATATTCAAGACCATTGTCTGTTCAGATTACCTTTACCTTTTTATTAGTTTGTCTATCAATAAATACAATGAAATTTCTTAATTTATCAGGCACTTCATCTTTCGATTTCAATGGATAACAAAATGCTCGATGACTATAATCATCGATTAACGTAAGGAGATAACGGTGACCATTTCTAGATGTAATAGGCGCAGGGTCCCAAACATCACTATGAATTAATTCAAGAATTTCTTTTGATCTAATATTCTTTATTCGGGGGTAAGGGGCTCTTGTATTTTTAGCTAAAATACATACTTCACATTTAGTCTCTTTACCTTGCAAACGATTACAACCTTCAATTAACCTCTCTTTAACCATTTGTTTAATTACATTTATATTACTATGACCAAGATGTTCATGCCATAACATTATATCATTATGCTCTGTCACAAAAGCTTCATTAGAATTGACAGTAAATTTATTACTTTTAACTTTTTGATTTAATTTATGTGGAGAAGTTTTTGACGTCAAAACAAAATTTTGAAATTTTAGAAATTTCAAAACTAAAATTTTGAAATTTACATTCTGAGGTCTTATTTATACTGTTATTAACTTCTGACTGCGCTTTATACAAATTCCCCTTTTGTGAACTTACTAGAGACTTTGATTTAGCTACCTGGCCAAACCTTCCCTCACTTTCTTGCACATCTGCAGCATTTGGGGTTATTCCACTAGACTGATCACGAATTGAACGAAGAACATAAAATTTGTTCCTTAAATAGGCTGTGTATAAATAACTCCATGTTGGGGAAAAAATCTTAAAACCTTGATCTAACTTGGCATGAAATCCTGCCTTATCCATTTTACTCATAGATATTAAATTCTTATGAATATCTGGAACATACAGAACATCTTTTAAATTTATAGTGGTAATTTTACTCCCTTCTCTAATCTTGAAAGACACATTACCTATTCCTTTTACCAGATGAGGGGTTGTCCCCATTCTTACTATAGATCCAGGTGGAGCATTTTTCAGTGATGTGAAAAAGTTTTTGTTTTGACAAACATGAGAAATCGAAGCAGAATCTAATACCCATTCCCAACTTGGGTAAACTGTTTCACTAGCATAACAATCATTATCCAATTCTGTAATATAAATGTTACTAGTTTCTGTATTTATTTTTGTTTCAACATTAACTCTATCTTTACAAAACTTGCTTAAATGCCCCTTCTTACCACAAGATTTACAGTGAACTATAGGAGTATTAAATGAACTAGAATTATCAGTAATTTTAATAACTGAAAAACTTTCATCTTTTTGCCTATCTCTATTCTCTCTGCGAGATACTTCACTTAAAATTTCACCTTTTATATACTCAAATTTAAATTTATCATCAGGAAGGTTATTAAATTCTCTTGCCAAATAGTCATAATCTTCAGGTAAGCTGCCTAAGAGTTGATAACACCTAAGATTTTCACTTAGCTCTCCACCCGAATCTTGCAACCTTTTATACGACTCCTCAAATCGAGCCAAAAATGTTGGTATATCTTCTTCAGGTTGCAATTTTATATTCCTATACTCATTAAAACATGTTTGTTTATATGCTCTACCTGACACCTCTAAATTACTTTTAAGAACTTTCCAGATTTCGGCTGGATTATTCAGGCGACCAATAATTAACTCTACATCTGGTGAAACATAAGTTTTTAGAATACCAGCAGCTCTCTGCTTAGACTGATTAATTTTAAATTTATCAATAGGTGTAGCTTTTTCTGTATCAGGCCATTCACCTTCATTTACCCATGAGAAGAGACCCTCAGTCTCCAAAATTCGGGTAATAAAAAGTACCCAACTTCTATAATTATCTCTATTCAAAATAATAGTATCTTGTGAAGCCATTATCATCATTACTCAAATTTTCTCTTTAAATTCAAATTCAAAATATGAGGTTTTTAATACTTTTAAATTATTCAACTCATTTAAGCACAGAGGAAGGACATTCACTGGGCCCATAACCTCTTGTGGAGGTGTGGATGTTAATCATCCCAAATAGCAGAGTGGCAATATTCAAACTCAATAAAAACAGAGCTGTCTTTAAAATAAAACTTTAGTTTATTAAAGAAAAACATAAAATGTGTACTTTCACAACTCCATAGATACAATCCACATAATGTTTAATTTCCATCATGGCTTCTGAGTAACTTACAAGATACGTAATTTTAATTCAATTTCCATTGAAACATAACTTTAGTAAATAGTTTTCATATATTATGAAATTCTGCAACATACTAGTTAAAAAGAAAAAATTTAACAAGAGGAAAATATAATTTGTCTCACGCTTTAGCATATCATCTTCATTAGCAGGAACTTCGTTATCCAGAATCTTTTAGACCTATAAACTTTTCATTTCTAAGGAAAAACTTGCCACCAAATACAAAAAAACCAACGTTTATGGCATTACCACGGCTATTTAAATCTACCAAAACATTGCATATTTGCATAGTGGTGTTGCCATAGCATATTAATGAACTTGTTGCAAAACTTCATGCAAATTTAACTGTTTAAATTAATTATATATTCAAAAATAAATTAAAAATAAAGTACTTATGAAAAAATCTTTGTTTAAGCATTAATAAATTAATTATATATAAATTCTGAGCTCAGAAAAAAAAAAAAAAAAAGAAATAACTATTTATAAGAAAATTAAAGAGTAGTGATCGCAAAATAAATTGCTGAATCGCATCTTGCGATTGCTAAACTAGATTGGCAACTCGGAGGGAAGGAAATTCAAGATGGCGATGTAAACAAACGATAAAACTTTAGCACAAGTAAGAAAATAAAGATTTTTTTTTTTCAATGGTAATCAGGTGGGAAATAACTTTTAATGTGCTCTACAGATGTCAGGACAGTTTTAAAATATCAGTTTGGAATTCAGAATTAACATCATTAACTATAAACATGCTACTTTGAAAATTTTGCAAGTTATTTGGAATTTACGAATTTCTTAACATGGCAGAATAAGGCAAAATTTCACATAAACGTCAATCTTGAGGAATATTTTCATCATAAAGATGTCGAACCACTTTCGAAATATTATTTAGGATACTGGCATGAATATCATAAACTATAATTTTTCCAATTTAAAAAATTCATAAGTTATTTAGAATTTACGATTGACTTAACATGGCAGAATAGGGCAAAATTGAGCATAAACGTCCATTTTGAGGATCATAAATATATCAGACAACTTCAAAATGACATTTATGATACTTGTTTGAACATGATTGACTACAAATATTCTAATAGGAAAATTTCGTAAGTTATTCGTAATTTAAGATTTTATCAACATAGCTATATTGAAAATTTTTCATATAAATTGGAATTTTGAGGATTATTGCATTGGAAATAGTAGCATGAAAACTAAACAACGGAATTGACCCTGACAAAATAAATTAATAGATTAGAATAAGATAAATATATCGAAGTGAACGGTGGATAGCCTATTAGGTGGGGATTTCATTCTGTCACTGTGTCAAGCTTTGGTCAAATTCATTTCTCTTAACATGATTATAATATATCTCGTATTAGAAATTTATGAGAGCATAAATATGATGGGGAACTGAGCAGAGTCCACCTATGCCAACTAGTTTTCACAAATGTAAAAAAACTCTCAGGATTTTTTTTATTTAGAAACTTATAAATTTAATAGTGTTTTTTTTTTTTAATTTATTCTTAGTTCTATTATTTAGTTGATTATGGAGGATTTTTATATAAGGAGTTGGAATTTTAAGCTGAATGAGCTTAAAAATTAGGCCACCATGCGAAAATGTCAAACGCGTTAGTGTTGTCAAGTTAAAGGGCTTTTTTTCAGATTTAATAAAACTACCATGAATAAATTCTGTTATTTTAATGGGTGGTGGAATGTTTAGATCTAAAACCAAATTGTTCGGATTGAAACTGCAAATCATTCAGCCCCTCCTCATCATTTTTTCCATCTAATTTGAAAAGATTTAACTTTTCATTCATTATCACAATACAAATCAAAGCATATGCTTATTAAAAATCAATATTTTAGTACCTTAAGCAGAGCACTTAATTTTAATTCCCAACGGCAAAAATTCGTCTTGGAAATTTTTTCAAAGTTTTACTTTAATAACATGAAGAAAATTCTTCATTTATTTCTTCTATTTTAGACTTGTTCGCAAATTCCGGTGGTAGTTTATTTTAAATGAGTGAAATTTTCTTGCCCCTGAAAAGGTTAAGGTGCTTTTATGCAAAGTTGAAAACCTTTAAAGAAGGTTACTTTCAATTTAAAAATACACATATTCCTTAAAAAAAAAAAAAAAAAAAAAAAAAATTGGCTTATGATTTTTGCTTTTCTTCCATCCATTTCTTTTCCCCTTCAATTTTGGACAATGTTTCAATTTTTTGGCAGTCCACCTTTTTCGAATTAAACAAGTTCGAATTATTCAAGTTTCACTGTATTATCTAAGAATTATCTAAGTAAGATGTTAAATTTGTGTAATATAGAAAATAACACTGGCATATAATGCAGAAAGTAGTATAACACAGAAGTTACAATATTCTTATATTTTTACATGTGTCTTATTCATTTGTTACCACTACTTTCAGACAATATTTTTTATTGTACTGTTATAGCATTAGAATTTTTACAAAAATTTTCATTTGACAATCAATGGTAAAAATATAATAAAATACACATAAAAATATAAGAATACTGCAACTTCTGTATTACAGCATTCCAATAAAACTAAACCAAATCATTTAGTAAAATTTTGAATAAATTCATTTATTTCATGCAATAAGAAAATAATACATTATACAATGATTTTAAAAAAGAAACAAACAAAAACCTACCTGTACATAAATATCCTTGATAAAATATACCTCTAAAAAGAAAAAAGAATATGTATGTCAATATATCTTAAAACAAGATAGTCACATTCTATTACAAGATTATTACAACTAAAGCAATAGATTAGGAACATTCAATGCAATTTCATCACAAATTTCTGCGTCAAAAGTTATACAGAACAATTACCCTGTGCCGCTAAAAAAAAAAAAAAAAAATTCAAGCCCTGATACCATTATTGCTGATTCTTATGTAAAATAACCTCCTGAATCCGAATATGACTCCCATTTTGCCCAGTTACCCACCGTTTTCTCGGGGCACCACTCCCTCCCCCAATTTTTATCACTGTTCGGAATTTTATGGCCATGAATTTGAATTGGAGAATGATAAAGAATTTAACACTTAAAAACAATATATATATACAAAATGCTTAATAAATAACATTAATAATAGATTAAAAAAATATAAGAAATGTAATACATAATTTCAGTGGTAAATCCTCCCCTAAATTTTCCCCTTGCCGCAAATGTTCATGTTTTACAATTTTCCAACTCTGTAGCCCCTCAGAAGATATTTAACAGTTAAAATAATCCTTTCCAACCCTAAAAATCAAATATATAGCCATAAAATTACTGAAAACTGATAAAAATAGGTGTAAGGGGGGGGGGGGGTATCCCTAAAAGATGGTAGGTTATAGGGCAAAATGGGCGTCATATTCGGATTCATGAAGTCATTTTACATAAGAATTTGCAAAAAATGAAGTTGAGGGCAATTATCATGCAGAGCAGCGTTATCAGAGAAATTAAACCAGTTTATTATTATAAAAAAGGGTAGTGCTTACTTTAAAAGTTTTTCACATTCCGCACATGTAGTTGCTTTATCAAAAGAATGTAACTGAAATATGTGATCAGTGCACCTAAGACTTGATGGCAGGACATTATCCCTATGAAGAAAATAATTTTAAAATTGTATCTTAGAAAATAAAAACATTTGTTGCTAAATGATAAGTGATTTTACATTGATTCAAATTTATTTATTCTATTTTTTCAGTAAATAACCAACAGTAAAAATAAGTTAATTTGCTACAATTTATTTATTTTTTTTTTTTTTTGAACACTCATCAAGTTTAGAAATTTCATAACAGTTTAAGAAAGATATAAAAAGAAATGAAAGTTATTTAGTAAAAAAAAAAAAAAAAGAAAGTATATTTCTTATTTAACTTTTAATACATCAGATAAATGGGAATTGATTTGCGAACTTACAATTACTCTGAAGTGATATAAAAAATTATACAATAATTATGTAATTAATCAATACATAGAGCTACAGTAATTAAGATTACTTAAAATAATGTACATATGTTATTGAAAATAATCAGTACAAATATTTTTCAGAATGAACGATGTAGCCAGATTTAAATAAGTCAAAATTAATGCACATGTATACTGTAAAAAAATTGTTTTGAAAATTACTAAAAAGATTATTGCGTATAATGCATAGTTATGTAAAATCCTGTGAAACACAGTAAAAATTTCAATAAAAAAGATATTCTACAATTGGGGATTATCTTTTTTATCTTATTTATTATCTTCCACAAGGGAATAAATAAATAATATATATATATTTAACTTGAAACAAAAATTAGCTATGATTTATAGCAAATTTGTAAAGATTTATCATTTCCTGTTACATCTAGAAGAATTGGGCAAACTTTAAAAACCTTCATCAAATTTAGAATGGTTGAAAATGCATTTGTAAAACTATAAGTGTATGGAACTGGGTTAAAAATAGTAGGAAGTAATGTTTCCCACCAACAAAAAGTTTAATTAGACTGTTTCAGTGCTTAAATTGTTATTGGATGGACTGGCAAAAAAGAACCAAAGTTCATTTCAGTAAATATTTTTGTAGTGAACATATAATAGTTTAGACAGTGATTTCTTCATGATAGAAGCAAGATTGCTTTTCTAGAGAGTTGTCAAAAATAATTAATTAGAATATAGATTACCTTTGGAAATTTCTCTGATTTCATTTCCATGGGAACTTTACAGTTTTGATTTCATTTTTATGCAGGATAAGACATGTATTCATACAGAATCCTTCACTCACTCTCTCTCTTTTTTTTTTTTTAACTAATTAAAACAAAATTAGGCAAGCCTTGATAAAGAAAGGTAGCTTTTACTAAATTAATTTGCTTTAACTAAAATAATAATTATAAATTAATTTTTATATCTGAAATCGAATATATATAGAAATAGAATTGATTTGTATAAAAATTTATTTCAGTTAACAGTTTGTTATACACAGCTTGTATGATGTATGAATCAATAATGATGATTAATAAAAAAAAAATAATAATTGTTAAATTTTATATGAAAAAATATGTTTTTATTTATGATAAAAATCTTTAAAAAGATATATATATTTGTGATTGAATGTTGAATTATTTAAAAATAAATAAATAATTAGTAAATAAATAATAGATTAATCATAATATTTTTAAAGGAATAAATGATCGTCTGAAACGATATATTAAATTATCTAAAAAATAAATAAGTGCTAGATAATTATGATATTGTGAGCACTTAAATCACAGAATAGTAGATTAATATTATTTAATTATCATCAATTTTGTTCATATTTTATTTTAATACATACAGATGAGGTCGGAGATAGATGTATCTTTAGGATAAATTGCTTAGAATTAATGGCATCTTATTTATTTGTTTATTATTATTATTATTTTAATAATAGTTTTTTATTAGAATCCTTAATTCTCCGAACTCAGCTGTATCAAGATGGCTGCAAGAGAAATTAAAAAGAATAAATAAACTCTTACCTCAAAATTAAAATACATCATGATGTTGCTTGAAAACATTAATTGTAAATAGATGTAAAAGTTGATTACATATGCTCTGGAGCCTTAAACTAATAGACAAAATAGTGAATTTTGATACATTTTAAGTAGTTGCACAACCAACTATATTACTTATCTAAAATTGAACTATCAGTTCATAGTCACATGTCCATGCATTGAACTTTAATTAAAAAGGGTGAGGAATTCACTTTTAGTTCTTATATGGTTGAGTTCTCATCATGAAGATAGAAAAGTTAATCTAAGATAGATGATTCTCCAACAAAATTCGCTTAGCTAAAATTCAAATAGCAGGTTCATGATCACTTGTCCATGCATCAAAATTTAATTAAGAAAGATGAGAAATTCACTTTCAGTTCTTATTATGAAGATCGAAGAGTTGATTTGCGGGATATGATTCTCTAACAAAACTTATTCCTTTATTGAGAATTACTTTATTTGAATTCAACTGATGTATTATTTAAGATTGAAGATGAAATCGGCTCTCCGGCCAAGAAAAGCAATGGGATGTCCGACACTTCATATAAGTTCATCTCACTTATTAATTTCTTCATTATTGCCGCCGTTAGAAACATATTGACTGCTCATCCTTGAAGTAAGCATATTTTGCCGCTGATTCACTAAAAAAAGATATTTTAATGCTACTTTGTTCTATTCTTCCATAGGTTAGAGAGTCGTGTTATTATTCCGTAACATATTAGGAACAAGTTTCTCATCCTTCTTTTTTTTGCGACTACTGCTGATCGTTGTTCAAGGAAGAATGACAGGGGAAAGCATCCCCGCCGTAGCGGAGATGCTCCCACAGGCCTCCATCAATGCTTGGAGTTGAAGAGCTTGTGTGGTCTCTCTCTCTCTCATCAGTGCACCCTTCTTTCCCCAATCGCTCCCTCTTCCCATCCGAATAGATACGCGAGATGAAAAGAGTGCGCGTTAAATATATATATATTTTTTAATATATATATTCTCTGTTTAAAACTAGAATCTTTTCTTTGAAAATGTTTTTGCTAGGTCTATAATTAAATTCTTTATAATTTTTTTTTGTATTTAACTTCTAATTTTAATAATTTTATATTTTTTTGAAAAGGACGCCAAAGTAACGCTCATTTAAAATTCCGTGGAAGATTACCTCCGGAATTTTGTTTGTCTGGGAATTTTGAAAACTTGGAATGCGGGGGTGGTAAAACTCTTGAGCGTCCCTTTGGATTCTGGGGTGAATGCACTAAGTTGAACTCTTATTTTCTGTGGGTGGTAAATGAAAAGAAAATGGCTAGATTTTGAAGCTGAAAATATTCTCTTGAATATATTTTTCACACAATCTTAAGCTATTTTAATAATTCTGGATATTATTAATTCTGATTTAATTAATTAATTAATTTATTTATTTTATTTATTTTTTATTTATATATATTTTTTTTTTTTTTTTGAGCATTTTAATTCAGGTTATTTTTCTTAAAACTCTCTTTTAGAAATTATTTAATGATTGCTTTTGAAAACGTTTTTCTCTGAGTATTTCTAATCAGAATTATAAAGTAAGCCATGTTAAAACTATTTTGTAGTTTTAACATACTCTCCCCTTATGGGAAAAAAAAGAAGAAGCGAATGGGGAATCACAACAACTTAGATGTTCTGTATACATCATTAATGTTTTTTGATAACAATAGCTGTGGGTGAACCACCAAATAGGGAGTAGTATATAAAATAGTGTATATGCACACTATGTTGAACATTTAATTGTTGTAAACAATGAATAAAAATGATAAACAATGAATATAAAAGCAAACAAATAGGTTATATATATAACACCAAACACAATACAACACAATACTTAATAGATAGATATATATAAGTAAATAAATGAGGTAAGAATTGGATTGGATCTCCATGCAGCCATGATAAATAAAAAACATATATAGCCGTGTGTAGTGGAGAAACCTCTCATGCAATTTGTCAATAAATATATTCATTATATTTTGTAAAGTATGACCATAGAATAACATTTTCTTCATGCAATATTCTTGGTACATATAATATGATGAAACACATATACATTTTGAAAAACAATTGTTTTGTAGAAATACTGTGCATACTAGATATTTAGATGTGTATAAGTGAGCAATTATGATATCACAAAAAAATCTTATTTTTAAATTGTTATCATAATAATAATTATTCTCAGGTAGAGATATATTTAGTATGAGTATACTTGCAAGTATATAAAAAAAATATAATTTAGAAAAATGCCCGTATGATCTTGATTTTATTAATTCTGACTGTCTGATGTGTATTACACTACTGGATTCTCTACTTTCTCTTGAAAGCAATTTAATTAATTTTTCATAACTCTTGTATTTTTGAATCCTATATAGGACCTGAAACTCTCTTGACAGTCGTGGACCAGCCATAACTGGTAAGTAAAGAGGAATGTGCACATAAATTTTCCTCACGAGTATCAAGTCTTAAGCTGAAGTTAGAGAAGTGTAAACAGGACAACAGAGGTCATTTGTATGAAGAATCAAGATAAAGGCGAAAAGAAAATATGTATATATGTTTACATAAATAAAGATAATTTTTCCATGGAAATTGTGCTCACTCAACTTCATTTTTGTTTAAAAATAAATTTTGTGTTTTGATATATATATATATGTTTTTTTTTTTTGTTTTTTTTGTTTCGTTTATGTATTTTCAATACCATTATTTTAGGCATCATTTGTAGTGCCTTGAGAATTGAAATTTTTCAATTTGAATAATTTGCTTACATGGATAGATTTAGTTTCATCATTTTCAGTATGTTTAATAACGTAATTCCCATTTCTTAGGATTCTTTGTATCTCAAATGGACCGAGATACTTGATTTGAAAGGGTCTAGTATGCAAAGGGTCTTTCATGAATACAATACCACCAAGTTGAAATTGAAGGACTTCCCTGCCCTTGATGTGTGATTCATGGTGTTTAAAGAAATGTTTCTCATTCTCAGCGACCAATTTTTTAGTGGTTTCAATGCGTTTTCTCTGTTTTGCACAGTAATTCTCAGGTATACATAGCTGCCAACCTAGCGATTTAAAAATTAGGAGCACAAGACTTAAAAAATAGGAGCAAACACGAAAAAATAGGAGCAAATTTTATAATACCAAATCCTTGAATGCGACTTCCACATATAAATCATAATTACACAGTTTTAATGTTAATTTACATTAAAACTGTGTAGTAGTTAGTAAGTTTTAATGTTAGTAAATTTTAAAATCATTCTAAGTATATTAGAGTAAAAAAATCAAAGAAAAGAGAAATTCAATTAAATAAAGAAACCTTACATACTTCTATAGAGGCCTTAGTACTTGCGGGAAAGGGCCCCTCCCATCGTCAGAGGCAGCACGGTGGCGGCTTGCTTAGTTGTGTTGACTTCTCAGAGTCAACACAAGTAAGCAAGCCACTAAAAGCAAGATGGGAGGTGCCCGGGTTCGATTCCTGGCTCTGGTATTTCTCACATAGTTGGTAAATAAAAATGTATCAACCTTTACACTCCAATGTACTTAAAATGAATATTCCCGGTTGATGAATTCATGAATAAATTTCTAATTTGAAATTTCGTGGTCTATGGAGTTGTGCTACGATTATTATTGTCTCACCTGTTATATCTGCGTTTGCAGACTCGGTGACTTCGCCAACGTATATTATGTGAAAAATGCCTAGCTGGTTGTCAGCCAGGGTTGCTCAGTGGTAGAGCATCCGTGCGTTAAGCGGAGGTGCCCGGGTTCGATTCCCGGCTCTGGTATTTTTCACATAGTTGGTAAATAAAAATGTATCAACCTTTACACTCCAATGTTCTTAAAATGAAATTTTTATTTCAATAATTTCTAGGCGTTTAAAAAATTTAATTATATGATACTCTTGCAAGCGATTGTTGAAACATGAGATCTTTTTCGCCTCTGGCAACATTTGAGTTATTATTTTATGTTGAATCCCTAAATATGTGATTAGTAATTACATACACAAAGAAAAAGCTTTTTGTGCCGGAAAGGGGGGGGGAAAAAAACCTTTTTTTTTTCACTAATTGATAAATTACGTGCAAAATTTTTATCAAATTTTGCTATTTTTTTTTTTTAAACAGGTCAATAGACTAAATATATGCTGCAATTTTAATCACAATTAATTAGCAATTATTTCATTGCTTATCTTCAAATTTAATGTTTTTTTTTTTTTTTTTTTTTTTTTTTTCCATAGCTGTTTTTCGATACATGTGATCACTTCATTACAAATCCTCAAAATTTCTTTGTGTATGTGCCTAACTCATTGAATGTGCCATATTCTTGCAGCTGATTACTGAAATGTGGGATCATTATGCCACTGATAGACAAAAGCAAGGTTTTAATTGCTAAAATTCTTGGAGCAATTTTGGTGTAAGAAAAAAACTCATTTTGGAGCATCAATTTGCCGTTTCAGAGCAGATTTCTTAGTTTGGAATATCAAAACTGCATTTTGTGGTGAAAAATATCCAGATTTTTAATAACATAGTTTTGCTTAATTCTAACAAAAATTAATGTCCCCATGGATATGTGTTTGCCTATGTACACATCATCCTCAAATCTAATAGAAAATTTTCTTATCAAATGCTCACAGCACATGATTCTTGAAAGTTTCATATGATGTTGAACATGGGAGTAGCAATTCAAAAATCATGGGAGGGGCTCAAAATATTTCATTATAAAAATGGCTTAAGATTATTATAAAGAAAATCAATTAATAATTAAATATCAATTAATATTCTCTAATTATTAGTATTAGTTACAAAATATTGTTAAATTATGAACATTTGTAAGATTTTAATTTGGTTTTTAAATGGGTGATTACTTCATTTGCCCTTAAAAGGAAATTTTGTAATAATCAATATGGGAGGGGGGGGGGAGCTCTCTGAGCCCCTCCCTGTCCTACGCCCATGATGCTGAATAACACACTGGATGTGGATACAGAGTGTAGCCTCTTATTTTATTTTTATGCAGAGTGTTATCTCATAGAAAAAAATGTATATATAGAATGAATCTGTTTAATTACTTCATGATAAGATGTTAAATATGCTATAATGCTATTTTTTCACTGTTAATTTGTACTATCTTATCAGCTGATGATTATTTTAGAAGCTATTTATTTGACAAATTATAATAATAAGAGATATATGTAAAATTTTTGTAACTGATTGCCAAAATAAGTGACTATTTCGCCACTAATGGAGAAAAGTTATATTTAATTGCAACTAGTTGCTGAAAATAGGCTATTAGTTTGCCCCTAATGCTTAAAATTTGCATTTTCTTTTCCTTTTTTCAAAGCTAATTCTCAAAATACGCGATATTCCGCGATCGATCGACGAAATACGCGATCATTTCAGTACTAATTTATAAAATCGCTCTATTTTTCAGATTCTCGGAATAGCAAGTAATTTTGAGTCTATCATCGAAATAAGCGATCATTTCAGCGATAACTGAAAAAAATCGCGCTTTTTTTCAAAGCAGATTCCCGAAATACGTGATAGTATTGCGATAGATTGTCAAAATACGCGGTTATTTTTTATGCTTTTCCTTTTTTTAAAATTGGCTCTAAGAAAAAAAAAAGTTACTTTTTTAAAACCTTTTTCCCTAAATCGGCAATTTTGCGATCGATTGTCGAAAAACGCGATCATTTCACCATTAATGGATAAAATTCGACTTTTTCAATGCAGATTCCTAAATATATTATTTTTTGCTACTAACTGTCGAAATACGCGATTATTTTGATACGATCGTCGAAATACGGGATCATTTTACTGCTGTTTAATAAAATTCGCGCTTTGATCAAAGCAGATTTCCAAAATACGCGAAATTTTTGAGACTGATTGCCGTAATGCGCGATTATTTAAAATTGACTTAAAATCGACGCTATTTTTCAAAGCAAATTCCCAAAATATGTAATTTTACGACGTGCTGTTGAATATGTGATTATTTGACTGCTAATTAATAAAATTCGTGCATTTTTTCAAAGTAGATTCCTGAAATATGTGATAATTTTACGACTGATCGCCGAAATAAACGATTCACCTATAAATGATAAAATTGGCACTTTTTTTTCAAAGCAGACTCCCGCAATAAGCGATAATTGTGCAGCCGAGACTGCTAAAATACGCGATCATTTCACAATTGATAAAATTCACGCTTTTTTCAAAGCAAATTCCCGAAATATACAAAAAAATTGCGACCGACCCCATACACAATCATTTCACCATTTACTGATAAAATCCACGCTTTTTATTTATTTATTTCAGCAAATTTCTGAAATAAAGGAGCATTTCATTGCTAATTGTGAAAATTTGCGTTTTTCTTAGTCTATTGATGAAATAAACAATTATTTCGCCGGTTTTTTTTTTCTTTGAAGCATATTCCGAAAATAAGTAATTCATTAGCCATTAATTGCAAAAATTACAATCTCTTCCTCTTTTTTTTTTTTTTTTTTCAGCTAATATTATGTAATTTTCTTATATTCGAATTTTTTCAATAAACAATTTTAAAATGTATATTTTTATAAGAAATTTATTTTATGTCGCCGATTTCTGTGAAAGCCCATTTTAAGATCGTCGATCATAGTTAAGTACACGTTTCCAAAACTATCTTTTCCTAATTTCATTCTTGCAATTATTTCATTTGTTCCATCAGTGCAAACTTCGAAAAAAAAAAAAAAAAAAAGATATAACCCTTTACGTAAGAAACAGTTTTGTACTGCTTCTGATAATTTATTGTCCATAAAAAAAAAAAAAGGGGCAAAGTTCATAAGAAAAATAAATAAATAAATAGCGGGGGTGGGGCGGCTGGATTTACGCTCGCGGAATTGTTGTTGACGGATATTTTTTAATTTGGACGCGAATCTCGCCATCCTGCGAGAACGAACACGTGAATTTTGACTCTAAGCAAATTCAATGACTATTCAAAGAAGTTCGCTTTTCAGAGAGACAGAAAAAAAAAAAAAATAGATAACGTAAACAGAATGAGGAATAATTTTATTTACATTTTCAGTAAGCGTACCTTCACGATATCACAAAGTAATTCCTACCACGCGAGCGCGATAGAAATTATCGGAAGAGAGAAAGGAAGCGGCAAAAGAGTAAAATAAAATGATATGCATCTCTGCTATCTCTCCACTACTAGCGCATGCGTATACAAAGGCGAAAATTTTCTCCCAAGTCAAACTCGTTACCCGCGCGTATGTGTTCTCCTCCTTCCCCCTTCGCTCTCTCTTTACGGCAATGATCTGGGGAAATCCTGCAACGTAGGAAGGGAAGATGGTTTGAAAATAATAATAATTCTGCGTTTGCAAAATATATTTTCCCCCAGAGTTTTCGTATTTTTAATCGGCGTGCAGGCTAAATTGTCCAATGGATAAGAAGAGTGACAAAAAAAAAAAAAAAAAAAAAAAAAAAAAAAGAAAAATAAAAATTGTCAAGTTTGAAAAATCGGAGTTTTTTCCATAATATTCGGATTACCGGAGTACACTAAAAAAATCGGGTAAACTCCGATTAAATCGGAGCAGTTGGCAGCTATGGGTATATCTTCAAAATTAGGCAAAGAATTCATATCAATTGGGGTATTTAAGGGTCTCCCAAAAAATAATTCAGCAGGTGTGAATTTTGTAACAGAGTGTTTAGAGTTATTGTAATGTAATTTAAATTTAAGTAACAAGTCTGACCATTCTGAGGATTTGTTACACATTGCTGAAATGGATTCTTTAAGTGTTCTATGAACACGTTCTATCACTGCATTAGACTGTGGATAGTAAATTGAGGATTTACGGTGCTCTATATTATGCAATTTATAGAAATCCTCGATTTCTTGTGAACAAAAGTATTTAGCATTATCAGTCAAAATAATTTTTGGAATACCATAGCGAGAAAAATAAACATTTAGACACTTAATTATTGCAGAAGAAGTTATGGTATTTAATGAAAAGGCATCCAAAAATCGTGAATAATGGTCAATCAAAGTTAAGATGAAAACTTTGTTGTCCTTAGACGTTGGGAGTTTACCTACAATGTCCATGGAAATGAATTCCCCTGGGGCATAATTACTCTTTGAAATCATTACAGTTTTGGTAAGTTTTGCTTTAGGTTTTACTTTCATACACTTTTGACATGATTCACAGAATTGTTTAATATCCAGATACATTTTTTTCCAAAAGTATTTTCCATTTAAGAAGTTATAGGTCTTCTGTGTGCCGAAGTGTGGAGTATGAGCTGTCGCTAGAGCTTCGTTTACCAGAGATTGTGGAAGAACAATTCGAGTCAAGATTTTGGGTTTGTATGTGTATTTTCTTTTTAAGAATTTCCTCATTAATAGATTTGTATGATCATGAATAAAGTATAATTTTGAAGTTAATTTGTCTTTGTCTTTTATTTTTTGAATTATTTCTTGGATTTTAGTGTCTTTTAATTGTTCAGTAAGTATGTTAGAGTGAGATAATTTATCATTAGTTTCAAATAAATATATGTTGTTTATTCTACGGGCTTGATTGTGATTATGATTATATTTTTGACTATTCTCTTCTGTCATTCTTGAAAGAAAATCTGCGGGATTTTTGAAACCTGGTATATGTTGTACTTCATACTCAAATTGTTGTAAGTACATTAACCATCTGGCGACAATTTCTGGTTGTTTGTCAAGATGTATGTGATGAGTTAAAGGTTTGGCATCAGTCAAGATAAAAAATTTCTTCCCATAAAGGTATTCATGAAAGTGTTTTATAGATGCATATATTGCTAGAAATTCTCTCCGTATGGAGGGATATCTGGATTCTGCAGTGGAAAGAGTTTTAGAGAAAAATTCAATTGGAAGGAAATTATTATTATGTTTCTGCATAAGAATACCGCAGATGCTAACTTTAGAAGCATCAGTAACTAGATAAAGGTCTTTTTCAAAATCAATATTTTTAAGAGTTGGTTTCCTAAGCAATATTTCTTGTAATTTTTCGAATGATTCCTGACACTGTTTGGTCCAGATAAAAGGAGTATTTTTTCTAGTTAATTTTACAATAGGATCTATAATTTCAGCATAGTTGAAGATTAGGTGTCTGAAATAATTGACCATCCCTAGGAAACTTTGGACATTTTTAACATTTTTAGGAACTGGAAATTTTATTACTTTAGAGATATTTTGTTCTGATGGAGAAAAGCCTTTTCATTTAAAACAAAGCCAAGGTAAGTGATTTCTTTTTTACATAATTGAAGTTTGCATGGATCTAAAGTTAAATTAAATTTAGTTAATCTATCAAAAATTTTCTGTAAAATTTGTAATAAATCATCTGTGGTATCAGCAGCAACAATGATATCATCCAAAAAATATTGAACATTATCACCTTTAAGATCATTTAGGCATTTTGAAATTAATGTGTGAAAATAAGAAGTTGAATTACGACCACCAAAAGGTAATCTAGTTGGCTGAAAGTTACCTAATTCTGAGCAAAATGCTAATTTATGTTTATCTTCGTCTTTAAGTTGTATTTGGAAGAATGCAGATTTTAGATCTAAAACACAATATAATTTTTTACCTGCAATGGTATGGATTATGTCGTTTATTTTGGGAAGGCATATTTTAAAAGATTCAGTTATGGCGTTCAAAAGTCTGTAGTCGATGCACATTCGAAATTTTAATTTATTTTCACCTGGCAAGGGTTTCTTTTTGACAAACAATACTGGGAAAGCATAATTTGAGTTTGTTTGTTCTATTATGCCTGCTTCGAGTAATTCTTTTATTTCTTGTTGAGCGTATTTGCTTTGCTATCTTGGGTATGGGGTAGGGTTTTGTTTGAATTGGGAAATCATGAAGGAGTTGAAATTGTGGAGTGACTGCATTAGTTGATCCAAGGGTTTTGTAGGATTTTGAAAAAACCTGTGAATTATTCATAAGTAGATGTAGCAATTTATTTTTGTCGTCATCATTGAGGTGGGATAAATCAAAGTCGTTTTCGTGAATTTCTTGTGCTCTAAGTTGGTGAATTTCTTCCAAATTTATATTGTTGATTTGTAGCAGTTCATTTTTATTGGGTGAGATTATGTCATTTTTATTTAGCAATTCAACAGAACCAATTTTATGACCTTTTCTTAAGGTTAGTTTATCATCAAAATCATTATCGATTATTCCATATATTAAGTTAGAGTTGCCTGGAGAATGTATAGAACTAGACATGTGAAACTTATTTCGACCTGAGTAAGGAGTAAATAAAATATCTGAATTGTACAAAGCCTTAGATGGAATTTCAATTTCTACTAATTTGGATGACTTAGGGGGAATGTTAATTGATTTTGTAAGGAATACATTATTGATAGGGTGATTAATTCTTGTTGATTGATTTTTATTATTGAGTTTAGGTGGTTTTTCATCATAGCTTATTCTATTGTTTTGATGAATTATTTGTTTATTTAGTGTGTCAATGATGATTTTATTAGCCTGCAAGAAATTATAGCTTAGGATCATTTCATAATTGCAATTCCATTGCTCCTTAGTAACATAAAAAACAGAGTTGAACCATTTGCTATTGATTTTAAATTTAAGTTTAACTACTGAAATAAATGGTATGGGGATTTGATTTAATGTGTGGAGAAGTACTGGGCGGGATAAATAGTCAATTTTTGTGAAGGCTTTTATTTTTTCTAGAGTTGAGGATTGGATAAGACATACATTTGCCCCTGTGTCGATCAATGCCTTACATGATGTTTTACCAAACTGCAAATTGATTAATGGTAAATCCTGAGAATTTTGCGAGATAGACAGAATGACATTTGGAGTAGGATTCGAAGATTTTATTGAAGTTTTATGCGTGGGATTATTAAATCTCTTGACATTTTTTGAATTAGGGTTCTTACCCTGATGATAGTGGTAAGAACCCACCTTTAGTTTAAATTCTGATTATTATTCCCATTTTTTCTGTATGGGTTGTATCTTCTTCGTTGATTCTGATAATTATGATTCCTCCCACGATTTTGATCGGCATATGTACCACGGTTATTGCCATCACCTCTTCGTCTAAAATCTGTTTTATTATCATGAAAATTTCTCTGATAAGGAGAGAAGTTAGAGTGCATTTGAGAGAATTTATTTCGGGGTTGGACTGTCAGAGGTTGGTGAGGCATGATCTGAGAATAATTATGAGGCCTTGGAAAGAACCAACAATCCGTTGTTATATGGCCCACTTTTTTGCATATATGGCATATAATTGGCTGAGCCGAAATATGTGTCGGAGTTACATTGGGGTTTGTTGTCGTATTAATATTTGTGTTTTTCTCCAACCGCTCGTTAAGTTTGTTTAACTTATTATTTGTCTCCGCCTGGGATTTTATAATGTTGTTCAGTTCAAAATTTTCTGACGAGTTATTAATTTCGTCTGTGAATGCATTGTTTATATTTTTTGCACTTCTAATTGCTTCATTGAAGCTTTTGGGTCCTAATTTTTTGACTTCGCATCTCAGGCTTGGATTTAATGCCTGTAGAAATTGAGTAAGTTTCATTGATTCAATTAAATAATTGAGTTTGGGATCGTTGTCGTTGGTGGGGTTTAGATAAGCTAATGCTTTGGCTGATATTTCTTCAGCCAAATCATTTATTGTTTGGTTTGGGCTTTGAGATATGTTATGGAACTCTACTTGGAGTTCCGAGAAACTTTTTTTTGATGTGAATTTAGATTGTAATAGTTGTTTCAGCTCAGCAAAGCTTTTAGCTTTGCTTGCATTAGGATCCGTAGATATAAAATCAAGGGCTTTGGCTTTTAGTTTCAATTTTAATATGCATAAAGCTCTGGCATCGGACCATTTTTCAAGACTTTTTAAGTCCTCTAATTGGTCAATAAAGAAGCCAAAATTTTCGGTTTCACCCCCACAGAATGGCTCAATCGAGGAAACTAAACTTACATCCTTACCATTCGACATTGTTATTCCCCTCAAAAATAATTATATATAATAATACAAATAATTTCAAATAGTGCATAAATGCAGTAATAGGTATAAAATGCGAAGGGAAGGATTTTAAAAGGCCAGGAATAAAAACATGAGATGAAAATCCATTTCTGAATAGAAATAATGTATATATTTGAAATAATTAATAAATAGATATGTATAAAATATGAATAGGCAGTGATTAAATAATATTTCAGAAATGAATTTTCTTTAAGAAAATTGAATTATACAATATATATTACACAAAAATTAAATTTGCATGAGAGATGACTCTCCACTACATAATATGATATCATTGCGTCATTAAAAAAATCAACATAAATTAACCCCGTCCTTAACCTGTTAAAAAATATATATTATCCTGGTCACGGCACCATGTTAAATTTTATATGAAAAAATATGTTTTTATTTATGATAAAAATCTTTAAAAAGATATATATATTTGTGATTGAATGTTGAATTATTTAAAAATAAATAAATAATTAGTAAATAAATAATAGATTAATCATGATATTTTTAAAGGAATAAATGATCGTCTGAAACGATATATTAAATTATCTAAAAAAGAAATATGTGCTAGATAATTATGATATTGTGAGCACTTAAATCACAGAATAGTAGATTAATATTACTTAATTATCATCAATTTTGTTCATTTATTTTAATACATAAAGATGAGGTCGGAGATAGATGTATCTTTAGGATAAATTGCTTAGAATTAATGGCATCTTATTTATTTGTTTATTATTATTATTATTTTAATAATAGTTTTTTATTAGAATCCTTAATTCTCCGAACTCAGCTGTATCAAGATGGCTGCAAGAGAAATTAAAAAGAATAAATAAACTCTTACCTCAAAATTAAAATACATCATGATGTTGCTTGAAAACATTAATTGTAAATAGATGTAAAAGTTGATTACATATGCTCTGGAGCCTTAAACTAATAGACAAAATGGTGAATTTTGATACATTTTAAGTAGTTGCACAACCAACTATATTACTTATCTAAAATTGAACTATCAGTTCATAGTCACATGTCCATGCATCGAACTTTAATTAAAAAGGGTGAGGAATTCACTTTTAGTTCTTATATGGTTGAGTTCTCATCATGAAGATAGAAAAGTTAATCTAAGATAGATGATTCTCCAACAAAATTCGCTTAGCTAAAATTCAAATAGCAGGTTCATGATCACTTGTCCATGCATCAAAATTTAATTAAGAAAGATGAGAAATTCACTTTCAGTTCTTATTATGAAGATCGAAGAGTTGATTTGCGGGATATGATTCTCTAACAAAACTTATTCCTTTATTGAGAATTACTTTATTTGAATTCAACTGATGTATTATTTAAGATTAAAGATGAAATCGGCTCTCCGGCCAAGAAAAGCAATGGGATGTCCGACACTTCATATAAGTTCATCTCACTTATTAATTTCTTCATTATTGCCGCCGTTAGCAACATATTGACTGCTCATCCTTGAAGTAAGCATATTTTGCCACTGATTCACTAAAAAAAGATATTTTAATGCTACTTTGTTCTATTCTTCCATAGGTTAGAGAGTCGTGTTATTATTCCGTAACATATTAGGAACAAGTTTCTCATCCTTCTTTTTTTTGCAACTACTGCTGATCGTTGTTCAAGGAAGAATGACAGGGGAAAGCATCTCCGCCGTAGCGGAGATGCTCCCATAGGCCTCCGTCAATGCTTGGAGTTGAAGAGCTTGTGTGGTCTCTCTCTCTCATCAGTGCACCCTTCTTTCCCCAATCGCTCCCTCTTCCCATCCGAATAGATACGCGAGATGAAAAGAGCGCGCGTTAAATATTTTTTTTTTTAAATATATATATTCTGTGTTTAAAACTAGAATCTTTTCTTTGAAAATGTTTTTGCTAGGTCTATAATTAAATTCTTTATAATTTTTTTTTGTATTTAACTTCTAATTTTAATAATTTTAAATTTTTTTTAAAAGGACGCCAAAGTAACGCTCATTTAAAATTCCGCGGAAGATTACCTCCGGAATTTTGTTTGTCTGGGAATTTTGAAAACTTGGAATGCGGGGGTGGTAAAACTCTTGAGCGTCCCTTTGGATTCTGGGGTGAATGCACTAAGTTGAATTCTTATTTTCTGTGGGTGGTAAATGAAAAGAAAATGGCTAGATTTTGAAGCTGAAAATATTCTCTTGAATATATTTTTCACACAATCTTAAGCTATTTTAATAATTCTGGATATTATTAATTCTGATTTAATTAATTAATTAATTTATTTATTTTTTATTTATATATATATTTATTTTTTTGAGCATTTTAATTCAGGTTATTTTTCTTAAAAGTCTCTTTTAGAAATTATTTAATGATTGCTTTTGAAAACGTTTTTCTCTGAGTATTTCTAATCAGAATTATAAAGTAAGCCATGTTAAAACTATTTTGTAGTTTTAACAATAATAATAACAGTTTATAAGCTAATTTCCAACACTGTAGAAAATACTTGCATATAAATTGATACTTTTACAGAAAATGTTGAAATTAATAAAATTTTGGGTTTAGAGAGCCAAAGTTATAGATTATACTTAGATTTATTAAGTGCTATCATAATAGATATATTAGTAAGAAACAAGAAAGAATCATACAGTGCTTTGTTGATAGCTTCAATCCATTTCTTTTTCATTTCTTCTGTCTTGGCATACATAGTTAAAGCTGTCTTGCCATCTCTATGTGCTAATAACCAGCTATAGCTCCACTACAAAAGAAGAAGAAGAAAAAAAAAAAATATATATATATATAAATTCCTTTAAAGAGCAGAACCTTTTTTAAACATATTTTAGCATTCAGTGACCTCTTTGAAAACATATAGGTGAGACTACCTGATAAACGAAAACCCTGAAAACTGTTACTTACATGCAGATAGGGGAGACTTATCAATGATGTATTACATGGTTATCTATAGTAACTGATATTTACAATGTTTTTAATACATTACAAGGCAAATTAAACATTCAAAATGAGAAATTAATATAAAAACAAAATAATTTAACATGAAATTCAGAGGCAACAAAATTTTCAAAAACCCTGAATTAAGGGGTAGCCCCTGAAGAGTTTCACCCTTGAAAACATTTTAGTACCTGGTGGCCCTTCTCAACATTTTTATAGGGTTTCACCATTCTTTAAAATTAAAAGTAATTCAAGAGCTACAGTAGAAATTGCAGAAATGTTAGATACATGAAGCAATTCTCTTCAGTAACTACACTCATTTTTAATGTTTTCCAAAAAGTTTTAAAAGTGTTTAGCATTTAGTTTGTCTGTCTACACACATTTTTATCTCTCATATATTCCTTGAAATTGATACATTTTATTCAAGTCCACTATGAGATGTTCCCTACTGAAAAGAGTCTAAATACCACTATTATACCACTAGTTTGTGTGTCTACACACATTTTATCTCTCAAACTCCTTGAAATTGATACCTATTATTCAAGCCCACTATAAGATGTTCCCATTTGAAAAGAGTCTAAATACCACTATTAGTTTGCATAGAGACAACCAAAAGTATAATGTATTGGGTTCTATGAGAAGTATTTATATAAAGCATATTTCAATACTTTTGGACTGCAGAAAACAATGAAATTCACATCTATTTATAATATGCATATAGACATGTTTCTGAAGAATATGGTATGATTAGCATTAATGTTTATGCTAATGTAGTGTTTAAAGTGATTATGAGTTTAGTTAATTAATAAACTGTCTGTCTGTTCGCTCGCTAATTCTAATGCCTGCAAATATTTATACAGTTCCTTGAAACTGATTTATATTATTCACGTTCACGATTGCATGTCACCTAATGAAAATTATCTAAATAGCACAACTGGTTTGTGTTCAAAACAAAAGCACTCAAAATAATTCCAATGTATTTTGTTCTACAAGAAGTATTTCTATAAAACATATTTTAATACCTTTGTACTATACATAATGAAATAGACATTTATTACTTATATGCATAAAAAAAGTTTTCTGTGGAATATAATATAATTAGCATTAACATTCAAAAGGCCGTATAAAAATATTGAAACACATAGGTTACAATTCGAAATTACTATAATTGCATTTTTAGTTGTGTTAAGCATTTTTAATACATTAAACCATTAATAAGTGCAAAACTTTGAATAAACACCATAAAATGCAAGAACTCTCAACAATTGTTTCAGGTTAAAAGAAGGCACGACCCCTTGTCAAGCAAACAAAGTAGATATGAGTGCTGCAATAAAAGTGGCAACACACGCTTGTACTTATGACTTTTAAACACCAGTTCTGTGGTGCTTTATTATTACTTTAAAATACTGTTTATGAGTGGTTATGCCCCTTCACTTTGTCTGTTTGCTCGTCTGTCTATCTATGCTATAAGTTCTGTTAATATTTATAGAATGCTGTGAAATTAATATCTTATTTAAATTTATTATAGCATGTTCTCTACTAAAAATCACAAAAATGATACAACTTTCTTGTGTACAGTGACGCACAAAATATTTCAGTTTTCATCAAAACTTGGCAAATCCTCTATTCACCAGAAATCAACAATTATATATAAAAAAGCATTTACAAGCGAGTTAATAAAGTTAGAAGAAAATCTGTAAAATCATTTTTTAAGAAACAAACTGGCAAGACTTAAAATTGAGCAATTTATTCAGGACTATCAATTTTTTGAAAAAAAAAAAAAAAAATACATACAAAAAAAGCACATTTAAATATGGCAATTTATACATTATATATAAACTTTGAAGAAAATCATTAGAACCTTTTTTGAAATATGAATCTATGATCCCACTTCCAACTTTCTACATACCACTTCTATTTTTCCAATTTTTACCAAAAGTTGGAACAATCATCTGTACACTGGACCTGTCTTAAGTGTGTTTCCACATTTTATCTTTCTTTCTTTTTAATTTTTTTTCTTTTTTTAATATGATAATTAGAAGTCCTGCCCTCCCTTCATACAAACGAACACTGACCAACTATCAAAGACCACCTTTTTTTTTTTTTTTTTATACTCAACAGACCTTAAAACATGTAACATAAATCAAGTGAAAAATTTTGACTGAATTGAATGCATCTATCACCTATGGCAGAATGGATGTAAAAAAGTGTGTGTATGTATGGTGGGGGGAGGGAAGTTGATGTCTAATGAGTGTAAAAAACATAAACATTTGTTCTACTTAGAATCTATCATAGGAAAGAGTCAACTTAATGAAAAAGAAGTAATGGCAGACTGGTAAAAACTACTAATAAGGTTTGAATATTCCCTAATCAGGGCCCGAAATTTCAACTCAGATTACACTCACCGAAACAAAAGTTTTACTCGCCACAAGACAGGGTTGTCTTTTTTTTTTTTTTTTTTTTTTTTTTTTTACGCATTTTGGGTTTTTTATTTTTTCTAACTATTTGGTTGGCTTTTACAAATATGCCTAAAATTATATATATTAAAAGTGTGTCGTATATCACCATGTCTCATAATCATCTATAATTAAAAATCATTATAATGTATTGTATTTGAGATTTGAAAAAGATTAAAATATCTAATAACATAAATGCAAAAAGTCATTAAAGAAAAAAAAAAAAAAATCTTTGACAAACAATATCCTGTGAAAATCTTTTTATTCTGAAAGATTAAGCTTCCTTATTTATATCTTTTTTTATTTAACTTTTTACATCAGAAATGTCTTTTTCATCCATTTTATTTTTGTAATAGACGGAATGTCGATGTGTATAACTTGTTCATTGTTCTCATTTGAAATAGCCATTTCGGAATAACTTTTTTGATAAAATCGTTGTTTACAAATCATTACAAGAGTAAATCATTGGCGTTTCAGTAAAAAACTGGAAAATATGAACTGTTTTTTGATCATTATTCAACAAAATAAACATAGGCAATATCTTTAAAAGGGTTTGGGCTCATGACAATATCGCATAGGCAAACTTTCGAATATCTTTTCTCCTGGATAGTGGGCGACGGGCAAAGAGGCTCTTTGCTCATCTATTCTCACTCTGCTTGGGGAAATAACAGTAGGAGAAACGAAACAACCGAAGAAATCAAAACTTTTATGTATGCAATAAGCATTTTTAATTTCCCAGGCTGGGGCGATCTTGGGCCGCGCATACACAAACTCGGCTCTCCGAGAATCTAAAAAAAAAAGATAGGTTAAATGTGAGGTTATAAGATGGCAAGATTTTGCCATATTTGAATCTATAAAAAGAATGTTTTCTGTCACCGTATCGTGTACGAATTCTATCTATAACTTGACCAAATTTTTACTCGCCACAGTAAAAATTCCACTCGTCAATGACGAGCTGGCGAGCGGAAATTTCGCGCCCTGCCCTAATGCTAGATAAAAAAGAGCTCTTTTATCAGAGAGAAAGTAGAAAAATTATTAAGAATTTTGATTTAGATAAATTGTTTCCCCAACTATTAAAGAAAAATTCATTTCCTAATAAGCATTTTCAATTTTTCTTTCTGATTTTTCATGCCTTTCCAAATAAGAAGAAAGTCAGCAAATAATGTTTGGCAAAGAGAAGCAAGAAACATAAAATATAATAAGGAAAAAAATAAATAAAAGCACAAACCTTATCCCTGTTTGCAGTTCTCAAAGTATTCTGAATATTTTGAGAGTCATCAACTTTGTAATCAAGTAACACAAGAGCTTCTTTATAATTATACTGTTCACCCTGTAACACAAAAATAAATATCCATATGCAATAGGCTAATAATCTGCAACATACAAAAAAGATGTGATATAAAGAAATACAATGAAAATCTATTACAATCACTTTTATATGAAAACAAAAAAAAAGTTTCATTGACCAATTTCTCTCATCTACATAAATAAAAAAAAATTGTAGAAGAGTGATAATGGAATTGTTAATTCTGTTAAAAACTTGCTTAATAAAAGAATTTTATTTAGTAAGCAATTAAAATAAACTGCTGTAAATCTCTCTCAAAACTTTTAAGTAATTCCAATAACATCATTATCATTCCCCCCCCCCCCTCTTTTACAGGATCCCTTTTTTGCAGATAAAGTAAAATATATATATACAAGGGTAAATCAAAAATTACACTTTTTGTTCTACAACTTTATTAAACAAAGATAAACGTACAAATGATACATTATTTTTTGATAAAGTCTCCACCTTCAGCAATGTACTTGGTTATTGCGAGCCACAAGCTTCCATATGCCTTCCTGGTACAAGGTTTTCGGTTGGCATGAAGCCACTTTTGCACTGCATCCTGCGCATACACTTTACAGAATTTGAGTTAGTCATGGATAATTTGATAGGCAAAACCGTAACTGGTGTTTAAAGACTATGTGACCTCATCTATGGTAATTCCCCTATCTGCTGTAACCATCCCTCGAGCTGGCTGCATGTTGTTATCAGTAGTCGAGGTTGAGGGTCAGCTACTTCTTTTTGTGTTATGCTTGTTTGAGCACTTTTAAACACTTAAATTCCCCCAAAAAACGGTTTTACAAGTAAGGCGCTTTCCCTGTATTGCAACAAAAGTCTCTGGTGAATTTCAGAACCTTTCACACCCTCTGACTAGAAAAATCTTATCACTCCTCATTTGCTCCTCTTTGGTGCAATCTGATGATGGAACTGACACGCTTATGCTGTTGTAGCTAGAAGACAACTGACATGATCATGATTAAATTCAGCACACATGACTACAACTCTATAAATGCGCATGCAGCCATCACCTATCTTTGCTTAATAAAGTTGTAGAATGAAAAGTGTAAGTAATTTTTGATCTACCCTCACATAACTTTTTTTGAAACTGTTTAAATTACTTCATTTTGAATTCTAACACATGGCTGAAAACATTGCTTTTGTGTAATTTTTTGCTGCTAATTAAGAAAATATGTCATTTTTCCAAAGTCAACTGATAAAATGTATTTTTGCTACATAGTATCAAAATATGTGAACAGTTCGCTGCTAAAAAACAAAATTGTGCTTTTTTCAAAGCCTACACCTTAAATGTCAAAATATCCCAATAATAAAAAAAAAGCTTGATTGTTAAAGTATGCAATATTCTTGCAGAGAAATACCAAAATAAGGAATCATTTCAGGCTGATTAACAAAGTTTACTTTTAATTGATTACATTTGGTTAATTATATGAAAACTTTTTCCAGCCAATTTCTAAAATAGGCATTATGTCATCGCTAATTGATAAAAAATACCCATATTTCATGTATGTTTCTTAAAATTAATGATTATTTAGTAAAAGAAAAAGAAAAGCAAAAGTCCTGCTGCTTTGGTGACTCATTGCTGATATATATATATATATATACTGTTTTACGTAACTATAATAACAGAAAAATATATTTTCTCATCTGAACATTTGAAAAAAATCTCTTTTAAATTATCTAATTTTGTGAAGAATCCCATTTCGGTTCATTAATTTTTGTGAAGAGTTAATTTTAAGATAGTCGATGTTTGATTTTTAAAAATATTATTAGATAGACTCCGGCTAATACAAACTTCTAGTGGCACTTACTTTTGGAAAGTGCTAGAGTGACGATTTTATATTTTATAAACAAGGAAAAAATAGAGAAATTTCTATTAAAAAAAAAAAAAAAATAGTAATAATAATAATGTCAAAGGAGAATTAAGGCTGGCAAACCAGTTGCTCAAAGGCTGATGGTAAATAAAAAAAAAAAAAAAGAAAAGAAAAAAAATATATATTTGAGAATTACTGAAAAGGTATAAAATATAATCAAAATGGTGCCTAGGAGGGAAATGGATCCAAAATTAATAGAAAAGAAATTAATTGTAATAATTATGATTTTTCCTAGCTTAGACATATATTAAATAATATTCAGCTGAAGAAGAAACATTAAAAAAAAGGGGGGAGGGGTGAAGCACAGAATAATTAAAGAATAGCCTAACAATCAAATATCAACAAGTTTACCTTGTTTTATGAACAATTTCTAGGAGTATTCAAATGTCTTTTAATGATTACCATAAATCTGCCTAATTGTAAGTAACAAATCTTTAAATTTTCATTGTCTGAAGTATTTGAACAACATGTTAGGATAAATTACTACAATCATAATACTTAAAGTGTTTAAAAGATTCTTACCCCAAAGATTTTATCCATCATCTGCAGAAGCATGTGAATAAGATTATTAAATAAATTTATCCGTTTAGTTAGCCACTAATTAATAAATATATAATAGAAATTTCATTCAATGATCTTATCATTGAAATACTACAGTCAAATAAATTACATTTTTAACTCAGAAGAAAAATATAAATATCTTGCCTTTAAAAAATGTATCATACTGAATAAGAAACTCAAAATAAGATTTAATAAAATCATTTGAGAAGCAAAAAACTAATACTTAAAATATTACATTATGCATTACAAATATATTTTTAATTATAGGTCTGAAACTCAGTTTAACATTTGAAAATTTTTTATATTATTTTCAGTATGTCCAGTATATTAAATCACTTTTTATGTGTCATTTGAGATTAATGAATGATTAATTTTAATTCAAATCAGGTTTTTTTTTTTTAATCGCCCACAGACAAGAGCACTAAGTTTCTTTAGGGCAAGAGTCTCCCAAAATTTTTGAAGTTAGCGATTAAGAGTTTTATTATTTTACTCCTTTAGTGTTTAAGAGCGAAAATTTGTGAAGCTGTACTACAGATTGTTTTAAGGCTCGGTAGGATATTTAACAGCTTAAAAAGAAAAGACAGGCTTAAAAATACTAATGAAATATGCATCACCTTTTTAGATTTACTATACTTATTGTAGCTTCTTAACTTTTCTCTGCATATGAAAATTTTGCATGTTTCATGAATTGTTAATACCTTTTATAATACCAGACTTGTCCAGCATTTCTGGATTGCAGATAAATTTTGTTTTGCTGCAGATAGGTACAGAAAATTCTGCTACTCTGTGTTTTATTATTCACAAACATATAAGAAAAAATCTACATCAAGTACGAATTTAACCTCACAATGATATATTTTACTTATTTTTATTTCTTAATCTCAAACAGTACTAAATTTACACGTAAATGTAAAACTGGTTAACTACAATTAACTCTAGCATATTTAATAACTTATTTTATTATAATTAATATCTTTAATATTTATAAACACATATACTTCTGTACCCTAGAGGTAAAGGACACCATGTCACAAAAATGTAATTTTTCAGGAGAACCACATTTTTTTTTTTTTCCTACTTTAAATACATGTTTAATAGCACTTCTTTGACTAGCAGTAATTTCTTAGTGATACTTTAACACATTATTAATGACGTAATATATTAATGTAATAAAGCACAAAATGCACATCAAGGACATATGTTGCTAACTCCTTTCACACACACACAAAAAAAAAAAAAAAAAAAAAAAAAATGGACATGGTGTCTTAACCTCCAGCATACAGATTTATCACTTATGGCTTCATAAAATATAAGATTTGAATCATCAGGTTGAGGATAAAAACTATTCACTCATATCTGACAAAAAATTTTGATATAACATAATTTTGAAAGAAATATTAATTTTTCAAAATACAAAGCTTGTATTTTTAAAAGACATATTAGTTATAAAATCTTACCCTTGTTGTTTTACACATCAGCATAACTTTTTCAAAAATAAATATATATCTGAAAGATAAAAAATAATGTGCACTAAATAAAAGTAACATAAATGAATCATAGTAAATAATAATACAAGAAACAGCAATAAATAATAATATTAAGACTGATGGTTATATTTTCTTTTTAAATATAGGGTGATTTTAAATTGATTAAAATTTTTAAAGGACTGATAGTATCTATCAAGATGAAAAATATTTACAATGAAATTTACAATCATAATCCACTAGAACTGCAGTTCCCAAACCTTTTTTCTTTTGCATACACCTTGCTTAGTTTTTTATTTTATTAGTATACCCTTTCTTATACACATGATCTCTCAAGTAGGTGAAGTACTGTTTAGTAATTAAAAGCCTTGAAAAATAAATAAATGATGGTTAAAAGTTTATATTCAAATATTGTGGCAATTAATACCAAACAGTATAAAGAACATAATAACATATATGACACATAATAATGAGTTTCATGAAATACTTTCAGAAAGATCATTAGTGCTAAAATTATCAATGATCAGAAATAATAAAAAGTAAATGCAAATAATTTCATGTTTTTTTTTTTTTTTTTAAATACTTTCATTAAAGCACTTACCTATTTTTCAGTCTATTATCATCGTGGGATCTGATTTTTATTTCTCCATCTTTTAAAAGTCTCCCATAGTCTTTTAATTCTAAATCATCAGGCTATTAAAAAAAAAAAGAGTTTTGATTAATATAATACTGCTTTTTTGTCTAAAAATAATACATTGTTGTATGTTCAGGGATGAGATAGGAAAATGGATAAAAAGACGAAATTATATACAAAAGAGACATGAAAACAAAATACTGTACTTCTAAAGGTAAAAGCATTACATAACAGAATTAAGTAATTTAATTGTTTTACCTTTAATCCCCAAAAAAAAAAAAAAAAAATCAAAGTATCATGTTTTATTTTCATGAACAAGTAAAATATTTTTTGGTTAGATTATGTAAGAGAAATCCATGAAAAAATAGACATTTTGATTTACAAACTTTATTACTTATATATAACCACAGGAAAAAAATAAAATAATAATAATAAATAAATAAATAAACTGAATTCCACTTAAAAACTGAAATACTTCATCCCTGTATGTTTGACAGTTTAATTACCATGTAAAAATACTAACCATTCTTAAATCTGTAATGCTATTTTGTATATCTTTAATTATTTGCAACGTTTCATTATCCCTTTTAACTTCATTGATATAATGAGCAAGATCCTATAAGGATATAGAAAATAATAACTTCAGTTAAAAAGCATGTATTAAATTCTAAATACAAAATTTTGCATCCTACATCAATATAATGAATAATAACTGTAGTCAACAAGCATGTACTGAATTCTAAATACAAAAATTCACATCCTATATCAATATAATGAACAATAGCTTTAGTTAATAAACGTGTCTTAACCCTTCAACATTTACTGTTTTCACATTGAAATCAAATACAGCTGAACCTCGTTAACATGAATTTCAAGGTGAATAAAAAATTTGTTCATGTTATCAGTAGTTCATGCTATCAGTAACTCAGAAACTAATCTTCATTTAAAAGTTCATGTTAAAAGTCATTCACGTTAAGCGTATTCACATTAACGAGGTTCGATTGTATTTAATATTTTTACCTATTTTGTCATTTTTAAGATTTTAATTCTTGACAATGCCAATTGGAATCATAACATTTAAACTTTTCTTTCTTACCGTCTAAAACTTATACTGATTCAAAATGAACAATATTATTATCTGTATACGTTTTCCTAGTGAAAAATATAGGTTTTAGATCGTTTCACTATCCTTGTGGACTTTTATTCAGTTTTCAACCTTGATTCTAGTTCTTCTGTTTTCTATTTTTTTGTTTGTTTGTTTGTTTTTGTTTCACTGTTAATGTGCCTGTTTGTGGCTCTGTTTGTTTATGCCCTGTATCCTTTTCCGGTGAAAGAACTGTGTTCCAACTCACCTGCTGCATTGGAAGTAAAAAGAACTATCCTCGTTGATGAATGAAAGGATATTTTACTCTATTCAGATAATAATATCGAAACCAGTTTCCTATTTTGGACAACTGAGATGAATTGACTGTTTCAAATATATTTTATTTTTTTATGTTTATAATTTGTATTTTAATTAATTGTGACATGTATTTCTTTCAAAATTTTGTTACGGTTTTAAATGCCATCAGTTGATATATTAAGTACAAATAAACACCTCTTAGTTGCTTTGTTAACAATATGAATTCATACTCTGCTATTACTCCTATTTTCAAAAAAGATTTGTATTTCTTTACTTTTGAAATATATTTATGACTAAATATAAGATTTATTGTCTTATGGATAAAAAAAAAAAAAGAAATGAAAGGATTGAAATTTTATTCCATCACTGTTTTTTAGATAACAGTACTAATTAGAAATTTAACAAATGATATTTTAGACAAAGCCCCATTTAGAAGTCACTTTAAATTTCTTAGTATGTACGAGTGCACCTTCATGCTTGAATGATGCACTCATGCCTAATTTTTTCACCGAGTCGTTTTATTATTTTGACCTAAAACAACTGTGGCAAGCTTTTTGCAATTTATAGTATTTACTTATCAAATTATTCATTCATAAAATTAATTATTATTTGAATTTAATCAGGTTAACATAGAGATGTTTGAAACCAAAAATGTCGAACATTAAAAACGTCCCCCTCCCCCTTTTTTTTAAACATATTTGTATGCGTTGAATAACCATTTTTGAAATTAATTTAGCAATTTTGAAAAGAAAATATGTAATAAATGTTAGGAAGTTAAATTCTACTCAACAATAAAAAATAATGCAAAAATTCACAAACAGAAATAAAGAAGTTGAAGATAAAAATATATCAGATAATAATATTATAGTTTTAAAAAATTAAAGAACACGCTTTTATAGAAATGTGAACTTAAAAAGCACAAAATGTCTATCTTAGTATTAAAATGCAGGGTAAGAGAAAATCGTGTGAGTGACACACCATAATATTTACATACATTTAAATCTTTAATTAAAATAATTTAGAATTAAACAAAAACCATTTTAAAAAATCACCCCTGACTGGGCTCGAACGCTAGACCATTAGGTTCGTAGCATGGAGCTTTACCTCACAGCCACAGCGTTCACATAGGGAAAGTCTTTCTTTTACAATATAGATTTTTTGTTTGTTCCCAGAGCGGTTACAAACATACATTGATACATACAAACATACATACAGGTGAAGCTAATAAAAGCAAGTTAAAATGAACTTCTTACCACCATAGCATCAAATGCTTTTTGTAGATTGCAGTAATCATCATGTGTTTTAGGTGTGTTTTTTATTAGTTCCTAAAAAAGAAAAAGCAAATGACAAATTAATAGCTATTTAATACATTTATAGCCAATAAAAGTTCACATTATTAATTTTGTTCCTAACATTCTTTTATTTACCAATAAATGCCTAGCATCCTCATTTGAGGATAGTCAATGAAATAGAGAATACAATGTTCGTAGTTTTTCAACCCCAGCTTAGCTCAGGCAAGCGAAATGCAGAAAGACAACTTTAAATGAAATTTTTACTTGTATTTATATATATATATATATATTCCCCTTCCTTTAGGAAATGCTATATTTAAATAGAATTACATTAAAAAAAAAAAAAAAATACAGTATAGGATCCGTTATCCAGAAAGCTTGGCACCTGAGATATTCTGGATAAGGGGTTTTTTCCATAATTCGGAACACTTTATTATATGTATAAAAATGGTGCAAAATAATTTCATAGATAGCAGTTATAAACATGAATAATATACATATACACTTTACCTATATATTTGTTCATTTAATAAATTGTTTCCACAAAATAAAAACATTCTTAATTAGAATTTTAAACTATAAATAATAATAGTAATAATAAATGAAAAATAAATAAATAAACATACATAAAATTTAATTTTGGACCTGAGAATAAAATTCTTTCATTTGGATTTTGCAAGCATTTCTATGATTTTTTATTTTTTGCTTAAAGTGTGTCTCTAATACTAATTGTTCATAAATGTTTCAAATATTTTTAGCACATAATGCTAAATATTTTATGAAATGAATTCTAAAAATAATGGAAATTAATAAAAACTATTTAAAATTTTTATAACAACTGTGACTTCATGCATGCGACCTGAGTTCAAGGATAAAATTCATCTGCTATTGGGCACTTTAAGAAGTATGTATTATTAATGTTTATCTGTTAAAAAATACCATAAAAATTCGTTTTCTAACCTAAATTTGCAATATTTTCAGTAATTATTTGGACAATTTTGTGCTCACCATATTTCCCCAGAATAACACCGTAGCATTAAAGAAAACAGGTTGTAAAACTATTATTCTGACCACTGCTATTGTATAACTTTAATTCTTAAATTTTACGATAATTAAAAAATTTTGGTAGTTGGCATTTTGCATTCTGGTTTTCAGAACTTTCCGGATAACGGATCCTATACTGTATATATATCTATGAAAATAAGCATTAAAAATTTTGAAATTTTTTTAACTTCAAAACCAGAATAAATTGAACCAGCAAGGGTGTTAAAAAGATTTCTTTTTAGAGATAAGTGATGGCATCATTATAAACAATCCCACAAATTTTTTATAAGTCTATTATTAGTTATAATTCTGAAATTTGGATAGCCATTTTATGAATTTTTTATTATTCATATTCATCAAACACATATTTACTTTATCAGGGATGATTGTGACACAAAGGTAAAAACCCTGAAAATTAAACTCTCAAATTAAAAAAAAGAGGTCAAAAAATACTTAAATTATTTAAACCAGAAGCCCACAATCTCTTTGTATCTTGTGTCAGCCAATCAATAAAAATATACAATTTGTCCATATATTCCCTGGACGACAAATGAACAACCAATGAAAACAAAAGAAAACTTCGTAAGAAATATGAAAATTATGAATGGATTATCGATTTAAAACCCCTGAAATTAAGGATGGCCCCTGAACACAATCAGCCCAGCTTTTTGTACAGATGTACCAAGTAAAATCAATTTGAATAATTTTATAGATTATAATACTTGGGAAGTAAAATAGGAAGTTCATCTGTCAGTGGCGGATCCAGAATTTTTTTTTTTTTTTTTTTTTTTTTTTTTTTTTTTTTGGGGGGGGGGGGCTAAGATTTTTTAAGATGTTATTCCAGATTAATGAAAAGTTTACAATTGTAATATTCAATTGTGAATGTCAGTACTTTTTTTTAGGGGGGGGAGGGGGGGGGCTAAGATTTTTTAAGATGTTATCCCAGATTAATGAAAGTTTACAATTGTAATATTCAATTGTGAATGTCAGTTCTTTTTTTTTTTTTTTTTTTTGGGGGGGGGGGGGCTAAGATTTTTTAAGATGTTATCCCAGATTAATGAAAAGTTTACAATTGTAATATTCAATTGTGAATGTCAGTACTTTTTTTTTTTTTTGGGGGGGGGGGGGGGGCTAAGATTTTTTGAGATGTTATCCCAGATTAATAAAAAGTTTACAATTGCAATATTCAATTGTGAATGTCAGTACTTTTGGCTGAAGCCCCCCCCCCCCTGCCACTGTCATCTGTTACCTTAAAGTTTTCCTACATTGAATCTTTTCACTGGAATCTTAAGCTTGCTAATTAATATGAAGGCAGGTATTAATTTTAAAACAATAATTTGCTTAAATTCCACGTGTTTTATTCTCAATAACCCACATTAACTTTGATTTGAAATATTCATCAAATTAGATTTAGCAGCATTAATAATTTGAGTGAAACTCGGTCAGCGAAATACTTGTACATGTACAGAAAAAGTGCTTAGCTTCCTTCCTCTTCACACACATTTGATTCGTATTTGGAAAATAATAATAATAATTTCATCCATATAAAAAAAAAATATTATTTCCAATATATTCTTACCTGTAATAACAAGTGATATTTTAATATCCTCTGCATTGGGACTGATAAAAGGTCTCTAAGCTTAAACTTTCCTCCATTTGCTTCCTGTTGACAGCGCTAAAATGGATCACAATTACAGTATAAATTAAATTAAATTAAATCAAACAAATATTAACGTATGCATATTGCAGTTCATGGACTAACAAACCTTTATACAGTCTAATACTTACATATTAAGTTAGTGAGGGATCACAGAATAGCATGAAAGTATAAAAACAAAAAAAAATCTCATCAGTTACAGTTAAACTAAAAAACATTGGACCAAGACAATCAAAAAACAAATATGGTTCAACACAAAAATGAACATAGTAAAAAATATTGAAAAACATTATCAAAATTATCAATATAACAAAACCACTGAACAAAAAAAAAAAAAAAAATTGAAATGTCAAAAAATAAACTATTAAAAAGATGCAAAAAATTTGGAACAAAAAAGAAAGGTTGCAATTTGACAAATTTAATACCTTGAAGGTTTGATCCAAAAAATAAAAAAATATCTCTTATTAGTACAACTACTACTAATAATAATCAACAGAAATGGGTTTATTGAAAATACTATCAAATATTAAGTTTATGATTTTTAGTGATAAGCTCAAATTATACTATACTGGTTAGTTTAAATGTTTAAATTGTAAATAAGATAGCCTGATCAATTAAGAGCATGGTCAACAGAGAAGTACACTTCAAAAGATACGTGTATCCAATGTGATATCGCATACATGACTCCATCTGGTGACCCAGTATGCAGCTACCAAAGTTTTGATTATCCTCAAAACTGCATCACTGATATAGGCGCCTTTAAAGTGTGATCAACGACAAACCTGGACACAGGAATGGCGTAAAGTTGCCTTTCAGACAAATCACAATCCTGTTTACAGCATCAGGATTGCCTTATCCATATTTAACGGCATTGTGAATAATGCACAATACCAGCTGGGATTCGGCATTGTCACACTGTCCATGGTATGGGGTCCCGTTGGATACACATTTCGATTACTTCTTGTTCGCATTCCCAGCACTCTGAATAGCAGCCATTAAATTTCTGGTGAGTTAAGGCCCGTCCATCTGCTCTATATTCAAGGCCACCGTAGTGCAATATTTCAGCAGGATAAAGATAATGCACGACTGCAAGTTGTCTGTATTGTCTGGACCTTTCTTGATACAAAATGTGTTCAACCGTTGCTCCGGCCAGCGGCTCTCACATCAATGAAAATGACTGTTTAATCATTGAAAAGCAACTGGCCCCCACCACTCACCAGTAACTACGATTGATGATTTGTGGCATTGTGTAAAAGCTTCATGAAGTATTTTACTCATGTCATCCAATCGCTGTTCAATTCAATGCCTAGACAAGTGCTGTCATTGCTCACAGAGGTCGCTGCTTTGTTTACTGTTTTCCTCAGTACATATTACTCCAAATTTCCTGAAATTTTAATCAATTGTTTTTCCTACTATAATGTATGTGCCCAATAAATATCATTCTTATATTCGCATTCCTTCTTGGTACTGCAATTTTCACAAACATGAGTGTATATTACATTTTTAAAATTTTATATGTTATATATATATATATATATATATATACATTTAATAGCAGCTTAAAATGTTTTATGAATGTAGCTACTGAACATTAAACAATTACATTCTTTTCTACTGTATGAAATTAATTTAAATAATAGCGTGTCTTAAATTATAACATGTCCAGTCCAGGAAAAATTACATTAAGAATTATAATTACTTTCTTGTTTGGGAGTCTAAATTTCAGAGCTGAGTTTTCATTTAATTACACATTTTGAGGCCTGTTGAATCCGAAAATCAGTTTTTAGCAGTGGGTCTGTATGTTTTTGTATGGGGGTCCTACATATACATAAAATTTTCCCTAGATGACTATTAATAGATGATTCTTTTTAATTATAGGATGATTTGCTAAAAATAATCTTCATTGCATACATTCATGCAAAATATTAAAGTTATGTTATTTTTCTGTAGTGGTGTATTAAAAATAATGAAAAATTTGGGTAGTAATGCCACCTGTTGATTGATTTGCACCAAAAGTTCACAGGCAATAATTTATGTCAAGGTGCAATTACATATAAATTTATATGAAATTCTGAGCATTCCCTACAAACACACTTATCCACAGTAGTTCATCCTAAAGATATCCTTTTTATCCATATTACATCCTAAAGATGTCTATTTAATCCTCAAGATGTCCTATAAAAGTCCTGGAAAGAAGATGTGCTTGTAGGGTTTAGTTCTTGGGCTAGAGTTGCCACAAATTTTTTGTCACATGAAGACAGACAGATATTTTCTAAAAATGACTGAATTGTGTTCTGGACCCCATAAAAGGTGTAAATCAATTGAAAACTACAAGTTGAAAATTTTTACAAAACTATTACTTCCTTCTATTGAATAAAAGAAAGTAAAAATTTTGACACAACTACAAAGAGTAGTTACCTTATAAATATAATTATATATATATAACTTTTAACCGTTTGAGTCCCAGGGAGTATTGAAAAACACTGTCGAAGAATTCCAAACAGTGCAAGCGCACTTTCTCTAAATGAATATGAAAAGAGCCAAGCAGCACAAAAGCACTTGTTTTACCCAATCAGAGCAATAAAAGCCTATTGTAAAATGTACTATTTACATTAAAAGGAGCTGTGTGATGTACTTGCTTCAGTAAGTTCAAAATGTACAATGTTCGAAATGTACTGGGTTTTCTCGACATAAAATCTCAACAGTGCGATCACGCAGCTTGAGACTCAAATGGCTAAAAATGACAAACAGAAAAAAGAGAGAATTTTAACACCAGATGGATTGGATAATATGCAATACAATTTAAAAGCAGTGAGTGATAGAACTGTATTACATTACTCAAGGAAGGGGGTGGGGAGGGTTCTCCTACGAAATTTTGAAGATTTGTCAAAAATGTTTGACTTATACATCATTTTTAACACTCAATAGTATGTACTAAAGTTTGAAATCCCTCCGAAATTTGTTTCAGGCTGCAACCTGTTGCTACAACCTTGACTTTACTGGAAATGTGTATTTTTATTGGCTGTGGCACATTCTTTAAATGCCTACATCACAGATTATTAATTTTCTCTCTTTTTTTTCAAGTAGACAGTCAAAATAGGAAATTCTTTAAATTGACAGCTATATAAAATTGGTATTAAAATTATTCCAGTCTACTCTTCCCCCCCCCCCCTGAATGATCTTTAACGGCCCTCTTCACTCACCGTTGCCGGAAGCCCGAGCCAATGTTATTCTATGGGGAAATTTTCTTTACAAATAACTTATTTAACTAATACATATTTTTAAATTCCGTTTTCACATTCAGAAAATTCCCAACTGTTACATTGACGGACCTTTTTTAAAAATGTATTTTTTTAATTTTTAATATTTTATTTTGAAATTGCAAAATGAAAAAAATTCACATATTGAAAATTCGCAGCTTCAAAATAAAATATAAAAAAATAATTTTTTAGAAAAGGAACGTCAATTTAACAGCTGGGAATTTTCAGAGTGTGAAAGCAGAATTTAAAAATATGTATTGCTTAATAAGTTATTTGTAAAGAAAAATTTCCCATAGAATAACATTAGCTTCGGCTTCCAGCGGCGGTGAGTGAAGCGGGCCCTTAAGTAACAAAATAAAAACTTTTACTCAAAGCTATAAAAAGTAAAACTCACTATTACAGCTTGATTAAAGGCTTCATTTTTGTTACAAAGTTCTTCAATATGTTCTTGTGCAGCTGGTAGTTTGGAACAGTATTCTCCATATATCACAAACTTGCTCTTCCATCGTAAAAAACAGTCGCTGATTTTATAGTGGCTAGAGGTACAAGCTTTATATAATTCACTGTGAAAGCCAGTATGGATTTCAGCAAGATCCTGTATAAATAATAATAATTCATGCATATACATATTTAAAAAGAAAACCATTTCAAAAATGCAATAAGATATCGAAATAAAAATGTAGAATGTACCTTGATATTTATAAAAATAATTTTTCTTGCTTCAGGTTTCAATACTGATTTCAGAGGCCTCATGAAATGCTATATAAACAAATGTACAATAGATAATTAATTTTAAAATGAAGCTTACATTATAATCAACAAGTAAATTATTAGCTAATTATGTAATTAATAGTATGCTAATTAATAATTAAAAAATCAAAACATAAGAAAGAAAATTCTTTTTAATAATTCTTTTTCGAATAATGATTGCATTAGCTCAGTACTAACTAAACCCATGCTGGCTCAGGGAGGATAGATGAGGGACTTATGCAACTGTACCCTCGGACTGAGACTTTTCTGGTGACTTTAGTCAATTAATTATCATGAAATTTAACCATCCTATAGAAAAACTGAATAAAGTTTATTCAAAAGATATATATTTAAACTATAAAAATATATGGATATTAAGCTAAATGTTTATCAATCCATATATAGTTTATGAAAGTACAAAAATGAGTACACAATACTATTCACTATGAAGGGGTGCTCAGAGCATTCTCTGCTCACCACCCTTAAGATATACAGCACAAACCTGGAAGTAACCAATTAAGAGCTTATCTGATGCCTAATGAATTTATTTGGATAACTAAATATAATTATTAGTGCATTATTTTATTATTTTCAATAATATTCAAAATAATAGAAAAAGTTACTAAGAATGCATTTACCTTTATAATCATATTTAAAGCTTCTATATAGTTCTTTTCTGTTTCAATTAATTCCTTTATGCAATAGTCCCTTTTCTCTATAGGTACTAATGCTGAAACAGTATTCTAGAAGGAAAGAAGGGGAAAAAATTTATATTAATAGAAGAATTAATTGATTAAATATTTACTGATTCAATAAAACTGTTGAACTTTATAATTTTAAATTAAAAATTTTTGCATAAATTAAATGTCTATTCAATAATACAGTAACTGTTACAGTAAGTTTTAGTGTAATACTGTAATAAAATGAAAAAAATTATTTTGAAACTGAAATTATACTGTACAAGAAATTTAGAATTTTCTTCTGCCCTTTATATGAAACTATGTGATTCTGTATAAACATAAACAAACGGTGCTTGATTCACACATCAAAACCAAAATAATCCATCATGCCCTATTTTTCTACGAGACACACTTCTCATGTGTATACAAATTGGTTACAGAGAAATGTAACAGATGCTTGATAACAGAAAACAAACACTAAAATGATTTTTTTTTTTTTTTTACTGTTTCTTCTTGTAGGCATCTGTTGGTGTGTTTGTGATGACAGACCAGCAATGTTCAGCTACTATGCTCCCTTTTCATTGTCCACTGAAATGCTTTACAAACATAGTATTGGTAAAACCTTTCCCTATGCTCATCACTAATTTCGCCAAGGTTTTGAAGAAAGAAGTTCAGATGTGACACATGGTTTTGATGACATATTGCAACCTATAACATGAAAGTATTTCATCAAGTCACTAACAAAATCTTCATAGTTTAGATCTTCGAAAATGTGGGTTTTTTGGAAAATGGTGCATGGTAAATAACAAATAAATACAGATTTGTTATTTTCAGCCAAAATATACAAGAAACACATATTTTCATCAAAAGGACATTTTTCATGTTGTACAGTATTATTTATTTTTATTTTAAGTGTGATTTATTTTTAAAGAGTATGAAACAGCTTAAAATTTTAAAGGTCACAAAAGAACTAAGTAGGTAAACTTTATTTATTTTCTTCAGGGGCGCGCCGACCCGGTGTGCGAAGTGTGCGGCGCACACAGGCGCCAGGTAAAGAAAGGCGCCAGCCGAGGATAAATTATTTGAAAAAAAAAAAATATATAACGTTGCTTTATTAAATCTGATTTCATAATGCCGATCTGAAGCCATGTGGCTAAATGTAGCGCCTTGAAAAATATACTAGCAAAACTTGTGTTCCTCAAATAGTTTAGGAGGTTTCTTGAGAAAGGGCACGTTAAATGTAGAATAACTTTGTAAACGTAGCAAAATTTTCTTTGACTTTTTTAACATATCAAAGAATTCTATATTGAAATTTAATAGGGCACCTTAATCTCTCTCCCCTCCCTTATCTGTCGGTAAAGACCACTCAGGTTAGTAAAAAGACAACATAATTCGATTGCAAAAATGAAAATTAATAGAACCGGAGATTTTATTTAGAATAGTTTCCCCTTTGCATTATTGATGTGACATCTATAAGGAAAGGGCACGTGACGTCACTCGCAGTCACATTATGGGTAAGACTACTATATAACTGTTATATAGTAGTCTTAATTATGGGTAGAGTGACAAAACATTGGTATTTCCATCAATAGAAGTTGATCTTTTGCCACTCGAGAGTAGCAAAGATTGATTGGCGGAGCGTTTGTTTGTAAAAATCTTTCCTACTTCAGAAAATTTTCTGTGTGTGGTGCGTGTGCAATCGCTGTGTCTGCATGTTTATAATATTTTTGTCTGAGTAGCACGTGAGAACAGCTGGACAGAATTCTACGACACTTGGCAGGAATTACCCAACTTAAAATTATATGTCAACTTTTGTAAATCCCCCCCGTTCCCTCCCGGAAGGGGGGGGGGGAGGAGGTAAAAACACGTTTATATCAATGTATAACTTGGCTTCAAATTATTTCACAATGAAGAAATTGCACATGGGGAGTCGAGATTTGAGTACAAAAAATAAATATAATAAAATAATAAATAAATAAATAAAATAAAATAATCATTATCTACGATTTTGGAACTTTTTATATTTAAGGGGAGAGGAAGAAATTCGATTTTCGGAGGAAATTTCGTAAATTCCCGATTTTTGAATAGAAATGTAGCAAAAATGGTACAAAACTGTTTAAAACTGCAATGTATCTTTTTTAGGATATTTCCAAAAACTCATTTTTGGTGTTTGTGATTTTCGATCTTGGGGGGGGGGGGTGATTACGTGTGAGCAAATTCGAGACCCCTCTTTTAACACTAAATCGGCCTGAAAAATATATGGGAGCGCCGGTCGCGGTCACGAGCATTGGTGCGTGAAACCTATACTGACGAGATATTACTAAATTCTCCCTCACCTTTTCATGGGAGAAAGGAGGCAAAAAGCATGTTTCTAAGCATAACTCGGCTCCAAGTTACTTCACGATGAGGAAATTGCGTATGTGAAGACTAGACTTGAGTAAAAAAAAATTCTGGGATGTTCGAATTTTTGATTTTTAAGGTAGGGAGGGGGGATCAATTTTGGAGCGAAATTTCGCTAATTCCGGATTCTACCAAAACATTTTACCAAAAGAATTCTATTAAAAATGGTACAAAGATGTTAAAAACAGGTATGCGTCGTCTTTAGGATAATTCCAAAAACCCATTTTTGTTTTTTTGTAATTTTTGATTTTGGGGGAGGTGTAAAGAGAGGATAAATTGGAGACCCCCCCCCTCTTAGCACAAAACTTGCCATGTAAAACCTATGGGAACTGCGGTCACTGATTTTGGGGCGTAAATTGTTTTATGTATCTGACACTTATTGTAGCGAGATTTTACGAAATCGCCCCTTTTCTTCCTTGAAGCCAGAAACACATTTCCAAGCGTGTTACTCCAAATTATCTCAGCAAGAATAAATTTTATGCGTGGATTAATTGTTTTCGAGATTATTTTGTCATAATTATCAGTAGCATCAGTGCAACAATCGTTTTCAAAATTTAAAATGACAAAAAAAAAAAAAAGTACTTACGCTCCACAACAGTATCAGACAGATTTTTAAATTTTCAAATTGCATCGATAATAAGATATTTTCGACGAAATGGATATATTATTCCAGAATTCACAAAAACTTTAGCAAATGAATTACATTTCACTAAATAATTATAATCTACTTTAAAACTTAATAATTTTTATTAGATATTCTTATTTTATTTACTTCTAAATTTATGTGTTATTTTTATCTGTGCATCGTTCAAATATCGAGGTAAAATAGTTTAAAATATATTTTTGTATCTTACTACTATATGGATAAACACATGTAAATTTACATACAAATTGCATAAAAAGTTTAGATAATGAAAATGGGCAGAATGCCTTTCACTTGATTTTTTTTTTTTTTTTCCTGTTAAGTATTTTTTATCCATATTTACCAAGTAATATTTATTATATGCTTCTATTTTATGTATTTATAAAATTATTTGTTCCTTAAAAAAAAAAAAAAAAAAAATCTTCCGTAATTAACCAAGTCAAATTTTGTCATTATATCAATAGTCATATATTAATTTGATCTTAAAAATATTTCGAGAGTTTTCAACAATGAAATTTAGAAAAATAGAACTCACTATGGGAATTTTTAAAAATTATTATTATTATGAGTTCTAATTTTATATACTTATAATTCCATTTATCTGTATTAGTACAAAACGTTAAACTCATTTATAAGTGTAAACATACTACAGTAGTACGACTAACTTTAAATTTTTTTCATTATAGTATTGCAAAGAGTTAAATCACTTTCTGAATGAAAGGTGTTATTGCAATAAAAGTAGATTTACAATTAAAGTGCAAATAACGAGCAGTTAATTCAATTTTAACGGGGAAGGTTTGGGAGGTGATTGTCAGCCTTGGATACTGACTTGGCAACTTAGCAATAAATTTGGTGACATGGCGACCAAATTTGGCAAGAAGTAATAATTTAGTATTTCCAAAGTTTAGAAGCTTTATCTTCAATAAGAGCAGTGTTGCCAGACTTGGGGACTTTTTTATTCAACTTCCACCAATAATTTTGAAAAGTAAAATTTGACGTACATAATAGACGATTAATCTTCGATGTGATTAGGCAACTGTTGCTATAAAAATTTAATGGTGGATGTTGAATAAAAAAGTCCCCAAATTTGGCAACACTGAATAAGAGCCGAGTTCTGGAATTTTCTGGATTCATCAATTGGCTTCTGGCGCAGAATAACCTCGAAAGTTCGCCAAATCCTGACAGAAATTATAAAAACAGAAGAGACACTCCCAAAGCAATTAGTTGTATTCGGACATCTGTTCTGAATGTTCGTTTCGATTTAAATGGTTTATAATTATTCTTAAATGAGTGAAATTCCACTCTGAGATGTTTTTAACGTTGTTTTATGACTTTTTGAGGTATGAATTTGAGTACGATAATTTACTAGTTTTTTCGAGAATAATCCTTGAAGAAAGTGTATCCAGAGGTGGCGCCAGCTAGGGGGCCGGCCCCCTGTCGGGGAGACTGTGACCCCCCCATCGGGGCATACTCCTAAAATCTCTCGGGGGGGGGGGGGAAATACAAAATTTTCAGTTTTTCTGCTTTTGGTATCATTTTTCTTTCCTTGTACAAATTTGGAGCATTCCAGTTTTTCCATTCTGTATTCAATATAAGAAATTATTGGATTCGTAAAAAATTTCAGCTTCGAGTTTTCCATGAATATACGCGTTTTGAGAGGTCCGGAAGACTTTTTGACCACGATATTTTTAGAAAATGTCTGTCTGTGGCACGATGATCTGCAAAACCACGAGGAGTACTAACAAATGGAAAGGTACAAATATTAACAGTAATATTATTAACAGTATTGCAGTTTTTGATAAACACTTATATAATAAACTCTCTTTATGTAGTGCCCCCCTGTCGGGGAATTTCTGGTGCCACTACTGAGTGTATCTTTTGACAATAAACTGCCTGTTTCTTTACAATTACTTTTTTCACGCAAAAAAATAGACATTTTGGTAACAATATGGATATTGACCGATAAATTGGATCAATATGATATGCATAATACTCGCAAAAGCTGTAGTGAAGTGAGTGAACGCACAGTTTACTAAGAACATTTTTTTGTGTTTACATATTTACTTAAAAATTAGACCCAGGCAAATAGAAACGTTTACACTTATTTACATCTCTCATCTAACAAGGTGACCACTGGTCAGGGAAAGTCAGGGAATCATGGAAACGTCAGAGAATTTAAGTGAGTCTGGAATAGTCAGGGAATTTCTTGTAAAGTCAGGGAAGTCTGCCAAATTTTGTAAAAACAGGCCTCTTTTTTAAAGCTCGTAAATTGCTAAAATGTGCGCTAATTTTGTGAATTTTTGTGAGAAATAAACACCGTAAGTCAGGTAAAAGTTCGGGAAAATGGTGAAAAATTGTCATGAAAAAGTCAGGGAATTTGGAAAAGTAATAATGTTAATCACCCTGATCTAAGCCATCTGTTGTAATGCCTCAACGAGGTATTTTCTGCACCCACATTAACACGAAATCTGTCTATTTTGGTTTCCTCTACTTGCCTTCACAACTGTACATCGTGTTTTTGCAACTCCCTTTATAAGATTTTTTCTCTTTCTGCAAGATGCACTTTTTATTTGTTTCTTTTTAAATTTCATTTTATTTGATACATTTCTCTTTTTATAAGCCATTCAATAAACATATTACTATTAAGGTTCGAGATTCAATTGACTTGCTAAACGATAACTTTTTATAAAATGATTTTTTTTTTCTGGAGGTAATATAGGGCGCCATCTGAAACTCTGCACACAGGCGCCTGACAATGCTGGCGCGCCCCTGATTTTCTTTTGTGTGTGTGTGTGTGAGTGTGTGATTAAACAGAAAATAAGTTCTGTAACTTTAAAGTGTAAACAGTTACAGAAACTTAAAAAAATAAATAATGTTTTTTTAAGTAAAATTATTAATAATATCCAGTGATGATAAGAAATCTGTTACTAAAAAACTTTAGTAACATTTTTTACAATATGTCTATTCATCTTTTATATTAAAAGTCAAATTTTAGGCCTGGCATCTTTCCCAGGATCACTTCTTGTTATAAGCATTAAATGATCAAATTTTATGAAGGGATATACATTTATAATGCCAAAATTTATTTGTATATTAAATATTAAAACTTATATATGTATATATATATATATATTTAAGAACAAAATATTTAAAAGATATATATATGCATAGTTTAGATTAATTTATAGATTATGATAATTAACTGAAAAAAGCATGAAATATTAAATTTCTTCTAAAAAATGCTCTTAAATTCCAAAGGATGTTAATACACAGGATTCATAATATCTTCCTAAAAATAAATAATACTAATTTATACTCCCTTCTATTGTGGTTTTTGGTATCTCTCAGAGATTTAAAGTAAAATTTTTAATATTAGAAATACTTCACTAACTTCCAAATTTCCAAAAAGTTTTTTTTTTTTTTTTTTTTTTTTTTTTTTTTAAATCTAATTGGCAATTCGGGGAGAAAAAAAATTGGAAGAAAGGTTTAAAATTTTAATATGAAGTAATGTTTATAAATGTATAATTACTTTTTCTTTTGCATTACATACAATTACATTTTAACTTTTTAAGTGAATATTTATTTATTTATTTTTTGTAAGTCCTATTGTTAAGTACATGGTGTTATTTTAAATCAAATAACAAAAATGAATACATGTTATTGGTAAATGTTATTTAAATAGTTAAATAGTTGGTAAATGTTATTTTAAGTAAAATGTTAAAATTGACTACATATATAATCTTATTATTCCCTACACAGGTACCTTTGATGGAGTATAATGTACAATATCTTTATACACATCGTCTTCTCCGTCTTCATCCACAAAAGCATAAGGCTGGTCCATATGTGCAGCAAAATCAGCCTCACTGAGTGGTAAAAAGCATGCACCACAGAAAATCATGCATATATTATTACTTATAGCAAAACAAACATGCAAAATGTGAAAAAGCAAAGCATCAACTACAAATTATACACTGCAGTACACTTAAAATTAGCAAAATAAAATATAAAATAAAATAAAATACAAAAGGTAATTTACTTAAAGCATTGCTCAAATAGAGTTCTGTAATAAATTTAACAAAGGGAAGTCTCTTTTAATCTAAAAACAGCTAGTAAGCACTATTTTAATTAAAAGTTAAACTGTTTATTATTATTATTTATTATTAAACAATCCTATTAATTTATTTTCTGTAATAAAATTAATATTTATTTTAAATTTCTATTTAAAATTTTTTAAGTTTACTAGTAAAAAGTGATAAAAATAAATTGTCTCATAATATTTCATGAAAATTATAAATTATTTATAAATAATTTAATTAACAATAATTATATTTCACAATAAAGATTTTGAATCTTGATTATTTAGAACAGATAACAATAATATATTTTTTTTTATTCTATTTATTTAAAATAACGCAAAAAATAAATATATAGATGATATATTTGAATATTACTTCAGTTTTTTAAAAAAAGGTTTTAATTGAAATGAAAACGTATAGGAAAGAGAAAGATTGTTTATATTAATCTTTTTGATTAAAAAAATACATTAATAGCTATTAATTATTTATTATAAACTGACAAGTATAATTAATATAATCTGTGAATCAATAACAACTGATCATAAAAGGCTGAAATAGAAAAAATATATAATGTGTGAGAACTGCTGTGCTAATGCCTGCTATCTAAATTACAACTTATAAGAAGAGCACGCCACTGACATCATGGAGAAAAGAACATGGAGTGAGAGTTATTTGGTGGAATTCAACGAGTAAAGAGGCCTAATTTACAACAGCACTTACATTGAACTTACATATGTTTACTATTTAATTTTTAGATGTTTTGATGATTTGCTTTACATTAAGTTTTTCTTACCCTCAGAAAATTTTCTAAAAATGACAATGAGATGCTTAAACTAATATGTTACATCTTGTCTGTTGTTCTCATTTTGTATAGTACTTTGTCTGTCCACTAAAAGTTTTCATATTTTAACTACTTTGTATTTATTTAAATTCGAGTGTTTTCATCACCTCCAACTCCCATATATATAAACTTTAAATAATTCCACAACTCAATAAATAATTACTCAGTGAATTTTATCATTAATGAAAATGCTCAGACGTTAATTCTTTATCGATTAATCGATGTTTGCAAGCTTTTATTTTTAATTTCATTAATTTGTTGGCGTCTTCCAACAGTTTGTGTAAAAGTTTTACATGTGGCTACTCTGCTTTTTTCTAGTTTTCTCTCTGGTTTCCTTGATGATTTGATTTAATAATTTATTTAATTTCTCATTCAAAATGGATTTGCTGCCTCAATCGGGGCTGAAACAATATAAATTGCTATGATTAGCTATATTGTTTTACAAAATCGATGCAGCTTTTACAGCTTTATGAAATACATGCCCCCTGATGAGTTTTTAATTCTAATTTTAAACATTTTTATCCAATTATTATTTCTGTGGTCCTTTATTTATTTGCTCTATCATTAAGTTTAATGGTCCTTCTTTATTATTATTATCATTCATGTCGGCGTAAGTAATTTAAATTGTTTTTGTCTCTTATTGGTTCTTAATCTGTATCGCAACATTTTTGTGTCAGTCTTACCTCTAAGTTAAAATCAGTTCTATTTTTGTTGTGTTGGTATTGTTTTGTATTTATTAATTGCTAAATTTTATTACGAAATCTATCATTTATATACATGTATACACATTTAAGCCTTTATATTATAAATAATATAGCAGGTATTAGCTTCTTTAAGTGAAAGAAAATGTGAAATACAATGAATTAATATTATGTTAATTGACTAATTTATAATTTAAAGTATAACTTCTAATTAGGTAAGGGCACATCTATGCAAATGACAAATAGAACATGAATAAAAATTTAATTCAAATTAGGAAGTGTACTTGTGTATCTATTACTTCTTATAGGCATCTCAAGAGTGATTTTATACATATTCCATACGTATGAGTTCAATCTGAAAATCCAACTGATTAAGTATTTTGCATATGAAAAGGGTCAAAACAAATTATTCTTGGATGTTACAGACTCCTAAGTTAGGGCTGAATCTGGGGTGAAGTATTTTGATTCAATTTAGAAAATGCAACTATGTACCAGCAACTTTTCTTTTTTATTAAAGGTAGTTCTAAAAAAAAAAAAGAGGGAAGAAGACATCATTCGAAGACAAAAAAAAAAAAAATAAATAAAAAAAATAAATAAATAAATAAATAAATAAATCATATTTCCCCCCCCCCCCCCCCCCCAAAAAAAAAATAAAACTACAATGAAACCAAAAATGCATAGAATTTGGCCAAACATAACTCAGCAGGAGTTATGTTAACAAAGCAAAATGAATTAGGCAGGGTCACTTGAACATAACTACAGCCATGCACATAAACAATTATTAACATGCAAGGGCATGCTGTAGGTACCTCAGGAATCCTGAGAGTAACATAACAAAGATCTTCATAAATATCCTCCTCTTTACTTCTGCGGGGAGTAATTGGAAATTCGAGGGGAACCATAGTCTCTTCTTCATTATGGCTGTTTTGGAAAATTTAAATTTTAATGCAATGCTACGGGCTTATTTTATTTTTTACATATTTTATTCTGATAATAACAACTGCCCTAAGCATTTTAAATAGCATGTTATTCACAGTATTCAAATTCAAGATTTATTTAAAAAGCACTTTTCTAGTATTTTATTGTACAAATATATTGGAACAAATTCATACGAGTTGACAAGCAAAGAAAATAATTGTTTCAAAAGTATGAAATCCTTAAGAAAGAGGGGAAAAGAGGAGATAAAATGAAATTTTCATCAATTTCCAGTAACTGAAATAAAGATAAAATAAGTTTGAATTAATGGAAATGTTTAATGTTATTCCAACATTGAAAATTTCCGGACTACAGGTATACTTTGAATTAAGGTTCCACATTCAGAAATTTCGCAACTGTTAAATTGATAATAGTTTTCCAAAATTTCCCTGTAAATTTTTAATATTTCATTTTATAACTTAGACTATTTTATAACTAAGAAAAAGAGAAAAATGCCCTTAGTTAATTTTAAATTCAGAATTAAAATATTAAAAATCAATTTTCAGAAAAAGGTCTATATATTAAATATTTTATTATTTATTATAGTTATTAATTCATTAATTTGATAAACATTTCTTGATTTAAAAAGGGCCATAGTTTAGACTTGAAAGAAATCCACTCTCTATATGGAACTAAAAATAATAATGATACTGAGTAAAATAATTAAACAATTCACCACATTTTTTTTTTTTTATCCTTTGACTATAAGAATGAATGTTATTGACTATGTAAAAATTGTGCATTGCTGCAATTAAACTAAATTAAACCAAATGGCAGCAAAATGGTCTTTCAAAATGGCAATAGTCTGCAAAAATATGATTATATTCTGTAAATTAGTCATATAAAAAAATAATTTCATTGATTTGCAATAGAATAATTACTTATTTAGTGAATCAGCTTTAAAAAGAAATTCAAATTTCATAAATAGTAAAATAATCACCTATTTCCATTAACTATCGGTGCATTTTAGCAGTTAGCTGCAATTAAACTTTTTTTTTTTTTTTTTAATTAATGATTCCCCTTTTTGATAGTCAACTGCAAAAATATCATGTTTTCCAATAAGTGATATATAGGCAGAATTCTATGAACTGACTATTAATTAAAAAAAAAAAAAAAAAAAAGTGGTTTCTGGCTTTTATCTTATACAATTTTGAGTGTGAAAACTAACCCTTTTCAAAAATCGATGATTTTAAAATGACCCTTCAGAAAAACAATGAAACTGAGATGAACATATCCTGAAAATAGCCGAGTTAAAAATGAACACTTGACAAAAATCACTTTTTAAAAGTTTCTTTAAAAAATTCAAACACTTAAAAATTATTTTAGTAATCAGACTAAAAAATTTCAAAAAAAAAAAAAAAAAGTGATGAGTAAATTTAAAAGACCAATGGTGAATAGCTTTTCGGGTCTACCATTGCTGCTTAATTTGTAGAACACTAACACAGGTCTCATAATCAAAAGATTCTAGCTTTGATTATCAACTTTGACCACAATTTGCACTGAAGGCACCTTATATCCCTAACTTCCATTCACTGGGAAAAGTCTTTCCCAGTAGTTGAAGTGCCTAATCATAACTAAGAATGAAAATTATAAGCATTCTCTGCTTTGCTGGGGATACTCTAAAACTAACTGACATAATTTTCAGTTAGTTCTTTTTGGACATGGAGCCACATTATCACATGGGCAAATTGGCCATTTCTCAAGGTCCGAAAATCTATAATGTATTTTTTTTTAAATGTCTCATTCATTCTTAATAATACTTCTATTGCTTCTTCCCTGATTTATTTTAGAAGTTTAATGAAATAATATTAATATTATGACAATGACACATAGCATTAAAAAAAAAAAAAAAAAAAAATACAGAATATTCTCATTTTGATATTATTTTATTGATGGAAAAGCTGCTTATTCAAAATATGTGATTACTGAAGATTATTATTACTGATACAATTTATAAAGACACAGTATTATAAGTGCTTATCATGCATTTACTTTCAAAATAACAAGTGCATTATTTTTGTCGTATATTTCTATTATAAACAAAACTTACCAGGTGCAAATAAGATGAGAAGAAATGTACTTTTTATGAGACCAAAGCAAGAGTTCAATTTTAGTGTTCAAATTATGTAGCATAGCATTTAATTAACTTATGATGGGTGGGAAGAATGCCCCCAAAATTTATTATGTCCTGAGGCCCAAAGTTGTCATACTCAGGGCCTGTTTGGAGAAGTAATTTCCAAGCATTTCTCATAACAAAAGATTGAAAAAATTTGATCTCAGATTCATTATCAGAAGTAGAAGTACTGCTTCTACTACACAACTTTTTTACTACTGGTATATTGCAAATTAAAAATCATTTTCGAACAAGCAAGAAAAATAAATGAGGGAAAGTACAATAATGGTGTATCCCAGCTAAAAAAAAAAAAAAAAATCTGCAGATAATCTGAAGGTATCTGGAACAAAAAATCATAAAATCTGCAGAATAACTGCAATTTAAAAGCAAATGTTTGCAGTTTGGAAGCAAGTAATTCCCCCTCCCCCTTTTTTTTTTATTTTTAAGTTTTTCTGAAGATTTTTTTTTTTTTTTTTTTTTTTTTTTAGCTGGGATGGTGTATTTAATTAATTTGAAACTAGAAGTGCTGAATATTAATAGAAAAAAAAAAAAAAAAAGATTAATAAGGCAATACATTTGACTATATCTCTCTTCATTAGACACAAAACACTACATTAAGAAAAAAAAAAAAAAAAACAGAAATTAGCAACTAAGTTTTTTTTGTAATGGTAAGAAACATATCTCAATTTTGAAGAAAGATATACATATTTCATATCTTGAAACACGTTGATGTTCTTAATTTTTTAATAGCATTTAAACAATTTTATTATATTATATTCTGTACTAACTCTTAAAACAAACATGCAAATTTAACAATCAAAAACTTGAAACATCAAAGTTTTTTTTTTTTTTTTTTTCCCCTGGGTAACTGGATACTATGCAAGTAATTTTCAAAATATTTAAATATTTTTAACAAAAAATAATGAACAATAAATTATTAAATAATTAATAGATTTAATAACAGGAGACTTGGCGTTGGAATATTAAAACCCGAATATAAATTACTACATCAGAAACGCCAAAGAAAAATATTGGAAATGCATACAGCTGTTTCGACAACCTTAAGCGTCTTCAGTGAAAAAAAAAAGTTTTTTTTTTCACTGAAGACGGCACGCTTAAGGCTGCCGAAACAGCTGTATGCATTTCCAATATTTTTCTTTGGCGTTTCTGACATAGTAATTTATTTGGGTTTTAATTAATAGATATGTCAATAATTAATTTAAAAATTAAAAAAAAAAAAAAAAAGCTAATTACCAATAATGAAATTCATAAATTATTCTAAAATATTTCAAAGTAAAATATCTATAAATACAAATACAATTCATACTTTGCAAGTTCTTCCAGATTTCTGTATATTTCATCATTATAATAATCATGGTTTTTGGTAAAGGATGGAAAACCTCTGAAAATAAATAAAACATAAATATATAATATACTTTACAATATAAACCAATTAAGAAATATTGGTAATTTTATGCCATTAATAAATATGATTATAAAACTATTTTATTATAAATCATTAAGTGTACCACTTAAAAAAAAAAAATATATATATATATATTTGTAGAAAAAATTATTGACCTAATGAAGTTTTCAGAACAAACTTTATGATTTAAAAAACAGCAAATAAAGAATACTTAAAAAAGTAAATAAAGTTTTATAAATATTGTTACCAATTTACATTTATTTTAAATCATATGCAATAAAATAAAGTACATGTAGTATTTAGATATATCAGAAGAGGATGATATAAATATTTGATTTGGTACAGAACTTTGTGGGCTGGTTACAAGGTTACATGAAAGTTGAAATCAATAAAAATTTTAAGCACTGTCAAAATCAGGTGACATATGTGTTCATAGATAAAGTTAAAAAAAAAAAAAAATCTGGAGTGACTCCACTCGACTTTCCGAACATTGAGTAATTAACAGTTTTGTAGATAAAGTAAAGAAAGAGTAGTTGTTAAACAAACAAAAGAGAGAAAACCATAATAGAGTGTTTGAGTATTTTTCTCCATCTATTACACGTTGTTTTATTTAACGCTACTGAACTTTGAGCCCATAGATCATAATGACAAAGGAATTTTCGTTGTGTCCCTGTAAAAACCTATAAATGTTAGATTCACCAAAATGCTTATAGTTAGTGCAACAGTGATTTATAATACTCATATAAATTTTCAGCTGAATTCAATAAGGCGTTTAGATGCTATCGTACTTTTAAAAATTTAGTCCCATAGGCCATAATGATAAAGAATTTTTCTTTGTGTCCCTGTAAAAAAACTGTAAGTGCTAGATTCACCAAAATCTATACAGTTAGTTCAACTGTGATCTATAACATGTGTACAATTTTTTTGCTCGGATTAATAAGGCGTTTAGACACTATCACATTTTTAAAAATTTGGCCCCATAGGCATAATGATAAAGAATTTTTCTTTGTGTCCCTGTAAAAAAACTATAAGTGCTAGATTCTCCAAAATCTATACAGATTGAGTATTTGTGATCTATAATATGTGTATAAAATTTTTGCTCAATTGAATAAGGCGTTTAGATGCTATCGCACTTTTAAGATTTTGCTCCCATAGGCCATAATGATAAAGAATTTTTCTTTGTGTCCCTGTAAAAAAACTATAAGTGCTAGATTCACCAAAATCTATAGGGTTCGTACTATGGTGACTTACAATATGCGTACCAACTTTCAGGTTAATCGAACGAAGCGTTTAGACGCTAGCGTGTTCACCCACAGACATACACACATACACACACACATACATACATCATCGTAAAAATAGTGAAAACGGACTCAGGGGACCTCAAAACGTATAGAAACATCAAAATCTCGAATTCGGATTTTTGACATGATTACAATACTTTCCTCACTATAGTGTTCGGAAAGTAAAAAAAGAAAAACTTGGGTCATCCTATGAAGATTTTTTTCAGTACCAAAAACACAAAACAAATAAAAATAAGGGCAAAAATTTCCCCTTTTTTTGTTGAACCTGCTTACCTGATTACAGATGTCACATTATATTTGCCTAATAATCTGCTGGATGAATTATTCATTTATAGCCAAATATTATGAAGTTGTTTTGATTTTGATCCGAAATAAAAAAATTCTGGAATTTTTTGTAAAAAGGCAAGTATTTTATTAAATTCATCTGAAAATTATCTGGTGTCATCTTCACCCACTACGAAAAATTAAGACTCAGTGAATATAAACCACGGGATTGTTATGTCCATAAAATAATAATTTAATCCTTTTGAATAAATTTATGAATATAGCCTAATATCTTTCAGTATAAAAGGAGTAATTTTAAAGATAATTTATATATACATATATTTTTTAAATGATAATAATTTAATAATATACATATGCCATCAATTAGAAAAGAATTAAATGTTTTTGTACTATAAAAGAACTGTTTATAACGATATGATTTAGATGGGAATTTTACAATAAATTTTATTAGAATGAAGAAAAAAATAATCCAATTTATTTAAAGCTTGCATTATAATAAAGAATTAATCATAAAATAAATAAATAAAATGCTCTACTCATCTCACCTTTTGCTAATAAACAATGATTATTGTCTGTTATCCTTATTTCAGCAATTGAAAAAATTAGTATATAAAAATATTTCTAGTGTTGTTAAATTTGGTCATGCTAATTATATATGCGTGAAATTGTTGTGATTATTTTTAATAATATGAAGAAATAATGGTTTAATAACATCATTATTTTACTGCCAAATTTGAAAAAAAAAACAGTAATTATTGACAATTGTTTTAAGTATTGATAATAAATACACTTAAACTTTAATAATTATTTATTTTCACTGTTTCGCAAAAAATAAAAATGGAAATTTTGTATATTGAGAAATAAATAATAATGTGTAATAAATTATTATTATTATTATCATTTTACAATTTATGGTGAATGCTTTCTCCCTTCATATTTTAATATTGATCTTTCACTGTATTTTATATAAAGTTGTTAAAAAAAATGAATAAATAAATGAAAAACTGTCTTGCATAATTTATATGTTTAAATTAATAAATTCAAGATTATTATTATTATTTATATTATCAAAAAATTGTTTTAACAAAAGAGAAACACAGACAGTAGAATATAATATCGTAAAATTGAAGTGTTTGTGTAGTTTTCAAATAAGAATTGACACATACAATAAAAATATGCATAAAAAATGTGTAATTGTGTATGGTGCTTATCAAAAATTTTACATCTCTGGACCACCAAATCATAACCTAGATAGTTTCATTGGACCACTATATCTTTTATATTGCTGTCCTATACCTTTGGTATGGCAACAATTTTAAATAAGTTAAATGAGAATAGAATTCCATAGTGAGAAAATTTATATAAAATATCATTGTAATCATAGCTCAAGAATTTGAAATCAAATGATTAAAAAAAAAAAAAAAAAAAAGATCGAAAGAAAGAAAAATTTGATTAAATTAAAAAGTAAAAAAAAAAAAAAAAAAACTTTATCTACTGATGGTATTATTACTACTGAATCTATCTACGGTACCATTACTATTGACATCGTTACTGAAGTACCATTAAATTAAAAAGCATATAAAATAGAACTTATGGAAGAAGTGCCAAAGGTATTTATAAAAATAGAACGTGTATACTTCTCTTTAAACTCACGACATGGCACTAGACACTACCTGCAGCCATTTTTATTCCTGAAAGGATTTTATAAAGTGCTCTCGCTGGGCAATTTTTCATGTTTTTCATGTGTGTTACAATTATATGCCATATTATTTCAAGAATCTACCATCAATCTAAGAAAAATACCTCATTAATTTCTATGATGAGGTAATACGTGTAATTCAGAGTTTTCCCTAGGTTTGAAAATGGGCTAATAAAAAAAGGGGGTATTTTCTAGATTCATGAGGGCAGTTTTGGATTCTTAAGGGCATATTTAATATTTAGAATCCAGACACTTATTTTAAAATTTCAATTTTAAATATAAAGAGAAGAAAAAGTTTTAAATTTTAACTTTCTTTACACCTTAATTTTGCTTGTTACGCACAATACATTTGTTCATATAACATATCTTCAGTTTGAAAGTTATTTTCAATAAAAGGGCACAATATAATTTCAATATAACAATTTCAATAAAAGGCACATTTAATAAATCTTAAAGTGCACATTTTTTTTAGATTAAGGGCAAAATGAGTGCAATTTTTTTTTTTTTTATGACAGGCAAGAAGGGTACTATTTTTTCAGTCATAGGGCAAGCAGGGTGCAGCGCCCTCCTCAAACTGTTTGGGAGAAATTCTGCGTAATTTTTATTGCATATATCTAAAAAATACTCTTAAGTTTAAAAAAAAAAAGTTTCAAATAGTTTTTGCCTGTTTTTTAATGTGGTAGATAAAGGTTAAGAAATAACCTGCAACTAAATTATTTTTTTATTTTGCATGTTTCTTAATGAAATTAAACTCCAATTACTGAATTTAAAAAATACATATATATATTCAAGCCTCGATTTTACATTATACAAGAGGGCACAGCAGACTTGGGTTTGGGATAAGAACAAATGTCTAATTCATTTTTGATACTGTCACATGTGAAATTAAAAAAATATATTAAATATTTTAACAGACAAACTAAAAAAATGTTTTATCTTTTAGGTTTATGTCTTATTTTATTTTAACATCTTCCAACAAAGATGAAAAATGACTTACTTAGAATGTTTTTAGTCTGTTCTTCAAGTTCAGTAAATATAAATTGTTTATGATGAAGTCGACAGATTTATCTAAAAAAATAAAAATTCGTTTCGAAAATGGCCAAGAAAAATTATGCATTTTGGCAGTCAGCAATCAGAATATCGCGCATTTCGGAAATCAGACAAGAACAAATAAATTCTGTTAATTTATAGGGAAATACTAAAGTATTTCAAGAATCACCTTTAAAAAAAAAAAAAACGGCGAGAATTTCGTCGATTAGCGGCGACATAATTGACTATTTCAAGAATTAGTAGCAATTAAAGAAATTTTGTCAATTAGCGGTGAAATGACCTCAGATTTTGGTCATAGGAAACAAAAACATTGCGCATGTTGAGGGGGAGGAAAAGAAGAAAAAAAAAAAAAAAAAGGAAACGAAAATTTCGTCGAATATGTAATAATTATAAGATAAAAAACTTTTTATATGCCATGTTTTTACATTTTCTGTTGAATCATAAGCTACAGAACTACATTAGCCCTTTATCAATGCATATAAAATTTTTAAAGTGATAATGACGTCCATTTTTGTGAGATGTATAATTTAACTTTTTACAATTTTTTAACGTTCACGTTTAATTAAATGTATTTTTAAATCGAAAGAAAATAAACTCGCAATTTTTTTTTTTGGCAACAATTAAATTATACCTAATATTTTAATAGCTACTTTTAAAGCTATTAGGAGGTTATTATTTTCATATTTTAATGAATTAAAAGAAAACTAATCAAAAATTCGAAAATCGGGCTTCGAAGTATTTGTTGTCATCGGGTTCTGTGTTATTCTGAAAGTTTCAAAATGTCTAGCTAGTAGGAAAGTTAGTTAAAAATCGATTGCAAGATTTGTACCAAACAAACAAGAATCGAAGTTAATAAAAACATGGTAAAAATGACATATTTTATCAGTTAATGCTAAAAAAATAAAAAGAGAAAGAATGGAAATAAAATCTTTCAAATATTAGGAATTCTTAACAAAAGAAAGAAAGAAAAAAGCTCTCAATGAAATTGGCCATTAGAAATAATTAACGTCCATTGAAAAAAAATCTTTAAATAATATTTTAACTCCTTTACTTTTATAACTATCCAGTTCTAATAAATCTGAGATACGACTGATCAATAGCTTAAGTACCACATGGAAAGATTTTAATCAAATGATCCATAAAAAAAAAAATAAATAATAATAATAATAATAAAAAAAAAAAACATGCATTAATAATATTTGATATAGTTAACTCATACCTGCTGAAGTCTTCCTGATGGCGGGCAACCACCCATTTCAACATAACACGCAATTCATTTACAATATTTTGTTTTCAAGGTATCCTTTTGCTGTTAAAACATAGGAGTATCGAGAGAGAAACGAGAGATGCGATGCGGAAGAAAAGAAAAAATAATCCGCGAAATTCTTGGCGCGTTGAAGGGCCAAGGGGGTCTTCAACATCGCGTTGGTTGAAAAAGGGGGGGGGGGGAATACCATTCTCACTTCATACAGAATTGTAAGCATTAAAAAAAGCGGCTAAATATTATTTGAGCAAAACTTTTTAATGAAAGGATAAAATTGCAAAAATTTAAGATCAGGCGTTTACTGCGTGAATAAACACCTGATATTAAATTTTATAAAGCAAGTTTATTTTATCAGTAGTAAGAATTAGTCATATGTAAACAGATTGGGGAAAAAAAAAATGTAGTGATTCCACTCTACTTCCGATTTCTTTTAGTAATTAACGACTGCTTAAATAGATTTAAATGAGAGAAGTCATTACATAAATATAAGAGAAAATCATAATAGGGTGTTTTTAGCATTTCTTCCCAAATTATATATCGTAACGTAATATATCCGAATTCCTTTGTGCATCCCTGTGTATATATATATATATATATATATATATATATATAAATGATAGATATCGTAATAAAATTTAGCAATTAATAGATACAAAACAATACCAACACTATATATATAGTAAGCACGCTTAAAGCGAATTTTAGTTTGAGTTCACAAACCAGAATATATAAGAATTTTACTTTGCATTCCTGAATAATAATAAAAACCGTCAGTCTCACTCATATAAATTAACATAGTTCTTGCAATGACAACTTATAATATGTCTACCAATTTATATCTTACTCTAATGTAGAATTTATACACTAGCGGCAAACGCACTTGAGTCTATAGGCTGTAATAAGAAAAAAAAAAAAAAAATATTTTTTTGTGTCCCTGTAAAAGAATTACAAATCCTACACTTATCAAAATCTATACAAATCGCGCGACGGAAACCTATAACAGAGGTGTTTGCATTCCGGATTTTTTATTTTATTTCTCACCACTAATATTTTACAAATGATATTATTAGTAGTTTTTTAGTAATGTTTAGCATTTAAATGTAGCCAAAAACACAATTCGTAATTACTGGTGGGGAATAAAATAAAAAATCCGGAACGCAAACACCCCTGCTATAATATACCACCTACCAACTTTCAGTTCGACAGAACAAACTGTTTAGACGTTATCATGACCCCCCCCCCTCCTCTTCCACCCACACATTATTGTAAAAATAGCAAAAATCAGCTGAGGAGACCTCAAAACGTATAACCATTCCAAAATATCACAGACGATTTTTTTTTTTTTTTTTTTTTTTGTGATTACAATACTTTCTAACTTTTCCTTACATAGTGTATTATTTTCTCCGTCATTAAGTTTAATGGTCCTTTTTTTATTATTATCATTCATGTCGGCGTAAGTAATTTAAATTGTTTTTAACACGCTTTTAATAGCTTCACCTGTATGTATGTATGTTTGTATGTTTGTAACCGCTCTGGGAGCAAACTAAAAATCTATATTGTAACAAAAAGGCTTTCCTTACGTGAACGCCGTGGTTATGAGGTAAAGTGCCGCGTTACGAACCAAAAGGTCCAGCGTTCGATCCCCGTCAGGGGAGATTTTTTAAAAATGGTTTTTGTTTAATTCTAAGTTATTTTAATTAAAGATTTAAATGTATGTAAATATTATGGTGTGTCACTCACACGATTTTCTCTTACCCTGCATTTTAAGTCTAAGATAGATATTTTGTGCTATTTTAGTTCACATTTCTATAAAAGGGTGTTCTTTAATTTTTTAAAACTATATTATTGTCTCTTATTGGTTCTTAATCTGTATCGCAACATTTTTGTGCCAGTCTTTCCTATAAGTTAAAATCAGTTCTATTTTTCTTGTGTTGGTATTGTTTTGTATCTATTGATTGCTAAATTTTAAGATTAAATTTATTATACCTATCATTTATAGGATAGTAAAAAGGAAAACACATTTTGCGCTCAAACATAACAAAAGTTCATCTACATAATGATAATTTACATTTACGTTAATTAGCGATAATAGAAAAGCACTGCATAGTACAAGAGAAATTTTATTTATAATAAGCATTGAAGAAGTGAAACACAAGTAGCGGACAAATGTTATATAAATGCACATACTTGTTAAGTGTTTAATTATCCGTTTTATTATTATAATGAATTTTTGAAATCGTACATACGGTTCTCTATTGAAAATTAAGCATTCAAACCAGTTTTACTATCTTTAATTAAAATCGTTCTGATAATTAATTAAAAAGAATTCGCATTCTGACAAGCTTTTTAGATTCATCATAAATATCAAATTTTTGCTCACTTTAAAATAAAATAACTTGTGCAACATTAGTATATTAGGTTTGAAAATCTAAACCTGATTTCGAAATTAATAAAATTGTATTTTTTAAATGGCAAAATATATCAACACATATAATTAAAAAATGTTAAAACGTGCATTGAAATCGCTGCATTAATTTATGTCAAGCTGGATCTACATATTAATTTATATGCAATTTTGTGCAGTAGTTCCTCAGATATAGACTTCCCTTAAATTGTGGAAATGGCTGTATAGCAGCGCCACCTGTTGATCGAGAAGCATTTAAATTGAACCAGCATAATGTCTCATAATGACCTTCTCACATATCAAGTTTTGTTTGATTATACGCAATAGAATCTGAGATATAGCCTCCCTTTAACGGCCCTCTTCACTTACCATCGCCGGAATCCCAAGCCAATGTTATTCTATGGGAAATTTTCTTTACAAATAACTTATTAACTAATACATATTTTTAAATTCTGTTTTTACATTCAGAAAATTCCCAACTGTTAAACTGACGGACCTTTTTAAAAAATGTATTTTTTTAATATTTAATATTTTATTTTGAAATTGCAAAATGAAATATAAAAAATTAAAAAAATACTTTTTTAAAAAAGGTCCGTCAATTTAACAGTTGGGAACTTTCAGAATGTGAAAACAGAATTTAAAAATATGTATTAGTTAATAAGTTACTTGTGATGAAAATTTCCCATAGAATAACATTAGCTTTAGCTTTCGGCAACGGTGAGTGAAGCGGGCCCTTAAACTACGGAAATCGCTGTATAGCAGCGCCACCTGTAGAGCGGTTGGCACCAAAAGTTGATAGGCACTAATTTAGGTCAAGGTGCATCTACATATAAATTTATTTACAATTCTGAGCAGTAGTTCCGGAGATACAGTCGCCACAAAATTTTTGTCTCTCTCACTCTCTCTCTCTCTCTCACACACACACACAGACATTTTCTAAATATGGTCAAATCGTGTTCTAGGTCCCTCAAAACGTGTAAATCCGTCGTAAACCGGAAGTCGAAAATTTTTACGAATCCAATACTTCTATTGAATATAGAAGAAAGTAAAAAGTACAAAAGAAAGAAGCAAAAGAAACTAAAAACTTCAAATTAGAATGTGATTGCCATCACAAACCTTCCTTCTATATCACTCTAGATAACAGCAATACATACTGTTTAACATGTACAGAAGAAACATAATCATAGCTTCTCACAATAAAGATTTTAGACGTGAAGTTTGGTGTAATTTTAATCATCAGATGTTGATATGTAATCACGGGGAGAATCATAGAAGGTGAGGGACAGCTGCAACACCTGTTGGTTGACATACACTTAAATTAAGCCAGCATTCATTCTTGTGTTATTTATCTCACATATCAAGTAAAGTGCAATTATAAATGATATAGATGTTGAGATTTAGCCTTCCTATTTACAGAGTAAATTGAAGCATACTAGTGCCACCTATCGACCAATATGTATTAAAATTGAATCAGCATGATGCTTTATAATAATGACCATCTAACATACCAAATTTTGTGCAATTATACACGAAAGAATCTGAGTTATAACTTTCCTATTCACGGGAAGCTTGTAGCATAGCAGCATCACCTATCAGTTGATATGCATCGAAATTAAATAATGTTTCATAATAGCCCTAGCCCTGTGACACATCAAGTTTTGTATAATAATACACAATAGAAGTTGAGATACAAAATATTAAAAAGAAACTTGGCACTGAATTATTAAAACCATGTAAAACTACAATGCCTAGAACACCAAAGAGAAAAAAATTGGGAAACAGACAGTTGTTCGATACCATTTAGCGTACAGTCTTCAGTGCAGCACTGAAGACGGTACACTAAATGCTACCGAAACAGCTGTCTGCTTCCCAATTTTTTCTTTTAGAATTATAGATGTTGTAGTTTTTACTTGTTTTTAAAAAGTTGAAATATAGTCTTCCTTTTAATGAGAGAAATAACAGTATAGCAGCTCCACCTATTGAGCTATTTGCACCAAAAGTTGATGGGCATTCTTTTTGTTAAAGTGATACTATATATAAATTTATATAAAATTCTGTGTATTAGTTCCTGGACTACAGTTGCTGCAAAGTTTTTATCAGTCAGACATTTTCTAAACATGGTCAAATTGTGTAAATACATCAAAAACTTGAAGTTGAAAATTTTTAAGAATCCAATACTTTCTTCTATTTACTATAGAAGAAAGTAATAATTCAAAACAAATTTATACTTTCTTCTTTGTATACTTTTTACTTATTTTATATTTTTGTATCCTGTTCAGATAAAAAAAAAAAAAAGATTATTTATTAAAATTCTTTAATTAAATGTAAAAATTAAGTTTTTCTAGCGTACAAAACCAAAAACTTTAAATAATTGAAAACACGCATTTTCCCCCCTTTCTTTAACAAACTGAAAGTGAAAGTACAGACTTTCCTTTAAAAGTGCAAATTTATATAAATTGGATTTTTTTTTTCTTTTAATTCTAAGCAGAATCGAATAGGTAGATGACACAGGCAATGCCAAAGTGTCTGCTAGTATAAATATATGGTCACAAAAACAACTTTCTAGTGCATGAAAAAGTGAATTGTAAATAAACAGGCAGGTTCTAGCCAATAAATGCACATTATTTGACTCATTCTCAACACAGGCATGAAAACAAAACTTATGAAAAACAGAGTTATATGCACTGCAGAGCATGAATATCATTTGTTCAGGAACAACAATTAATGGCTTTTTTTAATGTCATGGGAATGATTAGGGGAAATGTTATATCATTTTGAAAAAGCTTAGTCAACTCTGTGGTGGATATCCATACAGTGCCCTATCGGATATTTAAAATTCAGCTGGATACTGGATATCCATTTCATCCCTAATTGCAACAACCACCTTCTGAGCATTTGATCCTCAAATGTAATCAGTTGGTATATGTCAAGGTCTAACTAAATACAAAGTTTCATTAAATTTCATTCATTGGCTCGTACAGACACATCTTGATACAGACACACATTTTAAAAAAATAATCAAATCATGTACCGGACACCTCAAAAAGGATAAATCCATTGAAAACTGAAGTCTGAAAATTTTCAGGAATCCAATATTTTCTTAATATAGAAGAAAGTAATAAACAATAATTAGTTTACAATATTTTAATCAATTTTTAAGACATATTGCTTTCCCCACTCACGCTCGAAGACAATTGTCTTCAATAGCAGAGGATTAGCTGAAACAAGAGATAATTGCATTTTATTCTTTAAGTTATTGGAATAAAATTAAGAGTGCCTTGAATAGCATTGAATATTTCTGATTATTTCCAAAATTCGTAAATATGGCTATCTCTATGACTTGACCATGCGCTGTGAAAATTCAGTTTCTATGTTAAAGATTGCAGATTCAACACAACATACAAAAGAAGTTATATACTTTTTACAATCCTTTTTTAGGGTTTTCGCATACAGTAAGATGAGAAACATGAATTCTAGTGGCAGCAACTTTTCTTACAGACAAGTAACAATTAACTGAGAATTATCAACTCTTTTTACTTCAGTTCATAACATTGGCAAAATATTTTATATTTTGCCAAGAATGGTGACAGCGAACTCAATTAGGGAAGATGGCTCAATATCCAAAAGCTATTTTATATATAATAAATGTTCATATTTAGCCTGTTACATCATCCCATCTGTTCCCGAACCAACATCCCGAGGAGGGAGTAGTAATTGAAGTCTTTCGTGGTCTACTTCTCCTTAGATACCACAGGAGAATGAGCCTTTGTAATATTCTGAAAGATTGTGAGAGCCAATGCATGATCGAAATCTAAAGATTCATCAGATTTTTCACAGCTGGCTATTTCAAAAGTAGTAGGATGACTTTTGGTATAGGACACTATAAGGTTAATCTTTTCTAGATATCAATTTCACACTTTTACCTTGGCTTGAGTTACTTGATGGATGAAATACATAGACCAAATCATTAGATTTGTATTTTGGACTTGTTCTACATGATTTGTCTGCATACTTTTTTCTACAATCTTGAACTTTTCTCAATACTTTCTTCAATCTGTGGCATATATCTTTCAAAACATTTTAATAAGATGTGAACTCTGGTACGAAATTATCATTATGGATTATAGAATGTAGGTCAATAGTAAAGTAACATCATCTAAAATTTGTAATTCTCTTGTGAAAGTTAAGTACGATGTTATATAACCTGTAGTTTCACTCTTTAGAGTATTCATTGCAAATCAAATAACTGATAACTGTTCAGTAAGTGATATATGATTGTTACCTACCATCCCTGCCAAGCAGGGTTTTAAATCTTTTTTTTTTTTTCAACAGGATTTGGTTGTGGATGGTATACAGAAATAAGTGACTTTGATGTTTAAGACACTGCATGACTATACTAATGAATTGAGTCCCATTGTCATTCACTAGATGATGAGGTAATCCATATCTTAAGAAGACTTCATTTTAGAAGGGTTAAAGCACAATCTTTAGCAGTAGCTTGTTTTAACAGGAATAAGTTTACCCATTTTGTAATACAATTTTCAACAATGAAGATTCACTTCATATTAGGGATGAAACTGATAGTGATTTTGCTGGATACTGGATATCCGGAGCTCTTTTGCCTGTCAGATACAGATATCCGGTATTTGTTTTGTATTTTGTCATGTTGTATATTGATTTTTTTTTTTTTTTTTTTTTTTTTTTTTTAATAACAAAATGAACATGCTTCAGATACCATTCTTTTAAATACATTTAAAATAAAATTTACTTAAACCATACCTGCCAAACAACTCCTTATGAATCGAAAAATTTTTAGTATCTGCCTTTTTTTTCACACCAGTCTTTTTTTAGAGTAATTTTATTCTTATTTAATCATAACTACATTTGGAGAAATTTACTCCAAAAATAAAGTCATGTGGAAAAAGGGGACATGACAATGTTACGATTATTAATGAGATGGTTGGCAAGTACATTAAACATATTTAATATTCATTTATTTGTGCAATATTGCCATGAAGAATAAAACTTTAAGCCTAATATACTCATAAATTTTTGGACAGCCCTTACCTGCCTGGTCTCAGCCAAAGCCAAGCTTAACAGGTTTGATGCTGAAAGCCTAATATACTCATTCTTACACTTGAGATTTATGGTGAAAAGCATTGTCACAAAAGATAGGTTTTGTTCAGAATTAAACTAAAACTCATTATTTAACATATTTTTTTTTTATAATACTAGAATTAAAAAGAAAAAAAAATATTTTACTAATAGAACCACAAGTAAAGAGTTATTTTCATAGGAAAACTTGCACATTGCGGCCATCACAAAACTTTCTTCTTTATCATTCTACATAACAGTGCCACTTACTGTTTAAAATGTACAAAAGTTTAACCACAACTTCTCACAATGAATATTTTACATATAGTGTTTGGTGAAATTTTAATCAATAGATGCTGAAATGTAGCCATTTGAAAAATCATAATAGCAGCTCGACCTGTCGGCTGATATACACCTAAAGTAAGTCGGCATTCATGAACTCACATATTTAGTTTCGTGCACTTATATTCCTTAGAAGTTGAAACTTAGCCTTCCTATTTACAGGGTAAATTATAGTGCACTGGCACCACCTGTTGGCTGATATACACCCAAAATAAATCAGCACAATGTTTCATAATGGTTGGTTCTCTCACACACCAAGTTTCGTTTAATTATATGCAATATAATCTAAGATATAGCCTTTCCTAAATTGCAGAAAGCATTGTATAGTAGCACCATCAGTTGAGTGATTGGCACCAAAAGTTGATAGGCACTAATATATGCCAAAGGGCATCTACATAAAAATTTATATGCAATTTTGTGCAATAGTTCCTGATATAGCCTTCCTTTAAATTGCTGAAATCACAGTACAGTAGCATCATCTATTGAGCAATTTGTACCAACAGTTTATAGGCACTAATTTGTCATGGTGCAACTACACATAAATTTATAATGGAATTCTGTGGAGTAGTTCTAGAGATAAAATTGGAACAGAATTTTTGTCACAAACACATACAGACATTTTTTTTTTTTTTAAGATTTGAGGTTCTGGACCTCATAAAACGTGTAAATCCATCAAAAACCAGGAGTTGAAAATTTTTTATGAATCCAATATTTTCTTCTATTAAATACCCCCCTCCCCCCCCCCCTCCAAAAAACAAACAAACAAACAAACAAAAAAAACAAGGAGATTAGTGCATCTATTTAATTCTTTAATTTTGTTTCAAATCACATTTAGTTTTATTTAGAATTTATTATTATAAGATTTAATTGTTTTGAGACATAAGACAACACAAAAGAAAATATAAGAAACTAAAAACTTCAAAGTAGTATGTTAAGGTCACCAGAAAACTTCCTTCTATATCACTCTATACAGGGCTGCCAACCTCTGGGAGTGCTAAAGTGTAGTTAAAAAGCAAAAAAAGTGTAGTTTTAAGCTACAAAGTGTAGTCGCTAAAAAATTAGAAAATACTTAAAATATAAATAAGCATAAAATCTTTTGTTTACATTATGACTTACTTTCTGAAATTTATTGATTTTTAATAATCAAACATTCAAAAATAATAGAAATTTTATCCAAATTTACTTTTTATATTAACATGGATACATGAAAATACACTAATTCTAATATAATACACTAATATGCAGGGTTGCCAACTTTTCAAAAACAGTTTGAGGAGTATTCAGAGAAATTTTGAGGAGCATTTCGGCTACTTTGAGGAGCAATTTTAAAAATTAAAAAAGAAAAAGAAAGAAAGAAACTACTAACAAAAATAAATTAGCAATAAACATATGAAATTAAGTAAAGAAAAAAAAAAAAGGTAAGATGTAGGTATGCATCAAATTTTTAGTTATTCAGTATACTGAATATTCATTATTCAGTAATAATCAAACATTTAGTGCATGCCTATTCAAAAGAAACTTGTTTAATTACAAGAACAAGACAATTGATGTGAAAATAATTTAAATGCTATACTTCAAACAGATACAAAAATTGGATTTTTTTAAACAAAATCTTAAATTTTTGGAGTAACAAAAGTCAAAATAATGAACAATTTTAATAGTTTAGATATTAGAAAATGTAATAAAACTGAATCTACAATAAAATAATCATTGTTATTAAGGATGGAAAAGGATTGAAATTGTACAACATTAAATTCAATTTCAGTGCAAACTGACAGCGATCAACTTTTCTGAAACTTTTTTTCCCCCTTAAGATTATTGCTACATATACCTAAAAAATCGAGTTTCCGTAGAGGGGGGGGGGGTAGAATTACGTTTTTATCATTAATTAAATAAATATGCTATTCTTCTCGTATTTGACAGAATTCGCAATATTTTTACGACCGATTGCCGAAATTCGTAATTATCTCACTGCAAATTTACAAAATCTACGTTTAATAGCAAATAATTGCTAATATATACTATAATTTTGCTCTAATTGATAAAATTCACTCTTCTTTAAAGGTAAATCCTAAAATACGCGATTATTATGCGGCCGATTGCCGAAACACGCTATTATTTAGCTACTAATTTGTGCAAAATACGTTCATCTGAAAGCTGAATCTTAAATACTCAACTATTTTGCCACTAATCAGTGAAATTTGCATTTTTTTTTTTTTTTTTTTTTTTTCAAAGTGTAATCTCGGAAATCGGGAATAATTTTGAAGTAGTTTTCGCTAATACGGGATCGCTTACCCACTAATAATCAAAAATTTACGTTTTATATGCTATCATTTGGCTGCTAGCCAATAAAGGTTTTTTTTTTTTTTTTTTCCCCAGTTGATTTCAGTAAATCGCGATATTTTTGTAGCCGATGACGGAAATACGCAATCATTCCGCCGCTAATTAACAAAATTTATGTTTAATCGCTGAAAAAGGCTTTATTTTGATGCTAATCGATGAATTTCTTGATTTTTTCAAACATGATTTACATTATAAGTATAATTTTGTGGCTTTTTATAGAAATACGGAATTATTTTACAGCTAATTTTCAAAATTACGTAATCGTAAACTAATTGCTAAAATAGATGTTATTTTTCTAAAAATGTCTAATTATTTAGTCATAAATCAGCTTTTTTTTTATTACTGAAATGTCATTTTTTGCGGCTGATTTATAAAATACGCAATTTTCTTGTCTATTTTTGTGATGAATCCATTTTAAATCCGGCGATTTTTGTGATTTTCAGATATGAAAATTTCTTAGAATCACCCAATAAAAACTAAGTTATCGCGTATTCAGTTATCCTAAGAAAAAGCACAGAAAATATTCTTTTTCTTTCTCCAACGGTAGATACTTCGTACGATAAAGTTCGAAATTTTCCATGATTTTCTCAGAAACTTGTATATTAAAACACTTAAGAAAGTTTCCTATTACAGAGGACAATTCCTCCGTTAAAGTCCGACTTTATACTGTTTTCTCCAAAACTCGCGTGATTACGGCTTCAGACACTTTAGAAAGTCTCCCACGGAAGATAGCTCTTCCTGGTCTTAGTTTCCTTGCGTTGTCAATCGTATTTAAAGTTCAGTAACTTTGAATCCATTATTTTTATCGATAAATAATTAAAATAAACAATTTTTTTCGTTAGAAAGTATTATTTTTTAGCGAATTATTAAGCATTAAGTTAACTGAAACATTGATAGAGTTTAAATGAAAATCAAAATACAGCATAATCATAGCCATGAAGATAATCATAGCATTCGGTTTCTTTCTCCCCCCCTTTCAGCTTGCGGTGTCTGTGCTTGCGGTTTTAATTAAGCACACTCTCAGCTAATGTAAACAAATATGTGTTCCCGTTCTGAGTCAGCAATATTTCGATTACGCAATGCCTAGCACTAGAATGTTTTTTTTTTTTCTTTACTATTTATTTATGAGTATTTACGATGAAGCATGTGGTTCTTCAACTAGATTGTAAAAGTTAGTTTTGTTATTTTTATATTTTCAAGAAGCACTTTCATAGATAAAAAATAAAATTCAAAGAATAATGTTTTATGCGGCAACTGTTGGAAATGCAAAATTAAAAGTTGATAAGGATTGGATTGGGATTTCTGTCTAGATGTGTGCAAGGAAAAAAAAAAGAAAAAGAAAGAAAGAAAAAAGATAGTAGTTTTTTTTATTTTTTTTTCAGTGTCTGCCACTATTTAGTTTTATATTATACTTTTTTAATCCGTGGTGAAATCGGAGTTCGCTCGTTGTAAACAAGATGACGATGGGGAAAGGAAAAGCGTAGCTTTAAGTATACGATGCGTAGAGTGTAGTAGAAGCAGGCTAAAGCGTAGTTACTACGCCAATTGCGTAGTTGTTGGCAGCCCTGCTCTATAACAGCACTACATACTGTTTAACATGCATAGAATAAGCATAATCATAGCGTCTCACAATAAAGATTTTAGACATGGGGCTTGGTGCAAAATCAACAGATTTTTGAGATGTAGCCATCTGGAGAATCACAAAAGGTGAGGCCTGGGACAGCTGCTCCGCCTGTTCTGTTGGTCGATTCAATATACACCTAAATTAAGCCAGCACTTATTCTCATATTATTTATATCACATATCAAGTTAAGTGCAATTAAATGTTTTAGATGTCCATGCAATCTGTGCTTTAGATGACTGTGCAATCTAATGGCCATATCACACGAGAGACTTTTGTTCAGCATTTTACTAAACACAGCATTATACCCAACATACTCAGCCTGTTCAAGGACAGCAAGTTTTCGGATGATCAACTTTTACGAAACCGTTTAGAAAAAGCTGAATATGTTGAGCGTGCTGATCAAAATTGACCAATAGGAGGAATAATATGTTAGATGATCAACTTTTACAAAACCGTTTAGAAAAAGCTGAATATGTTGAAGCGTGCTGATCAAAATTGACCAATAGGAGGAATAAACAGGATTTTTTTCCTGGAATACCTTTAGTTCCTTTAGAGAAGGGAATACATCACGCTATCAATTCGGGGGAACTCTACGGACAGCTGACTGGTTTCTCGTTCGTTCAGCATAGTGAACATGTTGTGTAAAATGTGTTGAGTATATATGCTCCCATGTGATATGGCCATAATGCTTTAGTGTTTCTACTCAGGGTAAATTGCAGCATAGTAGTGTTACCTATCAGCCAATTAGCACCAAAATTGAATCAAAATAATGTTTTATAATAATAGTCCTCTCATATACCAATTTTTGTGCAGTTATACACAATATAATCCGAGATACAGCTTTCCCATTCACGGTAAAATTGCAGCATAGCAGCATCACCTATCAGCCAATATTTACCGAAATAAAATAAGCATAATGTTTCATAATGGCTCTGTGACATACTTAATTATACACATTAGAAGTTGAGATATATTCTTCCTTTAAATGGGGGAAATTACAATATAGCAGCGCCACCTGTTGAGCGATTTGCACCAAAAGTTGATTGGCACTTTTTTTTTTAGTTAAGACGCAGCTATATATAAATTTATATGAAATTCTGTGTATTAGTTCTTGGCCTAGAGCTGCTACAAAATTTTTGCCAGACAGACATTTTCTAAAAATGGTCAAATTGTATTCTGGTTCCTTCAAAATGTGTAAATCCATCAAAAATTGAAAATTTTTACGAATCCAATTCTTCTATTTAATATAGAAGAAAGTAATAATTCAAAACAAATTTATATTTTTTTCTTTATATACTCTTTACTTATTTCATATTTTTGTATTCTGTATACATAAGAAAGGAAATTTTAAATTATTATTAAAATTATTTAATTAAAAGTAAGTATTAAGTTTTTCTAACGTACAAAACTAAAAACTTTGAATAATTGGAAACAAACATTTTTTTTTCCTTCTTAAACAATCTGAAAATGTTACAAACTTTCTAAAAATTTAAATATGTATTTTTATTTTAAATAATTTTAATTTTGGGGAATAATATCTATGCACGGCAACGAGGAGTTCTAAATTGAGGTGCTTTAGCAAGATATTCCTTTAAAAGTGCAAATTTATATAAATTAGTTTTTTTTTTTTTTTTTTTCTAACCAAAATTAAATAGGTAGATGGTGCATGTAATGCAGAGGGTCAGCTAGTATAAATATATGGTCACAAACCCACCAATTTTCTTGCGGATTGAAAATAAACAGGTAGACTGTAGTCAATAAATGTACATTATTTAACTCATTCTCGAAGCAATCTAATAAAACTTTTATTCATTAAACAAAAGTTATGAAAACAGAATTATATGCACTGCACAGCATGAATATCATTTGTTGAGGAACAGCAATTAATGGTCCTTTTTACAGTTATGTGGAAGATTAGAAAGAATGTTAGAAATCATTCCAGAAAAAACCTGACTAACTCCTTATAAAATTAAGATATGGCTTCCATACTTCTTAGAGCTGAAGCTATTACTTTTGGCCAAATTTGTTTGCTAAAATGGCCAAGTTGAGGTTTTGTAGAAGTCAACTTATTATTTTTATTTTTACAAGCTGCAACAGATCTTGGTTGCAATAAATTATCCAATTTTCATTTGAGGGGAATTTAAAGCTTGAATTTTCCCCCATCGGATATCCGGTACCCTGTCTTATATTTTAAATATAGCCAGATAGGCCAGATACTGGATATTCGTTTCATCTCTATTTCATATTTTCTCATCAGAGGTAAAAACGATAATTTCTCAACTTTACTCAGACACAAAGTGAGATTTCTAAAAAGACTGTAAGAACAAAAAAAATACTTAAAAAAGAAAAAAAAAAATTATTTAATGTTAATTACCAATAACGTCTAATTTTACAGCTAATTGGTATAATTTGAGTTCAATTGTATTTAATTGCTTAAATATACTGATATTTTTCACTGCCAACCATTGAAATAAGCAATTACTGCACAGCAAATTGATGAAACTTACTTTTTTTTTTTTTTTAATAATTTCAATAGAAGATTATTTACCTAATTTCAGTTTTTCTGGTGTCTCATTGTTGAAATATAATGTATTTTTGCAGCTGATTACCAAAATATTTAATTTTCTTATCCAAGTTTTTTTTTTTTTTTTACTTTTTAAAAATCACTCTATTTCTGTGAAGGCTCTGTTTAAATTTGCAGATTTTTATAAATGACAAAACATTTTAATAAACTGGCCCAAGAAGAATCCGTGCATTTCTTGGAATGTTATAATAATAATATTAAGCAATAGCTCTCTCAAATAATGCCAGATATGATGACTGCAAAAAATACGTTTTGGACAATGATTCTGTTTTGATAAAACAGATGACATGTTATATCAGGTTTTAATTCGCAATACAAAATATGCTATTTAACCAATCATGACAAAAACTGGTACACTTATTAGGACAAAATCTGTCTAATGCCATAATTTTTAATTCAATCAAATAAACGGTTCAAAAGTTGGTTGGTTGTTGGGTTTAAGGCCGATTGACTCCGTACGTGTCCTAGGCCTATAGGGGGAATGCCCTCCATGGGGGTCTTTCTAAGGGGTCCTAGCCCGTATTTACGCGAGTTTCGGAGGAAACCATGGAAAACTCCGAACGGCTAGGTCGATGAGCGCGACCTGGGATCGAACCCGGCACCTCCCATCTACCAGCTTTGAGCGCAGAACCGCTCGGCCGCTGGTGGGCCCAAACGGTTCAAAAGATAAAAAAAAAAAAAAAAAAAAAAAAAAAACATTTTAAATTTAAAATTTGTAAAAAAAAAAAAATATGTTGCTGAATTTTTTTTTTTTAATAAGTTAACCTCAGAAGTGTGTGTAATTTTTTTGCAATGTTATAATATTAAGCAACAGGCCTCCCAAACAGTGTCAGGTACAACTACTCAAAAAAAAAAGTTTTGGACCATGATTTTATTTTGACAAAATGGATGCCATTTTGCATCAGTATTTAATTTGCTAAAATAAACCATTTAACCAATTGTTACAAAAATTGGTACTCTTATTAGTCAGGAAAAAATCTATCCAATGTAGTAATTTTTATTTCAATCAGATAATTGGTTCAAAAATATTAACAAACATGGTACAAGCTTACAGAAAAAAAGGCTGAACTTTTCACGCCCCCCTCCCCCTCAAAAGTGGTATCAGGCAGCTGACACAATATAAATTTTTCAATAATAAATATAATGTTAAATCTGATTGCATACATGTACACACAATAAACAAAATCAGAACAATAAATCTTATATTGAATATCATATTAATTATAATTAAAATATTTGTAAGTGCTTAAAAAACAGACAAACTTATTACATATATTTGAAGATAAGTTTATTCTATAGAAGCATTGTTTGCTGGGGCAATTGATTAGCAAAATAATGCAGTTCAAGTTCATCAGGAAAATGCAGTTGAAGTACTATTTCCTTTTCATTTTCTCCAAGTTTGAATTTGACATTACTTGAAAGTCAATCACATAGAAATTGCTAATAATATATTGCACAAATTCAGACTGACCCCCCCCCCCTCCTACACATGTCCAAAAAGTTTGAATGCAGATTTGCATTGATCCCAAGAATAATATTTTTAAAGCTTAAAAAGGCTGAATTCAGCTTTAAGGTTGAAAAGTAACATGTCTGTATTAAATAAAAACACCATTTTCAGACCAAAATTTTTAATAAATAGGCCCCCAGAAGATTCCTCGCAATGTTAAAAAATTTATGTGAGAAAATAAAAATACATGAGATTTTTGTGATCTCATGCTTTAGTGGGAACCCTGTTTGTCTCTGGTTGGTAAGAGTCCACAAAAATTGCTATACTTTCAAAGCATTGGGTTGAAACAGACATTTGCAAAAGACCAGCAAGTTTCTAGTTTGTGGCTTTATACTTGATGTATTTTGCACAACTGACATATTACATAATCAGTGATATATTTTCTCATACCATTCCAGTAATATCTTGATGATATTCACGAAAAATGTCATCCGCTCCATAAAGTGTAGCTGTGAGAGCATCATGATAAGTTGATCATCTTCTCTTTCTCAAGAGAAAAGACAACTAATTGAGTTTTCTCCACTTCAGCGCGTGATGAATAACAGCCTTGATTCATAAGATATCCTCTTTCAATATAGTTGGTAACATTTAAGACCTGCCCACATACCTAAATATACCTCGGGTGGTCTTTTGGGTTTATCCACTTAAAAAAAAAAAAAAAAAAAAAAAAAATCAATAAAACTCACTCTCAAGTGGATTTTTTAAATCTAAAAACTTTCACTTCTTTTTATTTTTCACTTGACATTATTATATATATATAACTCTATCTATATAACATAATGTATCATATTTAGCAATACATATGCTAGTTTGATATAATGTAATTATTTTTTCAACTTCAACCAATAATACAATGCCCTTAAGAAAACCTTTCCTAATTCTATCTTTTTTAGAACAGAATGATAAAAAAAAAAAAAAAAAGGAAAATATTAGGATAAATGAACAAAATTGCAAGTCATTTTTGTATTTGTAAGTCATGATGTAAAATAATAATAATAATAATAATAATTAATAATAATAATTTGCCAAAAATTTTACGAATTTAACTACAAATACTAAGCACAGCTAACAAATATAATATATTAGGTTTGCAAGGTTCGATACATGCAGTCATTATTATTATTTTTTTTTTCTGCCCCACACAAGATTCATAAATTCAGCCTTTTAAAATTTCAGTTTTATAAAAATAATCTTTTTTATAAAATTTCCCATGTTTATAAGAAATATTTTTAATGCTTATCTATATTTGATTCAATGAAACACTATTAACTTGATAATAAGCATATATATATGTAGAATGACTGATGAAAAAGGAGATGTTACATAATTTTTCTTTTTTTCCTTCTCCCCCCTTTTTTTTTCTCTGCACAAAAATAAAAAGAAAATTCACATTTTTTTTTTTCCCCCCCTTCTCTTCACGAAAATGGGCCCAAAAATTAAAATCTGATTCGACTTCTGACATTAGGTGTAGAATGCAGGAAGTGATAACTTTGTTTTGTATTCCTTTATTAAATAAATTTTCAAATATTAATAAAATGTGTCAGTCTCAATATCATAACAAAAATTAAAAAATTGATTTTTTGCACACTTTTTTACTTTACCCATACAAAAATATATACTTATTTCTATTTGTAATATGAAAATAATAAATGGAAGGATTAAAATATTTTGTTTTTGTTACAAATTTTCATTTTATTTAATAATAAAACTATATAAAATACGATAAAATCAGACCCGACCCGGCCCGATTCAAAAATATGTAAAATAACAACAACAAAAAAAATTCATGCTTTTCTACGAAAAAGATTTTTAGTATGTGCTTTATAGAGGTTTTACATAGTCAAGCAATAGAATGTTCTTTAATATTCTTATTTAATAATAATAAAAATAATTAAATTCCAAAATGTGATAAAGTACTGAACAGAATGAAATAAGATTTTATTTTACTTTTATTTCTCAGTTAGATCAAATTAAACATTAAGAATATGAAGGTCATTTAATTTTTTATTAATTATAATTAATTACTATTATTTTGTAAGAAATTTAATTTTAGTTTACAACTATTCTCTTTTGAAATAAAATTTAAAATTCAAATTCAATAGTATTATTCTAGGTTTGATATAAAAAAATTCAATTAAACCCAAAACTCTACCTGGGTTGGGCTTAAAAAAAAAAAAAAAAACAGATTTTTAAAAACTCTGCTAATTGGCAAAGTCAACTCCTTTGTTGACATCTTCAAAGCAATCTGCTTTTCTTTAATTCTAGATCCTTTAACTGTTTTGTCCTGAGTTCACTTGCAGTTCTTGTTAGGTCACCAAAAACAATAGTTTGTTAATAAGTACAAAACTGAATAAATACCATAAAATGCAAGAACTCACAAAAATTGTTTCAGGTCGAAAGAAGACATGATCTTTCGTCAAGTAAACAAAGTAGGCACAAGTGCTGCAAACAAGTGCATTAATGCTTTGTTTGCAGGACTTGTGCCTACTTTGTTTGCCTGATGAAGGATCGTGTCTTCTTTTGACCCAAAACAATTGTTGTGAGTTCTCGGATTTTATGGTGTTTATTCAAAGTTTTGTACTTATTACTTTTAAACACCAGTTCTGTGCTGATTTTTTATAACAATATTTTGTTATTCACAAGAAGTTTTTTCAACAGTAACACTAGCCTGGCAAGAAAATCTGGTACTACATTTATTATATTTTCCTGGAACATAATCTTCAAGTTGTAAGATAGATTTTCTAGTGCCCATCTGACTAATCTTCCTGTTGGTGATTTTAAACTCATAAGCTACTTTAACCCTTTACGACCAGAGACATTTTTACCTTAAAACATTACATTCTTCTGTTTTTGCAAACTGAGAGAAAAATATGGACTATAAGTGACATTTGTTGATTGAAAATTGTATTTTACACTTTCTGCTAATCAGCTTGATTGTTCATTTCCTGATTTTATTACATACGACTGTTCCAGATGCAAAAATGTAAGTGGATGTCTAACCTGCACGATCGTACGGCCTGGGTTGGAAAGGGTTAATGGTTAGTGGTCCAATGCCACTTTAACTTATGAACCTTTATTGTATTCTCTAAATTTAAGGCTCAAAATATGGCCAAGGCTTCCTGTTCAGTCATTGAATAATTTTTTTCAGCAGAGTGTAAAAGTCTACTGGCGCACAATATGGGATGTTCATTTGCAGAACAATTCTTTGTAGCAGAGTTCAAAATTAGCAGTCATTAGGTGAATTTTCCACCTAGAAATTTAAGTTAGGCAACTCTAAAATCACATTCGAGCATCATTTTTGACGTCTAACGTTTGACCAGATTTAAAAATATCAATTTTGGCACTTTTTCTTTATGATTTACAAAATACTCGTTTTTCATCATCTTAAAAAAATTCTTACATTATCAGTTTCTACACATATACATAAGCTAAAAAAAAAAAAAAAAAAAAAGCAAAAACACATAAATACAGCCAGCAAGTATAAAAAAACATAAATGCTGTTTGCAGAAATTTTTTCCAAATTCATAAAAAATTTCAAAAATTTTTTTTTTTAACATTTTATACCATCATGATAATTCCTGAGTGAAATACAGTATTAATTTAAACCACATTTTTGTGAGAGAAACCTGAAAGTGTAAATAAATAATTTATAAATAGTTTTAAAAGGTATATTTTCTGGTAGTTCTCATTTTGCTTGAAGATGTAATAAGTACATGGTATTTGACTTATTTTAAAAATCAGCTGATAATTAAAAATGTTCTTCTGTTTTGTTTTAATTAAGTTTTTACTTTAAATTCATTTATTTATTTTTAATTTTTAACTATATTCATGTTTTAACTTTTGTGTTTGAATTTATTATTTAAATAAATAAAAACTTTTAAGATTTATTTTGTTATGATCCCAATAAACAAGATTTAAAAAAAATTACATCTAAGTGGACCATTTTGGCAAGTAAGAAAAAATAGTTAGGTGATATTGACTCCTGACATTCATATTCCAATTTCTAACACTACTTTGTGGAAGTACTGCATATAGGGAATAACTATTTGCATCTATTTGAATAATAAAAGACTTTGTAAGATCAATTTGTTTTACTACTGGCTAGGTTACTTTCTTTTCTTTTCTTCATTTTTTTTTTTTTTTTTTTTTTTTTTTTTTTTTTTGAAAATGAGTAATATACTGAATAATTTGGTACAGGCCTATATGGATTATGTTTATAAAATAAATTTAACAATGAAAGATAAGATATGATCTACCCAACTTCGGTTCCAAGGAATATAACTTAAAACACACTCCTCTAATTTGATATGTTTCGGATATATTTGGCCATGTTCACAAGTTAAGATTCATGATGTGTGAAACGTGATCTATACCAGAGATATTTTTAACTCCTCCACAAGCGTATTTTATGCATTAAAATCTAAAAATACTCCTTAAAATTTTAACCATGAGTATTTTTTACATTTTGTTTTTTTAAAGTTAAATTTAGTGTATTTTGTTAATTGTGTCTGAAAAACTATATTCTTTCTACAATTCATTGCTCTGGCATCTTTTTTTTTTTAATCAATTAATATCTTCTCTTACAATGGATAAAAATTTTTATAATTAAAATTATTTTGAGTAAAACTGTAAACATTTGCATCAATAATAGAATTTCTCAGATTTGCATATGACCTTATCATCTTTCAGTGTTCATTGTAATTTATAAACTGAGTCACATTGTGCTCATATTCTAAGTTCTGATATTATATTGCACAAATTATGCTGAAAGGAATATTATTACAATTGGCCAGTCCATATAATATAACTTGTACTCACAATTGAAACTTATAGCGTGAGTTCATATACATATATTTTATTTTTGAACTTAAGAAAAAAGTAAAATTTAACACGAATTCACGAAAACTCAACTTTTTTCTCTTCCACTTTTTTTGTTACTCCTAATAATGGCAAAATCACTCCTTCAAAAAAGATTAAGGAGTATTTAAACTTCTAGGAAAAAATCCTAGTAATATCTCTGATCTATACAATGCACAATCTTGTGTTTTTAGGTTTGTACCATAAAGATCCTTTGCTGTACTACATATCAAAAGAAAGTCAGTTTTGTGTCTTACAGGCAATACCTTAAGATTTTTCTTTTTCTTTGTCGTTAAATGCAACACACAGACATTTTATAAAAATGGTCAAGTCATCTTCAGGATATCTCAAAATGTGTCAATCTATCAAAAACTGGAGGTCTGAAAATTTTATGAATCTAGTACTTTATTCTTATGAATGTAGAAAAAAACAATAAAGACAAAGAAGTAAAACAGAAATAAATTTTGTGACACGGCATCTGTGTTTAGCAGGTGCGTTGATTATTTATTCCTTATGATTTGATTTAATTACAATTAATTTGCCTGTAAATATAGTAATTTATTATCTGAAATGTTTCTCAACATAACAGTCCAACATTTTGTAATATCACTTTAACTTTACAAATGCCAAAGGTTGCCAAAGATTCTTACTAAACCAGGAAAGTTCAGACAAAAACTCTACTTTCATTCTTTTTTCCCCTGTCATCAATCCCTCTTTAATAGCTTGGATGTATGTGCTAGAACCAGAAATGTCTACAAGAAACTTTTAAATTTCTATTAATATAAGTTATAATAAAATGATGTTGTTTTAAAAATCTTTTTACATAGTAGACAACAGCACTGGGATTCAAAGCTTAAGAATGAAAGAAAGTTTGGGAGAATTACAATATATTGTTCTTATTGTTGAATTTTGGTTTTGCCATTACTGTACTGTAACACTGGTCATTACTTATTATTGAACAATAATATATTTATGACCATATAAAAGATCAACCTCCATCAACTAACATTCGTCAACCTTTACTTACAAGTATTTTTAAGATTTTTTTTTCTTTAAATCTTTTGACGGAAAGTGAAAAGTTTAAAAAAAATTAAAATCCTCTACTTTTATTTCAACTTTTCAATTTTGTGCCCCTAGGCAGTCGCCTAGAGTCACTCAATTGTAAAGATGAACCTGATTGCGAGAAAGAAAAAGAATTTCAGCCCAATGGCAGAAAGTTTTGTAGCTGTCTGCAACGGGCTTTTAAAATTTCATAATCTGTCTGCAAAATTTGCGTGTAATCAGGGGTGAAAATGGCTTATACTCAAAAAGCCTGAAAGCTGATAGCAGCAGTCTTGGAGAGAGGATTTTACTACAGAACAATATAGTATAAATAATTATACAAAAATAAGTTGAACTCATTAAATTAAATATTTTGTAGCAATGTTTGACACAACACAATATAAATAATAAAAGTATTGCTAACACAATAATTTATTGGGTTGGTCAAAAAGTTATTACGTTTTTTCTAATAGATGACGATAACTGTTTTGAAATGCAACTAACTTCCTTTGAAATTCCAAGTCATCATGTAACTTCAAAGCAGACACTTCAAACTTGATTTAGGAAAAAAATGTGCACAATTTTGTTAGCAATTATTTATTTGATGTCGATTTCAAAATGGAAATTCAAAAGGAACATTTTCACCATATTTTTTGAATTACTTCCGAAAAGGGAAGAACATTGTTCAAGTTCACAAAAAGTTACATATGATGTATATGGGAAAGATGCCTTAAAAGTACGGCAGTGTCACAGTTGGTTTGCTAAATTTCTGTCTGGCGATTTTGATGTTAAAGATGCAGTATGCTCAGGAAGGCCAATCAAAGTTGTCGACGATAAAATAAAGACATTGATTGAATTCAGTCGACATTTAACAACACGAGAAATTGCCGAAAATCTTAAAATATTGAAATTGAGTGTTGAATACCATTTAAAACAACTTGGATATGTTACGAAGTTCGATATTTCAGTACCACATGAGCTGAAACAAATCCATGTCACTAAGCATGTCGACATCTGCGATTCACTGTGAATAAAACAACCCTTTTTTGAAATATACGATAACAGGCGATGCAAAATGGATTGTCTGTAACAATTTCATAAGAGAAAGATCATGATGCAAGTATAATGAACCTGCCTAAAGCACTTCAAAAGCAGATATTCATAAAAAGAAAGTTATGCTGTCAGTCTGGTAATATTTCAAAGTTATTGTATACTTTGAATTGCTTCCAACGAACCAAATCATTCATTCTGATGTGTGTGATAATGTAATGTGTGTAAATAATGCAATCAAGCAGGAACGTCCAGAAATGGCGAATCACAAAGGTGTGTTTCATCATGATAACAGTAGACTACATACAAATTTCATCGCTCGTCAAATATTGTTGCAGCTTGGATGGGATGTGTTACCACATCCACCATATTCATCAGACTTGGAATTATCAGACTACCATTTGTTTCATTATTTGGAAAACTCTCTGAATGGTAGAACCTTCATTCCTGATGAGAATATCAAATTGTTCTTGGAACAGTTTTTTGGCGAAAAAGATAAAAGCTTTTTTGAGTTCAGAATCTTGAAATTGCCTGAAAAGTGGCAAAAGGCATCGAACAAATTGGATAACATATTGTTTAAAAAAAATTTTGTTTTCCATGAAAAGTTAACCTTCCATTTATGCAGAAAAAAACACAATTACTTTTTGGCCAACCCAATAGTAATGAGGTAACCACTATAATTAATATTACTATAAACACATATTAATGCTTCTCATTTTCTAAAACCAAAAAGTCACTGGATGCATGAAACGTATAAGGAGAGGGGGGGGGGGGGGGGCTCTAGAATTCCTACCAGAGAGTATCTAAGACGTCGTACATCAGTAGCGCATTGTTGTGGGAGAAAGATGTCTGTAAATACCATAATTTGTTTTTTATGACTGCAGACAAAGACTGTCTGAAAGTTGTGGGCAATGTTTTTTATTAGTACAGACAAAGACTGTTCAAAAGTTGTGGGCAGACAAAAATTGTCCGCAAGCCATTTTTCTGTGTCCACGACCATGTCGCCGTGTTGTGGTGTTTCTGCCACTGGGCATTTCAGTATAGCTAAAACACACCACTTGTATTCTACAGCTGCTTTTTTGTTACCACAGAAGTGATAGTAAGTTCTAATGAAAAGAAAAATTTTTAAAAAAGTATAATAAAATTTCTGAAAATGTCTGGAGAATGTAACAATTTTTTGTTAAAATGAATTTACAAATTCATTTAAATTCTAAATGACCCTTTATTATCTTGAAAAATCCCATTCTAATTATACATATATATATATCATTCAAACCTAATGGCATCCTTAGCGCATCCTAAACCTTCATGGAAAACCTTGATATATTTGGGGATGGGCCAGATAAATGGTAAAAATCAGCAAAAATATAGAAATTGACGTGTATTTTCCTGCTAAAGCTAAGAGACATAAAAACTGATTTTAAAATATAATATGTATTTTTTTTAAGTTGCAGTGATGAAAAAAGAAAGAAAGAAACTATTGAATAAAGCCGCTATCAAACGAAGAACCATACGACAGTCTTTAGCACAAAATACCTCATAAACAGGTTTCTCATGCGGGAAACGATCCAAATATGCCGTTTGATACAAACTGCCGAACGTATGTTCAATCACGCATTTTCGCCTGTTTAAATCACATATGGTAGTCTTTAGAACGAAATCCTCCAATCAGAGAATTGCGATTACAGAACACCCTCTATTCTTTTCCCTTTTAAACATCCTTGGGGGGGAATCATAGCCAAATGTTGGGTCTGTTGTTTACATTTCTGCATTTCCTTCTTCCGTTTATGCTTAAAAACAACCCTATTGAAGTCGTTTGGTCGCTTTTCAGCAGCAATAGCTTATATTTTAGAATATATCGTCTTCTGTCTGATAGCACCTTAACCAGAAAAAATTCCGGAAGCCCCCCCCCCCCCTTTTATAATAAATTGCTTAAAAAAAAAAAAAAAAATTGTAGCTATTTTAGGAAGCTGGTGTTTGCAATTTTCAATTAATTGCAGTATCTTATTTATTCTAAAACAAATCAATGTCATAGTATTTATAAAGGAGAATCTTAAAAAATGAATAAACAACATAAAAAACTACTTCCCATTCGAATAGTCTAATGCCATAGGGGTAATAGTCCATAAAAGGGTGCTTATTTGGTATTTTCCAAACAAATGAAATTCTGGTGAAAAGCAGACGGAGGTGATTAATCGAGGAGGGGTACTTTTGCGGTTTATATGACATGTATATACTGAAAAAAAAAAAAAAAAAAAAAATTACCTCACTCCAGATGCTAGTGCTTTTTCTGATTTGGAGAGCACAGACAATGTATGTAAAACCTAAAAAGATACAAAGCAATAACTGCTGAATAAAAATATAAAAATTGCACAGTTTAACAGAAAATTAAATGAATAATTATGTTAATGGCTTTAATAAGAAAATAAATTTAAATGCTATTGAATAATTGCAAAACTCAAAAATTAGAAATTTACAAAGATTATGAGCAGATAGTGACCCAAGTTTTAATTTTTGGAATATATTTTTGAAAATCTTTTATTTAGTTTTGTAGGGGATAAAAAATAATAATTATAAAAAAAGATCTTCCATTTCAACTACTATTCTATATAATGCTTAATGTCAAATTAACATTCTATTAAAGTATTGTATAGGTGGCTACTGCTATAAATAAAATATCTATCCTGGAGCTCAAGCCACTGATTGCAGAGCTACAAAACTTAGCAGAGGAGGTAGTTTGAACCCTGCAAAGGTTCACCTCATGAAGTTTTTATTATTATTATTGTTCTTTTATTTTAGCAATTTATTTTTTATTTCAGTCGTTTGTGTTTTCCTTAGCAATGATTATCATACTATTTATTCTAGAAGAAGAGAGGATTGTGGGACTGTAATTGAACTGTGAATTTAAGAATACTGCCTTTCAATATTTAAATTTTAAAACTTTTTCACACACTATAAATGGTGGTGAATTTTATGGTGTGTAAAGAAGTTTTAAAGTTTAAATATTGATTGTACACCAGGTTTTTTTTTATTTAATACTGTTACTGCGTTTCAATTTTTTCTTTGCTTCTTCTCTTTCTGCTTTCTTTTTGTACAGCCAGAATCGTAAATCCAAGACAAAGATATTTTAAAACATATAAATCTTATTCAGCTCAATTCAAAATAGTATACCAATGTCATATTTATCTACAGCTTGAAATAACAGGGTTCATACTCATATATGGGAAAAAAATTCCCTGAGTTTCCAGACAATTTTCAAGATAATATTAGTGACATATTACAAGAAACATTCCTCTAGACAGGACAAAATACACATCTACTTCCACTGTATGGTGTCATATTACTGTCGACCATGATAGAAATTCAGGTAAAAATCATTGTTTACATGCATATTTTCACAATACTTAATCAATTGAATTTTGATAAGAAGCTAAACAAGAAAACTATAACTTGAGAGAAAGAAAATATTTGTTTTTCCAGGTTTTATAACCGATTTTCCCTGACTTTTAATGAAAATTTTTATTTTCCCTGAGTTTTCCCAGACTTTTGTTAACAAATTCCAAATTCCCTGAGTATTCCCTGATGAGTATGAACCCTGAATAAATGCACTAGTACATAAATATTTAAATTTATTTTAAAATAAAATGCAACCGTTCCCCTAATAAAAATCAGAAACCTTTGCTCATTTGTAAATCTGAAGAAAATTCTCACAAAAGTAAAACAGATTTAATACCTAACAAACAAATAAATATGCTTTCAATTTCAACATAAAAAAACATTAAAATGAGTAAAAAAATTTTTTTTTTACCTTTCCAAAATCAGTACAATCAAAAAGCATGGCTGGTTCAAATAAATCAGATGGTGAAATATCAAACACATTTTGGCAAGTTTGTAGAAATGTTCGAATGTTTTTTAAACAAAGAAACTAAAAAGAAAAAAGAAAAGGCAATTAGCATACAAAATTTATTTATCAACATTATAATTAACAATTTAAAAAAAGAACAAGAATTTATTTTAGAAAATTTGGAGTGGAAGGATGATTTTTATACCAACTATGCGAAAAATACCAGAGCCGGGAATCGAACCCGGGCCTTCCACTTAATGCACGGATGCTCTACCACTGAGCTACCCTGGGTGATAGCCAGCTAGGCATTTCTCACATAATAATCATTGGCAAGGTCACATAGTTGGTATAAAAATCATCCTTCCACTCCAAATTTTCTAAAATTAATTAAGGTTGATAAATAAAGGCTTTCTAAATTAAAGAATTTATTTATTTACAAGTAGACTTTTCTTCAGGGCTGATTGTGACTCTACTTCAAAAATCCTGGAATTACACGAAAGGAACAAAGAACCAGGATATATATATATATATATATATATATTTTTTTTTTACAATTGTAACCAATAAATCACAAGTAAAGTTTCTGTAAATCAAAAACAATGCTAGAAAATTGCAAAGAATATTCCTTAATTTCCATTACATATTAGTTTTCTTTAAACAGTCAATGAAAAATATCTCTCAAAAAACCTGAAATCAGGAAATTTATTTAGCAAAAATTCCTGAAATCAGGAAAAAATCCTACACACAATCACCCCTGTTTCTTGCAGACATATCAATCTTTTATCATTATAGTTTATGTCAAGAATTTGTTGTAAAAATGAATAATTCCAAAAAGCAAATTAAAAGTGTCACAAAAGAAATCAGAACAAGATTTAGTTTATATAGGCTCTTACTTTTGACATATTTTATGAGTGCACTAGATTGCTAGAGATTATCAAACTGAATGTATGGGCTTTTTGCTTTTTTGTGTTATTCACTGCTGCACTGTAAAATCTATGGGGTTGAGGTTTGTTATTGAGTGAGAACATATATGAATTTAATGCTTTAATGAGTATGAACGTATATTTCTAATATTTATGTCAATGGTGTCTTGCAGGTTTCATACAGTATTATTATTATTATTATTGTTCTTTTATTTTAGCCATTTATTTTTGTGTTACATTTTCTTAAATTTATTTTTTATTTCAGTCATCTATGTTTTTCTTAACAATGATCATTATACTACAGGGTTTAACCTGGCAAAAAAATTACTTTAGCATTTTAGCGAAAATAGGCAAGCACTATTTTAGCTTTTTCGAAAGTTAAATCTTTGGATGCCATTGATTTCTTTTACTTAGCTTTGTTATCCTCAGTTTTTTTTTATTTTTTTTATTCCTTTTGTTAATTGATGATTTTAACCAAGCATCCATATTTGTGACTTTAAAAATATGAATCAGGGAAACTATGTTTTGATTTTATCAATAGAAAAAGAGGTATTCATATCATATGTGTAAAATGAAAAAGCAATTTAAAAATCAAGTAAAGTGTAGTGGTAGATAATCGTGAAATACTAGTGCTAAAAATGCTTCTATGAAGCAAATTCTGAATTCTAACATACTTTTAAATATTTTTGCATTTAAATTCAATCATTGAAAATTAAAAATAAATCTAAATTACTATATAAATAAGGATTCCCAAAAATTTCAGTCCTTTCGTAGTTTTTGTCTGCAAATATTACAAAAAAAAAAAAAAAAAAATCTGAATTATTATATAGAGATATTTTATACAGTTATCCAGTTTTAGCTTTTTAGCGAAATTCTGACCGACTTGTTTTAGCAAAATATGATACCTTTTAGCAAAATGCTAAAAAAACTAATGGCAGTTTAAACCCTGTTATACTATTTATTCTAGAAGAAGACAGGATTGTGGGACTGTAATAGAACTGTGAATTTAAGAATACTGCCTTTCGATATTTAAACTTTAAAACTTCTTCACACACTATAAATGGTGGCCTTTAAATTTATCTTTAAGTTTTTTTTTCCCCTGTATATATATACATATTAGTTTAAATAGTCTATATGTCTCTCCATGATGTTTCTGCGAATGTGAATTAATGTTTAACAAAATATGTAAAGTAAAGTGAAAGATATTTTGCTGTTGAGAAGGAGGCTAGTATATAGGAGGGGGAATGTGCTCCAGGAACTTCAGGAGTGAAACGAAAGAAACAGAGGTAAATAAATTGTGTTTCTCTATTGTTATTTCCGGAATATTCATGAAATTTTCTGCTTGCATATTTTTTTTAATGTGTTAAATTATTATGTAATTTTGAGCTTTTTAAATAATTTTAAGAGGTGTTTTTGTAAAAATTGTTTAGACTATAACTTTTAAATATATTTTTTTTATGAAGTGTACAGCTGTGCATATTACTGACTGCTGCAATACGAAATTTTGTATATGTTTTAGATTCATGCTTTTCAAGGTAGGGCTATCCAGTGATTTTTTTTTTTTTTTTTTTTTTCACGTAAGTGAAGCATACAGACGTGCATATTACTGATAGCTGCAATCAGGGGTGCAGAATATGTCCGAACGCCCGAACAAGGTTCAGGGGAAATTTAAACTGACTGGGGAAATTTTGAATATTTTTTTAAGAGAAAATAAAAATGTAAATCAAAAATAACAATTTGCTACTTTGAAGTGCTTATACACTAACAGCGATATTTTTATGTTACACTGTATACTTATTCTCTTAAAGATTTATTACATAGAAGAAATGACTTTATATAGCAAAGTAGATTTTTGCATTATTGAGGGAAATTTATACTGTGTTTGGGGGAAATTTCCGAGGTTTGAACATTTTCTGCACCCCTGGCTGCAATATAAAATTTTATTTTTTAAATTCATGCCTTTCAAGGTATGGGTATTCAGTGATATTTCTTTATATAAATTCATTCAGATAACTAATATGGCTTCTAACAAATGAATATTTAAATAAGCATAGAGACTATAATAAATGTTATATTGTAATGTCGCTTTGTATTAAGAAATAACACAATAACTGAATGGTACTGTATGAAGTAGGCCTGTCATGTGAAGGGAATAAAGCCAATTATCTACTCGAGGGACCCAAACCTGGATGGAATGCTCACCATGAAGGGAATCTTTATAAAGGATTCTAAATTCTAACCTATATTTAAAGAGAATTTTGAAGGAAACCACAGAAAACTCCAACTGGCTACACTGATCAGCATAACATGGATTCAAACTTAGTATGTCTTACCAGAGCCTTCTTAAGTAGATGCCTAGCGAGTCGCTCGAAAACTTGGCAACAGTACAAGAAGAACATAGCCAGTAGATGGCGCTTGGTACCGTACGTAAAGTTCTCTTTATTTCCCGCGGTTCAATTGAGTTTTTTATGGTTTATGCTTTATTAATTTAACAAATGTGAGAGTTTTTTTTTTTTTTTTAATATAATATGGTGTATTGCATCGTTCCATTTTGTAAATCGGACAGTCGCTGTGAAAAGTTTTCACGAAATACCAAGCAATGCAATTCAGCGTAAAAAATGGCTTACAAATATTTCAAGACAAGGTATGTAAACTGCATAAATAATTAATGCAAAATTACCAACCCTCTGGATTTTTGAATATCAATAATATTTTTCACAAAAAACATTATTTTTATTTATTATCGTAAATTCTGTGATTAAGACGAAGATAAATTTAAAAGAAATTATGATATAAAAATTCGAAGGGTTGACACCTCTGTTAGTAAGTTAGATTTAACAAATAAAATAGTTATGCTTATTACAAAATGAAATGAAATTTTTATTTATTGATGTAGGAATACAGAAAAGTAACTTGTTCTTAGTTACTTTGAAGTAACTCTATATTGGAGTATTTTATAGTTTTATTCATAAATTACATTAGTAACTTATGAATAAAACTATAAAATACTCCAATATAGGAACAAGATTGATTTATATTTTTTTAATACCACTGTTTTTTAAAGACTTGTGTAAATGCATATAAAAATTTGATTATTTCAGTTAAATCGAAACAAAAGTATTGGGAATCTTGAAAAGAAAAAATAGAAAATTTTTATTTTTACTTTTGTTCTTTTTAAAAATATTAAATTTTAAGATTCAAAACATTACTTTTATTAACCTTTTACCACACAAATGGAATATGGAATTAAAAAAATCATGTAAAAATTAAATATCATGAGTACTGAATTGAAAAATTATCAGATATAACAGAAAGATGACTTGATTTTTTGAAATAGAAATTACAATTCAATCATAAAAGGGAAAACGTACAGAAAAACTTAAAAATGACCTATTTTACCATTTTCCCTTCTACCCCACAGTTTAAAAATTCACATAATTTAAAAAAATAAGCAAATGTTTCTAAAAATGGGCTGGCCTGTTTAAAATAACTTACATTATTAAAATATAATAATATTTTAATATAATAACATTGAATAATAATATTAAATATAATAATATTAAATTAATAATTTTAAATTACATATATACGGTAGTAGGGTAATGGAAGTAAAAACATTTCAAGGATGTTATTAATTTGTCCTTAAATTTGCCAATCTTTATCAAATTGAAACCTAATACGAGTTTTAAAATACAATTGTGAATTTCCTTCATTTGTTTGTTTCTAAGTTATTTGGATAATAAATATGCATGTAAATCAATCGCTAAAAACTAAAAAAAAAAAAAAAAAAAAAGTGTTTTTTGTATTCAGGGAACCTCAAAACGTGACTTTATTCAAAAACCTGAGTTGAAAATAGAACTTTAAAAAAAAAAGACTTTGTTTACATTATAGTTTCGAAAAATTAATTTTCCTTCTTCAACAGTATTCGTCGACATAAAAAAAGTGTAGCAAAGCACTTCCGTCAATTACATTCTACAGAAAAGAACGTTTAGCTTAATTTTGGATAGCCCTGTATGTTTTCAATAAATTATGTGCACATCAGATTGTGCATTTAAATTTAGTCTTATATGAAAAACCCCTAACACAAAATGAAATACACTTTCAGCATTTTCCAAGTATATCCGAGATAGATAAACCGACACGCACAGACCAACAGCTAAAAACATTATTTTTCCTTTCAGGAAACCTCAAAACATGTAAATATAATACAACTTTATTTCGAAATCTTTTATTATCTTGAATTAAAAAAAAAAAAAAAAAAATACTTGGTGCGAGGAAACTTATACTCAAGAAATCCTTAATTTTAAAATTTTAAATCTTAATGGTTATTTATTTATTTATTTTTTGTGACGGACTAGACAACAGATTGTTTTCTTCTCCAATTTTTATTACTGAATGTTAACTTATCTCATTAATGTGCTGGTCTATTTTTCTTATAAATAATATAAAATTTTCAATTTAAGAAAAATAATTCACACCTAATAAGGTAAAAATGTAACGTAAAGGACGTGACCAAAAAAAAAAAAAAAAAAAGACATGATTTTAATAATTTATCATTATAAATTATTCATTCTAAACTGAAACTCATTTAAAGTTCGGAGATTTTAATTTATATAAACAAAACTTTCATCTGATATCTAAATTTTAAGAAAAATTGAAATTTTTATTGAATAAATATATAAAAAATAATTTAATCGCATGATAGACATGCCATGTTTTTGCTTATTTAATTTTAAATTTCGTTTTTTAATTAATAATATATTTAAAAAAAAAAAAAAAAAAAGGTGTTATTTATTTGATACGTTGTAATTCAATTAGTTGAAAAGCTAAAATAGGTCTTGTCCACTTTCGAAGAAAATTAAACCCTATACTTTTTTAAATATAAATATTTGAATATTTTATTGAAAATATTTACGATAAAGCACTTTCACATCATTTTTTCAAATTAAAAGAAAAAAAAAATTCAATTTTGGACTTTAAATTGAAATTAATAGCTAGATTTTTAGATGAAAAATATAACTTATCTATGAAACAGAAGAAAATTGTTGCTCTGCGTAGGTTCTGTCACCTAGCGTTAGTTTTATTTTTTAAATGTTGCCTAATTTAACATTGGGATTCGCCGCGCGTGGAAGGCATCTACTTAAGGAGGCTCTGGTCTTACTATCTATAGCTTGACCATGTATAATGCATTATTCAGAAAATAAAAATGGTCAAATTGCGCTCAAGACATTTCAAAAGATACGAATTGATTGAAAACTAGAGGTTGAAAATTTTCACAAATCCAATATTTTCTTCTCATGTATTCAGCGATGATATTAGCAAAAATATAAAAAAGCTGAAACTGTACACAAAGGCAAGACGTTGAAATGAGATACTGGAATTTTGATGATAAAATAGAGTAATAAATATTTATTTTAATCTTCAATGTATAAAAAACGAACAAATGCACATCAGAAACATAAAAAAAAGCTTAAAAGCTAAAGGTACAGAAAAGCTGAAAAATCTCATCTTTGTGTATTAAAATATATATATATATATATATATAATTAAATTAAAATTCACTTGCATATTTTTTTTTCAGCAATTCTATCTACATTACAAATAAAAATTTAGATTTTGAATATTTTGACTTAAAAAAAAAAAAACCTGACACTTTAGACATCAAAAAGGGTAAAAAAAAAAAAAAAAAAAGCCCAATTTTGTTTTCTAATGAAAATGCCAAAAGTAAGTAGCTTTTCCTACATCAATGGCATCTCTATAAAATAAGTTAAATTAAATTAACTTGTTCCTTTATATTTCATACTCCATATAAACTTTTTATTTCCTAAATTCAATATGATCTTTAAAAAAGAAAAAAAAAAGTGTAGAATTTTTCTTTTTTGGCATAAACTTGTTTTTCTTTCTAATTTTAAAGTTAAAATGAGTTTTTTTTATTTAATAACTTTTGAACCAATTATCCAATTGAACTAAAAAATAAATAAATAAAATGAAAAATAAAGCATTAGCTAGATTTCGTACTAATTAATAAGTGTAATAAAAGGAGACTTGGCATTGGAATATTAAAACCCGAATAAACTACTACGTCAGAAACACCAAAGAAAAATACTTGAGATGCATACAGCTGTTTCGGTAGCCTTAACCTTTTCCTTCTGGCATGAATCTGAGAAAGTTTAACTCCAGAATACAGCGCTTATTTTCAGAATTTTCCCCCCCTTTCTAGAAACGAAAGTGCACGGGAAAATTTCTCTCCTATTGTTCAAACGTCCGGACCCTCGCAAATTCTGGGGGAAGTTAGGGGTTATTATAACTCCAGTTTTTGAGATAAATCTTTTTTGGCATAGTCGGTAAAAGTAAAACAATATTTATGATACAGCTATTTTTTTACGTAATTTAAATCAATTTAATTATATTTTTAAGAACTTCTTTTCGCCTCATATACCATTTATTCATTTGCACTTCTATCTTACTTTCATTATAAGCTATTACATAAGATATACTGAAAGGACAATAATTTTCTATAATAACTAAACATTTAAAAATTTTTCTTCCTTCGAGCAAAAAAGTTTTTTTTTCTCTTATGCGGGTAAATTTATATAAAATATACATATGCTAGATATGAAGAGAATAGAGGTGGGATAATATAAATGTCTGTTATTAATGGAAAGTTAAGCAACTTAAATAAAAAGTCATAATAATCTTACGATCAGCTTGTATAATTCGCATAACACAATTTGTATTTTCGGAGTTTCTATGGATAATTAAAAATTTTAATAAAAATAATAATCATATTAATACATTATAATATCAAAGCAATCCCAAAAACAAATATTTGATAAGAAACTTCAAGAATTTATTTAAGAAAAAAATAAAGAAGAAATAAAAAAAGAAAAAGAAATTTAAAATAAAATTCATTAAAAATAAAGGGGAGAAAATGATGTTGGTTTTAGGGTTATGGACGGTAGGATTCTAGTCTTGGGAATGTGTTTAGAAGGCCCTAGCCCAATTTAAGCAAGTTTAAGAGAAAACCACAGAAAAATCCGAACGGCTAAGGCGACGAGCTCGACCTGGTATCGAACCTGAGAACTCCCGTCTATCAGGTTTGGAAGCAGAACCTCTTAGCAACTGTTAACATGAGAAAAAATAAATTTCCATTTGTTAGAAATTTTGTACACAATAAAATATTTCTTAAATTTATTATTAGGTTTATACAGACTTTCTGCAGTAAAGTGGCTTGCCTTAAAAATTACATAATCAAAATTATAATTGAGTTATGAAATTTGCATATTTTAATTACAATTTTTTTATTTTATACTAGCAGGCTTTACCAGCTTCATTGACCACTATATATTATTAAATTGAAAAAATAATAATAATGATAATAAATATAATATAATATAATAACAATAAAAAGTTTAAAAAAAAAAAGTTTGAAATTGTTTAGTATTTTGTTTTGTGTACCTATTGTCTGTATCGCCTTCCACACCCTCGCTACTTCACGTCCGGATTCCTACTGCCTTCAGCAACCTTGTACTCGAGCACATTATTTTAGATATTTATCGGACAACAGGTGGCAATATCATAGCATCCATTAAATATTTTAGTTTTGAAACCATAAAATAATATGGATTTTCTAGCCCTCATTCTGTAATAATAAAATTACAGCTACAATCAATTTATAATTTTATTACTATTAATTGTATTATAAAAAATTACATAAATTTATTTGTTATATTTTTTAGTTAAATTAAAAATTTAATAAATTTATAATCCTTTCTGCTATATTGTAGTTTGATTTCGATAAATGCAACAACGTGAAAGGGGGAAAAAATCAACTTTTAAAGAAATTAGCTAATTAAACAATAATTAAATAGATAGTAAAACAGCCGTTGCTAAAGAACAGAGAGGATTGAAATGAAAGAAAAAAATTAAGAAAATGAAACAGAGAAATCTACGCATAATAAATAAATAAATAAATAATTTTTAAAAAATTATGTGCGAAAATTGTAAAAAATCTCAATGAAGTGTACCACAGCCCCCTCTCAATAAGACCCTTAAATCTTAGAGTCATAAAAGAAATAAAATTAAAATTACTGAAAACGAATTGCAGTCAAACACGTCTAAAATCTGGGAAGCATAAGGAACGAGAAAGATATTTCGAACAGCACAAAAAAAGGAAAGCCTATGTGTCGCCAATAAATAAACCAAGAGTTCTCCACACTGCCAAACGCAAAAATTTCGTTATCATCACGATAGAGAGTAGGCGTTGCGACACTCCCGCAGGAATAATAGAGAATGCTTTGTCCATCTCAAGTGATTGACGCACCGTTTCTCTGAGAGGGAAGAAAAATCTAGGGTACAACTGTTGTAACATAGCCGGGCTTTGGTCTACGTGAAGTTTGGGGTCCAACTGTCGGACCCGCCGTAAGGAAAAGGTTAAGTGTATCGTCTTCAGTGCAAAAAGAAAAAGAAAGTGCTTCTTTTTGCACTGAAGACAGTACACTTAAGGCTACCGAAACAGATGTATGCATCTCAAATATTTTTCTTTGGCGTTTCTGACGTAGTAGTTTATTCGGGTTTTAATTAATAAGTGTATTAATTTTCATAGCAATTGGATGAATGGTGTACCTTGTATAATGAATTAAAATTTAACATAGCATGTATATATATGCTTGCTTGATTCAAGATAGGCTACTGCAAATTTCCATAACACTAAAATCGACAACTGAAAACAGTAGCCCTGCTGTACTAATAAAATAATCTTCAATTTTAAATAGTTACTTGATTTTTACAACTGTTTAATTTGCATATTCGTAATTCTTGATTTTTTTTTCCCTCCCAAAATGTAAAAAAGATAATTACTCACTTAAATTTGAAAAAAATTCTACCCTTCAATTTAGCAAGGAAATAAATTTTTATGAAATCAGCATTAAATTTGAATCACAGAGCAAAACTTAGATTCCCTTCAGGGGTGGTGCCAGCTAGGGGGCCGGGGAGTCTGTGACCCCCCATCGGGGCATACTCCTAAAATCTGTCGGGGAAAAAAATACAAAATTTTCAGTTTTTCTCCTTTTAGCAGCATTTTTCTTCCTTTTTACAAACTTGGAGCATTCCAGTTTTTGCATTCTATATTCAATAGAAGATAATATTGGATTCGTAAAAATTTTCAGCTTCCGGTTTTCCATGAATATACACGTCTTGAGAGGTAAAACACATTTTGACCATGATATTTTTAGAAAATGTATGTCTGTCTTGTGTGGCAAAAATTTTGTTCTAACTGTACCTCAAGAACTACTGCACAGAATAACATATAAATTTGTATGTAGTTGCAGCATGACATAAATTAGTGTCTATTAACTTTTTGTCCAAATTGCCTTATAGGTGGCGCTGCTGTACTGCAATTTCTTTCATTTAATGGAAGGCTATATCTCAGGTTCTATTTTGCTTAATCGAACAAAACTTGATATGTGAGATTGACATTATAAAACATCAGGTTGATTTAATTTAGGTGTATACTGGCGAATAAGTTGAGTTGCTCTGCTGCTATTTTCCCCGAGAAGAGGAAGGCTATATCTCAGTTTCTATTCTATATTATTGCAAATAATTTTGTATATGACAGGGCCATTATCAAACATTATGCGGAATCAGTTTCAGTGTACATAGCCAGATAGGTGACACTCCTGTGCTTCAATTTTTTCCGTGAATGGGAAGGCTATATATCAGATTCTATCGTATATAATTACATAAAACTTGGTATATGAGAGGGCCATTTTAAAACAATGTTCTGAATCAATTTAGGTGCATATGAGCTGATAGGTGGCGCTACTGTTCTGCAATTACTCCGTGAATAGGAAGACAACATTTATTGAAAGGCCACCTATCTGGAGAACCAATTTTCTGTCGCACGATAGGTGGCCCTCTTTGGGCAATTCAATTGTATATATACCTGTGCTTAACGGATGCGAAGATTAATTTTTTCTTAAGAATTTTCCTTCATGCATTCTGCACATATTTTTTTCTGTGGAAAGAAAATATACACTCAGAGAATGGCACGATGACCTCCAAAACCACGAGGAGTACTAACAAATGGAATGGTACAAATATTAACAGTAATATTATTAACAATATTGCAGTTTTTGATAAATATCCATATAAAACTCTCTATATATAGTGCCCCCCTGTCGGGGAGGTGCTGTCCCCCCGTCGGTGAATTTCTGGTGCCACTACTGATTCCCTTTTTGAAGAAACTTACAGAAAGAGGAGAAATGAGGATGTTCATAGAAAAAAGCAGAAAAGAAGAAAAAAATCTATGCCATAAGATGATGAAAAATCGATTTTTTTAAATACTGATGAGTACCTGCATTTTATACTTATCCCTAAAAATCGATATTTAAATGTAGCATGATATTGATAGACAACATCCTGTTGTAAATTTTTTCCTTCATTTTGTGTTTAAAAACTTTTATTCTTTTTTTAATATTTAATGGTATAACTTAAAAGAGACATGATGGTATTGCAAGAAAATAATGAATTTACATGCAAATTCAAAGGTTAATTACCTGCGACAATTGAGGCCGCAAGCTTATTTCCTTTAAATCAATGCACCCTATAACTAATTTATTAAGAAGCTGGCATAATAGTACACCATCTCTAAGTGTGTATACTAAATCAATCACTTGAGAAGATGGCCAAGTAACTCTATGATCTGGTAATAAAACTTGCTGTTTTATAAGCCAGTCAGCGCATTCACGCCACAAAGTATCAGCCATATTTTGGAAATTCACCATTCAATATAAAAAAAGAGCATAATAAGATAGCACTCGGCCATTTAAATTTTAAATAACAACTTAATGTTTCTCAATCACCAAAACATCTTTCAATCATTCATTCTCTTCACTTCACTTCTTCTCGATCACATAGCTGTTGCCATGCCATATTGAAAAATATGGCTATGATATCCGAATCTCAAAGGACCACCTCTAGGGGTGTGTCCCAGACCGTCGCCAATTGCCCATCTGCGCAGCACTAGTGCGACGTAAAACCCAACCAACCAACCAACCGAATCTCAAATTCAGCTTCAATTTCTAGGATTCTCAAATAAAAATTTTCCACAAAACTGCATTTTAATTGGTGAACCAAAGTGTTCACAATTTCGGTAAACCGATTATGCAAAATGTGTCTTAGTTCTTATTTTAGGATTACGAAGTATCAGTTCAATCGTTCGATGAAATCCTATCAAAAAACCAACCAACCATCCTTAAGATCCTTAAAAAAAGAAAATATATTTAATCGAATTTTTAACAGTTGTATGTAATCGAAAACCTCCTTGAAGTAGCATTTTTTTTTCAAGTAAATGCAATAAAAATAACGAAAAATCACTTATATCAATGGAACATCCATCAAATGACTAAAATCAGAACAGCCAATAACAGAACAAACTTGACAGTAAAATTTCAAGTGCATGTGCAACGCATAGTGTCAGTGTCAATCTTTTCTTTATCTTTTATATAAACATTAAACAATAACTTTCTGAACGTACGTGTCATGTGTTTTGGTGGAAAAGGGAAATTTCCCCAAAATCGCGAAACAAATTGAATAATGGTTCGAAGAGGTAGAAACAGAAATATACCTGATCGTTGGATAGACTATGAACCTATTAAACACATCATACAGGAAATTAATATTGTGCCTTTCAAAGTACCTTTACCGAGTTTGCTTTTTCGTGACTATGAGTTAATGAATTATCGATGGACTCCTTCGGATGTGATGCAGAAAGTTCCAAATCTTGGCTTAGTGATTGATTTAACTTTTAAATTTCCTTGTTATTACGAACCTATGGAATTTATGGAAAATGGAATTGACTATATAAAAATAGGATGTCCTGGACATGTTCTTCCTCCTGAAAGAACATTTTTAGATTTTTGTGATACTATTGATTCTTTTCATCGTGATCATCCTGATCTTGTTATTGGCATCCATTGTACACATGGCGTCAATCGCACTGGATATATGATTTGTAGATATATGGTTGAAAGACGTGGTTTTAGTGCAGATCAAGCATTGCGATTGTTTGCAGAAATGAGAGGATATGAAGTTGAAAGAGATAACTACAGGCAGAAAATCCAAAGTTCACAAAGAGCTTAAATGTTATATAGGCATTTGTTCTATTTAAAAATCTGTCTCTGGATTGATTTTAATAAAAAATGCTACAGCATCTGTTTATTTGAAGAAAAACCAGAGTTTTTTCACATACCTATATCATAATGTAGTTTCAAAGTATTTTTGAGACTATACTATATATACTCCAAATTATCTACATCAAAAATTATATAAAAAGAAAAGAACACATTAATGTATTATAATTGGCTAAGAATAATAAGTTTGTTAATTCTTAATAAAGTATATATTTGTACTAGAATTTGTTCTTAAAAGATTCTGAAAAAATTCTATTACTTCTTAAAATATATTTTCATAATATTAATGATGCATGATAAAAGCATTACAATGATGGGTACTTCCGTATTATAAACCACAAGTCAGTGATTAATTGCCATTATGAACTAAAGTGAAATGACAAATAAATTAGTTAATACACATTTTTAGAGCCACTTTTCAGTGTTAATAGCAATCTGTGTTTATTTTATCATTACCTGTGTCAATCTTATTATGATCTTTGTTAGTCAAAACTAATGGCATGCTGTTAATACAAAAGTATCCAATGGGGCAGAGCAGGGTTCAAAATTAGCAGTCGTTAATCATATTTTGCACCTAAAAATTTTTTGATGACCAATTGTAAACTCATTTGTCATTTTTGACACCTAACTATTCATAAAAATTTCGGTTTGACTGTAATTTATACATTGATATTTTTTATATTTATACATTTTCTACTGGTAAGACGAAAATTCGCCTTTTTAGATCAACCTCCCATTTTTCTTTTTCCATTGAAAACTCACTAACACACCCTATTATGAGCGCGAGCAGAATCAGTGTTTGCTTGTTTCTCTCGCTCTTTCCTGTCTCTTTTCTTGGTGCAATTTTTAACATTCCTATTCTCTATTCCCCTACCTATTATTACATTCTCAAAAGTTTAATAATAATTTATTTTTAATAATTGCTCTCGATAATTATCAGTAAGACAAGACTGATAATTTTAGAATACAAATTAAAACATGCTTCTAATTTTATGTGACAAAATCATTAAAGATAATAAAATACATGTAATAGTTGGCAGCTCTGCTTCATAAGTACTTAAAACTATAGGATTAGTATCTCAAGTTATCGTTTTTGTGGGTCAAGTCTGACTCGCAATTTCAAAATTGGCAAGTTAAATTTTTTCTAAATTTACTCATAAAATGCGAGTCTAGTGATGTCTGACCTGTTATAAATTATTTAAAAACACTCAACACGTGCAATAATTTAATAGCACCTTCTCCTGAATCCTCATCAAATGCACTTGTTATACAAATTTCAAAAGACCTGTTATCAACTTTTTATAAATGGTAAATGCAGGCAGAAAAAGCAATATCGTAACATAGCATTGATTCATAAAGAGTTTGCTTTTTGACATGACATGTGTCAAAAACTGGTTTAAACTGTCGAAAATGATATGTGAAATATAGAAACTATAATGTTAAGTGATTTTATACATGGCTTTTAAGTTGCAGTGTGCTAAGTATATGAATTAACATTCCATTATTTATATATATACACATAATTGTTTTTCCAGAAAAAAAAAAAAAAAGAAATTTTTATGTTAGGATAAAGCTGGAAATTAGCGGTCGCCACTCGTCACATGGCGACTAGATTTTTAAAAGTGGCGACTAAAGAAATTGCCTTTAGTCGCCACTGCAATGGCCACTTCTCTTCTACCCATTCTTTATAAAATATACCCCATTCCACAGCAAACTTGGATCGTGCGGCGCCTTTTCGCGGTAAACGCGCCGCGCAAAGAATTCAGGCTGTTCTAAAATCTAACCTCGCCACTTGCAAACATATTTCGGAAGTCAATTTAATAGTAAACACTTAAAATTCTTCTACCCATTCTTTATAGAATACCCCATTCCAATGTAAACTTGGATCGTGCGGCGGCGTTTTCGCAGTAAACGCGCCGTGCGCCTCGAATTCAGGCTTTCTCAAATCTAACATCGCCACTTACAGACATTTTCGAAAGTCAATTTTAACAGTAAACACTGGAAATTGGCAGGTAGCCTTATTCATATACTAAAAAAACGTATGGCTTTTTTCCATTTTTCTATAAAAGTATTAGATTTTGATTTTAAAAAAATGTCAAAATGAGAGTTTCGGCTGACTTTCGGGAGACAGAGACAAAAAGGAAGCTTGTGAGATAATCAATCGGCTGAAACTCCGATTGTATTACGTTCGCAGAAAAATTAAAAACGTCATTCAACGCATTTTCTTTGTTATTTTATACCACTTTCTTTTCAAACTTGGCATTTCTCTCCATTCCCAACGGCCGTATCGCATTCAGTCATACGCGTAGTTTCTCGAAATTTCAATCTTTAAAACAAGCTTTATATAGTAATATAAATTTTTGATTTATTGCTTTAATATGAAGAGATTTAAAGAAAATCCTGAATCACAAAGCAACCGTAGTGGTAGTAAACGTGGAGCTACAGTTAATTCTGTAAAAATAACATCTTTTTTCGGAAAAAGGTAAGTGTGTTTTTTGTTATTAAAAAAAAAAAAAAAAAAAAATGTATATATGTATGTATATTTTTAGTTCTTAATCAGAAGAATGCATAATTTATTGAATATTTTATTTATTTACTACATATTATTTAATATTTGTTATTGCATATGAACTATTTTTTACTTTCTTCTATATGTAATATAGAGAAAGTATTGGATTCGCGAAAATTTTTGACCTCCGTTTTTTGACGGATCTACACGTTTTGGGGTCTCCTGAACACGAATTGATAGTTTTTAAAAAATGTCTGTGTGTGTGTGTGTGTGTGAAACACACATTGTGAAATCTCGACTACAGCCACACTCTCTAAATTCAGTTAGAGAGGGGGATTATAATTGCAAATTATTAAAAATTCATTATTATTAAAGAAAAATTAATTTATAATTCATTTGTAACATGAAAAAAAAAAAAAAAAAAAAGGAAAATAAACTTGCAAAATAAAAAAAGTATTATTAAAAAAATATTTTTTTATTTACATATACTAATATATTTTCATGAATCAAAGATTTTTTTTTTTTTTTTTTTTTTTTTTTTGAAAAAGTAGAAAATCGACACCATTCAGGATAGTGAAGGGGCAATATAATCAGAATTTTTCTGTTATAAAATAATATAACCAAAAGAGCATTTTAAACATATGAATTTTGTATTGAATAGTATTTTCTTACATTCATAGTATAAATTATGTAAATCTATTCCTATTTCATTTATTAAAATTCATCAGAAATGTATTATTGTGGATGAGTTTCAAAAAGTTGACTACCTTAATTATTTTCTTAATGATTTGTCAAGGCTGAACATTGAAAAAATTAAAGAAAAGAAAATTTTATTTTACTTTTATCAGCGAGTGGCCAGTGGCCACTAACTTTTTAAAAGTGGCCACTAAAAAAATGAAGGCTAGTGGCCAGTGGCCACCAACGAAATTTCTTAATTTCCACCTTTATGTTAGGAAACATATCAATACATCGTCTTAAGGAGAGAGTGAACATTATAAACCTCTTTTGTAAGTTATCTTAGAGCTATGAAAACTTGCATATACTTATAGGTGGTAAATTATAGAAATACAATTAAGTATATTAAAAATTCGTTTAAACTAAAAAAAAAAATCAAAATTATTAATTTTTTGAGAATTTTTAAATTTTTCTGCTAATTATTATTAATTTTTCCTTTTCATTTTAGCATTATTATTATAGTTTAAAAATATATAGTAAATGTATTAAGTTATTACTTTGTGAATTCAATGGTAGATTAATTTTTAAAATTATATTAAATGCTGAAATCTCAATGAAAATTTTTAGCATTCAAAAGTACTTTAAAATTGCATTATGCAATTCGTATTAAAATTTAGTTCAACTAGTCATGCAATACCTCATACAACATTAAAACATGCTATTGATTATAAACCAAAATGTAAAAACATGATGCAATATATACAGTAATTTCATTCATTGGAGTAAAATACTTAACGGCACCTTTTAATTATTAATCAATATATATATTTAGTAGAATTTTTTTTAATTTTTTTTTCGAATAAGGCTTTGCATAATTTTTATAACTTAAAATGCAATAAGTTGTTCACCTTAGAATATACAATATCCCCTATTTGAATTTTTGTTCTTTTTAAAGATAGTAAATATCAATTTTTTGTACTTAACCCTTTGCGGTGCAAGACAATTCGGATCCTTTTAAATTATACTGCCACCGGAATTCATGAACTAAATTAAACTAAAAGAAATTTTAAGGTTAAAAAAACCAGTCTTTTCTGATATGTTATAAATGTAAATTTTTTCTAAAAAATTTCCGGGATGAATTTTTGCAGCTGGATCTTAAATTTTGCGTCCTCGCAGTGAGGACAGCGTGCGTTAAGGGGTTAAATGAAAATCATTAGTATTCAGAAAAACCGTGGGTAAGTCAGTTCAGTATATTTTTTGAATCTATAAAGGACACACATACTAATAGTTCATTATATATATAGAGATTATTAAAATGTTGCTCTTTTATGTGCTGAAATTTATTAATAAAAAATTTCATTTATTAAAAAAAAAGAGTGATAATAGGCTTTTTTTTAGCATTTGAAACCTATTTCACCCCATAAAGAAAAAAAATTATTTTGCTTTGCATAAAATGTCCTTTTTAGAATTTGTACCATAAAAATTAAATTCAGCAATAGCACATATATGCATTTGTTTTTATAAATTGTAAAAAAAGTGATTTTTTTTTTTAATGTGTGTTTGAAAATTACACTCTATAGGAAAAGAAAACAAACATTGTTTTCTAATTGATATGAATCAGTCGTTTTCTTTCTTTTTTGCAAAAAAAAAAAAAAAAGGGGGGGCTACGGTAGACTGGTTAGCAGAGCGCAGACATGTTACTTTTTAGGCTTGAAAATTATTATTCTTGGGATCAATGCAAATCTGCATTAAAACTTTTTGGACATAATGTCAAATTCAAACTTGGAGAAAATGAAAGAGAAATAGCACTTCAACTGCATTTTCCTAATGAACTTGAACTGCATTATTTTGCTTTGCTAATCATTTACCCCAGCAAACAATGCTTCTATAGAATAAACTTATTTTCAAGTATGTGTAATAATTTTGTCGTTTTTTTAAGCACTTACAACTATTTTAAATATAATTAATATGATATTTAATATAAGATTTATTGTTCTGATTTTGTTTATTATGTGTATATGTATGCAATCAGATTTAACATTATTTTTATTATTGTAAAATTTATATTGTGTCAGTTGTCTGATACCACTTTTGAGAGGGGGAGGGGGGTCGTGAAAAGTTCAGCCTTTTTTTCTGTAAGCTTGTACCACATCTGAGAGCGTCAAGCCAGTAATCAAAGCATTCTGGTTTTGATACTTGAGCTGGCCAAAGTTCCTCCTGTACATTAATGCAGGCCCGGACTGGCCAGGTCGGCTGGTCGGCGATCGCCGAGGGCCCCCGCCTCAAGGGGGCCCCAGAAAACCCTTAAAAACCCCTAAGAAACCCCTAAAACCCCCTAAGAAAACTCCTAAAAACCCCTACTACACTCCTGTTCAAAAGTTTAGCAAGATTTGCAAACGATCACATTTTTTTCAAATTAAAAACTTATCTGTCAATGAAATGTTTTCAAACATTGGGTATTTAAAGAACTGGGTCTTCCTCATGTTTTTCAGTGAAGATTGGTTTAAGACAATAATTAGGCGGCTGGTAACAAATTGAGCAAAATTAATAATGTTTGTGATCATCCTGTATCGTTAAGTAAACGAAATGAACTGTAACTTTAGGATATGTTAAAATAGACCCAGTTCAATTTGTGGATGAATTTGTGTGACGATAGCATGTTAAATAAGGGAGATATAAGCATTTATTTTAAAACCCCAAAAAAAATCAACAGGTTTTTTATTTATACACAGTTTTTAACGAAAATTATTCCTACATTCAGGTAAGTTGGAAAATACTTTTAAAACAATATACTGCAATCAAAAATATCTGAAATATCTCATGAAATATGAACATTTTTTATGAAAAACGTGTTTACTGCGCATGTACGAAAGGTAAAACATTTTTTATTTACATAGGTTGAAAGCTAGATGTATTGGAGCTATGGATACAACTACAATTCAATCACGATTAATTTAATCATGATTAATTTAGTCATGATTAACAGTTTATCATTTGCTGCAACTAATATATTAATCACGATTGATTTAATCATGAATAATTTAATCATGAATAATGGTTAGTTGTCTGCTTCTCGAATAATTTCATCATGATTGAATTTTTAGTTGCAGCAAATGACGGAAATATTAATCACGATTGATTTAATCACGATTAATTTAATCGCAACTAACGGTTAGTCGTCTGTTTTTCGATTAATTTAATCGCGATTGAATTTTTAGTTGCAGCAAATGAATAACCGTTAGTTGTGATTAAATTAATCGTGATTAAATTTTTAGTCAACTAATTAGTTGATTGAAAATTTAATCGATTGATGCCCAACACTCCAACACTGGTATTGGACAACTTTTATCAAAAGTGCATTTGAATAGAATAAAAATTAAGAGAATTGCACAAAAAAAGAGCGAGCTAGATTTTAGATATTTTCCAAGAGTTGAAATTTCTTAAGTGTTTTTCATATGCCGCGTAATTAATTTTAAGATCCAATTATTTCAATCACTTTCTAAAGGTTGTTTTTTGGAAAAACCTCTTATGACCTCACAAATCATAGTAAATAAACAAAAATATGTTAGAGTTACAAGCTTATAAGGGATTTTTCACAAAAAAATACATTTGGAGTGTGGTTGAAATAATTGGATCTTAAAATTAATTACGCGGCATGTGAAAAACCTCTTAAGAAATTTCAACTCTTGGAAAATATCTAAAATCTAGCTCATTCTTTTTTGTACAATTTTCTTAATTTTTATTCTATTCAAATGCACTTTTAATAAAAGTTGCCCAATACATCTAGCTTTCAACCTATGTAATAAAAAATGTTTTATCTTTTGTACATGTGCAGTAAACAGGTTTTTCATATAAATACTCCTATTTTATGAGATATTTAAGATATTTGTATTCCGATTGCAGTATATTGTTTTAAAAGTGTTTTTCTAACTTATCTGAAAGTGGTAATAATTTTCGTTAAAAACTCTGTATATTATAAATAAAAAGCATGTTGATTTTTTGGGCATTTTAAAATAAATGCTTATATCTCCCTTATTTAACATGCTATCGTCACACAAATTCCTCCACAAATCAAACTGTCTATATTAATATATTCTAAAGTTATAGTTCATTTCGTTTACTTAACGATACAGGGTCATCACAAACATTATTAATTTTGTCTAATTTGTTACCGGCCCCCTAACTGTTGTCTTAAACCAATCTTCACTGAAAAACACGATTAAGATCCAGTTCTGTAAATATCCACTGTTTGAAAACATTTCATGGAGAGATAAGTTTTTAATTTTAAAAAAAGTTATCGTTTGCAAATCTTGCTAAACTTTTGAACAGGAGTGTACTTTCTAATTTAGTTACATCAGAATAATTTGACTATTTATTTTCCAATAATCTTATGCATTTACAGTCAATTTCGACCCATCGCATGCTGTTCAGTTTAAGTCACACACACACTTTTACACACACTTTAGGACAACTTTGCGATCAAAGAACTTAAATGCAAACAAGTACTGAGGCCTAGCAATGAAAAATCTGGGTCTTTTTTAATTGATTTCATCTAGAATGCTCGCAGATCAAATCAACAATGTTTCATTCTTAGAGCTCGCTGCTTCATGCTTCATCCTCTATCTTTGCTTTCTCCTATATTAGCCACGAAATTTTAAAGCGATAGTTATGTTTCTTCGGAGCTGCAATTCTTGTTCTTATCCGCTGATTTAAATTAGGACTAAAATATTGGTTAGATTCGTATTCTTATCTAATATAACTTACTTCTTTGTTGTGCACTCACTCACTAATCAGTCTCGTAGTAAGATTTTGTTAAAGCAGTATCAACGTACAACGTACCTATCAAAATGTCTTTTCGAAAAGAAGAGAAAATCTTTAGAATTTGAAAAGTTTTTCCAAACGTTTAAATACTTGGATAACTAGTTCCACTTAGTCACAAAATCGACCTTTGAGGGACAATAATGGTACAATTAACCCTCTGACCGTCTTTGGAAAGGGCAAAATTGCAAGGTTGTTTTTACTGCCCAGATTTTTTGATACACTGAAATAAAGCTTATTTCAACATAATGTTAAAAATGTAAATTTTGCACATAATTACAATCATCATTACTATTATTTAAGGTCTTGAAAATGACAAACAAAGCTAAAAATTCGTAATTACACAATTTTTACTTCCATTACCCGACTACCGTAGGTAATGGAAGTATTGTATTCGGTCCAAAAATTCGATATCGAGATTTCACCTGATTTATATGTTTTAAGGTCTCCTCAGTCCTAAAAGGTAGTTTTTGGCAATTGGTCAGTGTGTGTGTGTTTGTGAGTGGGGAATCTTCTGACTATCATATCTCCGGAACTAATAAAGATACAGCTACGAAACTTCAGAATTAAGACAGAACTGGTGTACAGATGCATTGTCCAAATTTTGGTAAAAATTGGAAAGCCGGAAATGGGACATCCGAAACTGGAAGTGAGGCCGTAAGTCTGTATCTCAAAAACTGCTCCAACAATTTTCTTCAAAGTTGCTATATAAACACTCTATTAGATGTCCTTTCAAATGATATAGTTGGTTAGTTCAAGAAAATTGACAAGCGTCCTGTATAAATAGCTGTTCAGGTACTGCGAGTGGATCCCTTTCAAAACGGCTGTATGGATTTTTTGCAAACTTACAATATTAACCCTCTTTTAAATATAATTTTGTATATAATTGTTGTTTTCCGGTCAACAACTGAATATGCCAAGCTTTGGTAAAAAGCGTGCCTCAAAAATGGCTCTAACGATTTTCTTGAAAACTGTTACATGAACCCATTTTAGATATCCTTTCTCATGCTTTACGTGATTATTACTGGAAAATTAATAGTCATCCTGATCAGATTTATCAGTTTTAGATCTCAGAAATTGATGTATTAAAAAAAAAAAAAAAAAAAAAAAAAAAAAAAAACTCTGCCTTCCCCCCCCCCTTGCTATGTAAACTCTATTTTATGTCTTTACGTTTTCATGCGTTTTCCGTAAACGTGTATTAATTTTCTCTTACAGGAAAATTTTTAGTTGTCTATTTCATTAGCTGAATTTTACGTCTTCTGATCACATTATCTCCAAAAAGTACATATACGTGTAATAGTGGATATGGAAGTTGTGTGGTTGTTTTACACCAGATTTTTTTTCTTTTTTCCGAATAAAGTTACATTAAATAGTGGAATTTGTTTGCTATTTTTTTAGAATATAATCTAGGAAGTCAAAGTATTACATTCTTTTAGTTTTCATTTTTCTACCGGAAAAACCAATAGCGAAACAATTTTATTATTTAGTTTTCTAAAGTTAATTTTTAAAATTAGAGGTTCTTAATTTCGGGTGAAAATTATACATTTCATATAAAAACTAGCTAAACCTCGCCATGCGTTACTGTGATTTTAGTAGGCTTTACCCGCTTTGCTATTTGCTGGTCACTACATTTAAATGACTATTTAAATTCTGTATCAGTTATCTATATAAAAATCTCAAAAAATTAAAAAAAAAAAAAAAAAAATTCAAAAACATTTCATTGAAATCACCCAGGACCTCGATTTGGTTTCTGCACATTCCTGGCTGGTTCACGCCCGCACAATGCTGCCTTTTTTCCCTATAAAATTATAGGTTTTACAGGGAGAAAAAACTGAGCCAATTTTTGTCTTCTAAGTATAGACATAAACTGTACAAAACATAATTTAATTTAGTACAACAGGATCTATTTTCTCATATAAAAGCATGTGGTAACTGATTCATTCCTTAATAACGATTATTATATTCATTTCTGAAAATTTCTTCGGTACAGCGATAGTATAAGAACCCCCTTGGCGGCTTTTAAACTTTCGATGTCATTTTGGTGATGAATTAAAATGGCTGTCGCAATTGTATACATAAAGATCTTGACGAGAGTTATTTAGTTCACTATAACTGTATAAAGGTTTTGTACAGACATTTTTGTTTTTGTTATAAAATATATTTTACAATTTATATTAACTAAATCATAATTAAAGAGGACATTTTATTCGATATGCTTAGTATTTTATTAATATGGTGTCTCATTTTAGTATTTACTTAAGTATTATAGTAGGATTTAGATTATTATGGCTTCAACAGTGTTATTGGTTTGCCTAAAGCTAAAAGTAATTCATAATCTCCTTTTTAAATAATGAACCACTTTTAATTAATAACTAAATATATTTTATCTTACATGAAACCAGTTTAGGTAAGGTATAAAAAAATTATATAAATATTTATTGTGAAAATAAGTAAACTACATCAGAAGAAGCTTACATTTTTACTCAAATATTTTCGATGTGGCAAAAAAGCTGAATGTGTTTTTTAGGCATGTTAGCCTAATTTTCAAAAATTATGTATTTTAATATCCTATTCACTCTAAATTCCTCGATAAGGGGCCCCTTTTAGACTTCTAGCCGAGGGCCCCCAAAGGAGCCAGTCCGGGCCTGCATTAATGGTGCCTATTGAATGTAAAATCTATTAAAGCAGAGAAGCCATTCACTTTGTAGAAGACAAAATTGTCACGATATGTCTCCGCCCAACCATAGAGGTGAATTTTAAGATAGTCACCAATTTCCCATGGTGTAGCTCTAGTACGATAAAAAATCCACTCAATCTTTACCTCCTCTAAAAGATTATACATATATCTTATATATAAAATCGTTTGTCCTGAGTGAATGAGTAAGTGACTGATTCATCATCCCCCAGCTTAAACCCCTGCACCCCTAGAAGCAATAAACTTGGTGAAAACATTCCTTCTGTGACATAGTAGACACTAACTAAGAAACGATTTTAGGAAATTTGCTCCCCAACGGGGGCAAAACGTAATTTCACATAATCCTTTATAACATATATCCTCTCGAACAAAATTAAGACAGATGTACATGAGATTTATGCTTTAAAATATAGCTAACATAAATACCTGAAAAACAATTTCTAGAATTTTAGAAATTCGATCCCCAAGGGCCTCCCAAGGACAAAACATGATTTCACATGTGCAGTACGCAATTTCCCATAATCCCTTATATATCAAACAAACAAACAAACAACAACAATAAAAAAAAGGTGCGATTTTCAATTTAAAATATAAGAAACACAAATATCAAAACACAATTTTTGGAATTTTGGTATTCGGCACCTAAGGAGGAACAGAACAGAACACCGCCACTGAGAGGCCACCCACCTTTCGGTTTAAAGTGTGGACCTGCAAGCAGGGCCCCTAGGGCAAATCCTATATGGGCTCGTACAAGCCAAACCCCTACCATCCAGCAATTTCACAACCTTGGCAGCAGGTCTGGGAATGAACAGGGAAAAAACCCACCTTAATTTTAAAAATCTTTCATGGTTACAAATGATATAAATTATACAATTCTTTGTGATTTCCATGGATATAATTTGAAAATTTACATTATTCTGGGTTGTTAGATAATATTTTGTAGGCATTTCATATCCATGGTAGGTATTATAATCTAATAGTGGTACTAGAATTTTTTTTTTCATAAATAAAATTGTCTGCAAGACAATAAAATAAAGTAGAGAGACGCCAAAAGTAAATGAATGATGCTAATATGCCAGTGGCGGATTTAAGGGGGGGGGGGGGCTAGGGGGCTGAAGTTAAATTTGTGGAAGGGATGTTTGAGGACCTGTATTGCTGATTTATTATCCGTTATTATAATCATTTCATAATGTTTATATGAAGAGTCTAAGTACCAAGTTATAGCCTCGATTATCACAAGTAATTCTGCTTGAAAAATTGTATTTAAGTTATGTAGTTTTATTTGGTAAGTGAATTCTATTTTTTCATTAAGGTATACTGCAAAGGCACATGAGGTCCCTCCGGGCATTCGCACCCAAGGAGGAGAGGGAAAGGGAAGGGGGCAAAACGTGTTTCATATGGACCAAAAAGTGATTTCACATAATCCTTCATATCACAAAGAGAGAAACAGATAGCCATATGATTTTTGCTTTTAAATATAGCAATCACAAACACCTAAAATCCAATTTCTGGATTTTAAAAATCTGGCCCCCAAGGGGATAGGGAGAAAACGCGATTTCACATTACCATTCATCTATACATATAGAAGAACAATATCCCCCTCCAGTACTGAGTCAACACTGCTGTGGCGATTCTGTGTGGGACTGGGTCACGAATTTTGGTAGGAAACTTAGTTCTAAATCCCTGTCACATACTAAGAAGGGGTTTTTCAAAATTCCCTCCTTTCCCTGTGAGGGAGAAGGCAAAAACACATTTGAGAATGTAATTCAGCTTCAAATTGTTTTGCAGTGAAAAAATTGTACATGGGGAGACTTGACTCAAATACAAAAAAAATAAATAAAAACAAATTTGTCAATTTTTGATTTTAAGGGATGAAGGTTGAATTTTTTTTGTGTGGAAGGGGATTTGCAAAATCCAGATATTACAGTAAAACTCTTCCAAAAATGGCACATAGAAGTTAAAATTAGTTGTGTGTCTTTTGAAGTGTATTTCCAAGGAACAATTCAGTATGTTTTATGATTTTCGATTTTTTGGGGGGAGGGAATTTACAATGGGGCAGATTCGAGAGCTTCCTTTTTAAGTTAAATTTGTTCTGGGGAATCTATGGGAGCTGCATTCATAAATTTTAATGTGTTGGTTGTTTATTTGCATGAAACACCAACTGTGATGGGATTTTGCAAAATTTTCCCATATGGGAATGGGGGCTAAAAAAGAGTTTTCCAATCCTAGCTCTGTTCTAAATAATCGCAGGACGACAATTTTTTGGTATCTGTGAGCTATCTGTACCCAAGGTGCATTATAAAGGGATTCTATGAAGTGTCTTCCCTTCCCCTGTTAGGTTACATTTATTTTCCATTACCAATGCCTCTTGTATTTACCCTCCTTCACTGTATAATAGATCATTCCAATAACGACTGGCGCGCCACCACTTGGACTGTTCGTACAGCGCATCTTTTACCTGTACCTTGTTGAATATTTGTTTTCTCTATATGTAACTATGTGATGTGAGTGTTCGTCTAATTAAAAGTGTTTCGCTTTAATATGGACTCATCAATATGAATTATTATTTGCGTGCTCTGCTTTCTAAGCCCAATAGGTTATGGGCCCAGAGCAAATTAACTTTTATTTACGATAAATAGACTTTTATCTGTTAGATAGACGACCACGTTTAAAAATGGCGTCTTATGGAACACTACGTATTGAAACGCTAAACAAAGACAATTACGAAACATGGAAAATACAAATGAAGGCACTCTTGATAAAAAATGAATTCTGGATTTATGTATCTGGCTCGAAACCAAAGCCAGAGCTCGTGGCAAGTGATGCGAAATCAAAAGAAGCGTTCGATAAATGGACTGATATGGATGAAAAGGCCAAAGCCGACATAATTTTGTGTATATCGCCTTCTGAACTGAAACAAATAAAAAACTGTGAAACATCTCTGGATATATGGAAAAAATTAGAAGAAATATATCAATCTAAAGGCCTCGCTAGAAAAGCGTCACTGTTAAAATCGCTTATTCAACATAAAATGGCAGATTCCTCTTCTGTGAGCATTCGAGATCATCTTCAAAAGTTTTTTGACATAGTCGATAAACTCTCTGAAATGGATATTAAAATAGATGATGACTTGTTAACTGTGATGTTGTTATACAGCCTACCATCCAGTTATGAAAATTTCCGGTGTGCAATAGAATCCAGGGATGAGCTACCGAAACCAGAAGTACTACGAATAAAAATAGTAGAAGAAAACGACGCCAGACGCCATGATGACAGACCGAGTGATGGAGCGTTCATGACTGGGAATTTTCGAAAGAAACTTGCTCCGTGGAATAAAAATAAAAGGAATCCTAAGATTACTAAACAGTACACTCAGAACGAAAGAGATAATTCAAAAATTACTTGCTGGAAATGTAAGCGTATCGGTCACCGTGCTAATCAGTGTGAGAAAGACAAATCATTTAAATATCGACAAAACAGTTTAGGACTACTGGCCAGCACAAATTCAACGAATACGTACATATTATCCAAAGAACAATCCGAGAATCTTTGGTGTGTTGACAGCGGCTGCACTCGACATATGGGGAAAAATGACTCCAAATTTCACGATTTAAAGGATACGGATATAAAATCTGTAAATTTAGCGAATAATGAAACAACTGATGTGTCCGGTGTTGGTAAAATATTAATTAAAGCAGAAGTAAACTCAAAACTTCAAAATGTTGAAATCAATGACGCTCTATTAGTTCCAGAATTGAAAACTAACTTATTATCTGTATCACAAATGTGTGACAAAGGTTTCACCGTAACTTTTAAAGACAAATGTGCTATTATAAATAACAGAAAGAAAAATGTGACTCTAATTGCGGACAGAAAAAATGAACTTTATTATTTGCGGGATAATAATGCAAATATAAATAATGCAGCTAATTTTCCTAGTGAATCAATCGATAGTTCTAAAAATATTTTTGCCGATGTGGAAAAGTGGCACTGTAGAATGGATCATCTAAATGTAAAAGATTTGATTGATTCAAATTTAAAGGGTCATATTAGGGGGTTAAATATTAAAAAGGTATCCGACTTCAATTGTGAAGTTTGCGCGTTAAATAAAATGACCCGTGCTCCTTTCCCTAAGCACTCAGATCGTGTTACAAAAATGTTAGAAATAGTTCATTCGGATCTTTCTGGGCCCATTAGGATACCCTCAATAGGTAAATCCCTTTATTTTATTACATTTATTGATGATTATTCTCGTTATTGTGCAGTAAAATTCTTAAAAACTAAAGATGAAGCATTAAATGCATTTAAAGAAATCAAAGTTCTTTGGGAAAATGAAAAACCTATAAAAATAAAAAAATTCATCAGTGATAATGGGGGCGAATTTATTGGGACTGAATTTGAAAATTTCTTGAAAGAAAATGGTATTCAGCATAGATTGACAACCCCTTATTGCCCGGAGCAATCGGGTGTTGCTGAAAGGAAGAATAGAACTCTCGTCAAAATGGCCCGTTGTCTATTATCACAATCAAAATTACCCTTAAATTTATGGGCAGAAGCTATTAACACTTCTAATTATATAAGAAATAGATGCCCAACAAAAGCTTTAAATGGAAAAACCCCATATGAATTATGGAATAATATAATACCAAACGTTAGTTATTTTAAGACTTTTGCCTGCACTTCTTATTATTTCAATAACCACCCTAAACATAAATTTTCCCCAAGGTCTAAAAAAGGAATATTAGTGGGTTATTCAGAAAATTCTAAAGCATTTCGTATTTATCTTCCTGAATCAAATACAGTAATTATATCCCGTAGCGTAAAATTTTTTGAAGCAAAATCTAATGATTTTTCAAAAGTAGGTCAATTGTATCCAGATGTTTTTGAAAGAGAAATACAATTAAGCGAATCGCAAAATGAGTCACACATACAATCAGTAGAAAAAATTTCTCCTCCTCACATAAAATATGAAAAAGATGAACTGTCACGTGACCCAGAATCGGCGCTCGAAGAGAAAAATATATTGTCATTGCGTAATCGCGAAATAATTCGCCAGCCGGAATCAATTGCAAATGCTGTTTATAGTTTTAATTCGGAAATAGAAATAAATAATGCTTTGAATGGTTCGGAGGCTTCTAACTGGTATAAAGCAATGACTGAGGAAATAAAAGTAATATTAAAAAATGATACATTCGAAGTAACAGACAGGCCCGAGAAACAATGCATTAAAGGTAGATTTGTCCTTACAAATAAATATTATCAAAATGGATCTCTTTTGAAATATAAAGCGAGATTAGTAGCTCGCGGTTTTAGTCAAAAATTAGGTATAGATTTTCGTGAAACTTTTTCTCCGGTAGCAAGAATGGGATCTATTAGAGTCTTGGCAGGTTATGCTGCTAAATTAGGAATAAAAATACATCAATTTGACATAACGTCAGCATATTTGAATGGAAAATTAGATGAGGAAATTTTTATGGAAGTTCCCGATTACTTTAAAGAAATACTTCAAATAATTATAAATGAAAATTGCGATAGGGACATATCTGATAAAGCAGCCGAGATTCTTAAATATCTAAATGTAGGGAATAAAGTTCTTTTGTTAAAAAAATCGCTCTATGGTCTCAAGCAGGCCGGGAGGTGTTGGAACACTAAGTTAAATAAAATTTTGTATGATTTCGGAGAAAAACAAACAAATGCAGATCCATGTTTATATTATATTAAAAGTGATAAAGGGTTGACTCTTATAATGATTTACGTTGATGACATATTGTTTATGTCACAGGACCCTGATATGTTAGAAAACTTCAAAATTCATCTTAATGAAAAATTAGATGTTAAATATTCAGGCATAGTTAAATATTGTCTAGGGATAAGTTTTCAGTTAGAAAATGGCCTTATAACAATGAGTCAACATAGTTATATTAGAGAGCTCTTAGAGCGTTTTGGCATGACAGAAGCCAAGCCCGTAGCCTGTCCTATGGATACAAGCATTCGATTAAAAAAGGCCGAAAAATGTTGTGAAAACGAATATCCCTACCGTGAATTAGTTGGAAGTTTGATGTATCTTGCAACTTCCACCAGGCTGGACATTGCAAATTCCGTCAGTCAATTAAGTCAATTTCTAACCTGCTTTGATAAAACTCATTGGACTGCCGCTAAACGAGTTTTACGATACTTAAAGAAAACAATAAATTTTGGACTTGTATTTAGAAAAAGTAATGAGCCGTTAATCGGCTACACTGACGCGGATTGGGGGAATTGCCTCGATGACCGTAGGTCATATACAGGTTACTGTTTCATATTTTGCGGGAGTGCAATTACATGGGAAAGCCGTAAACAGTGTACCGTAGCTCTCTCATCAACGGAAGCTGAATATATGGCTTTATCCGATGCCACTAAGGAAGGGATATATTTATGTAAATTACTAAATGAGTTATCTGATGGCAAAATTGAAAAAGTGAGTATATTTACAGATAACTTAGGATCTATTAAATTAGCTGAAAATCCGATCTTTCATAAGCGCACTAAACATATAGATATTAGGCATCATTTCATAAGGGATGCACTGAAAAATGGAATTATTGATTTAAATTTTGTGTCTACTGAAAATATGGGGGCTGACATTCTTACAAAAGCATTAACATCATCAAAACATTACAACTGTTGTAAAATTATGGGATTGGAAGATGTAACATTGTTATTTGGGTAAATACATCGACATTGTGGGGGGTGTTAGGTTACATTTATTTTCCATTACCAATGCCTCTTGTATTTACCCTCCTTCACTGTATAATAGATCATTCCAATAACGACTGGCGCGCCACCACTTGGACTGTTCGTACGGCGCATCTTTTACCTGTACCTTGTTGAATATTTGTTTTCTCTATATGTAACTATGTGATGTGAGTGTTCGTCTAATTAAAAGTGTTTCGTTTTAATATGGACTCATCAATATGAATTATTATTTGCGTGCTCTGCTTTCTAAGCCCAATATCCCCTCCATAGGGTTTGGAGGTAAAGAGTGTTTCCAATTGAAACTCTCTTCTAATTTATCTCAGAAAAGTTGTTTTTTGGTGTATTAATTGATTATGTGTGCCTAAAGCACTCTATAAATGAATTATGTAAAATTCCTCCCCCTCCCCCCTTTGGGGAGATAAAAAATACGTTTCCAAAGAGAACTCCATTTAAAATTATCTCAGGACAGCAATTGTTTGTTATGTCGGTGTGCTATGTATAGCCAACATGCACTATAAATTGATTTTGCGAAATATCTTCATTCCTCCTTTTAGGGAGGCAAAAACACATTTCAAATGCTAACTCTGCTCTAAATTATCTCAGGAATGTGATTTTTTATAATGTGGGTTGGTTATGTGAATCATTCCATGTCAAATCAACCAATAAGGTACCAAATAAAAGGGGTATTTTTTCTGAATCCGTACAATTAGATTTTTTAAACTTGCATCTACACACAGACAGAGTCCAAGAAAATCTCTTAGCTGTTTATATATATAGATGCCAAGTGCAATTCATCTGTACCAAGAACATACTATTTAAACAAAACAAAAAAGAAAATATCTAATAATTACAAGATAAAAAGAACTTTTTATATACCACGTTTTTAAATGTTCTGTTGAATCATATAAACGCTACCAAAAGCAGCGAGAACCTGGAACAATTAGCTAAAAGTATTTAAAAAATTCACTGTTATTGTGTTTTGAGCTATTATAAAAGTTTCAAATGTCTAGCTAGTCGGGAAGTTAGTTAAATAAATTTTCTGTCGAATCATATAAATGCTGCCGAAAGCAGTAGGGACCTGAAACAGTTGATTAAAAGTATTTTTAAAAATGTCACCGTGTTCTGAGTTATCCTGAAAGTTTCAAATGTCTAGCTAGTCGGGAAGTTAGTTAAAAATCGATTGCAAGCTTTGTACTGATAACGCTGCAGAAGGCAGCAGGAACCAGAAACAGTTGACTAAAAGTATTTAAAAAATGCATTTTCACTGTGTTCTGAACTATTCTGAAAGTTTCAAATGTCTAGCTAGTCGGGAAGTTAGTTAAATTTTCTGCTGAATCATATAAATGCTGTCACAGGCAGAAGGACCTGAAACAGTTGATTAAAGGTGTTAAAAAAATGTATTGTCACTTTGTTCTGAGCTATCCTGAAAGTTTCAAATGTCTAGCTAGTCGGAAAGTTAGTTAAAAATCGATTACAAAATTTGTACTGGACAAACAAACAAGAATCGAAGTTAATAAAAACATGGTAAAATTGAGGTATATTAAAAAAAGGTTATGGGTGTTTCTTTACTCCATTTTCATTTTTTCATATGCATGAGCAAATTTAAAATTTTATAACTTTTTATTTTTCGTGTGAAAGCATATTTCATTCTATACTGCAAAAAAAAAAGAAAATTATAATAATAACTCGTAACTTTTTTTTTTTGGCAACCATGAAAAATTTAAATGTCAAATTTTATAGCTATTCCCATTTTATTATTTTCATATTTTACTTAATTTTAAAAATCTAATCAAAATTTCGTTACAAATAAGGTACCATATGAAAGGGGGCGATTTTTCTGAATTCGTGAGATTAATTAGCTTATTGATCGGACAATTAGATTTTTTTAAATTAACTAAAGTATGAAAATTTGGTGGCCACTTGCGTTAACACATGGACAGAGTCCTAGGAAATCTCTTAGCCATTTATATATATAAATATGCAACCTAAATCAGTATTTTCATAGTAACATGACATAATTTTTATCCATATTCCCCCCCCCCCTCCCTAATTAACTTAGAGATATAAGCTTGGTATCATTAGAAAGCTTATAATACAGGCTTTTAAATGATATCTCACATGTATGTATTTTTAAAAAATTTCATTTTAAGGTCAAACATTTTGGCCTTTGAACTTCAATACCTCGAAAAACGTTTTTTCATTTTTCTTTAAAAAATTATATGTTATTCTTAGGTTTATTGTCTATAATTACTGTGAGTTTCAACTTGGGACTGCCATGGGATGCTGAGTTATAAATTAATATGCAACCCTCCATCAGTATTTTCATACTAACATAACGTAAGTTTTACCCTTATTTTGTTCCCAAATTAACTTAGAGATATAAAATTGGTATGATTAGAAAGCTTATAATACAGGCTTTTAAATGATACAGCACATGTATATATTTTTAAAATTTTTCATTTTAAGGTGTTGACTTTCAATATCTCAAAAAGTACACATTTAATTTTCTTTTAAAAATATAAGTATGTAATACATAAATATTTAATTTTATATGGTATTTTTACATTTATTATCTATAATTATTTAAGTTTCATCATGGGACGGCTATTATTTTGTAAAACTTAGTATGAATAAATACTGATGGAGGGTCACATTTTAATTTATAACTCAGTATCCCATTGTTGTGCCATGTTGAAACTTACTATAATTATAGATAATAAATATAAGAATAACATATAATTTTTAAAAGAAGAATGATTAAACGTTTTTTGAGATATTGAAGGTCAAATGTCAAAATGATTGACCTTAAAATGAAAAATTTTAAAAATGTATAAATGTGATATATCATTTAATAGCCTGTATCATAAGCCTTCTAATGATGCCAATCTTATATTTCTATGTGAATTAGGGAATAAAATATATGTAAAATTTACGTCATGTTAGTATGAAAATACTGATTTAGGGTTGCATATTAATTTATAACTCAGCATCCCATGGTAGTCCCATCTTAAAATTCACAGTAATTATAGACTATAAACGTAAGAATAACATATAATTTTTACAATAAAAATAAAAAAGCATTTTTTGAGATATTGAAGGTCAAAGGTGAAAATGTTTGACCTTGAAATGAAAAAATTTAAAAACATGTGCATGTGATATATCATTTGAAAGCCTGCATTAAAAGCTTTCTAATGATACCAATCTTTTATCTCTGAGACAATTAGGGAACAAGATATAAGAACATTTGTAATACAAGAAATTTGAAAATTTGCACGTTTTACCTATTTTTAAAAGCAATAAATTAAAAACACGTTAAAAACACATTTATTAAAAATATAAAAAAACTTCCAAAGCTTTTCGCCTACATAAAAGAAGGCATCATAAGGGAATTTTGATGATGCCTTATTTTATGTAGGCGAAAAGCTTTGGAAGTGTTTTTATATTTTTAATAAATGTGTTTTTAATTTATTACAATAATGACACGTGTTTTTAATTTAACTCTTACCTGGAGTTTGTTTATAATATTTTTAAAGCCCTGTATATCAAAAACTAAAAGAGATATTATTTGGTATACATTCATTCCTCTGTAAGGCAAATAAATGAGCCCAATTTCATAAATATCTGAGGGGTTCAGGTTAAAAATGCCACTTTTTGTGTTGATTTGACACGGAATGACTCATGTGTGTTATAATGTAATTTTGTAAATTCCCTCCCAGCCAAAAAAACTGAGGTTTTTGACAGATATTAATTAATCTTTTTTTTTTTAGATTTTTATATTAATATGTTATATGTAATTTTGAGAATTAATTTAAATATAGTGATTAGTGAAGCAACAACACCTGCTAGTATATACTAGAGATGAGACGGGCTCAAATCTTACGCAAGTCTTCGGGCTCCGGGCGGGCTCGGATTCAAGCTAAAAGTTCCGTTTATTTTATTCTTCACTAACTGGAAAATGTAAAAAAAAAAAGAAAGAAAGAAATTTTATTCATTTTGAGAGCACCTTTAGTAATGCCATAATAATCATGATAGGTTATAAATCACAAAATAATCTTGCAAACCTTAGTAGCTTTGACTTTCCTTTTTCTAAATAGAACTTCTTTTTCAACGAGATGCATATTATGTCATAGTGTTATTCAGTAATCCTTCCCCCTTCGTTATATTGGGCCTCATTATATCAGTCATTCGGATAAATTATTTATCCCCCGATAGGCGCGTTATAAACAATGGGCTGCACTATAAATATATATTATATAAATATATACATGTATACAGAGACACAGACATTATAAATTGTTATAATAACATTTATAATTATTTAAATTGAGGATTGACAATAAGAAAATTAATTTGAAAATGAAAACTGTATTTAATTTTACTATTGTGTATGCGTTGCATAAAATACCACTTTTAATATCGGGCTCTGATCACACAGAATTTTTCGGGCTCGGGTGAGCTCAGTTCAAAAATCTTTCGGGCCCGGGCGGGCTCGGATTGCCAAAATAGAGCCCGAACTCACCTCTAGTATAAACCCTGAACCTTGAGGATGCATTGGAGTAACTGAAAGCTGTAAAACATGTGTTCAATCATTTTTGAGGAAGATTTTGTTTAGTTTAAAAATATTAGGTCTAGAAGCAAATTTTAAAATTTCAAGTGAGAAAGGGGGCTTGATGATTCCTTTCAAGACAAACACGGACACACACACACACACACACAAAAAAAAAAAATGATGCTAGAGGAAATAGGAGACCAGGGTTCTCACAAAGGGAAATTTGGATGCCAGAAATTTCACATAGTAATTTTTTAAAAAAGATATAAACCATTAGGCAAGTCTAAAATAATCAAAAAATTAGTCTAAGTTGCTAAAATAAAGCATTATTAAATTTTTCTTTTGTAAAAAACTTTTAGGCATCCAGGGGAGTGACTTTAAAATTACAAATGGGAAGTATCTCAACAGAAATATCTTCTAAAAAAAAGCTTTTTTTTTAGAATGACTTTTCTTTTTTATTATAACATACAGGGTATTTAATACCAATGCTATGGCTTTGCTTTGGGGTACAGTCGGTAACAAAAGTATCCAAACACTAGCAAAAATTCCTATGTACAAAAGGTAGAGTTAATACTGTTTTGTTAAAAAAATCCTTGTCGAATCATGTTCTTAGTCAGTCTGTGAACATGATTTAACTCGTTAGTAGTCGCTATCGACAGCGCCACCTATTACAGATTGCGAACTTTTTATTTAACTGTCACCAATAATTTTAAGAAGTGATGTGATCGACGTTAAGTTGATTTAGAGGTGTATCAATGCCACTTCTAAAAATTTTTGGTGACTATTGAATAAAAAAATCTGGAAAAACTGAAGGATGGGCGGCAAATCGACCAACTAGCGACTACTAACGGGTTAACAAGGATTTATTTAACAAAACAGTATTAACTCTACTTTTTTTTTTTGGAATTTTTGCTAGTGTTCGGACACCTTTGTTACCGACTGTATTTTTCTAAATACCCTGTAGATACATACACACAGGGTATTTTTCTAAATACCCTGTGTGTTTTTAGAAACATACACTGAACTCAAGATACTAATTAAATCTGAATATAAGAATACTAAATATTGATTAAAATATGAGTATTTTTCAGAACTATTTTATTTGCACATGTACAAGCATTAATAGAATTTCTTTGGCATAGTTGGCCAAATGTATGGAACAACTTACGTGAAAACTCCAAGCAATTGTTAAAAATAAAAAAAATACATTGTCAACGGAATGAGCTAACTTTCAGCTCCTCTAAGGAGGAGCGGCGGCAGCAAAACTAAAGGGTTTTATTCAAATTTTTATTTAATCAATGGTAGTACAGTGTACATTGTTTGTAAATAAACATCAATAAAACTCCCTAACACTTTCTTTTTTAGAAAGGAATCAAAGTTCTGTTCAATCTGGGACAACATTTTGTATTTTTATATCTGCTTGCATTTTCATATAAATAATGCAATACATCTGACTAATAGACATAAAAAAGAAATTTTAGTAACACTTCCACATGAACAGTTAAAAATTACTTAATGGAATGTTCATATTCCATCAAATATTTACTATTTTTATATTCTGATTGCAGTATGTTCTATCAAATGCAGTACTGTCATTCCTTTTTAATCCAGTAAGATTTCTCTTTAGGATTTCTTAAAAGTTGTATTTTTTTACTTATTTCCATAAAATTGCATCCAAAGCTGTGATAGTTTTCCAAAAGAAAGCAAATTATTACATCCTTCACGGCAACTTAAGGGCTCTCTTCACTCACCGCCGCCGGAAGCTGAAGCTAATGTTATTCTATGGGGAAATTTTCTTTACAAATAACTTATTAACTGATACAGATTTTTATATTCTGTTTTCACATTCTGAAAATTCCCAGCTGTTAAATTGACGGACCTTTTTTAAAAAAATATTTTTTTAATTTTTTATATTTTATTTTGAAGCTGCAAAATATGAATTTTCAATATGTGAATTTTTTTCATTTTGCAATTTCAAAATAAAATATTAATAATTAAAAAAATATATTTTTAAAAAGGGACTGTCAATGTAACAGTTGGGAATTTTCTGAATGTGAAAACAGAATTTAAAAATATGTATTAGTTAATAAGTTATTTGTAAAGAAAATTTCCCCATAGAATAACATTGGCTCGGGCTTCCGGCGACGGTGAGTGAAGAGGGCCGTTAAGAAGCATATTTCTGAAGTGAATTGCCTTAATGTTGGATAACACATCATTCCATAGATTAAATTTTAGCTGTCACATTTGGGACAAAAATCTCACATTCCTATCTTTTGATTGCAGTCTAGGAGGTTTTAGTAAAAAAATAAATGAATAAAAATATGTCAATGTACGAACAATTCCAAGGTGCGATATTCTCCAACTCACTCAGAAACAAAATGAAAATTTTCTCTAAAGAATGTGAGAACAGAAAAATATTTTGTAAAAATTCTGGATTAATGCAAATTGCTAATGATGTCTAATTTTGTAGCTCACTGTTATAATTTGAGTTTAATCCCATTTAATTGCTTAAATATGTTAATTCTTTTTTCACTGCTCATCACTGAAATAGGCAGTTATTGCATTGCAAAATGATTAAACTAACTTAAAAAAAAAAAAAAAAAAAAGCTCCAATAGAAGATAATTTACTTAATTCCAGTTTTTCTTGTTTCATTGTACAAATATAATGTATTTTTGTAGATGATGAGCAAAATACGTAATATTCTTATCCTATTTTTTAAAACTTTTAAAAATCATCCAACTTTTGTGAAGGGTCTGCTTAAATCTGCTGATTTTTGTGATAGGTGAAAGTTTTTAAATTCCAAGATTGTTGATTTTTATGAATGACTTATTTTCAAACCAAAATTTTTAATAATTTGATCTCAGAGAAGGGAGAGAATTTATCTGAATGGTAAAAATTTTATGTGAAAGAAAAAAAAAAAAAAGTAATAATAATCGTGCAAGATTCTTGTAATCTCATGCTTTAGTGGAAACCCTAAATTCTGAGTATTTTGATGCTTCATTTACGCTTCTACACATTTAAATTAAAAAATTATGAGCAAAAGTAACTGATGTTAACAGGGAACTCCATTTATTGCTTTAAAATATTTAAGTTAACACCTTACTTTGGCTTCATCATATTTGCAAGAAGCTTTTCCTGGGAGGATCCTCCCCTTTATCGATTGCAACTTGTTGAAGTGGGCCTTGGCTATTTATAGCATCATCTTGATCTTTCAGCAGGTAGTGCCACTGGGAATCGATTTTGGTTTAATGACGTAACAAAAATAGCCAACTACAACAACCCTACGTACGCACTCTTTAGAAAAACTATTGAGATAATTAAAAATCAAACTGCAATTAATGACCACGAGTCCCAGTGGCACTAAGATCAAGATAATGCTATAAATAGCCAAGGCCCACTTCAACAAGTTGCAATTGATAAAAGTTAGGATCCTCCCAGGAAAAGCTTCCTGCAAGTATGATGAAGCCAAAGTAAGGTGTTTACTTAAATATTTTTAATTAATAAGCTTCATTTTAAAATTTAAATTAAAGTTCATTTATTGCATTTCCAAACTTTATTTTTTTCAAAAGTACTTTTTCGTCACTATCTGCAAGATTTGGAAAAAACTTCATCTTTTTTGCTTTCAAACTTAGTTCATATACACACATTTACATAAAGGTTTTTAACAAAATGAATTGATACTTAGTGAAATTAACTTTATTTTGTAATATATATATAACGGCAAGATTTTTGTTTTAATGTAAACTTATTTACACATTTTAATTCATGTCTGCATCTTTCGGTATTTAGAAACATCATCATTAACCATTTATTTCGAATTAATAATTTATGCTCTGCAAAGTTTAAAAACAAGAATATTAATAAACTGATCACAGCCACTGCTAAAATGGGTTTTCCTAAAAACTTTGTATTTTCTATTTTATATCCTTAACCATGTCTCTGTCAGTACAAAAAAAAAAAAAAAAAAAAAAAAAGAAAGCTGTGTACACTCTTGTGTATATCAACAAAAAAATTATAAAATAATAAAAGACAATAAAAAAGGTGGCGGTTGGGTGGGCAGATGTTTGATTACGGAGGTGGGGTGGTGTTGTAAGGCTGGATGGTTGGGTGGGTTTGTGAAATGAAATAATAAAAAAAAAAAGTAGAAGGCTTGTTGCATTTGCTTTGTATTACTATGCATGCTTTCATTTTCCATTAAAATTTCAGTTTTTTCCTTATTGAGTTGTCAACTATATTTAATGTTCTAATTATACTGTTAATCACAATGTGATTAAACAGTTAATTTCATTGTGGCTTCATGGTTTCATTGTCGTTCATCTGCTTTGAAATTTGCATTTTTAAATCCATATGGTTCCTGTTTCTGGTTGTGGCAGGCTGGGGGAGTGTTGCCGGCATAAAACTAGTGTAACCCCACAAGCAAGTCACAAGTCTTGCCGCCTGCCTCCTTCTTCCAATCTTGTGTTTCTTGGGTTGTTTTTTCATTAATTTTGATAAGTTTATGGTTTTAAGTTAAGATTTGTTGTTTTACTTCATTGATTCGTTTGTTTTGCAGGCTGTTAATTGGTGAATCTGGTTTCTTTGCATTGGTGTATTTCGTCCACTGGTGATTTTTTTTTTTTTTTTTTTTTTTTTTTTTTGTCTTGTTGGTCATTGGTGTTTCAGTGATCTTGTATCTGTTGCTTGGCTTCTACTATGCTTAATAGATCATCTTTATTATATATATATATATATATATATATATATATATATATATATATATATATATACAGTAGAGAGCCAGAAATCCGCCCACCTAAAATCCGCACAGCTTGTCAGATACAAACAATGAAATTCACTATTAATAAATTACAAAACTGCAAATCAGATTTTTTTAAAAAATATCTTGAATACAGATTTTATGTATTGCATTTTATGATTTCAAAAAAAAAAAAAAAAAAAAAAAATAAATAAAATAAAATAAATAAATAAATAAATAATAATAAAAAAAAAAAATAATAATAATAATATGAAAGACTGCAAGAGCCAAGTTGCTGCTAATGAAATTATTGACAGTATATTAAATTCATCAAAAGAAAATAATGATTATTCATTATTGAGATATGATGATATCAATCAGGTAAATAATAACAAACTAATTTTTTAAAATGCTTTCTGATGAAGGCATAATTTATAAGGAAAGAACTCAATAAAATTTGTAGAAAAATAAATTTGTGTTATTACTACTTACAACAATAATAATAATAAAAATACATAAATAAATCATGCAGGTTCAAGTTTAGTTTAAAACTAGCTGCATGTGAACAGATTTTATCTAAATTTGACAAATATTTTTTTTCATTCATATTTATTGTTTTCATTATATATTTTTGTTAATGTTCATTATTATTCTTATGTACCTAGTAATATTCAGTGTTATTATTCACTAGTATATGTTTAGTTTGAATAATATTCTGTTTTTATTATTCAAAGTGAAAATCATTTTTTATGGGCCCCAAAATCCGCACAACCTCTGGTCCCGAACTGTGCGGATTTTTGACTCTCTACTGTATATATATATATATATATATATAAATGTTATATGGGTATTTAAAAAAATTCTGAAGTACTTATAAATCTAATTCATTTTGTAGATATCCTTTATATAAATAATGCATCTAATATCCTTTTGCTTTTGGAATCTTTTATATAAATAATATATCTAATGATCCTTTATATTATGTGTGTGCAAAGTTTGAAATCAACTGCTAAGTTTTTTCAAAATATTTTGAATAGTTGGAGGGAGAGAGAAGAAAAGAAAAGGCCCTTCTGAAAAATTTGAGTTGAAGTCTGGATATGCAATGAAGTTCAATCCTAATATCAAAATACAAGTTTGCTCATAGATTTTGAACCAAAACATAAATTGCACACAAATATGTTCAACTTTCTTTACATCTTTACTTTACACCCTGTAGAGTAAATTATGTATAGAAAAAAAATATATAGACATTGATTTCATAATGTCTTCCTCAACTAAAAAGGAAAATATGCAGAAAAAATTAATTAATGTAAATGATTAGCCTGCTACATAAAGATAAAATATTCTGTACAACATATTTATATATTTATTTAATTTTTTGCATGCATGCATACTTTGTTCGTCCAATTACAATATTGTCAGAATAATTATGAAATATGACGAAAATTCAAATTTTATTAAATACTTAATAATATTGATTTCTAAATTTCTATTTTAAGCTGAACACATGTATTTAATCCCTTCCCGCTATTTTGAACTAGACATATGTTTTAAAAAATATATATACAGTAGAGAGCCAGACTTAAAATCCGCCGACTTAAAATCCACCAAAGTCCGAAATCCGCAGATACAAACAATAAAATTTAAGTTACAAAATTGCAAATCAGAATTTTTGTAAAAGATCTCGAATGCAGATTTTGTGCTCACATTTTGTGATTACAATATGAAAAACTGCAAGAACCAAGTTGCTGATAAGGAAATTATCAGTATATTAAATTAATCTAAAGAAAATTATTATTATGATGATGATGATGATGATGATATCAATGAGGAAAACAAACTAATTTTTTTTTAAATGCTATCTGATGAAGGCATAGTTGTAAGGAAGAATTCAGTTTTTAACACAAATTTATTTTTCTAAGAATTTATGACTATTTACAATAGAAAAAAAAAAAATCTCAATGATGTATGTGCGTATGTTCAAGTGCCATTTAAAACAAACTGCATGTGAACAGATTTTCTCTAAATTTGATGAATATTTTTTCATTATATATATTATTTTACTGAAATTGTGTTATTATTCACTAGCAGTGGCATATCCAGAGAGGGGGCTGACGGGCTGCAGCCTCTCCCGAAATTTTACAGAAAGTTTTAAAATTAAAGATTAATAGTAATATGCATGATTTCTGTACAATATGTAACATTATCAAGCTTAACTCAGCCGTCCCCGAAATAAAATCCTGGATACAATAGTGTTCACTAGTATATGTTTAGTTTATTAATATTCTGATTTTATTATTCAAATTGAAAATTATTTTGTATGGGCTCCAAAATCCGCCAAATCCTAAAATCTGCACAACCTCTGGTCTCGAGCTGTGCGGATTTTTGACTCTACTGTATTTTTCTCTTTTTTTTTTTTTTTTAAATATATTTTGCTACCACATTAAAAATATTTTTTATATCTATATCAGTACATTATTTTTGATATTTTTAATTATTCTTTTACTTGTAGGCAATGAGATTTAATCCTATGTGAATTCATATTTATCAAATTTATTTAATTGCAATACACAGAAGGAAATTTTTTATATACTAATTCATTTAAATCTATCACTGTAAGTAGTAGTAAAGTATTTAATAAATTTGAATTCCATCAATATAATATCCCTTGATTTAGAATATTTAATAGCTTAACGGCTCTCTTCACTTACCGTCGCCGGGAGCCCGAGCTTATGTTATTCTATGGGGAAATTTTTTTTACAAATAACTTATTAACTAACACATATTTTTAAATTCTGTTTTCACATTCAGAAAATTCCCAATTGTTAAATTGACGGACCTTTTTTAAAAATGTATTTTTTTTAATTTTTAATATTTTATTTTGAAATTGCAAAATGAAAAAATTTCACATATTGAAAATTCGTATTTTGCAGCTTCAAAATAAAATATAAATAAATAATTTTTTTACAAGGGTCCGTCAATTTAACAGCTGGGAATTTTCAGAATATGAAAACAGAATTTAAAAATATGTATTAGTTAATAAGTTATTTGTAAAGAAAAATTTCCCATAGAATAACATTAGTTCAGCTTCCGGCGGCGGTGAGTGAAGCGAGACCTTAATGTAAAATTTCTAAAATGGAAATATTCAATATTATAAAGTAACATTTGATTTAACTTTTTATGTATGGTCACTGAGAGTCCGATTTATAAAGGAATAGTTGTTTGTGAGATATATTTCATTTTACATGCATCACACTTACTTTAATGGCTCAGTGACTTTAAATATTGCAAAAATATACTGACAGGGCTGCTACACAAATCAAGAGAAAAAATTCCCTGAGTTTTCCCTGTCTCTTTTAGAAGTAAAATAGATGACACACAATCATGCAGCATTAGAATCTAACAGGTTTACAAGTCAATTGAACATATTTAGGGTTTATTAATTTTATTAACTTACTATAGTTGGGGAAAAACCCATAATTGATTCATTATAAAGCACTAAAATTCCCTGAATTTTCCCCGTTTTTGCAATAAATTTTTAAATTCCCTGAATTTTCCTTGTTTTTAATAGATTTTTAAATTCCCCGAGTTTTCCAAGTTTTTTCTGTTTTCCAGGTACCGAAGCAACCCTGACTGTACTTATCTATGTCCCATAGTAGCAAGTGAATTTTTAAACAGGAATCATTGGCGAGTGCAACTTTACGTTATGTTAAAGCACAAAATTGTGAAGCTGCCAAACAAAATCAATGTTTCTTGATATCTGATATTTGTTTGATGCATCTTTCAATTTTTAGGCTAACCAGATTATTAATTATATTTACTTTTCTAATTTCATTTAATTTTATCTAATTTAATTTATAATTGAAATTGGTTGTTTTATTCCATGTGAATATCAACCCATTGTAAAAGTAAGATGTAAAAAAGAATTCTCAGGCAAAGATTGCAATGTGATTATTGTGCAGTTGTTGATGCAAAAGAAAAACCAAAAATTGCAGAAAGGTGAAATTACATTAGTTGCAAAACAACTAAAGGGCAACAGAATGACTATATCAAGAACTTGGAAAAGTGCTTCCAAAAACAAAAGTCAAAATAAAAATTAGGAGTAATATTTTAAATTATTGTTAATCTAGTTTTTGATAATAAATAGCACACACTATATTTTCTTTAGCTACTATTATTAAGGGACAAATTCACCAACTACTATGATTATCATGGGACAGAGGGGGTATATTATAAATTTCTTTTTGCTCAGGATTTATTAACATAGGTATGTATTAAACTTCTAGAGAAGGAACAAATTAAAATGGTATAGGACAAATGAACAGGTAATTGGTTGGCAAAAAATCCTCATAATTTTTCTTATACTGATGATTACATCTTGCATTAGCTAATTGCCATTGCCAATACCTAAAACTTCGCCCATTATTGCCATATTAATTTAACAGATAATCTCCAGATATAATCAATATAAAATAAAAACAATAAATTAGAAAAAAAATGTATGTAGCACTAGATAGCAGGTTAAACCATACTAAATCATCAGGCAAAACCAAGTAAAGTTACATAAAAAACACAACTATTTTTTTACAGAAAAGTTTTATTAAATTGCCTATTAATTTAAAATCATGCTGTTTGTTTCATAGCTTCCGTTGCAGCTATACTTGGATTATTTACAGTCTCTCCTAGTGATTCTAACAATTCCTTTCTATAGTCATCAAAGTCTCCATCAATTTCATCTATGTTTTGATTTTCTATTACCCAAAGTTGACAGTTTGTTTCTCTAATTAATCTTTCATCGTGAGTGACTATCACCACACCTACAGGAGAAAATTATATAAATGAAAGAAAATTAGTTGCACAGTATTTATAAGTAATTTGTATAATTTATATTCATACATTTGTATTAAAGACGCCAAAGAGTGGTGTTTTTTGTTCACAAACTAAAGTTTGATGGAATTGCAATAGAATCCTGGTTATCTGAAACATGGCTTAACAGAATGGTCTTTCTTTTTTATATTTTAACATTGTAAATAATATTTCTAAAGTTTTGAAGCTTTACCTAAATGACAAAATATATAAATCTGAATGACATAAACTTGATATATATATGTCTCAGAAATGAGAATTTAATGCACAGTGTATGATGTAAATATCAAATGCAAAGAATTAACAAATATAAACACGATTTGCTGACAAAATTGTCTGATTAATTAACAAAATAAACAGTTGTTTTTCATTGCTGGTCAATTTGGAATTGTTTGAAAGCAGCCTTATCATGCCAACTTTTAAATAAGAGCACAGTGCTGCAGTATACAGAGTGCTTAATCTAAACTTTTTGTAGCTTGCGTACCTGATATACTGGAATTCAGTGTTGAAATTCCCTTCGATAGCATATATATATATATATATTGAAGACCTTGTCAAACATTGCATTAGATGAAACCAATTATCAAATGAAGAACATATATATATATATTTGTGTGTGTGTTTCTGTTTCTATGAATTGATTACCTCCCTGTTATAAAAAATTTTCTAAGGAATCTTGATTAATTGTACAGGTTTCGGTCCCAAACTTTTTGAATAGCTGTGATTTATACTGTACACATAGGTGCCAACTTTTCCATTTTTGGCAGTAGTTTTTCAGTTTTTAAGTTAATCTTCTGGCTTCCGATTTTTAATTGATTTCTTCCAATTTTAAAACAGTCACAAATATTGTTCATTAATGAAAAGAAACCCCATTAGCAATAGGCAATCAAAACAATCCACAGAAGCCTTCATTTCCCAATCTGTCTCCATCCACAAAATAAATGTCAATATTCATTTTAACCTTACTTTAGCAGATTCTAGAACCTATCACGAAATAAAATTGTTCAACATTTCGTACTTGTATATATTTTTACCCCCTATCTCCTTATCTTCAATTAACGATTAGCAATTCTACAGAAAACATTTGTTTACCAATCTTTCTTCATCCATAACATAAAAGTCAATATTCATTTTAAACATGCTTTATTACATTTTAAAACCTATAAAGATGTAGAATTATTTAATATTTCTCACTCCTGTAATTAGTTTTTTTATTTCCCCTCCTTCATCTCCATCTAGCAATTGATCAAACGTCCTCCGATGCTCAAACTTTTCTCTATCTACAACAAAAGGACCAATGTTCATAATAAAATTGTTTTATTAGATTCTGAAACCAATAAAATGATAGAAGTGCTCAGTATTTTTCAAATATGTGTTTATTTTAAGGTTTTAAGATTGATTTTGTTGAATCTATTTGTTTTCTTCTCAATAAGTTTAAAATGCATACTATATCACCAAACATAGACCTTATGCAAGATATATAATATCAGTAGCTGAAAATATAAGGTGGACGTGTACAATGTGAATTTCCAATACATTAGTATGATTTATTTATTTTTTCTTTCTCTCATTATGTTTCAAACTTTTTAAAGAAATGTTTAAGGATTTTATTTTTATTATTATTAATATTATTATCACCATTACTTTATTAAGTTTAAACTTACTATATAATATACTAGCAGGCTTTACCCGCTTCGCTGGACACTATATTTAAATGATTTCTTTGTAACTGAATATATTTCGATTGGCGACTATTTTCGTCACAGCTTTAGTATGGGACCTCCTTGGCAATATCAAACATTTTTTGAACTTCTTGAATCTGTACAAAAAAACTATTATTAAAACAAATATTTTCGAAAATAGTCCAATAGCTGGTGTTAATTCTTCGAATATTCTGGAAACAGTTGAGCTGTTACTCCTACAGTATAAGTCATTATTCGATGAATGTTCTGGGACAGTCTAAAAAATAGTCACTTGTTCCACAGGAGTAAAGCAAATAACATCAACTACACCAGAGCAAAAATTTTCACTCACTCACGAAAAATGTCCAGTTGCTTAGAGCTCAATCCCTAAAGTGCAATGACTCAGAATAGGTCTCTGGATCGCAGTGACTACATACTCTTTCGCAAAAATCAACTCACACCTACTTATAACTTTTGGCGATGGGGCTTGGAGATGACTCCATCGAGAATCCCGTGGTAAGCTCAAGGTCTACGTTCCCGTGTGTCGGAGAGCTTCGAAACATCGGGAACCCTAAACTATCATTTTTCACCAAATTTGGTAGCCCACTCGCCAAGTTTGACTCCAAGACTATACTTTCTATTAAACATATCTTTATTTAGTTATTTAAATATTAATTTGAATAAATCAAATATTTCTGCCCGACAGCGTGCAAGTGCAGTCACACACAGCAGCTCATTTATTTGTATGTTAAATTAGCGTAGTGAATGGTATATAAAAAAATAAATAAACATTATCGTGCTACACAACTTTATTAATTTTACATTTTTCTTGAACTACCTAGATTAAAATCGCTGTTGCTAAATTAAACCTCTTATATTTTTCTTGAAATACCTAGATTAAAATCGCTGTTGCTAAATTAAACCTCTTATATTTTCCTTGAAATACCTAGATTAAAATCGCTGTTGCTAAATTAAACCTCTTGGCGAAAAATGTTCGGTGTACTTCAACGCAACAATTTAAAAAATCACCCAGGAGGATCTATAAATAAAACTGATTTTAGTACAACACACATTAGCATCGTAAACTATATTAGAACTTTGTAAAAGAAATTTTAAATTTAAAATGACGTCAATTTTTGTGAGATGCATAATTTATTTATTTATTTTATTTTTTATTGTTCACGTTTAGATAAATGTATTTATTTTCCTGTTGGAAAAAAAAAATAAACTCGACAATAATTAAATTATGGATATTTAAATTTAATTTTGGTTAAAATTTAAATGGCTAATTTTTTGCTATTATTAGCTTACAAAATTGCTATTTTATGCATAAACATAACAAAAAAAAGTTTTTTTTCGGAATAAAAGGCAGCCAACTTTCTAAGATAGGGTATAAGCTATCTCCATAACAATTTTATCGAAATCCATCGAGCAGTTTTAGCGTGAAACTCAGTCAAATAAACGGACATTCACATTTATAATATATATAAGATTTCGCATTAAAAATCAAATTTATCTTAAAGAAGTTTTAAAACATAGTAGTTTTTAAATTTCATTATTCGGAGTAGACTCCTTTTTTCTTCCTATTTTCAAGCACAAATCTTCCATTTTTTAAAGCTGCAAGGTTGGCAGCTATGTGTATATAATTATTTACTTAATTTATTGGGGAAAAAAAAGACACAAAGTGCAATTAAGGAGCAAACATTCAAATCATATTTTCTCCTTCAGATACATTTTTCAGAAAGAACAAAAAAGTAATAAAATAAAAAATAACTGAACTTAAACCCCAATTATCATTTGTTTAGATGTATTGCTAATTACTAGGAAGATATGTTGACATAGCTCAAAAGATGTGTAGACATACTATTATATGTAGAATTGAAAGAAAAACCACTAGCTCAATTCTTTTTATTTTTGGAGAAAACAGTTTGAATGTTTGCATCTCAATTGTTTTGGCCATCAATATCATATTTTTTCTTTCAGTAAAAGTATAGAGTTGTTTAATTTAAGTAAAACAGAAAAATTATACTATCTTTTAATATAAATCAGAAAAATAACAATTTTTATACTTATTCTTTTTCTAAAAGCTTTCTGTAACATGATATTTTAACATGACATTAAATAATGAGCATTTTGTAATACAGTAAAGTACTGTCTACACATCTTTCAAGGGACTGACATAAAAGGATGTGTAATCGAAATTTAAATCTGAATGAATCAAAGTATTTTTTAATGACACTGAAGTAAAATTTATGTGAAAATGCTAAATAAAGTTTCTTAAGATAGTAAATAGTTTATTATACTTTTTTTTTTCAATAATAATTAAATTTAAAAAAGATAAAAATTAAGAAAAAAATCATACCATTTGTGCATGATTTGGGTGCTAATCTATACCTCTACTACTATATATCGAATATCTTGAGCATTGTATAATATTTCTTAAGAATTTTATGAACACATCTCGAGTATTAATTTTATATATTGTGTATCTTTAATAATAAGCATTATACGATTTATGTTCATACAGCTAGTTATTTAATTTAATTATATTAAAAAATCTTTAATATTCATCTGACGTGCCGATTGTCTGAGAGTATTAAAAATTGCACCATCAATTCAATTGATTGATCAGTAGTCTTCTATTTTTCCAGTGTTCCATCATTTGAGATGCTATCTAGAAAAATTCCTCTTATTTAGAACAGAAAATAATGACTGTCCAAGAAAATTAGAGAATTATAGAAAAGTGGAAAAGACTATAACAAATACTGAGCAGCGTAGAAACAAAGAATTTTTGCATTAAAATGTACAGGAGCGAATCTGGATTCACTAAAAGGAGATATAAATATAAAAGATGTATAAATGATGTTTTACTGTATATATATATTTGGATATACACAATTACTAAATTTATCCACTGTAGTTGTTAAATAATGCTTAATTATCACCATTAATTCTATTGCTAAATAATTTTTGAAGAAAAATGTTTATTCTCACCTCCTTCATACTCATTCAAGGCTTCAGCTAAGGCATCTATGGACTCAATATCTAAATTATTTGTAGGTTCATCCTAAAGTATATACATATGATCAGAATTACAATTTAGCTTACATTAAGATAAAAACATAGGTATGATTAAAAAGAAAAAAGTAGGAAATATACCAATATTAGGACATCGGGAGCCCTGAGGGCTAATTCTGCTAAGGCTACTCTAGCTTTCTGCCCACCCGATAAGTCTCTATTTTTTATTGTATGTGCATGGCTAACGAGTCCATAACTTCCCAACTGTTTACGTGCATCTTGATATTGAAGATTAAATAGCCTCTGAAAAGAAGAACAAAAAAGTGAATATATTTATTTAAATATGAAAATGTATAGATTTAAAGATTTATTTTCCTTCATCATACAGAATTAAAAAAAAAAAAAAAAAAAAAAACCTTGACACCACCGCAAAACTTTCTTGTCAATTTTGTACCCTACTGACAACATACGAAAAAATTCCCAGTATTATTTACTTACTTGTTAAAAATGCAAAAAATCAGTAGCTTTATTTCAAAGGATCATAGATTTTGGGTTAAACCATTTATTTCAACGGTATTTACAGGTTCTTTTAAAAATAATCAATTTTGAAAAACTACTATTTTAACATCTAAATGTAGGGATGTAACAGATAGTGATTTTGCCAGATATCGAATATCCAGAACTCTATTGCCTGCTAGATGAGGCTATGCGATATCTGACATCATCCCTATTTTTTTAAATCATTAAATTGACCATTTTTAGAAGGAAAAATATTTATCCAAGTGTTTTAGGTTGATTTCTTTAGAAATCGACCTATTGCAATCACTTCGTTTATCTATCTATCTATCTATCTATCTATCTATAATGAAAATTTTGTCATCACGATAACTCCCGAAATAATACTCAAAATCGAACCAAATTTGGACAGTGAACTAATCTTATAAATATCTTGGATGAGTTCGTTAACCAAGTTGCTCCGACTTTTTGTTTTCAAGTGGCAGCCACTTGAAAATTTCAAACCGACATTGTAAAAAGCATATTTAAAGCAAGATTTGCTTGAATTTTGTTGTAAATACAGGTCACATGAGAGTCTCAATGATGTTTATTAATGAAGTTTATCCGCCATTTTCAATAAAGTGGCAGATATTTTAAGTTAAGCGGGACCACTTGAAATCAGGCTACCACTTGAAAATTTAAAATCCCTATAACTTCCGAAATAATACTCCAAATCGAACCAAATTTAAACAGTGTCTTAACTTATCTTATAAATATCTTAGATGAGTTTGTTAACCAAGTTGCTCCGTCATTTTGTTTTCAAGTGGAGACCACTTGAAAATTTCAAATTCAAATTGTAAAAAGCGTATTCCGATTTTTTTTTAATTTTGATGTATACATAGATTACACAAGTGTCTCAAATAACTTTATTAATGAACTTTTTCATCTATTTTTAATAAAGTGGCGGATATCTTAAGTTAAGCGGGACCACTTGAAATTAGGCCACCACTTGAAAATTTAAAACCATGACAACTTCCGAAATAATACTCCAAATGGTACCAAATTTGAACAGTGTCTTAACTTATGTTATAAATATCTTAGATGAGTTTGTTAACCAAGTTGCTCCGCCATTTTGTTTTCAAGTGGAGACCACTTGAAAATTTCAAATTTAAATTGTAAAAAGCGTATTCCGAAATTGTTTGAATTTTGATGTAAAGAGAGTTTTGATCACAGACCACATAAGGATCTCAATGAAGTTTATTAATAAACTATATCCGCCATTTTTAATAAAGTGGCAGATATCTTAAGTTAAGCGGGACCACTTGAAATCAGGCTACCACTTGAAAATTTTAAATCCCTATAACTTCCGAAAGAATACTCCAAATCGAACCAAATTTGAATAGTGTCTTAACTTATTTTATAAATATCTTGGATGAGCTTGTTAAGCAAGTTGCTCCGCCATTTTGTTTTCAAGTGGAGACCACTTGATAATTTCAAATTCAAATTGTAAAAAGCGTATTGCGATTTTTTTAAAATTTTGATGTATACATAGATTACACAAGTGTCTCAAATAACTTTATTAATGAACTTTATCCGCCATTTTTAATAAAGTGGTGGATATCTTAAGTTAAGCGGGACCACTTGAAATCAGGCCACCACTTGAAAATTTAAAACCATGATAACTTCCGAAATAATACTCCAAATGGAACCAAATTTGAACAGTGTCTTAACTTATCTTATAAATATCTTAGATGAGTTTGTTAACCAAGTTGCTCCGCCATTTTGTTTTCAAGTGGAGACAACTTGAAAATTTCAAATTTAAATTGTAAAAAGCGTTATCCGAAACTGTTTGAATTTTGATGTAAATACAGACCACATAAGGATCTCAATGAAGTTTATTAATAAACTATATCCGCCATTTTTAATAAAGTGGCAGATATCTTAAGTTAAGCGGGGTCACTTGAAATCAGGCTCCCACTTGAAAGTTTAAAATCACGATAACTTTTGAAATAATACTTCAAATCGAACCAAATTTTGACAGTGATATTATCTTATAATTATCTTGAATGTTTTCACTAGGCAACTTGTCCCGACATCTTGTGCCTAAGTTCCAGCCACTTGAAATCACACTGCCACTTGAAAATATGCCATCACGATAACTTTTAAAATATTAAACTGTTTCAAATAAAAGCTGGTCAGTGAATTTTTGGTTCAAATATCTAGGATAAGTTCACTTGATGACTTGATCTGCAATTTTATTTTCAAGTGGCGGCCACTTGAAAATATGTCATTATGGTAACTTTAGTAAGACAGAATCAATTCGCTTCAAATTTGGGTAGTGGATTTATCATTCAAATATCTCAGATAAGTTCGCTAGGCATCTCACTCCACTTTTTTTTTACAAGTGGTGCCACCTGAAAATTTCTTATGATTATAATTTTTGAAATTCTGATTTAATTTAAACTAGAACTGGACAATGAACTTATCGTACAAATATACTGGATGATTTCGATGGGCAAGTTGTTTTGCTATTTTGTTTTACAAGTCGCAGCCACTTAGACTGCCACTTGAAAATTTGCCATAATAATAACTTTTTAAACACGGCACTGATTTAAACCACAGTTGGACAGTAACCTATGCTTCAAATATCTTCGATGTGTTTGCTGGAACTTTAGAAATACTTAATCAATTCAAATCAAAGTTGAAAAATGGATTTATCATTCAAACCACAAAAATTTAGAAAATTCACGCAACTCATGAACCAATCACGTTATTGCGTCCATCTTTGGTATATCGATAATAAGTATTTTCTCGCCAAAAGTCGCTAAATTTGGCGCCAAATCCATTACATGCGTTACTGGATCTTTTTAATGCGTTTTTAAGGTAAAATTAGACTATTTTAATGCTAAAACAAACTAGAAATGCAGGAAACTAACATTTTATCAACTGACTAAGCCTCTTTGTACCATTTCTACAAAAAAAAAAAAAAAAAAAAAAAAAATTTTTAAATTTGCAACGATATCTTAGATGAGCAACTTTCTCTGCCATTTTTATCGAAGTGGCAGCCACTTAATTTTTCAACACAATGACTTTTGAGATTTTGAATTAATTCGAACTACGTATGTAGAGTAGACTTATCTCACAAATGCATTTCATATATTTGTCAACTTAACCCACCATTTTTTTTTCCTAGCGCCGGCCACTTGAAAATTTTAAATTCACATAAAAGTGTATTTATGAACCGATTTGCTTAAAACTCCATATGTGCATAGACTACATCAATATTTCTACAAAGTGCATTAATAATTTGTAGCCGCCATTTTGAAACAAAATGACGGCTACTTGATAAGGAAAACGAAATCAACCTACCCTTCCGAAAATGCCGGAAGGTCTTTTTTTTTTTTTTTTTGGTTCCTTAGTCAAAATAACATTTATTACTCTTGTGTTATAAAACCAAGCGTCCTGTCTCAATATTCAAATATTAAGATTGTTTGAATTCCATTAATTGGTTTATGAAATACAGGATCCAGAAAATTTTAGTAACACAACACAAACATTTTTTAAAAATGACCAAATCTTGTTGAAGACATTTTTAAAACATTTAAAATCTATTGAAAACCTGTTTGAAAATTTTCCCAGATCCAATCTTTTATTTCATACATATATATAAAGTTACAGTAAGGCAACAAAGTTTCAGTGAATGAAATAAGTTTAAGAAAATGTGCTCGTAAGAATTCCAATTAAAGTGATTAAGGATTTCAGTACTGTAATTGTTATTCAAATCACTAAAAATGCAAAGAGTCAAAAACTCTTTATGATTCTAAATGCCAGTTTTGTTAAATTTGGTGTAGTGCTGGTATCTACCAAACAGAGAAGGAATAAAAAATTAAAAATTTATTGAAACAAGGAAAAAATAATGGACATTTTTGCTTGAAATGTGTGACTGCTGTGCAAAATTAATGAATATTAAAGCAGGGTTCATACTCAAATACAAGAATAAAGTCCCCTAAGTTTTCCACACAGTTTTCTATTGGCAATATATTTAGTAATTAGATAGTAGGCACCTGTAAAGATAAAATTGGGCAAGATCGATAGATGAATATCAAATTGATATCATTAATTTCATATCCTTTGTTCCCTTTTAAGACACAATGATTTAATTATTAGTACTTTTTCGTTGCATAATTGGCAAAAAATTTACATTAGCTCTCATTTCACAACTGCAAAGAAGGGAATATTTCTTTTTCTAGATTTTTATAATTAATTTTTGCAAAATTTTAATGAAATTATTATTTTCCATGAGTTTTCCCTAAGTTTATTTTCACCAAAATTCAAATTCCCTGTCCCTGAGTATTTCAAGTTTTCCCTGATATGTATGAACTCTGTATCTGTAGAAAGTTAAACTTTTTGACCGTCGCTGTTGGATATATCCATTCACTAAGCTATTGTATGTTTTCTTCTTTTCTTACACTTAAAATTGAAAATTACAGATTTTTATCTTGATTTTAAAATATGAAAGTCATTTATAATATTCATAAGGAATTTGAAAAAAAAAAAAAAAAAGAAAGAAAGAAAAAAAGCTGGTTGTCACAAAAAAAAAAAAAAAAAAAAAAAAAAAATCCCTCTTTACCCTTTTTTTTTTAATTTACTTGAATATAGAAATTAAAAGTCTATGTATAAAAACCAAATATTTACTAGTCTAGAATGATATATCAGGAAAACTTGTTTAAATTTAACATCATGAAACCGGCTTTTTTATTTTCACAAATACATACGCCATTTGCATTGATACATCACTACACGGGCCAACAATTCAGTAAAAAGTTGCTAAGCATGTATAAACAGGAGCAGTGTAAACCAATTCCCAAAAACGGTGCACTAATTTAACACTGAGTTGTGAAACATGCATGAAGAAAAGTGGTGTATTCATTGAACACAGTGTCTCAAAACATAGTGAGAGGAGCGAGAATCAAAATGTTGCAAGTTAGACTACATCAAGAGTGGAACAGGAGCTGATTCTAGGACCAACTTTTTAACCAAAATATTGAAATTGAAAAAAATAAATAAATAAATAAAAATGTCGAGTTTTCGTAAAGTTGAAAACATAGTTGTCAGTTAAAATATATTGGTCGCCAATGACAACTAGGTAACTGTATTTCATGAGCCCTAGTCATAAGGTTTATTCTGAAATACTTGGTTATATTTCTTTTATCTTGTGTTAAAAGTCATCATTTTATGCACTGTAAAATCAATACAGTGAAAAGAACATTAAAAATTTGACCTCTCTCAAAGTGATCAGCGGGTTAACATAACTGTGAAATATATTATTTAAATTTATATTGAATTATTGTTAATAAACTTAAAATATAAATCAAAGTTAAAGGCATTTTAACATATCCAAAATGATAATTATTTTATAAAAAACTCACTTGAAGATATTCAACAGGAGATTCATCTAGATTCAATTGTTCACCAGAATGCTGATCAAATTTACCAATCCTCTGAAAAGTAAAAAAAGAAAAGAATTGTAAATGCATATGACACAACACTAGGGAGGGAAAAAAAAATCTTAAAAGTGACTCATTTAATGACAAAAGAATATTTACCAATCTATGATTCTGTCTTTGTTCCCCAGAGCACTAAAAAAAAAAAAAAAAAAATTAAATAAATAAAATTAATTAATTATTCTAATATAAGTATAATTTACCTTCAGTATCAGTATACACAAAGCTTATCAAACCTAAGCATCTAACTATATGATCAACAGGAAATAATATTTGAAGAAAATTATTTAAAAACTAGCAAGCCCATGCAAAATTTTTGCACTTTATTTATTTCTTCATTACCTTTAAAATTTAAAATTATTATAATTATTTTATTTTAAAATCATAAAAACATCATTTTTTTTATATGCATAAGCAATTTTAATATTTAATATTTTTTTATTTTTCCCGTGAAAGCACGTTTAATTTTATACTGATAAAAATAAATCACTCGTAAATTTTTTTGGCAACAATTAAAAATTTAAATGCCTAATTTTACTGCTATTACCAGATTATTATTTTCATATTTTAATTAATTTAAAAAAATCTAATCAAAAATTCGTTACAAATAAAGTACCAAATGAAATGGGCAATTTTTCTGAATTATAGCTTATTCCAGCTTATCAACTGGACAATTAGATTTTTTAAAATTACCTAAAGTATGAAAACTAGGTGGCAACTTGCATCCACACACAGACAGAGTCTAAGGAAATCTCTCAGCCATTTACAAATATAGACATATATGGTACAGAATCTAAGCCATTACCTGCCAACCACCAGACCATTTATTTTTATTTTTTACTTATTTAAATACTTAGGCTTTCTTAATAATAAAGTTTTTTAATCTTAATTCAGACATAATGTCACGGTTCCTATAATCACATTCATTTATCTGTTTCATTTCTTTCAATGAATTTAAAACACAGAAGAAAAGATAGCAGGTAAGCTTTAATACAAAACACCCATTGGCGATTCATTACGTAATGAAGCATTTGGATATCAACACTTCTAACTGGTAACTCATACCTGCAAACTTGTAAAAATTCCAAGGAGTAAAACAGCGTGCAAAAAAAAAAAATAAAATAAAATAAAATAAAATAAAAAAATAAAATAAAAATTTGCATTCTCCCCCTTCCACCCCCCGCACACACACACACACAAAAAAAAAAAACTGAACACATATGGAATTTTTTCTGTATTTGCAATACAAGATTTAAAAAGTGGTTACAAAAAATTATAGATTCTTAAACATTAGGAAATTTCTAACCTTCACTAAAAATTATCGCACATTGGAGGAAAAAAGTTTCTTTATGATTTTGTTACCATTTTGTACTTGGTGGGTTGTTTGTTTAGAAATAGAAGAAGATAAAGATTTTGTTAAAAAAAAAAGGGGGGGCAGTAGACCCTGCCTACATATTTCCAATTTAGTCCACAGGCATAAATAGAAAACAAAAGAAAATGATAGAAAATTTAATATTTCTTACAAAAACACTGCATATGGTTAATAAGCTTAATAAAAGGCCTTGACATAGTCCAGATGCAGAAGAAGGAGTGATAATTATTTCAAGAGGGCAGATAAATTTGTATTTTTATCTACTAGATTTTTAAATCATAAAATCACGCGAGAAGAGAAACTATAGATCCAAAAGTGAAAAGGAACTATTAAAATTAACATAAAATACAATAAATTATTTTCTAAGTATGAATTGTGCATGGGAGAAATACACAGAGAAAAATAATTTTTTTAATAATTATTTTCAATAAAACGATCACAAAATTAATCTCCATGAGTAGAACTAATTATTCACAATCATTGTGTAAAATTAAATTATCCTAGAACAACATGTACATCACACTGACAGATTTTAAATAAATGTCATACTGAAGAGAATACAGTATTTCAGATATGACAAAAAAAAAAAATAAATAAATAAAAAAAAAAAAAGTAATACTTAGCAAATACAAAGAAATAATAATGAACAAGTAAATAAAAAATTTTACATAAAATATGCATAAATGCATAAGAACAGACAATTTAAAACTAATGGAAATAAATAAAAATAACACAAAATAAAGTTTGACAAAATTAATAAATATGCATATAAATACATACAGGAGATATTTCTCCAGTGAGAAGTCTTAAAAAAGTAGTTTTTCCGACACCATTTGGACCAACTATAGCCACTGCAATAAAAATGAATGTATTGAGATGTGTTATTTCTTATACAAAATTACAAATATTAATTAAAGAAATCATTACTCAAAAGTATGCTTATAGAAAAAAGAAAAATCAAAATTGAAAAAGTTTTTTTTTTTTTTTTTAATCATGATTTTAATTACATGATAAAAAAAAAAAAAAATATTTGATAAAGCTATCAGATGTTTGAGTTAAATGCTTAGCATTAGATTAATTAAATAATATTCAAATATTTCTACTCATAAAACTTATGTTATACATTTTTATTTATTAATTTTTTTTTTTTTTTTTTTTCGTTTTGGTATGAGAAGCAAAGTTTTAACCAATTTTCAAAAAATATTTTAAAATTATGATAAAAAGCATAACAAGTTATATAAAAATAGTTAAATGCATTTATAAGTATTATCAAACATTATACACATACCTCTTGAAGACATATCAATACCAAAATCAACATTTTTGAAAAGAGGTGGTTGCCCCGGATATGCAAAGTATACATCTGTAAATATAAAGATGCAGGAATGAACAATATAAAAATACAGAGTAGAAAACATAACTTTACATTCAAGAAAAAAAAAGTTCAGAATAAAATAGACAGAAAATTATTAAATATTTTGATTTCCAGTCTGCAGTTTGTTGCAGAGAATAATCTATAGAGCTTTCTAATAAGTGTTTAAAAAACTCACAGTAGCTGTTCATATTTATACTCAAGTAATAAAAAAATTTCTGCATGATTTTCAGAATTTTAAAAACTTTGATAATTATATGGACAAGCACAAAAATAATTAATAAGCTGTGCAAACATCATAAATTGCGAAAAAAATTCTGAAATGTTTGGGGTCGAAATAACACAATGACCCATTTTCAGGTGAACAAATCAGGTACAAGTGCAGCAAACACGTTTTTTGTCATTTAGAGTGTTTACATACAAAGTAGTTTCTGTATTACTTTTCAACCCCAGTGCTCAGTGCAATTTATAACTGCAGACATGACATTTAAAATTGCTCGTAATGTTGACTCAAAAAACAGTTTAAAATTTTTCATCTACAAAAAATAAGTGGGCATTGTAATTTTGCAAAGTGATCAAAATACGCAAAATGTTAATAGCGGCCTTTTTTAATACAAAGTGTTTTAAAAAAGGCTGCACTAGTAAAAATTTCTTCCCATAACATTTTACAGTTAAATTAAAAAAAAAATTTATACAACTTCTGTAGACAAATTTAGTTAATCAGACAGTATTTATTTTTAACATAACATCATTACAAAAAAAAAAAAAAAAAAAAAAAAAAAAATTAAAACTGTATGAATTCTTCTTAACCATTTTATTGCTAAAGCACTTTCAAAGACCCAACCTTAAATTGCTAGCAGTTTTAAAGGCCTCAATAAAAGTTTTTCCGGTGTAAATATTTAATTTTCGCTTTGTAAAAAATTCGATACCCAATCATGCCTAAGTGGAAAACCACGCCGTGCAGTAAAAAAAAAAAAAAAAAAAAAAAAAAAATCTGAGTAAGCAGCAGTCGAAAAGGCATATATAAGTGTGTATTTCTATGCATAAATCCTTTACCCTCGATAGCGCTTTCTACAGAAATAAAATATGAAATTTTCTAATGATCTATAAAAACACACCTAATTAATGAAAACCAATCCTTACTGTAGTGTATGTAAAAGGCAAATTTAAGAATCATTAAAGGATGAATAAAAACAAAAAACGTGTTTTACCATTAATAATTGTTCACACATAACGTTTTACAAAAATTTAAGAGCAGCGAAAAAGTCAAAATTTAATATAGTTTTCCAAATGTACAATTCAGCGTAGTGAAGGGTGTATATTTTGATAAGATTTTATCGAGACTCCGCCCATTTTTTTTCTTTTTCCAACTTATTTCACAAATATAAGGATATATATTTTAATAATGATGAAATGAGCGTCATAATAATTTATGCGTCGAAAATCACGTTAGATATTTCTCTTTTGAAGAACTACATTTAATTGGTTTCAATGATCAGACTACTAACGTCGTCTTCTGTTGATATTTTTTTAGTATAAAAAAAAATATATATATATTAAATAAAACACAATCACTCATACAATTATCAGTTAATTTATTAATTCTTTTTGTGTTTTACAAAGAAATAATGAAAAAAAAAAAAAAAAAAAAAAAAAGAACTTTATAAAATAAATACTTTTTTTTTTTTTTTTACTTTTTGTAAAAGAAAATATGAAAGAAAAATGATGAAAAGATTATGTTAACAATTGTATTTTCCTGCAGAAAGGCCATGTAGCCTTTTCTTACAGCGAGCGCAGATGGGGTTGGAACGCTTTATCTCACTCTGCTTATTACTGCAGACCACACATTGATGTAAATTTCGTTACTTTCTTCATTATTTGCTTCGAATGTCTCATCCTCCTTTGTACCATTATGCACCGAATCACCGTCCAAAATAATGTTGCGACGTAACATAACCAACTGTTTCACATTATCTAAAAGTTCCGATTGACCGATTGATTTTTTTAAAGTAAAGGTTAAATAAAAATTTCGGTGTTACCTTAATTACATCTCTCAAAGCGCAATAGCGCTGCTTTGCAGTTTTCGAGACTAAACATTGCAGCACTATCGCGCTGCTTAGCAGCCAAACGGTTAATAAAATATTGAAAATGTGCACAGAGATCATATATCAAAATAGAAATGTAATTACAATAACTTAATAAAAAGGATTTCTATCAACTTTAAGTAAACACCTTATAAATTTCATCCTTTTGGAAAGTGTGAATATATTTTGATTGCCTTCGCAATCATCTTCAGCACACATTAGCGACACTATCATTCACTGGTTTATTTTCATTCTTCTTTCTTTCACAGATCCTCTTCATTTTGCTTTGTTTTCATTAACAGGTGTTGCCATTCATTGGGAATAACACTGTGCTCTCGGTCATTTATGGCAGTGTTAGTGGTTATGATTTCAATAGCTTCATGTTTAAGGGCAAACTGGTAGTTATTATAGGGCATAAATTTTTTGAATGTTAAAGGTTATTAGGTTAATCAGATTATTTCTATGAGCAGTGGATAAGGCGGTACATAATTTATTAAACTATTCATGACTAAAAGATCCATTAAAGAACACGAAAAAGAACATTTATCCAATTTAAAGCTTAATAAATTATTTACCGCCTTATCCAGTGCTCATAAAAATAATCCGATTAACCTAATAACCTTTAACGTCCAAAAAAATTCATGCCCTATAATAACCACCAGTTTGCCCTTAAACATGAAGCCATTGAATTTATAACTACTAACTGCAGTAAATGACCGAGAGCATAGCATTATTCCAATGAATGGCAACACATGTTAATGAAAACAAAGCGAAATAAAGAGGATCGGCGAAAGAAAGAAGAATGAAAATAAACCAGTAAAGGACAGTGTCGCTAATGTGCGCTGAAGATGATTGCGAAGGCAATCAAAATATATTCACACTTTCCAAAAGGATGAAATTTATAAGGTATTTATTTTATTTAAAATTGACAGAAATGTAAATTTGTGACACTTTATAACATAAAACGCATAATAACTAAGAACATTAAAAACCATTTTTGTGTTTCTTGATCCAATCAAATCCTTTATTTTTAAGATATTTTCAAATTAATTTATTTTTTATTACATTTGCCACCTTTTATTTGAAAAATAAGTAAAAAGTATGTTATTATATATGTGGTTATTTTCAAATTTATCACATTTTTTCAGAATGGCATTCTAACAAATTAAAATTCAAAACAAAGTTCCATTGATTTACGTTTCTTAAATCACAAATATGGATGCTTAGTAAAACCCACAAGTAATGCGGAAAGAGATGGAACACAAAACTGAGGATAACCAAGTGGTAATAAGTGAGCATAACCAATCAAATCCCTATAATGATCTATAATAACATGCACTACCTGTTTGGATGAAAGAAAGTTAATTATACATGGTGTGGTATACCATATATGGTGTGTAAAATCTGTGATAGATCAAGTCAAAGTACAATTGATAACTCATAATTTTATATTAAAATTTTCTCAAAGTATATAAAAATATTCATAATATTATCTCACCCTTCCTGAAAGAAAAAAAAATAAAATACAGCTTGGGCATTTTAGCTAAAATGCTAAAGAACATTTTTTGACAGGTTAAACAACATTGCTTAGCTCACCAATTCTGAAATCACAGCAGTTGCAAAAATAATGTACATTCTCTGTTGTCTTCCTGGATTATAACTAATTTGAAATAAGGATGCTTGAAACAGATTAATTAAGAATCGTTATTCTGTCCAGAGACTGTATGTTATACAATACATATTTATATACATATGTATTTAAAATAAAATCACCTACTATTTCATTGGCTTAAACATTTGCAGTAATTTGATTAAATACTGAAAACAGGGCTCAGATATATATAGGGATTTTTATTAAAAAAAAATTTTGTTAGAGTCCTTTTTATAAATTTGAATAATGAAATAAATTTTGTTATGGAGCAGCTGAATGACCTAATTTTTTTTCCTGAATTAATCCCTGAGAATAACCCTTAAAACGTGCCAGATACAATGCCAGATTTTCCTTAATTAAAACATTTATTTTAATTAAAGAAAAAGATCCTAAAAAATGCAGAAAATAATACTCACTATGTAGACCTAAAATAGGTGGATTAAGAGGAGGGGGATTTGGAAAATGGAATTTAACTAAGTATTCTTTAGGTCTCTTAATTAGCTCAGTTGGACCAGCATCTGGATCATTTTGTTTTTTGGCTTGGTTTTTTTGCTGTTTTCTAGTCAATGCTTCTTTTGTTGCTTTTTCCTGAAAAGAAGAAACAAAGAAAAAAGTCATGCACAGATAGTTAATATTAAAAAAAAATGTAATAAAATACATATAAAACAATAAAATTTTCAAAAACATGAAAAAAGATGTCTTTGTGCAAAGAAAAAGTACACTAGATAAAGAGCTACAAATATATTGCACAAATAAAATTGTTTTTTACGTTGCACTAGTGCTATGCTACAGGCATCTGGTGATGGTCTAGGACACGCCCTTAAAAGAGGTTTGGAGGCATGCTATACAATTTTGATCACCCAAAGGGAGCATGGCTCTCCCACTTCAGTTACCTTCATAGGCACAAATAAAGGTTAAAAATTGAATACAGCTGTTTTGGATTTAACTTGGAGATCTTTCTTCAGTGCAGAATGCGGTAGTTTGAAAATTACTATGTAAAAGTTTCACTCTAAAGTTATATATATAAACAGAAAAAGAAAGAATAATAGTGAAAATAATTAATGATAATCAAATATTTATAGGTGATCTATTTTTTCCTCCAGAAATAGACCTAATAAGGACCTTGAAATTTATTTTGGTGACAAAGGAAACATTGCATATTTATTATTCAAATGCAATACTTTGTGATGCACTCATTTAAAGACAGACACTTATTGAGTTATGAATACACATAATTAAAATCGTTAAACTATATAAGTATTAAAGATAATATTAAACATGAATTATCATGCAAAATGTTTGCTTTGAAATTATATATATATAATAAAAAAGAAAGAAAAAATAATTTGATATTTATTTATGATAGGTTAAATAATCTATTTCTTTGTATCCAGAAATAGACCTAATATAGTCCTTCAAATTTATTTTTGTGCCAAAAGAACATTGTATTTATTATTCAAATGCAATGTTTTGTGAAGCACCCATTTAAAAAGACAGATCCATATTGAATTATGAATATACATAATAATATAATGAAAAATCAAACTAAGTATCACAATTATTAAAGATAACAATAACAAACACTAATAATAAATTAAAAATTATCGTGCAAAACTTTCACTCAGAAATTATATATACATATAATAAAACCGAAAAAGAAAAAATAACAATGAAAATAATACAAATTAAATGTTTGTTAATGTGTGACAGGTTATATAATCTATTTCTTTTTCTGCAGAAGTAGACCAAATCAAATCCTTCAAATTTATTTTGGTGTCGAAGAAAACATCGTATTTATTATTTAAATATGCAATGTTTTGTGAAGCACCCATTTAAAGACAGATCCATATTGAATTATGAATATACATAATAATATAATGAAAAATCAAACTATGTATCGCAATTATTAAAGATAACAATAACAAACACTAATAATAAATTAAAAATTATCATGCCAAACTTTCACTCTGAAATTATACATACATATAATAAAACAGAAAAAGAAAAAATAATAATGAAAATAATACAAATTAAATGTTTGTTAATGTGTGATAGGTTATATAATCTATTTCTTTTTCTCCAGAAGTAGACCAAATCAAGTCCAAATTTATTTTGGTGCCGAAGAAAACATATTTATTATTCAAATGCAATGTTTTATGAAGCACCTATTTAAAGTTAAGACACTCAATGAATATATATAATTAAAAATATTGAACCATGTATTATATTATTAAGGATAACTATAATAAAAACTAACAATAAACAAATTATCACAGGAAAGTTTCACCCTGAAATTAAAATAGAGATTACTGTGTATCTGTGTTTTCTATTATATTTTCTTAAATTTATTCTTTACTTGCTTTAAAATAACAAATGACTTATAAAATAAGAAATTTTGACAATAGATATTTGAATTAATTTTTCTTGCTGGAATCCATTTATTTGAACTAGGGCTTTGAAAAGCCAGGTTTTCTAATTTTTATTGGTGAGGAATCAATTATGTGTACTTTGAAGCTGTAAAATTAATAGGAGGGAATAATAATAATAAAAAATTATAGAGCTACAGGCTACAAAACCATGTATCTAGGTTTTTTGGGGATAAAGTATTGACTGCACATACTTTTGAAGATGTAAACAGGGATAAGATTGGAAAACACACAAAAAAGCTGAAACTGTACGCAAACGCAAGACATTGAAATGAAATACAAGAGTTTTAATGACAAAATCTATTATTTTAGAGAAATAAACATGCTTTTTAATCTTCAATCTGTAAAAAAGAACAAATAATTATGCTTCAGTATTTAATCAAGTTTTATTTTATTAGCTGATGTAATAAACACACATCAGAAAAACAAAAAAGCTGAAAAATCTCATTCCTGTGAAATATTAATATAGTGAAGGATGGGGAGATAGGGCAAAAATTGTGAATTTTGAAATGGGCAAGTGTTTCTTATTTTTTAGAGATGAAGGATCTTCTCTGCATATTTTCAAAGTTGGCAGAGGGCAAATAGAAAAAGTGCTATAAAAACTATGTTACAAGGTTTTAAAAGGTAAGGAATAAAATGTGCATATTTTTGAAGCTGTAAAATTACAGAACTTCGTTACGATTAGAATTTTCAAGAGTTGTTCATATGGTGAGCAAACAGGCTGTTGTTGACATTTGAAATGGAAAGGACAGTGCCAAAAACCTAATTGAGATCGAGTTGATTTCGGACAGATTTTTCAAGGGTTGCAAAAATAGTCAGAGTTTTAAAAAGTGATTTGCACAGTGATTAAAATAGACTTGTTGTAGGTGTTTGAAAATAAAGGTAGGTGTCACTGAGTGGGAGTTTGCAGAAATCAGATTAGTTAAAGTAATTTGTTTTTTTTTTAAGAATTAGACCGAATGAAGTCCTTCAAATTTACTTTGGTGCCAGTAATGGCATTGCTTTATTTATTTATTTAAAATACATCATTTATTTAAAGAGTGATGGAAAAAAATTAATTTTAAAGAATTTTAATTACATTAAGTAATTACACATTCGTTTACACAATGAATATATATAATTAAAAACATTAAGCAATATATTATTAAAGATAACTATAACAAAAGCTAACAAATAAAAAAATATTGTGCAAAACTTACACTCTGAAATTATATATATAAATAACAAAGGGAAAAAATAATAGCAAAAACAATTAATAATAATTGAATGTTCGTTTATGTGTGATAGGTTAAATAATCTATTTCTTTTTCTCCAGAAACAGACCAAATAAAATCCTTCAAATTTATTTTTTGGTGCCTAAGGAAACATTGCATTTATTATTGAAATGCAATGTTTTGTAAAGCACCTATGTAAAGACAGACAGACATACAATGAATATATACAATTATGTAGATTAATGAATATGTGTAATTAACACACAATGTACACACAGTGAATAAACAGATATACATATATAATTAAAAATCTTATATTTATTATTCAATGCAATACTTTGTAAAACACCATATAAAGACAGACACACAATGAATATATATATAAATTACAATATACTATATTATTTAATTATAACAAAAACTAACAAATTAAAAATAAATACCTAAAAGTTTCCCTGTGAAATTATAAGTATAATGAACTAGAAAGAGAAAATATTTAATAGTAATTAAATGTTTATTTATGTGTGACAGGTTAAATAATCTATTTCTTTTTCTACAGAAATAAACCTAATAAAATCCTTCAAAATTACTTTGATGCCAAAGGAAATTCTGGCATTTATTATTCAAGGCAAGGAAACATTGCATTTATTATTCAAATGCAATGTTTTGTAAAGCACCCATGTAAACATAGACACACAATGAATATATTGCAATTAAAAACCTTGAATCATATATTATAATATCAAAAATAACTATTTAAAAAACCATGAATGACTCTACTCGACTTTTCCAAACATTACGTAATTTATCTGTATATAAATTTACAGTTCATTTGAATGAGGTGTTTAGACACTATCACACATTAAATAATTTGAGACCACAGGCCATAATAAAAGAATTTTTTTTGTCTGTGCCCCTGTAAAAAAAAAAAAAAAAAAAAAAAACCTAACAGTTAGATCTACCAAAATCAACACAGTTCTTGCAATGGTGACCTATATTATGTATATATATTCTCAGCTCAATGGAATAGAGCATTTCGATACTAGCGAACATATATTTTCAGTCAATAGGCCATAATAATAAAGAATTCTTTGTGTCCCTGTAAAAAAAAAAAAAAAAAAAAAAGCTAATTCACCAAAATTAATGCAGTTTGTGCTATAATATATATGCCAATACATATAATATACATACCAACTTTCAGCTCATTTGAACGAAGTGTTTAGAAGCTATCATGTTCTCTCTCTCACTCACATGCACACACACATCGGTGTAAAAATAGCAAAAATGAGCTCAGAGGACCTCAAAACATATATACACACCAAAATCTCAAAGCTGAATTTTTGTCCTGATTACAATTTTTTTTTTTACATATGTATGTTTGGAAAGTAAAAACAAAAACAATAAATTAAAATTATATAATACTTTCACTCTGAAATTATAATATATAAAATAAATATGTTTATAACAGATGCGACAGTGAAATGGGCGATTTTGAAACCCTGGAAATAGGATCCTTACATTAGGAATCAGAAAACCATCAGTGCCATCTAGACAACAAACCTTTGCTATTGACCCTGATATCGGTGTTCAGTTGAGATGACGTCGTGGACTGATGGACAACGCGCTTTTGCTGTGAAGGCATTTTACAAAAACAATGACAGCTACGTGGCCGCACAGCGTGTTATTCGTGCTCATTACAATCTCCCACATCATGCCCCAGTTCTATCAGCGCATGCTGGAGATTGTAATAAGCACAAAATACATGCTGCGCGGCCACGTAGCTGTCGTTTCTGTAAAACGCCTTCACAGAAAAAGCACATTGTTCACTGGTCCCCGACGCCATCTCAACTGAACACCAACATCAGGGTTAATGGCAAAGGTTTGTTGTCCAGATGGCACCAATCTCGTTTTCTGATTTCTAACGTAACTTACTATTTCCAGGATTTCAAAATCGCCCGTTTCACTGCCGCACCTGTTAGATAGAAATATCTGTGTTTGTGTGTGCTTTGGAGCAGAGGCTATCTACTATACTATCTATTTAATTACTTTTCATCCCTCCCCCCATCCCAGCCAGTCAAATTGTTAAATACTGTTTATATAAAATTATTATTTTAATATGTATGTACTGCTTTGTTTTTTTCAATACCAGTATGTTTTGAATGAAAAAAAAAATCTCAACATGTGGATAAAATTTTTTAATTGGTGTGATTGTTAGATTTTTTTAAAATAAAACATTTCAGTTCAATTGTTGCCATTTGAAAAAAAAAAAAAACTGATGATGTAGAGACAAAAATTTCTTTGAAATAGCAATATATTTTTTATTGTATCTATCAGAATCAAATGGTAATTTAGAAGAAAAGATTAAACATATTAAATTTTACATTTAATTAAAATTTATAAAGTTTATAAACCTTATACTATCATTATAAATTTATTGCACTTAAAATTTTATCATCACAGAGCAAAGACTAGAAAAACTGTATTACTAGATATATGGTTCCAAAATAAAATGTTCAATAGATGCCGAGATACAGCAATCAGTAAAAATTGTAGTTCTCGAATAACAGCAGTGCCACCTGCCTTTCTATAAACACCTAATTGAAGTGCATGGGTAAGGCATCTCTGTCGGGAGTGGGGAACTTGACATGATGCAGCGTAGTGGGGAAGACACTGCTGACAGCAGTGGGTGCCCAAAGAGAGATTCCAATATATCGTATTTTCAGATTGTTAGTTTATCTTTCCTTTTTTTTTTTTTTTTTTTTTATATATATATATTTTTTAATTTTTCAGTAATTTTTTCCTTAATAATTCTTAACTTTAATTCAGCAACAATACCTGAAATAAGAGAACCCATGTGTACACCTTTGCTTGTAGAATTTATAATTGAATTTTTGTATTAAATGAAAATTATTTCCATTTCAATAGTAAATTCTACACATAAAATAGAAGTGCATCTATTGTTTCTCCCATTTCAGGTATTGTTGTTGAACTAAAGTAAGTGAAATTTGTAAGAACCATTAAAATTTGTAAGAACTATTTAAAGACTTAAAAATAATATAATAAAGAATTTCTGCAATAATCATAACACTATTTCGTAATCTAACCATGCATGGAAGTTGAAGAATGTAAAAAAGGTAAATCCAATATTTAACTGAATTTTAGCATAAAAATAAACATTTGAATTTAAAACTTGCAAAAACAATAAAATAAATAAAAATATTAGTTTTACTTACAGCTACTTTTGTAGATTTTCCAGATGCTTTCATTTCTTTTAATCTTTTTTCTTGTTTTTCATACTCTTTTACTAACTCTTTTCTCTTTTGAACATACATTTTCTTAAATTGACCTGCATAAAATTTTGATATTTTTAACCAAGATTAATTGAAGTAATATATATAAATTATAAACAAGCTAACTCTTGCAAAATAAGTTTATGGAAATTTTTGGTCATAAAAAGTGAAAAAGAATATTGGACAGTTTCTAATAGAAAACATTAAATTTGATACATTAATGTTAACATGACAAACTGTAGTTATTCCCAGGGTTCCAGCTAGAGCTTTTGATAAGTGTGTTGTGTTTTTTCTGTATTTTAGGGGTACCCTAAATGCTCCTTTAAGAACAAAAACCTGTTTCCTCCAGAATGTACCATTTTTAATCAAAAGTTGCATTCTAATTGGCTCCCTTTAACCCTTTACAGTGCACTACCCTTTGAAGTTGGAATTTCAACAAAAAAAGTTGTAGGCTACCTACTTAGGTCTAAAGGAGTACGCAGGTATAATTTTGTAAAGATAGTACTTACTGTTTTGAATTTGTGGGTGTTCCATCAGCGGGAACACTGCACCACTAGAGCTCTGAAAATTGCAATTAGTCTATTTTTTAGCTTCATGAAATTTTTGGAAGCACGTCACACTCTTTTGGTAGAAGCACGAACCAACATTGCAGGTTTCGCACATGAAACTAGTTTTGTGCGGTTGTTTGTTTTATAAACAATTTCTTGGTTCTTTTCTTTCTTTTTTTAAATAAACAACCAACCCTCCCTCACAGCATCTGATAGCTTGACGTCATTCCCTCCAAACAGAGGAAAACAGAAAACGTAAACACAGATGTCTTCTCTCATCATTGCTTTCGGTTGCGAAATATGAAAAGCGCTAGTGTCGCAGTGTTCCAGGAGATGGAACACCTTATTTTATTCAACGATTTCTCGTATGTTTCCTGTATAAAAAATTAAAAATAATATAGAATAAATAATTTAGAGTACAGCCTACGATATAACACAGAAATCTTTTTTCAAACAATCTTTTTTGTATCACAAAAAAAAAAATATACAAAATTTCTTGTAAATACCAGGATTTAAAATAACGCATCCCAGCTAAACATCATGGATTGCCTTGTGTAGTGGGTGTCATCTATGGGTGAAAAGGAAAGTTCAAAGTAAAAAATAAACCTATTTTTATGCATTTGCAATTGAATTTAACAGTTGGAGAAGCTAGCGAAGTTAGGTGTTCCATGTAGTGGAACACTGAACGGCAAAGGGTTAAAATACTTTTAGCTTATATACTTTAACTATTATATACACAATATATACTGTGGTTCGTTATTTTTCAAGGTATAGATTTCCCGAGAAGTTATATATTTCTAGAAGGCAACACTTATTTTTTTACAAAACATTCATTGTGAATTTGCATGGTCTGATACTGAAACTGCAACATTTAATAGGTGTTGGACTGATGACAGATTTCTGCTTATTACCTCTAACAGTAACAGAGAAGATAAAAATGATTCATGAATGTATCTGTATAAATTATGAACATACAACAAATTAAGTTGGTGATGGGAGGTGGATACTGGGACAGAGGAAGAAATGTCTCCATAGAATCAACATAAAGAGGGGGGGGGGATGCATTAGAGATGCAACGATTATTCGGCCGAAGCCGAATGTTCGGCCTATTCGGCCTGTCAGCCGAATATTCGGCTTCGGCCGAATATCAAGTCCATTATTCGGCCCAGGCCGAATAATTCTGTAAGAAATGTTTTTATTTATATTTACACAATGTAAATAAAAACATTATATTACACAATAAAAATTTTTATTTTAGAATTTATATTTGTCATATATTGTGAAAATTTTATTTGAAATTAACTAATATTCCCTCCCCCCTAAAAAAAAAAAAAAAAACTTTCATACCTTGAATGAATTTCATCATACCATTTTAATGTAAGGATCATGTAAAAACTTTTATGCTGTATCAATAAGTGCAAAACATATTATATCTGTAGTAAGCTAACATAATCTGTTAAATTTAAAATTAATCTATTCAAAATTGTCCCAACTGAACCATACAAGCAAATTCTGATTTTTTTCAAAGCGTAATGAATATATTTAATATTTATCCTTCGTTATTTAATAATAAAAAAAAAAATCTTTCCAGTGATATTTTTAATTATTGGGGGTGGGGACAAAAAATTAGAAATTGAGTTAGACTGTTCAAAATTGGTATTCATAGGTTTTGGGAGCCTAAAAGTCAAATGAGGATATTTTCGAAAATGTAAAATTATTAGGGGGGGGGGATGCAAAAAATTAGAAATTGAGTTAGACCGTTCAAAATTGGTATGTATAGGTTTTGGGGCCTAAGAGTCGAATGAGGATATTTTAGAAAGTGTAAAAATATTAGGGGGGGGGGGGGCAAGAAACATAGAAATTGAGTTAGACATTCAAAACTGGTATATATAAGTTTTGGGGCCTACAACTGAATGAGGATATTTTCGAAAGAGCTACTTTATTAAGGGGAAGCAGAAAGAGGGACTAGGGGGACAAAAAAAATAGAAATTGAGTTAGACTGTTCAAAATTGGTATATGTAGGTTAATTAGGAGGGGCAGGAAAGGTGGGGAATAAACATGCGTATCCCTTAATCTGTGCATGTGCAGTGCGCACGGGTCTACGCTGCTGACGGCAGTGGGGACCCAGTGTAAGTTTTTACTCGATCAAAAAGATATATATATATATATATATATATATACTTTTTTCTTTCTTTATGAGCGATAATGTGGAATTTTGAGAATTCATTCATTATAGTGATTTGTTTAAAAATAGTGACCCGTTAGCGGGCGAAGCTCACTAGTATCTATTAAAATATGACTAGACAATACCTCATAAGAAACTTGCAAAGAATTATTATTATTGAGGCAATTTTTAAGCCGAACATAGCCGAATAATTTTTTCAAAATCAAATAATGGTTTTAAAAATTAAAAATTTGTATAAAAATAACTTTTAAAAAAGAAAACAATACATTTTACTTATGAAATGTAAAAGAATTGTACATATAGTGCATACTATACTATGTTTTTAGACAAAAATGAGTTCATTATTCGGCGGCCGAATAGGCCGAATATTCGGCTATAATTTGGCCGATTAATTGGTATTCGGTTATTCGGCCAAACCATTGTTCGTTGCATCTCTAGGATGCATATCTCTTCAACAAACTTTTGGAGCTTAACCTCTTTTCATTAAAGAGGGAAAAGGGGGAGATAATGTCTTAAAAACTGCATTTATAAATAATATAAAATTATTCCGATATTGATGACCATTTTTCTAAGAATTAAATGTCTTTTATTTTCATAAAATGTGCCCCCCCCCCCTCCCCTAGATAGCAGTACCATGCTCTTTTTCAAAACTGAGGGAATTCTGTTACTCGTATTAGGTACTTTACAGAAAACTTTCATATTTTGTAACTTATTCCATATGTATATAAAGAAAAAGAATATTTTCTTACTGTAATTTCCTCTATAGTAAAATAATTTTAAGCTGTCTAAATGAATGATATCTGTACAAACATTATCCAAGAAACTCTGGTCATGAGATACAACTAGCAATGTTTTCTTCCAGCATTGGAGATAGCTAAAAATATACAAATAAATAAACTTTCAAGTATATTTCCTGTAATTTTAAAAAAGAGATGAAAATATAAGATAACTACATGATAATACTAATACAGGCATTTAGCATTTTAAGAAAGTTGATGAGGAATATTAGCAATCAATTTGTATTTTTAAAATATTTCATACAAATACAAAAAAAAAAAAAAAAAAAAAAAGAAAAAAGAAAAGAAAAAGCGTTTGTTTTTTATTAACGCTGAAGACTTTTATACAAAGCCGTTGAATTATATATTTATATATACATAATATATGAAATAGTTTTTGCCATGCAAGTCAAGAAAGGAAGAAAGACACAAATTAAAAGAGGGGCAGCATTTTTTTTTCTTTTTTCTCTAATGATATAAAAACTCAACTAATTTTATTTTTTACATTAAAGATTTAATGCATAAAACTCAATTCAAAAATTTTCACAAAAACTTTAAATTTGATGCAAATAAGTCAATAAATGAAAGGCTTTACTATTGTAACCAAAATATAAATAAAAATAATTCTAGTTAGTTACAAAACATATTCTTTTATTCCCATTATATAGAAATTCTCTTAACAGCCACTAAAATAACTATTAATATATATATATATACATATATACATACAACAATCACTTTCTGTAATTTTTGTGAATTCAGTTGTTTTCCCAAGATGATTATCAAATACAATTTAAGTCCCCCCCCCTCCCCCCCCCTCATAAAATGTATTTTTTAGTTCTATATCATTATAATAAATATGAGATACTTTGATATTTGTTTTTAAAAAAAGGTTTTTTTTTTACATATTTTGAGTTATGAATAGTCTCAATACCACAAAATTGCTGCAATGTCCATCTGTAGTTTAGTCAGTTTGTTAGTTTGTAAAGACAGCATCTCAAGAAATAATGATCACAAAGAAACTCTACCAGTTAAAATGATACTGGCATAAAGTGATATTTCTAGATTATCATACACTTACCTAACATTCTTCTTAAATATAAAGGTTCCTAACCCCCCCCCCCCCCCTTTCCAGTCACATCATTTTCAAACTTACAAGATTTCTTTTCTCTTTTTATAAATATTAAATTTTCAGATAAATAACTCATAAATGACAGATTATTAGATTTTGAAAAGTTTATACAGACTTTCTTCCCTTCCTACTAAGTAAATTTATATCACACTTTATTTTGTAACAAAATCTACATATTAATAAGTTTTCATTTTAACTCTTAATGTGAAAATGCTTTGCATTTTTGCAATTGAATTAGCAACTTATTTTTCAATCAACATATATAAAAAATCTTTTTTTTTTTTTTTTTTTTTTTTTTTTTTTTAAAAAAAGATCTTTCTTAGGTTATGATTAATAAAAATGTAATGTATATTAGCAAGAAATGTTGTAAAAGCTTTTACTTTAAACTTACATTTATGTAGGTAAGATACACTGAAAAAGTTTATTTTTATTAAAAAAAAAATAAATAAATACTAGTGGTATATACAATTCAGTCACGAAAAAATAAAATAACTATAAAAATACAAAAAACATTTACTAAAGATTAAAAAAAAAGTTTTCTTACTTATCAAGCCAGATAACTGCATTTAGATCAAGATGATTTGTCGGTTCATCAAGTAATAGCAATGTCGGTTCCATAAACAAAGCCCTATACAAAATATATAGAAGTACGAGCATTTTTGTTTTTGAAAAGAAATACTCAAATTATAACATATCTTATTTATTACAGTACATAAATCACAACAATACTTAATAAATTGCAGTAATCTTGGTCATAGTGTTTCATTTTGATAAAAATAATTTTAGATAACTTTTTTTTCACAAGTTTCTGAAATTCAATTTACTCTGCCACTCAAAGTTACTCTATGTTCCTAACCACCAAAAGCTTCATTCATTTTTCTATTTTTCAGTTATTTTTTATCTTAATTTACAATTTTTTCTTATTTAGTTTAGTTCCAGATTGTTTTATCCATACTTTTTACTTTCATTACCCTACTACCGTAAATAACGAAAATAGTGTATTAGGTCCAAAAATTTTATATAGAGTTTTCACCTGGTTTACACATTTTAAGGCCTCCTGAGTCCAAAAAAGTAGTTTTTGGCAATTGGTCAGAGTGTATGTATGTATGTATGTATGTGCAGAATCTTCTGGCTATCATATCTCTGAAACTAATAAAGATAGAACTATGAAACTTCAGAATTGATACAGATTCGGTGTACACATGAATTTTCCAAATTCTGGTGAAAATTGGAAAACCAGAAGTAGGTCATCGGAAACCGTAAGTGGGACCATAAGTCTGTATCTCAAAAACAGCTCTAACGATTTTCTTCAAAATTGCTACATAAACACTTCATTAGATGTCCTTTCGAATGATATAGCTGGTGAAAGAATATAGCTGGCAAAAGAAATGACTTTTTAATAATATAATGAGTAATGGAGCATGATCAATATATCGACAATATAACAATCAAGCACGACAAATCAAATTCATTTAACTTTTAATAAATGCAGTAAAATGAATTAAGATAGAAAATCTGTAAAATTAACCTTGCTAAAGATACTCTCATTCTCCAGCCACCAGAGAAATTTTTTGTTGCCCTATCTTGCATCTCACGAGTAAATCCTAAACCAGCAAGAATACGTCTAGCACGTGCCTCAGCAGAATCTGCTCCAATTATCCTTAGTTCTTCATAAACCTGAAGTAAATGATAAGCAGAAAGCAGTTGTTTAATTAACCACCAACATAATAAAATACAATACAAAATGAAAAATCAAAACCCTTTCAAATTGAAAGAATTCAAAATATTGAATAAATGAGAAAAAAGTGTTGCTTACTTTATTATTTTTTTTTGTTTGTTCAGTATTTTTGGTGCTTTTAACATCTAATTTTATTTTTTACTTACATTATATTGTTTAAATTACAGTTGAAGAGGTTTTCAGTTAGTGCAGTTATTCCTTTTTAGACACTTCCTCAACTAATAAAGAGTGAATTTCAATTAGTGTGCATTCAGTTAGATATTTCAATTTTAATTTTTTTAACTTCTTTTTTGAAAGGCATAGCTGCCAACCTTTGAGAATCAAAATCAGGGAGATTTTGTATACGACATAGTTTATGCAATAAATAGAACATTAATAGCACAGTAATTGTTGGAAAGAGAAGGAGCAAATAAAAGGGAAATTTTGCAGTATCCAGAGGCTTTCTTGTTATTGCAAATAATATGAAAAAAAAAAAAAATAAATAAATAAATAAAATAAACAAAACATACTGAATTTAAAATACTACTAGATTATATTAAATTGTAAATATATGGAATTTATATATCTTATACTATTAAGTGAGCAATATTTATATATTTCACTGTTCTCGAAAACGGTAGTTCGGACAGTCACAAGATTTAACACAAAGGCACCTCCCTAAGGATCATTGTGCACACCAAAGTCAGAATTTCGAATTTTTGTTTAGTTTTCTTTTAATTAATAAAAATATGAAAAGAATAAGCTAATAATAGCAAAAAAATAGCCATTTAAATTTAATCCATGATTTAATTGTTGCCAAAAAAAAAAACTTATACTATTAAGCAAGCAATATTTGTATTTAAATTTTATCCATAATTTAATTGTTGCCAAAAAAAAAAAAAAAAACTTATACTATTAAGTGAGCAATATTTGTATTTAAATTTTATCCATAATTTAATTGTTGCCAAAAAAAAAAAAAAAAAAAAAAAACAAGTTTATTATTATTTTCTTTTTTCAACAGGGAAATAAATGCATTTATCTAAACATGAACAACAACAAAAAAATAAATAAATAAATAAATAAATTATGCATCTCACAAAGATTGACGTTATTTTCAATTTAAAATTTCTTTTACACATTGATAAAGTGCTAATATAGTTTACGATGCTAATATATGTTGTACTAAAATCAGTTTTATTTATAGATCCTCCTGGGTGATTTTTAGGTTGATTTCTTTAGAAATCGACCTATTGCAATCACTTCGTTTATCTATCTATATTAATATTATAAATACGAAAGTTTGGATAGATGGATGTTTGTCACTCAATCATGCCACAACGACTAAACGGATCTGGATGAGATTTGGTACAGAGATAGAGAATAGTCTGGAATAGAACATAGACTACTATTTATACCGGGAATTTGATTAGATTTTTTAAAATTAATTAAAATATGAAATTAATAAACTGGTAATTGACTTACTATAAGCCATTTAAATTTTTAATTGTTACCAAAAAAGTTTCCGAGATATTTTTAATTAATTTATTTTTTCTAAAATGAAATATGCTTTCACGCGAAAAATAAAAAAAATACTAAATGTTAAATTGGTTGATGAGAAAATGACACTTTATAATTTTAAAATAAAATAGTAATATTACAAATCGAACATTTTCTTCTGAATTTTATTTCACAGCATTTTTTTATATACCTCAACTTCAGATTTTTTTTTTTTTTTTTTTTAGTACGACGGATGGAACACGCTTGGCAAAAAAGCTAATTCAGCATTATATTAAAGGTATTTTCCTATTGATAATTCTGGACATTTTTTTTTTTTTAATTTTGATGCTGAAGTAGATCAGACATTTTTCGCCAAGGAAAAGATAGAAAGAAATACGCAAGCGAAATGATGATGTCACTCGCCGTTCGTGGATGCAAGAAAAATATTTCCTATGTTAAATGCCCATTGGGTTTTTGTAAAAAATTATTAAAAATCGAGGAAAATTATATCTTGATTTTAATCCCCATATCTATGTATATATATGTATTAGTTATCATGTCCATCCGTTCCATAAAGTTATTTTTGTTGTAAAATTGACAAAGTTTGAATTTTTAATTTCAAAACTCTAGAGAAAAAAACATGGCAAACTTCCATATTCGATTGAAAACACAAACACATCATTTCAAAGGATGATATTTACACAATAAATATCCAAATAATATACTAATTAAAAGGAAAATGATAAATATTCTATCATAATTTGAAGTCAAATTTGTTTTCAAATGTCTAAATAAAGTATCTGATATAAGATACTAATATGTTGTAGCGGAATAGATTTGATATCGGTCATACTTGGCAGAAAAAAAAAATATCGCCAAATTATTTGGCGAACATAATTTAATTCCTTTCAAAAATCATGGTTATTTTAACAACTTATATTAAGAGAGTAATGAATAATACGAAACAATATTTCGTACAATGGATATTACGAAAATATACATCTGGCATGTATATTTTCGTACTATGTTTTTGATCACCAAATACAATAAGCGCCAAGAACAACAGAGTTTTGAAATTTAAAATTAAAATTTTGTCAATTTGACAGCAAAATAACTCAATCTAACACATGCACATGATAACTAATCTATACTAATGTTATAAATGCGAAAGTTTGGATGGATGTTTGTTACTCAATCACGCCACAATGGCTAAACGAATCTGGATGAAATTTTGTACAGAGATAGATAATAGTCAGGAATAAGACATAGGCTACTATTTATACCGGAAAAAGGTAAATTTTTAATAAATCTTTTATATAATATAGATATTTCTTCTATAATAAAACTTTAAAATAATTTATTTTAATCTGTAATTGTTGCCAAAGAATATTTCACGTGAATAATAATAATAATAATAAAAAAAATTAAATATTAAATTTGCTTAGGCACATGACAACATGACGTCATTATCAAAATTAAATAATAAGAAAATGAAAGCTAATTCAGATCTGTATTAAAGAGCTTTATTTGTTGATAATCCTGGGTATATTTTTAATTTTAATACTAAAGTAGATAGGACATTTTTCGCCAAGGACTCTATTTTCGTGACAGCAACTTTAAGCCAAGTAGTCCATAAAAAATATAAACAAATCTGTACATATAAAAGAGTAAACTCACTGATTCACTGACTCAACACTGCCATGACGATTCTGTGGGAAAGAGGGTCACAAATTTTAGTGACCAGGTTGGTTTTCGGAGCCTGACCTCCCACTAAGACGGAATTTTGCAAAATACCCCCCTGTCCCCCTTGGGGGGCAGAAGGCATAATTCGGCTTCAAATTACTTAACGGTGAAGAAATTGCAGATGGAAAGACCAGACTTGAGTACAAAAAAATTATTTTCTGCGATTTTGGATTTTTAAGGGGGGGAGGGAAGGGAAAAGGTTTTCGAAAAATGGTACTCAACACACGAGGAAATTGAACTGAACACACACTACAAAGGGATTTTGTGAAATTCCACCCTACCGCCCTTTGGAGAATGGGGGGCAAAAACATGTATTCATACGTAACGCTGCACTAAATTGTCTTAGGTAGGAAATTTTTTATGTAATGGACAATTATATGTATCTAACTCATAGTATGAAGAGATTTTGCGAAATTCCCTCCTTCCCTCCTTTAAGAGCGAGGGGAGAGATTTAAAAAAAAAAAAAAGTTTTAAAGCATAGCTCAGCTTAAATAATTTCAGGATCTATATTTTTTGATGTGTCGGTTTGGTATGTGTATGCAACATGCAATATAAAGTAATTTTGGAAATTTACTCCCCCCCTCCCCGCCCTTCCCCTTGGGGCAGGCGGGGCAAAAACCACATTTTGAAGCTTAAATCCGTCCAAATTACCTTAGAATGCCGAATTTTGGTGTGTGGGTATTAATTAAGTGTGCGAAATATGCACTTTGAGGAGATTTTGTAAAACTTTCAATTTTAACCGCAAGGGAGGGGGAGTAAAAAGCAGGTAAGGGACTGCCGAAGGCATTGGGGTTCCAGACTCGACTGTGACGAGCGGGAATACCGCTACAGAAAGTAGCAGGAACTTAAACTTAAGACTTTGACGGATTTCAATGATTTTTTTTTTTTTTTTTTTAGATATTTTATTATTAATGATATGCTGTTTTGGGGATTCATTTCAATATAACGGCCAGCGAAGCGGGCAAAGCCTGCTAGTACATACACTAACTTGGGAAAATTTTTCCTACCTAAAAAATCTAGTCTTCATTTCCCCCCCCCCATGTTTACACATATGGGATGGATATGACATAAATATTTAATTGAGGAAAAATATATAGATTCATTAACTTCAGCAATAAAGTCTAAAAATAATTACATACATGTGAAATATTGCTTTATTGTTTTTAGAATTGATTACTGATCACTATACGGAGATGGGGGTAAGGGGGATAAAAAAAAATAATTACAGAGTAAGAAATATTAAACTCTTTCAATTCTACTCCTAGAATCTAATAAAGCAAATTTAAAATGAATGTTATCATTTATATGTTGCAGATGGATAAAGATTGGGAAACAAAAGACTTCTGCAGAACATTTGATTGCCGATTGTTAGTTGGAAATAAAGGGGGGGGGGATGTAAAAAATAACCACATGAGCAAGAAATATTTAACAATTCTATTTCTTTATAGGTTCTAGAATCTCATAAAGCAAGTTTGAAATGAATAATTGACATTTATGTTGTGGATGGAGAAAGATTATGAATCGGGAGCTTTTGTAGAACATTCGATCGCCGATTGTTCCATGCGTTTTCTTTCTATAAAACGAACGATATCCGCAACTTTTTTTAAAATGGAAGAAATAAATCCGTGGAATTACGCGAATTAGACAATTAAAAAAAAAAAAAAAAAACGTATTTCAGCGAATTCACATCAAAAATCACATGCTTAAAACGTCAGCACGGGAAAGAGAAGAGGGAAAAAAAAAAAAAAAATAGGCGCAATGCATGATGAAAATTTTGAAAACTTCGGGAGATATTAATGTTTTTTGAAAGTTTGGGAGATTGCCTCAAAATTCGGGAGTCTCCCAAATTTTTCGGGAGAGTTGGCAGCTATGGAAAGGTCTCCATAAACCAGGATTCACCGGCTGAATTTTCTAAATTTTTTAACCATTTCCTTTCTTGCTCCTGCAAAAATGTTGGGGTGAGTTTCCACTCTCCATTTCTCGTGCCCATGATATTTCCATGCTAAAGTTTTCAACAGTAATATTCTAAAACGATTTAAAGACAAACCATTTCTGATACCCGGAAAACTTTTTGTTTCTTATGTTGCACTCTAGATGGAATTAGCAGATTATTTAAAATATAATTGGAGATAGTAGATTTATTTTAAACTGTCAGCACTGTCCAATTTTAAATATTTGTAAATGTAATATTTATTTTGTAATCTTAGCTTAGTTAGGCTTTTGAATGCATGTGGTTTTGTGCTCTGTGGTAATTTTTAATTTTTATTTATTTATTTTTTTTATTGTGTACATCATGTAGTCCGAATCCCAAACAGATTCGGATCCTAATTTTAGTATAAATGCATCTGAGAGTGATTCAGAAATAAAAGATATTTATGAAAGTTCAGATAATGAATCTGAAAACAGTGTATTATACGTAAAATTCTGTTTTAATCTTTAATACAGATATCTTATTTTTTTTTTCTACTTACTGTAAAACCAACATTCAATCATAATAACCCTGATTGTTTGTTTTTATGAAAAATTAAATTTTCTCGATTTCAAGCTCAAAAAAAAAAAAAAAAAAAAAAAAAAAAAAATTCCAAACATTAAAAATTAATTCATATACTGTTCATTCACTTTATTTTATACAATTTTTTTGAATAAAAAAAATTGGCACTATTTTTAACATTTTTTTTTTTTTTAATTATGAGATTATTAATGGGCTAATGCTGCAATATCCTTATTTATTATTATATAATAGCTAGTAAAAGAAAAAAAAAGTTTCTTTTATCAAAATAAATTACTAAAATACATGAAAATTATACTTCATTTAATCTATCTTGATTTTTTAGCGACCCTTTTGCTGCTTCCTCTTCAAGCTCTTTCATTTCTTTTAAAAGTTGTTCTCGTTTTGTATCAGACTTTAGCACAACTTCAACTGCTGGAGTATCATCGGCAACAACCTCTAACGATAAAAAAAAGATTGATACAGTTATTTTATCAAAATCAAATATGTTATATTTATGAGCAAAGGATTAAATTAACAGATAATCATAGCCTATACAGAATATTTGTACCATTCTTGTCAGACAAAAACACAAAAGACTGAACTTCACAGTATGGATATTTACGATACATGGGCTAAAACTACAGAAAAACTACACTTTAAAATCACAAAATTTTATTAATTTATATTGTTCTTTGAATACTTCTTTAAAATGTCTTGAAATTAAATAAGCATAAAGAATTCAAACTAAATCTACAAAAGACAATATATCATTTCTGTGGACTGTGGAACTCAGAGTCGTATTATTTTAAGGGCCCTCTTCACTCACCGCCACCGGAAGCCGAAGCTAATGTTATTCTATGGGGAATTTTTCTTTACAAATAACTTATTAACTAATACATATTTTTAAATTCTGTTTTCACATTCTGAAAATTCCCAGCTGTTAAATTGGCGGACCTTTTTTAAAAAAGTATTTTTTAAATTTTTTATTTTGAAGCTGCAAAATACAAATTTTCAATGTGTGAAATTTTTCCATTTTGCAATTTCAAAATAAAATATTAAAAATTAAAAAAACACATTTGGAAATGTCTATTTTTTCCGGATAGTTTTCAATCTATTGTAATCGTGAACTCAAGATCAAAGCCTTTTTGTATGTTCAATAGTTTGACATATGGTAGCAACAATATATATTATCTCTAAAAATCTAATTTTACAAAAGAAAAAAAAAAAAAAAAAAAAAAAAAAAAAATCAAACAAATAAAGGGACTATTTTTCTATTAAATTCATCAACAAGATAATAAAAACTGTTATAAGAATGATATATCTGTACTGATAAGTATAAAGAGTTTAAGTTCAAAAATGTCGATTTTGAGTTAAGTACAAAGTCAGACTCAGATAAAAATTCTCTATCGATTGGTATAAAGGATTTAAGTCCATGTCATTTAGTCTTTGAGAAAATCCATTGGTAAAAAAGATTCAAGTCAGAAATTTAGCATTCATGTTTGGTATAAAAAATTAAGTCCTGCAGGCATTTTTTTCAAAACTATATAAATCTATTAAAAATAAACTTCAAAATTAAATGTATGTAGTTTATTCACAAAATTGTATATTATAATATCCTGGTTAAAACTGTATTGAACAGATAAGTTTTTATACAGCATTTTTTGAACTTTATTTTTCGTATCCTGAAAAATCAAAAATATGGACTTAAATCCTTTATACTTATCAGTACAGATATTATCTCGTAAAATAAACTTTCACATAAAAAGAAAAAGCACCTTGTTCGCAAAGTAGAACATCAATTGTGGGTGGAATGCTGAGAGAACGATTTGCAATTTGCTTGAGTAGAGTTGTTTTACCATGGCTGAAAGAATAATAGAAATATCAAAATTAAGAAAAATTGCAAAAAATGATTTGACATAACAGACAATTTGTTGTGACATATACAATATTACCTTAATAAATGAAAAGTATTTTTAAAAATTAACACTATTCTTTCTTTTACTTACTATTTAAACAAGAAAATATGGTTTTATGAACTGAAGATAAACTTGGATGCATATTAAATGGACACTACAACATACCCAAGAAAATATTGTGAAATTTCAGAACGATGATACTAATTTCATTGGCTCTCAGACTGAAGTAAACAATAAAGAGATTTATCAAAATTTTTATTTTGAATTAATTAATAATTATATAATGTATCTTGATTCAAAATAAAAATTTGAATAAAACTTTTTACCAGTGATTTTTTTCTTTTCTTCTTTTGAGAGTACTTGCAATTTGACTCATTATACGAGGGTTGCTACTTATATTTCTGGCCTTGGCAACAGTAAGTGTTGCTAGGCCACCGCAGACGATTTTAATCGAAAGTTTGATATTTTTAAACGTAAATTCAGGAGACGATTTACCATTATAGCTTTATTTGTGTTGTTGACAGTAAATTGAAAAGTTCTTCTCTTTCAAAAAATGGAATTGAATCGTGAAAATTTTCGTGCGATTATTTTTCATAACTTTCGACGTGGATTGTCAAGACAAGAGTGCTTCGATGAACTTAATTCTTTATACAGCGATAAAGCGCCATCCTACAGCACTGTAAAAAATTGGTATAACGAATTTAATCGTGGTCGATGTTCGATCCAGGACGAATCCCGTGCAGGTCGTCCAAAATCCGTTGTTGTGCCAGAAAAGATCGATGCTGTGCGTGAACTGATAAAGCAAGATCGTCATGTGACATACCGTGAGATTGAGGCGTCTTTCGACATTAGTATGACTAGCATCAATAAAATATTGCATGAAAATTTGAGCGTAAAAAAAAATTGTTCGCGTTGGATCCCGCATAATCTGACAAACGCTCAAAAAAAGGCTCGTGTCGATTGGTGCAAGGAAATGTTGGAAAAATAGGTTCAAGCTACATCAAAGGCTGTGTATAACATCTACACAGGTGACGAATCATGGATCTATGCATATGAGCCGGAAACAAAACAGCAATCAACTGTATGGGTCTTCCAAGGCGAGGCAAAACCAACAAAAGTTGTTCGAGGAAGAAGCACATCGAAACAAATGATTGCCTGTTTCTTCGGCATCAACGGTCATGTGGCAACAGTGGCGTTAGAGCAACGCAGGACGGTCAATTCTGAATGGTACACGACCATTTGTTTGCCAGAAGTCACCAGAGAAATTCAAAAAAAGCAGAAGAACAGGCGAATCATTCTTCATCATGACAATGCGAGCTCTCACACATCAACTCAAACAAATGCATTTCTGACTGAGCGAAAGATCAAACTGATGGGTCATCCGCCGTACAGCCCTGATTTGGCACCCAATGACTTCTTCTTATTCCCACACATCAAAAATAAATTACGTGGACAACGATTTTTGACCCCCGAAGAAGCGGTTGATGCATTCAAAACGCATGTTTTGGAGTTACCTCAATCGGACTGGAAAAAGTGCTTTGAAAATTGATTCAAACGCATGCAAAAGTGTATTGATCATCATGGAGAATATTTTGAAAAACAATAAAACCAATTTCGATCCTACATATTTGTTTTTTCATTATTAGGCCAGAAATATAAATAGCAACCCTCGTATCAACAATATCTTTCTGAATTTTCACAATATTTGCTGCATAGGTATTTATAAAAGTAACTCTTTAAATTTGGCAAATAAATTATGCAAATGAAAATTTGTTTATTGTTGTGCATGCACAGTTAAGCATTAGTGATTTTTGTGGCAGTATTTAATTCCAAGTCAGCCAGTTTTTCTCCACTTTTTCCCAAAATAAACCTATGATGTTCTTTAGGTATAGGTATAGTGATGCTAGCCTGTGTTTGTAGCTCTTTAACAATTAGCCAACAGGCTTTAAATACTGCATCTTCCTCCCCTGTTGTCTCTGATCTTTGCATGAACTTATTTCAATATAAGCATCTGTTTTTGTCATATCATCACTACAGATCTTCACTACAGATCTACATTGTTCACCTTGTTCTTCAAAACGTTGACTATTCACATCTCTATATTTCCGATCTTCAACAGGTATATGAAATACCTGAGTAATTACTGATGATTTCACTTTCATTTTCCGAGTCCATTGTCCCATGTCCACAACCAGCACTTCAGGTTTTACTTCATTATCTAGTAGAGATGGAAATAGCTCATCATAACTATAGGCTGGCTCATATATGACATCTTTTCCATTTTCCTCCATGGTGGTGTTGTGAATGAGCATCATCATCTGGTCACCAAAAGAAGGCATCTCATGAACTGCGTCCAGATGAGGACTCAAAAGAAATTAAAATCACTGGCACTAAGGAAGGCATTGATAAAGCTAGACATGAAATTGAGCTCATATCAGATGAACAGAGTAAATTTGTTTTTGAACGTCTTGACATTCCAAAAATCTATTATCCCTTTATTTTCGGACTTTTCAATGAAACTGCAAATCAAATCAAAAGTGAAACTGGAGCAAGAATCAATAAGTAAATAAAAATGAGCTTACTATTGCCGGAGAAAAAGAAGCTGTAGACCTTGCTAAAGAAAGAATTATGCAAATTTATGAAGCAAGGAAAAGAAATTGTCAAGTAGTTTCAGTTGAAGTTAAATCAGCACATTATTAGACCTTGTGGACAGACAATTCAAGAAATCTTAGCTGAAACTGGTGTATCAGTTGAAACGCCACCATCCGAAAATGACGCCCACAGCTACTTGGTATGTAGTATTGTTGAGATTGAAGTAAATGACAAGAATAACTTCCTGGGTTCTTGTCCTTATCAAGAATGAACAGCTACAAGTGGATGCTTGCAAAACAAAGTATTTTGAAGTTAGATTTAAAGGAAAGGTGATGTATTAACATCACAAGATATTTAATATTTTCATATTATATTTACAATCTTGTCTGTATTGTAGTTAGATAAAATTTTCTAAAAATAGAATTTCACTGTTTAAAAAAACACTCGTGTTTAAAAAAAAAAAAAAAAAAAAAAAAAATCAATGATGTTAAAGAAACATTTATATCTCTAATATACATGCTATTCTCAAACAAATTAATATAGATAATGAAAAGAAACAACATAGTCATTGGTTATCACTATCAGTATATAGATATATGTATATTTAATTAACCCTTAAATGCCGTGTGTTGCCTTTCGGCAACATACCCAATTTTGTCTTTTAAAGTATTATTAAAATAATATTGAAGCTCTAATGCCCATGTTTGCCAACTGACAATAACGTGATTTATAGCTGTAAACCATAGTTAAAATGATGTATGATTTTTTAAAGTATTTTTCCCGTGATTTACTTAATAAAGGTAAGAATAAAACATTTTTAAATTTATTTAAAAAATAATCAGGCATTTAAGGGTTAAGAAGATATTTCAACTACTTAGCAAATTACATAAAATATATTTACCCATTAGGACCTACAAGGCCATATCTTCTACCAGCAGTGATATGTAAACTAGCATTGATGAACAAATCTTTGCCTCGGGCAGAAATAGAAAAATTATCAACCTGTTAAAAAAAAAACAAAACAAAAAAAAAAAACAACAAGGATGAGATTGATAAAAAACGTAAAAACAGAGGAGAATCCAGGTTTTAATTTTTGGGTCCCTTTTTTACGAAAAACAAAATTTTGTGAATATATATCTGTAGTGATAAGTATAAAGGATTTAAGTCCATATTCTTGATTTTTCAGGAGACGAAAAATAAAGTTTAACTAGCTAAAAACAAATCAGAAGAATGGATTAAGGAAAAGGTATTTCGTTGATTTTTACCCTTTATACCATTCAGTGGTTGTCAACCTTCATTTAATAACGGGAAAAATTGAATTAAATATTTTATACCATACATGAATGGTAAATTTCTAAATTGGTCCTTTTTTTACCAATGGATTTTCTCAAAGACTAAATGACATAGAATTAAATCCTTTATACCAATCGATAGAGAATTGTTTTCTGAGTCTGACTATGTACTTAACTCAAAATCGACATTTTTGGACTTAAATCCTTTATACTTATCAGTACAGATATATCATGTAAAAACGTCCCATTTTAAGTCTTTCTATGTAGTGTTTAATATCAAGTTGATAGTTTCATTGAATCAATTAATTTAAAATAATACTGAAAAACATAAAAGCATGTTATATAAGGATGATTTTTATAAAACAAAATCTTGTAAAGGGGCTCATTTCATAAATTTGAATTTTGTGAAGGGTCCTTTTTTACAGATTTGAATTTTGTGAAGGGGCAGCAAAAAGGGATCCAATTTTTGTATGGACAGATCAGTGAAAAACTTTAAAACAAAACAACAGGAATCAGACGACAAAAGCACATTACAGAAATAATTACTTTATTATCTCTAACTCCCCCCCCCCTAACCCCTCAAAAAACCTTTACTGTTTTTATTAACATGAATATGTAAACCATTAATTAGATAATGTAACAGAAAATACAAATTTTGATTTACAAAGTACGAACTTTATTACATAAAATAAGTGCAAGTGCATATTCAATACTACTATTTCAGTGTTTTTCATCTTTTTTTTTTTTTTGTAAGCATATATATTTATTATTAATTCATTAAATTGAGGAATTAAAGATTTGTAGATATATTCAAAAGATATTTAAATATAAATTTCATTCATGTAGAAATAAATTCTCATGTCATAGCAAAATGTTACAATTTCGCAATAAAAACATTAGTGGAGGATAAAAGCATTTCTTTTCATAAAAGATTAAAACACTAAAATCTTGTATTATCAAACACATTTCATATAGATAATTTGATTATAAAGAAACTTTTAACAATAAATAGAAAAATTCATGTGAAGAAACTGCATCTAGACAAATTAAAAATATTTAAATGATAATTTTGGAGCTAATTAAATCATTTACACAAAAGAAAAAAAATCCTAACACTGCTATTGTTGCTAAACATTTTACAAACAGCAAATTCCATGAAATAAAGATTGAAAAAATAAAAAATAATAATATAATCATTATTTATGATAGTAAGAAAAGATTAAAAGAAAAACAAAATATATTGGTGGAGAATTTAAAAGATATAAATAAGGTCTTGAATAATATTTTTCAAATCATAAAATAAATGAAAAATGACAACCTTAATATCAACAGCATTTTCTAACTGTAACTGTTGAGCAGCTGACTTCTCTGCTTGTGATACAGTAAACTGATCATCTACTGCTTTAGAAGCTAATGTTTCTATTTGTTTCTGATATTCCAACTAGAATAAAAAAAAAAAAAAAAATAGAATAATTACAATAATGAAACAAATTGGTACTTGTTCATGATATTGTATTCAGCACAATTATACAATCAGTTCTGACCAACACAAAAAGTATTGAAGTTAGTCACACCTGGCACAAATGTTGGCACTCTTGCATAAACAAAATTAATAATCAAAAAGGTTATTAAAACCTGTATAGCATAAAATTTCAATCACATTAGAGATAATGTGAGAATATTCTTTGAGGAGCTTTTCAGAATATTCTCTGAGAATGAGAATATTCTGAGACACTCCAAATTCAGAGAATAATTGAGAATATTCTTTTTTTTTCCCTTAAATAAATGAAAAATTTTCAAGTTCATGAATTAAATTACACAACTTATTCATTATCATTTAATTCGACAAGCATAACTAGAAGAAACAAACTTTATTTTACAATAGTATTTCTTTTCAATTCATAATTTTCAATCAAAAAATATTCTCCAATAAGCACCACAAACACAAACCAACTTTTCTAAACATTCATTACATATTCCATGACAAAAAAGTATTCAATAGCAAATAATGAATAATTATTTACAATAAAATATACATTTAAATATTTTAAAGCCTAAAAAATTGTATTTGTATCTAAATCATCACTAAAACTTGAAATTTAAAGAGAACATTTTCTTCATATACAGTTGAACCTCGTTAACATGAACACTGTTAACGTGAATTACTTTTAACATGAACTGTTTCCACAAACCCCATCAAAATGAAGATTAGTTTAGTTTTATGAAGATTAATTACTGATAGCATGAACTACTCTAAACATGAATATCCCCCCCCCCTGAGATTCCCATTAACGAGGTTCAACTGTATAAAGATTTAAAAAAAAAAAAAAAAAAAAAAAATTGTGAGTTTACTTAAGAAGTCTAGTTGAATTAATTCATATTGCGTGAAAATTAATTTGCTTGAAAAAAAAAAACTTCTGAATAAAAAAAAGTCTCAAGTTTGAAAATAAAATTGTGTTAAAAAGTTAGCAAATTTAAATTATACATTTTTATAACAAATAAAATATGTTCTTTTCAAATTAAAAATCAAAATAACAAATAGCTTAAAAATTAATTTTATTTTGCAATTAGTTACTTGTTACACAAAATTTTGAATCAACGTTAATAGTCAGCTTCATTTTCTGATGAAAGATCATTCAAGCTACTTTCTTTAACCATTTGAGTCCCAGGGAGTATTGAAAAAACACTGTCGAAGAATCCTAAACAGCACAACCGCTCTTTCTCTAAATGAGTACGAAAAGACCCAAGCAGTGCGATAGCGCTTGTTTTATTTTACATTAATGAATCCCAATCGGAGCAATAAAAGCCTATTGTAAAATGTACTATTTACATTAAAAGGAGTTGTGTGACGTACTTGCTTCAGTAAATCTGAGCAATGTTAAAAATGTACTGGGTTTTCTTTACATAAAATCTCAACAGTACGATTGCGCTGCTTGGGACTCAAACAGTTAAATATAATTCATCTAGTTCATTATCATCAACATTATTTTGTTTAAACTCAACTGTTTCTGTTTTCTCATAGGCTTTTAATAATTTAAAGTTTTGAGCTAGATATGACAATTTGTCACTTCTTTCTATAGACAATTTCTTTTTACTGAGAACAATTTCATAGGGTTATCGCTAGATTTTATGTTCAGTAATTTATAAGATTTTGTCTTTTAACCTCAAAGAGTTTTTTTTTTTAATTACCTACAATTAAATAAATGTAATTATATATTTAATTAATCTGACTATTTTAATAGAAACAAAATTTCATAAATTATTAAACTTACACATAAATTAATACTTATACAGAGCACATATTTTGAAATTGCCCATTATTATAGATTCCATAAGAAAATTCTCGAATATTCTCAGAAAGATTATGCCCGAGAATTTTACAACTCTACTTTTGACATTCAAATATACGAACATGAAAATCCAATAGCACCATCTTAAAAAGCCTTTACGGATGTTTTAATAATTATCAGAGGTATACCACAGGGTGGCTACAGAAATTCAGAAAAAAATTTCCCTGATTTTTCCATGACTTCCATGATTAATTCTGACAAATTTCCATGATTTCCGTTATCTATTAAATATATTCTATAATTTCGTGTATATCGCACTTTTGTGTAACATGCTTGCTAAACCACTGCAATTCAAAATCTATACTAATAGGCAAAAATACCTCAGTCTTTTTATTTATTTATTTATTTTTTTGGTTGTTCACTTAAAAAGGAAAATAAAATGAAAAATTCAAAATTTTGGAGAAATTAGCAAAACTATAAAAATATGACTCATTTTGATTGCACAACAGATTAACATCAAGACACAAAATTATTCCTCATGTTGTACTAATTTTCTTTTTAATGTTAACTTGGTGAGATTTAACTAGAAAGCAGCCAATCCTATGCAATCATGGTCAAGATAACATCTGTTTGGCGATCTTACAGTCATACTTGCTGGATAAAAATGAAAATTTCCATGATTTTTGGGTGTTTTTACAAAATTCCCTGATTTTTCCCCGATATTTCCAGATTGATAAAGTACCCTGATTTTTCCATGATTTCCCAGATTGTCGCCACCCTGTACCATACATTAAACATCTGATGAAAATACATATAGGTTTTAAAGTAAAAACATAAAATTTTACACTTATAAAAAAGAGTTAAAATGTGAGTAGTCATCTTATTAATCCAAAAATACAGAAACATGACAATAGGAAGCATATATAAACATACTTTCTTCTTTAGTTTTTTCTTTTCTCTGTGAGACAGTTTGACTTTGGGTTTTTCTCCTGCAAAAAAGAAAAGAAATTTAAACAGACTAATAATTAATTAAAAAATTAAAGTAACAATTTCAAGACCCTTTATTATACTTGATAACATTTATCAATCATCCATGGATTTTGTAGTATCCATAATGCTATTCAGAGGCAGATTTACGTTAGATTACACTCTAGGCCCATTTTGATACACCCCACCCCCTCTTATGTTTTGAAATTTATCAATACAAGCAAAAAAATGTGGCTCCTTAGCTGCACCTTTACAAAACAGGGGTTTGTCGAGAAGTGAAACCAGGTCCATTATAGGACCCTTCACAAAATTTTTCTTCTTAAAAACAGACCTTTGATAACCCAGTGGCAGCAACACCGCGACACGGCGACATAGTCGCGGACACAGAAAAACGCCTTGCGAACAGTTTTTGTCTGCACTGATAAAAAAATTTGTCTGCAACTTTCGAATAACAATTCACTTAAAAAAAAATTCTGTATTAAAACTAAAACTAATACTTTTATTATTTATAATTATTTATATTGTGTTGTGCCAAACATTGCTATAAAATATTTAATTGAATGAGATGAATTGAATGAGTACACACAATTGTTTATATTATATTGTTGTTCTGCAGTAAAATTGTATTCCTGTATTGTTGCACGAGATCACCGCTGATGTTAACCCCTCCCCCCCCAATCAGCTTTCAGGCTTTTTGAGTGTAAGCCATTTTCACCCCTGATTACACACAAATTTTGCAGACAGATTATGAAATTTTAAAAGCCTGTCGCAGACAGCTACAAAACTTTCTGCCACTGGGTTTGATAAATCTCTTTCCTTTTGAAAACTAATCTTATGTGGAGTGAACAGATCGCCTGAATAGGACCATGCTTTACCCCAAAAGCTGATATTCCAATTTTTTAATTCCTAAAAAGGTTTCTGTGCATTTATGTGAGTTAAGTTCTATACAAACAGGTGTTAATCCAGGTTTTTGAAAATGGTACCCCATTTGTGAATTTTGTAAATAATTTGTGAAAATTTTTTTTATTAATTTGTGAAAATTAAAAATGCCTAGTGAACAAATTAACCGAAGTGCACAAAGTAATTTATACAGTTTTAAAATACCAATAAAAATATAAAAGTTGTAAAATAGAGTTATATTTATGTTGATTGGGTAAATACCTAAATTGAAGCTGTTTATAATTTTTTTGTAAAATATTTGAGTATGCATATTACGTGACATTTCAAACCAAGACATCACATTTCTAAGACATCACATATAACAGACTCGTTTCAAAAGTCACAAATTTTAAAGATCTCAACTAGCAATGGATAAATGCTTTATTCTCTAATAAGCAAATAATATTCATGATACCAAATGCTATAATATAAAGCTATTATATATACGTTCTCCCTCCTCTCATTTTGTGTCACTTTGACAATTTTTAAACAGTAATGAAGGAAAAGCTAAACGTCCAATTTCAGGGTATTTGGGAAAATCCTGGGTCCTCAGGACCCATGAGTTCCGAAGTTCTGGGTCCTTCTTTCAAAAAAATGGGTCGTATATACTATAAAGATGTAAATTAAAATTATCTTATTGTAGTTAAAAGATATTTTTTTATGAATTTTTCATCAGCTCTTTTTGAGATTTCCTTAAAACTATTATGTAGGAGGTTTTTGCTGTTTAAAAACAACTGGAAATATTTAGCCCAGTGTGTTCTGGAACCAGAAAGGAAAAATTAACAAAAGAAAGTACAGTATAATAGCTATACATGTATATATTTACTAAATACATTTTATTTTCAGTGATATAAAATGCCATTTAAAAAAAAAAAAAAAAAAGTCCTTGAAATTATCAACATTAGGATAACAAAAAAAAAAAAAAAAAAAAAAGGGAAGGAAGGAAAAGAAAATTTTAAATAAACTAATGTTTGATTACAAAGATTGTCAATATTTTGAATTTTTAAATAACATTTTTCACCACTTTTCTAAAGTAAAACTGAAATTATTTTTATTATTATTATTTAACGATTAAATTAATTAAAAATTATTTAAAAAAATAGTCTGTTATGTCCTTCACAAAACTTTCTTCTGTATCATTCTATATTACAGGGCCACTTACTGTTTAACATGCACAAAAATTCAAACATAGCTTCTAACAGTAAATATTTTTATTTATCTGTGGAATTTGATGCAGATTTAATCAACAGATGCTGAAATGTAGCCACGTGGAAAATAACAAAAGGTGAGTAATAGCAGCGCCACCTGTAGGCCAATATACATCAAATTAAGTCAATAACTGTTTTGGCGCATTTATATGCCATAGAAGTTGAAAATTAGTCTTTCTATTTACGCGCGCTGCAGCGCCACCTGTCGGCCGATATGAACCCAAATTGAATCAGCATAGTATTTCACAGTAGTCCTTTCATATACCAAGTTTTGTGCAATAAATGGTAATAGAATATGAAATATAGTCTTCCCATTCAAGGGAAAAACTGCAGTATAACAGCGCCCCCTATCGGTCGGTATACACCAAAATTGAATGAGCATAATTTTTCATAATGGCCTTCTCACTTATCAAGTTTTGATCGAGTATATATGATACAACCTTAGATATAGCCTTCCCTTAAATGGAAAAAATCGTATCGTCACCTGTTGAGTGATTTGCACCAAAATTTGATAGACACTAATTTATGTCAAAGTGCAACTACATATAAATTCATATGAAATTGTGTTCTCTAGTTCTTGAAATATAATCGCCACAAATTCTTGTCCCACACAAATAGAATTTTCTAAAAATTATCAAATCTTGTTCAGGACCTATCAAAACGTATAAAACCATCGAAAACCGCAAGTAAAAAAAATATTTATGAAACCAATTTGTTTTTCTATTGAATACAAAATAAAGTAAAAATTGAAGTATGGCGTTTCCGGAAAAAACGGGAAAGTTGGTAGCTATGTTCATGCCTTTCATTTCACTGGAACAACCAGACGTTAACAGCGACCTGCGCGATTAATATGAAAAAATGTATATTATTTTCGTCCTTTTGTAAAAACTTATTAGATTATAATTACCGAAATAATTATTGAAGTAATAATTTATCATGGTCCTCTTAAATCCGGAATTGCAAGGATCGCGGCAATTTTGAATTTTACAGATTTGTGAAAACTGATTTTTGATAATAAAAGAAACATGCCACATGCTATTTTTACTCCTTAAAAGCAAATTATACTTAATTTGGCGAATTAAATAATAAAATAGGAGACATGCACTCCGGAATTTTATAAAAACCCGTATTTTTCAGTTTCTTGGGGGGGTGGGGGGAATTATTAAAAGTATAAAGATAAATATTCTATGATTTTGTATAATGTCAATAAATTTCAATATTATCCCTTTTATAGTTAGTTCTTAGCTCTCAAAAGAAATAAAGATGTACAGATGAGAGTTATGCTAGTCTGCATGCGGCCTGCTTCAAGGTCAAAGAGCAACGTGTTATGTAGAAGTAGGTCAGCGATTCTGTTAGGATCTTGAAGGAGTGTGTTTATTATCATTTAGCCAAGTCAAGAGATAACGGAATATTGAGCGTTATTTATTTATTTTATTCAGTGATTTTATTATTAAATATAATAGATACTTTTACTATGATTAAATATTGGACAAATGAGCACGCGTTTCCGGAAGTCACCGTGGAATGTCCATGTCCAACTGTCTTGCAGAAATCATTTATAATCTAAGTAATTGTTATCGCAAAATCGAAACAACATAAAAAAAAACTAGTATGTTGTGGCCACCACAAGACTTTCTTCTATATTTTCCTATACATATTCAATCAGTAACAATATTTAAAAAAAAAAAAAAAAAAGATTTTTTTTTTCCTTTTTTTTTTTGTGAAAATTAATACATATTCAATCACTAACAATAATAATTAAAAAAAAAAAAAAAAAAAAAAAAAAAAAAAAATTTTTTTTTTTTTTTGTTAAAAGTGAAAAAAATCGATAACTTTGTTTTAAATTATCACAGATTTATGGTTCAACCATTCGTTTTAAAGGTATTGACGAGATCTTTCGAATGATACCCATCTTCAAAATTTAACCCCCCCCCGGGGGGGTACTTCCCCCCAGGGGGGGAACCGATGCCCCCCCATGCACAAATTTTTTTTTCCTAGTTAACTACTACTATCATCAATAATTCAAATTAATTTTACAATCACAAGTTTAAAATAACTCTCATTATGCCCATTTATACGGAATTTTGTCCTATGCTGCCATGTTAAAAATTTGCATAAAATGCGATTACAGCGCCACCTGTTGAGCTATTGATCCCCAAATCTAATGGGCACCAGTTCATGTCAGGGTGCAACTAAATACCAAGTTTGGTTAAATTTCATTCATATGTTCGTGAGATACAGCGTCCACAAAAAAATGATACAGACAGACACACAGACAGACAGACATTTTCTAAAAACTATCAATTCGTGTTCAGGACATCCCAAAACGTGTAGATCCGTCAAAAAACGGAGGTCGAAAATTTTCGCGAATCCAATACTTTGTCTATATTACATATAGAAGAAAGTAAAAATCAAAAGCTATTTTTAAACGCATGTGAACGATTTTACAGAACGCTCATCCCACACACACACACACACACACAAAAAAATCTTAAACAGTAAAATCTTACTGAAATTCTTTATGGAGTTAGACCCTTTATAAAAATTCTTGAATTGCATATACAGACTACTGTAATCACATTTGCTCAACCATTTTATTTCTTCCAATGAACTTAGAACGCAGCAGAAAAGACAGAGGCTAAGCTTTGAAACAGAGCTTCTGTTGGCGATTCATTACGTGAGGATGCGATTCGGAGTATCGGCACTTTTTACTATAACCTTTTTGAATCGGAACTTTCTTTTCTCGTCTAGAAACAGTTTCTTTTTTTTTTTTTTTTTTTTTTTTTTGGGGGGGGGGGGGGGGGCACTAGTTGCCTGTGTATGTTTATCATATTGCAGAGAAATACTTTTTTATTTTTTGAAAGAATGTGGTTTTTCGACCATTTTCCAAATTTCGGCTGAGCGCTGAGCTTCGATACAGGGCACGCATTGGCGATTCGTTTTGTAGTGATGTGATTCAATGATGAGATTCGGTTATGCGGCACTTTTTACTAGTAATCTTTTTGTATATGAATCGGAACTACGCTTTTGCGTCTCGGAACTGTTTTTGTTTTCGAGCCGACCGATCGTGTTCGAGTGTGTTTTTCGTACAGGATTGATTCTTTTTCTTTACAGCAAGCAGAAAAGGGTTACAAAGGATTTTTGTTGTTTCTTCTTCAGAGCGAGATGTTCCAAAAATATAAAGAAAATGTAAGTTTCAAGTGAGATTTTTTTTTTTTTTTTTTTTTTTATCACTAAGAATGGACTTTTTGAAAGTGCCGTTTTGCCGAAAATTTATTTTGTGAAGGTACCGCATCGCTGAAAATTCATTTTGTGAAGGTACCGCATCGGCGAAAATTGACTTTGTGAAGGTACCGCATGGCCGAAAATTGAATTTGTGAAAGTGCCGCAAAGCGGCACTAAATTCGTTCTGGATTAACCCCTGACAAATGAATCTTCATTTTCTAAAACAAAACAATTTTAATTGTAATTTTATTTAGAAAAATTACATTTTTCACAATTTTACAAAAAGAGAACCCTAGCCGAAAAGTTCAGAATTCGATTTTCATACGAATTTTTGATTTACAAAATTGGTTAGAAGCAGTTAAGTTAGTAATTACTTCAGGAAGCCTCGACATGTTGAGTGCGAGAACGTTTGTGATAAAGTTTAAAAGGTATTTTTTAGAGTGTTTTATGTTAAAGCAACTTTATCACAGAAATATTGAAAGATTATACGTGTATTGTTGAAAAAACAACTGCTCAGCCCAGGAGCAGAATTATATCTGATGTTCTGCAACGAGACATTAAAATTTGCAGATGTTCTGCAGGTATTTTGTCCAAATTTGTCAAAGCACAGTAAAATGCAAAATAAGCATAAAAATAATACTTATTAGTAAAATATTTATTACACATTTATAATAAAACATGATTTAAAATTTTTATAATCTAAAACTGAGGAATACACCCAGAATTTGCAATTTTTTCAATGAATTTTGGCATTAACATTGTCACATTAATGTGGATATACTACTTACAAAATGTTTATAAATTTTGTCTATACATTGAAACAATGACTGTTTCCAGCAATTTTCTAGTATGCTGACAGATTTACAGGTCAGTTGAACATATGTAGGTTTTGTTAATTTTAGAATGTTAGCTGTATCAACATCATCCAGTTAGGGTATAGATGAAATGTTCTGTAAAAGCTTCAATTGTTCTGCGACATGCGTCACAGTTTTAAGCACTTTCTGCTCCTGGGCTGCTCAGTAAACAGATAAAATTCTGATCTGACTGCCACTGACAGGTATATACCTGTCAGTGGCAATCAGATCAGAAACTGCACAAATTGCAGAGGTCTGTTTAGAGGTAAAACTGAATCTGTTATAGGATCCTTCACAAAACTTTATAATCTTAAAAAAGGACAGTTCACAGAACTTGTTATCTTAACTAGTATGTTGTGGCCACCACATGACTTTCTTCTATCTTTTCCTATACATATTCACTCAGCAACAATAATTTAAAAAAAAAAAAAAAAAAAAAAAAAGTGGGACTTTGACAAAATTTTGGGTAAAAAATGAAATTTATTCTAAGTTTGTCAAAACACGGAAACCGTGGGACTTTGACAAAATTAGGGGAAAAAAGCAAAAATTAGTTTAAGTTTGTCAGAACACGGAAACCGTGGGAGTTTGATAGAATTAAGGGGAGAGGGAAAAAAAAAGTGGGACTTTAACAAATTTTCACATTTTACCCAAAATTTTGTCAAAGTCCCACTTTTTTTTTTTTTTTTTTTTCCCTCTCCCCTTAATTCTATCAAACTCCCACGGTTTCCGTGTTCTGACAAACTTAAACAAATTTTTGCATTTTCCCCCCAATTTTGTCAAAGTTCCACGGTTTCCGTGTTTTGACAAATTTAGAATAATTTTCACATTTTACCCAAAATTTCGTCAAAGTTTGTCAAAACACGGAAACCGTGGAACTTTGACAAAATTAGGGGAAAAATGCAAAAATATGTTAAAGTTTGTCAAAACACGGAAACCGTAGGACTTTGACAAAATCAGGGGAAAAAAGCAAAAATTAGTTTAAGTTTGTCAGAACACGGAAACCGTGGGAGTTTGATAAAATTAAGGGGAGAGAAAAAAAAAATTTCTAAGTTTTTTTTTCGTAAAAAGTAAAGAAAATCGATAACTTTGTTTTAAATTATCACAGATTTATAGTTCAACCATTCGTTTTAAAGGTACTGACGAGACCTTTCGAAAGATACCCATCTTGAAAATTTTTGCCTTTATCACCCTGTTGAAAATTTAGAAAAAGCGGGATGGCAACGCAACCTGTAAGACGATTTTTACCAAAAGTTGATAGGCACTAATTTATGTCAAGGTGCAACTACATACCAATTTGTATGAAATTTTGTGCAGTAGTTCCAGAGATACAGTTGCCACAAAATTTTGTCACACACACACACACACACACAGACAGACAGACAGACAGACAGACATTTTCTAAAAATGGTAAAATCGTGTTCTACATCTCTCAAAACGTGTAAATCCATCAAAAGCCCGAAATCGAAAATTTTTACGAATCCAATACTTTCTTCTATTGAAGATAGAAGAAAGTAAAAAAGGACAGTTCACAGAACTTGTTATCCTAAAAAAGGACCCTTTACAAATTATTTTCTCTCATAAACAGATCTTTGATAAATCTGTTTCATTTTGAAAACTAATCTTCCATGGAGCAAACAGACACCTAAATAATAGGATGTCCTTTGTTTATTTTCCCGAAAAGCTGATAGTGAATTTCTAACTTATAAAGGGTTTCTGCACACGTACAAGTTTAGTTCTCTAATAGTGAACCTTCATTACCTCCATTGTCTGAAATGAAGCCTTATTTCAATTGTAATTTTATTTCACAAAACTATATTTTTCACAATTTCACAAAAAGAAGACCCTAACCGAAAAATTTAGAACAACTCAAACCCCTGCAAAATTAAAATCCATAAAATGGGCCCCTTCACACAATTAAAATTCATAAAAGCAATTTCTTCACAAAATTTTGCTTTATAAAAATAACCCTTTTATAAAATTTTTCCATGTTTACAGTATCATTTTTAATTAATGCCTATATTTGGTTCAACAAAATACTATTAACTTTATGTTAAACATTATATAAAAAGACTATTAAAATGGAAGGTTTTACAGAATATTTTTTCCCCTCACAAAAACTGATCTTAAAAATTAAAACCTGAATCAACACCTGATTATGCAGAGATAATAGGGATAAATATAATACAGTAGAGAGCCAGAAATCTGCCGACCTAAAATCCGCCAAAGTCCGAAATCCACACAGCTTGTCAGATACAAACAATGAAATTCTTCACTATTAATAAATTACTAAACTGCAAATCAGAATTTTTAAAAAAGATCTTGAATACAGATTTTATGTTTGCATTTTATGATTACAAAAAAGAAAAACAAAATAATAATAATATGAAAGACTGCAACAGCCAAGTTGCTGCTAATTGAAATTATTGACAGTATATTAAATTCATCAAAAGAAAATAATGATTATTGTGATATATGATATCATCAATCCTAAATAATAACAAACTAATTTTTTAAAATGTTTTCTGATGAAGACATAATTTGTAAGGAAGAATTCAGTAAAATTCACAGAAAAATAAATTTGTGTTACTACTATTTACAATAAATAAAAAAATAAATAAATCATGCAGGTTCAAGTTTAGTTTAAAACTAGCTACATATGAACAGATTTTATCTAAATTTGACAATTTTTTTTTTTTTTTTTTCCATTTTTATTTATTGTTTTTATTATATATTTTTGTTAATGTTCATTATTATTCTTATGTATTTAGTAATTTAATATTCAGTGTTATTATTCACTAGTATGTGTTTAGTTTGAATAATATTCTGTTTTTATTATTGAAAGTGAAAATCATTTTTCATGAGCCCCGAAATCCACAAAACCTTTAGTCCCAAGCTGTGCGGATTTTTGACTCTACTGTATAACTAAAGAAAAAATATTATTCTTAGATATACTATGTGTGCAACATGCATATAATAATCAATTATAATTAATAATTAGATATTTAATTATTTATTAATATATCTATTAAGAAATGATTAAATTTGTTAATACAGTAAATAGATTAATCACAATAGTCCAGGGTTGGCAGGTTTTTGACACATGACAGTTTTTGACGGTTTAAACCACAGTTTAAACTGTCATGTCAAAAACCCTGTGTCAAAAACTCATGTCGAAAACTGTCAAAAACCTCACATTTTACACTTCTTGGTGTATTTTAACAATGAAGTAGTCATATTTAGAGAAATAAAAAATTGTAATTTTACAAAAGAGTGCTTAATTTATATGTCTCTCATGGTTAAAAGTTATTCATAGAAGTTTATTATCTGTTTTCTATGAATGCTAATGATTTCTATTTAAGTACAAAAAAATTAATTTATACAAAAATTCGAACATAGGAATTTGTATATTCTAAGGTGAACTAAATTTTAATATGAATTACATAATGCAATTTCAAATTAATTATTTTTAATGAAAGGGATGGTGGACAGATCTCTTTTGTAAATTACTGCCTTAAAAGATTGCAAATCAGCATTGCAAGCGATCCAGAAGGGCAAATGTCAACTCAGCCATCAGATCATTGAGCTCACAAACAAAATCATTGCTGCCCAGGGATCCTGCATCTTGCAATGGATACCGGCTCATGTAAATATTTTCGGTAATGAGAAGGCCGATGAGCTCGCAAAGGCTGCACGTAATTCTCCTCAGCCATCCAAATGTCTAACCCTCGTTGACGCCAATGCCGTCGCTGGCCGAAGACTAATCGGTCAACAAGTTAAACGAAACTCCATTCCGGAATTGAACTGTGATAGAGCTTTATCAACTATTTTAACCAGACTGAGGACAAACCATTTAAAGGGGATGAGGATTTCTGAGGACGGGCAGCGTAGTTACACCAACTTTTGTCCTCACTGCCCAGACGACATCCCACTGTCTCCCCAACACATCTTCAGCTGCCCAGCAATCCAGGCCAAACTTCTTAATATCGGCTTAGAAGACCCAGTAGTAGGGCTGGACGATGTCAGGAATTTAATATCATGATATATCGTCATCCTCATATCACGATATTCTGATATATCGATATCACGACAAATTCAAATAAAATATTGTGGTTATTAAATCATTATAGTAATTATTAAATTAGCTATTAAATAATTATAATTATTAAATAAGCAAAATTATGTAAATTGACATATTTATTAAAATATAGGCAGAGAAATACAGAAAATATTTTAACACGTTGACCTGTCAAGCTACGAAATAACTCATAGTTAAACTACGACTAAACTCATAGCTTGGTAAACAATGTAATAAATTTTCTAATGAAAAATTGTTTAATGCAAAGATCATTTAGTATACCAAATATAAACACTACTTTCTACAGGTGAACTATCAGAATCATTCATTTCACTGTATGTACGTATAACAGGAGTCAATAGCTTCTTTGAAGTGTACTCACTAAATTTTAATGGATGGTGCACTTTCAAATGAGAAGGCAAATTTGTTGTACTTCCTCCTTTTGCACATACATATTTTTTGCAGAGTTTACAAATTGCCACATCAGTGTTAATAACAATACCATGCTCATTGGCAGGTATCTCAAAAGTAGACCAAACCTGACTATTAGTCTTTGATTTAGATACCAAATGATAATATTCTAAAGAATCAATAGTATGCCTCATTGACATTTTAAAAATTGAAAATTTTAAATTAATAATTACCAAAATATATATATATATATATTTAAATATTGCTTATTTTAAAAGAATTTCAACAAAAACAGATCATAATAGTACTGATTGGTTTGTAGAAATTTTCGATCATTCATCTAGTTTTAATATATTCATTTATGATTCAATCATTAATTAGCATCATGAATTATGTATATCACTAAAAAAAATTTTTTTTTAATAATTATATAGGACAAAGAATTCTGTTTATAAATTTCATTTATAAAATAAATTTAGACAAGAATAATTAATTAGCATCGGAAATATACCATTAATTAAATTATATACATGTAAACCTTTTCTTTTTTTAAATATTTTTAGAAGAAAAAAGAATAAAAATACTATTGCAGATACAAAATGATAGATTTTTATTAATTTACTTTCTTTAATCTTTATGTAAGATTCATTGTAGCTCAATACTTACCATTCATTTATTCATTAATATCGAAAAATCGACAATCTTCCCACCAATTCTAATAATCAAATTATGAGTCCAAACAAACAATAAAAATTTAAAGTGCTTGTTCCCCGCCGCCGTCCTGTAATATTCAATCACGATCTCCGGCAATCGTCATTGTCAGTAATATGAGTAAACAAAGAGTATTTTCCCCTTCTTGAGTGTTTATCGGCTATTCTGCGCAAGCGTGATGTTTCTGATTATATTCATGAATGTTTCTGATTATATTCATGAATATTGTCCGCATCGCTGTGAGTGAGTGAATATGAGTTTATTCGATTAAGGAATCGGAAATCAGCTATATGATTACGACGATAAGGTGTATCGCCATTGCTGACTCGTTTCACTCATGAGTAGTGGGGATGATTAAGCACTTTGATATTTCGATTTCTTTTTATGAATGCGATATGGACATGATGTTGTGAGTTTTTAGTGAAATATCGGGAAATAAATCTTGAATGATTGAAACGAAAGAATAGATTCTTTGGTTGAAACGATATTAAAGTGTGACTATCGTTGGAAAAAAATGATCTATAAAGCAAGTTTTTTTTTTTTTTTTTTTTCTTTTCTGTTTTAGGTATGAGATTTGCTATAGGCTTGCTTTATTAGAACAAATAAAAATATTTTAACCCTCAATCAACTTTTTTCTTCAAAATATCAACAAAGAAAATTTGGATAATATAAAATCCCACAAATATTCTCTTTACTAGTGCTCAGAGCTTGCTTAAGCCATTTTTTACTTTCTTCTATACTCAATACAAGAAAGTATGGGATTCGTAAAAATTTTTCACTTATGGTTTTCTAGGGATTTACACGTTTTGAGAGATCCAGAACACAATTTGACTATTTTTAGAAAATGGGTGTGACAAAAATTTTGTGGTGAATATATATACGGTACTACTGCACCGAATTGAATATAAATTTATGATGTAAATGCACCTTAACGTAAATTAGCGTTTATCCACTTTTGGTGCCAATTGGTCAACAGGTGGCGCTGCTATACTGCGATTTCTGCTGTTTCAGGAATTATAGCATGGAATTGCATATAAATTTATATGTAGATGCCCCTTAACATATGTTAGTGCCTATCAACTTTTGGTGTCAACCGCCCAACAGGTGGCGCTGCTATACAGCGATTTTCATAATTTCAGGGGAGGCTATATCTCAGTAATTATTGCACAGAATTGCATATAAATTTATATGCTGATGCACCTTGACATTTTATTAGTTTCTGTCAACTTTTAATGCCAATCGCTCTAAAGATGGCGCTGCTATACAGAGATTTCCACAGTACAAGTGAAGGCTGTATCTCAGGTTCTATTGCGTGTAATTGAACTAGATATATGAAAAGGCCATTATGATGATAGAATTTGGGTGCATATCTGCCGATAGGTGGTGCTGCTGTACAGCAATATTCTGCGAAAACGGGAAGGTTGTCATTTTAATAGGCACAACATAGTTTTCTTTTTTTTTTAATCTTGTTTCTAAAAAAGTCCATTTAAGTTAGAACTGAAAATTCCCCCCAAAGTAATATATCTTTATTAAGGGCAATTTTAGCAGCAGGGTAATAAAAAAAATTATTGCTTCTAAAACAGTGATATATGATATAATATAAAATCATTATCATTGCACAACAAACCTAAATTTTTCAACAATGAATTAAAATACATGTAGTAAGTTCTGATAAATGGACATCAAGAATATTATTGTTTTTCCCCCTTTTTTAGCATACCATAAATTGAAAATGTGGAACAAAAATTAATGAGAAGTTAATTCTACTTTTTTAGAACATTAGTAATTTTCTATCATTTTTAATTTTTTCATAAAACATCCAAATTTACAAAAATTGGATAAAAACAGCAACAACAACCCCTCCGCTCCCCTTGAAAAAAATGAAAAAATAAAAACTGTTCTCCTCACCATGAATTCTATGTATGTAAAACTTCTTTTCATGTTTCATGCATGCAATTTCTATTTTTATTCATCCCTATTGTTAGGTAAAAGATGAAAATAAGAAATTATATTGTCTATACATAGCCGATATATCGTGACATGTGATTGATCAATATCGATTATCATGATATGTGGTAGATATCGATATTTGACGATATATCGATATATCATCCAGCCCTACCCAGTAGACCTACTTTATACAGATAAGGCTGTCGAGGTTGCTAAAGCTGTCTTCGACAGTTTCGGAGCCATTTAATTGCTTTTTCATAGACACGACATCATCAAAAGGTATGAAAATCTGTATTTATATATATGCATTGAAATATAATATTAAATACATTAAAATTTCGAGTGAAGTCACTCCAGATTTTCTAGTGCTAACTCTAGGCTAATTTGGCTGGATGCTGCACCTGGCGGCTCTTTCAAACACATTTTAGCACCCAGTGGCCCTTTTCTCACCATTTTTAGCACCTGGCTGCCCTTTTAAAAACATATTAGTACCAAGTGTTTTTTCTAATATTTTAAATGTTAGAAGCCTTTAAATGCTTTTCTTCCTGATATGTAACCTTTTAGCAATAGTTTTACAGCATTCCTGGAAGAACAAATGCATATAACCTACATATATGCATGCAAAATTAATAATTTACTTTTGTCACATGCAAAAATCACAAATACAAGACTGCAAATTATGCAAATAAAATACCCTTTTTGAAAATAGTTTGCCCTTTTTATTGAATTCCCCCTGTAGGCTCTTTTATTCTAAAGTCACCATATTTTTTGTTTTTAAATATTATGTTTGAATGCTAAAAATTTTCATTGAAATTTCAGCACTTAACATAATTTTAAAAATTAACCTACCATTGAATTCACAAAGTAATAACCTAATAATACATTTAATATATTTTTTTAAACCATAATAATGCTAAAACAAAGAGGAAAACTTAATAATAATAATTAGCAGGAAATTTTTTTAAATTTTAAAAACAATTTTTTTTTATTTAATTAGTTTTAAAGAATTTATATACTTAATTGTATTATTATAATTTTACCACCTATATATGCAAATTTGTATAGCTTTAAGACAATTTACGAAAAATTTATAACATTCACTCTTTCCTTAAGATGACGCATTGATATGTTTCCTAACATTTCTTTTTTTTTTTTTCTAGAAAAATATTATATATATATATACAATGAATGTTAATTTATGTACTTAGTACATTGCAACTTAAAAATGTGCATAAAATCATTTAGCATTATACTTTAGATTTTTCACCTATGGTTTTCGACAGTTTTTGACGGTTTAAACCAGTTTTTGACAGTTTAAACCAATTTTTGACACATGTCATGTCAAAAACTAGTTTTTGACGTCAAAAAACCAACCCTGCAATAGTCCAATTCCAATGTGATCTTGGAAAAAATCAATTAGTTTATTTGGTTTCTCTTACAAAGATATGATTAATCATACAAATGTATAGAAAATAAGCTAAATTAAAATTTTTATTTCCTCATTAAAGAACAAACTAATGTCATGTTTATATATTTTAAACAATATAGAAATAAGAAATTATGTTAATTCATAAATAAATAAGTTGCCCTGCTTCAAAATAGTTTATTTTGATCTTTTTGTTTGATATTTTATACTTAAATCATTATTAATTTAAATAATCTAACAAGATAATTCCATGCATCAAATGGAAACACCTTTGACTCATGAAAAGAAGAGACAGACCAGGCTTTGGAATTTGTATCAATTAAAAACCTATTTAGTTGGATTTTATGTTTGGGTTTCAGTTCAAAATTAAATATTTTTTTAAGATTTTAATAGGCTTAAAAATTTTGCCGGGCCTCAGTTAAATTAGATGTTTAAGTTTAATTGCCATATGAAAGTAGCACTATTTTATAGTTACATGAGGTCACTCTTCAGTTTGAACAATCAGCCATACAAATATAATATCACTTAGTCATTTTGGCCACCTTTAAAACTTAGGCAAAACTATTGCAAAATAGCAAAAATTACATGTATGTATATTATGAAATATTTTTAGTTTTAAATATTCTGTTAATAATTAAAACAAAATTACTAATCACAGGGTTGACAAAAACCTCATTTTCTTTGGAAATATTTTCAAATACAACCAGTACAACACCAGCTTTTATTTATTTAGTCAGATTTTTGAAGAAATTTTTCCTTTCTCAACAGAAAATTTGTGAAAAATGGTTAGATGATTGTGATAAATCATGAAATCATTGACATTTTAACCAAAAAGAACATAGGTTATAAGAGAAACACTTTGGATACTTAATTAAAAAAAAAAAAGGAAGGTGAAATATTCATGTTGCAATAATAATTGTGCAACTGGAATAATATGTAGGCATTTCAATTAAGGAACAAAGCTAACATTTTAAACATTAGAATGAATTATATACCAAATTTAACAAAATATATATTACAGTGGTGGACATAATTATAAGACACCTATCTAATTTGACAAATAGTGAAAGAAATGATTCAGAGCTTAAAAATGTTTTATCAAATACGTCAAAAATATAAATTCATTCTGTTATCACACATAATTGTTTTACAGAAATATTTTTATAGAGTTTAATAAAAAAAAAAATTAAAAATACCATGGACAAAATTATAAGACACCCTAACATTTTAATTAAAACACCTGCTTTTTTTCGAAAATAATGTGGAGTATGCAAATTTTCTGCACGCTGTTATGACGTCAGCAATTAACTAAAGCAGATGATAACGAACTTCACGCATTTACAAACATGCCATGAGGTACAGAATTAAAATAAAGTGAAATTCACGAAATATGGAGATTAAATGGAACTGGTGCTTCAATTAATAATATTTCAAAAGTTATTAAATGCTCTAGATGTGTAATTGGAAATGTTCTGAAAAGAGGAATTAATGGATCGGTGATTAAAAGATCTGGACATACTCCTTGCTTGTCATCGAGAGACAGACGCCATGTGCTTTCGCTTGCTACACAGAATAAGATGATCACTACAGTATTAAAAATGCTTTGAAACTGAATTGTTCAAGAAGAACCATTCACAGGGTGTTGCGTAATGTTTCCTATGTGAAATATAAAAAATTGAAGAAAAAACCACCGCTTCTAAGCCGGCACCAAATGGAGCATCTAAACTTTGCTAAACAAACTATGGCCTGGACCTCCAAATGGTACTCTGTGTTATTTTTTGATGAAAAAAGTTTAACCTGAATGGTCCTGACGGGTTTCAATATTATTGGCATGATTTACGGAAGTCTCCTTATGTACTAATGAGCTGCGAAATGGGTGGAGACTCAGTAATGGTTTGGGCTAGTTTTTTCGGCTCAATGGAAAATAAATTTTGTTTTTGTGCATTCAAGAATGAATTCCGAAAAATATAAGAATCTTCTTAAAGATCAACGGTGAACTTCTTTGTGGCGAAAACTACACTTTCCAGCATGATAGCGCGCTGATTCATGCATTACACGAAACAAAAAAGTGGCTTTCAGAGCAAAGTATCAATGTTCTCCTGTAGCCTTCTCGCTTCCCAGACCTAAATCCCATCGAAAACTTGTGGGGTTTACAGAAATGGGAGGCAGTTTATATGTGTCGAAGACCTAAAGAATGCTATAAAATGTGCTTGGGAAGAACTGTCTTGAGATATTTTGTTAGAATTGATGCCGAATCGCAACTTTCATGTTATAAAAAACAATGGTGGCTGGTGGCTCCACCAAATATTGATTTTCTTTTAGACCATTAGTGTCTGCAAATTATGTTGACCATTGTATTTGGAAAAAAACGGTTGGTGTCTTATAATTTTGTCCATTGTGTTTTTAAGTTTTTTCATTAAACTGTATGAAAATATCATTATTATAAAATAATTATAACAGAATAAATTTATGTTTTTGACGTATTTGATAAAACATTTTTAAACTCTGAATCTTTTCTTTCACTATTTGTCAAATTAGATAGGTGTCTTATAATTATGTCCACCACTGTAATAAGAGCAATAAAAAATTATGAGAAATTTAAAGTTCAAAATTACCTTTAGGAGCTTCATTTTCATTCTCTGATTGGGAATTTTCTTCATCATTACTAACATTCATATCTTCTTCCTCGCCATTCTCATCGTGATCACTAACATCTTTCTTATCTTTGGTTTCAGGAGCTTTTTTCTTTGACTTATCCTTTTTCTTATTTTTTTTACTAGCTTCATTCTTTTCAGATTTATCAGTATCTAGATTTAAAAAAAGAAATTTTACCAATATTTATTAAGACTCTATCAAATACAATAAAATTAATTCATCGTATGGCACTCTCACTGCTTTCTCTCATCCCTACATTACTATAGATGTATTACAGTGGCATATGCAAGGGAAGGTGTGATAAGGGGTTAAAAACCTTTCCCTTAAGAGGCCTCTCCACTTATCATCCCCAGAAGCCAGAGCCAATGTTATTCTATGGAGAATTTTGCCCCATTATAAGTTATTAATTAATTTTAATGTATGCAATTAAATTCCGTTTTCACATTCAGAAACTTCACAACTATTAAGCAAATTAACGCTTTCTAAAAATTATTAATACTTTATTTTGAGAATGTAAAATGTGAATTTTCACAATGTGAAATTTTTCATTTTTGAGCATAAAAATGAAATCTTAAAAATAAAAAAATAATCAATTCTTAGAAAGCGATAAATTGTTTAATAGTTGTAAATTTTCGGAAAGTAAAACGGAATTTAAAAATATGTATTAGTTAATGAATTATAATGGGGCAAAATTTCCCATAGATTAACATTGGCTTCGGTTTTCGGAGACGATAGGTAGAGAGTCCCCTTAACGTTTCACTATATAATGAATATTTTTATAATATTATAAGCAAGTTCTTTTTTCTTTTCCAGTTATCTGAAACAGAAATATAAAATTTCTTTGAATGTTTGCAGAGTTTCCCCCAGGTTTAAAAAAAAAAAAAAAAAAAAAAGGGGGGGGGGGGGAGGGTGCTGCTAGTAAGAAAAAAAGCACTTTCTATTTTTGAAGGCAGTTTAGGACTTTTAAGGGCATAAAATCCAGATGCTCATTTTAAGATTCAGCAAAGAATTTGTCATAACAAGCAATAGTAACAATATTAAAAATGTGAAGGAAAAATGTTAAAATTTTCATGAAGAAATGCTTGATTTGATAGCTAGTATATCAACAGGTAGCTTTCCCATTATAATATGAGACATGTGTAAAAAATGATTGTTTTAAAAAATTATTACATTTGATGTGTGAATAAGAAAGAAATTACCAATTATATATATATATACATATATATATATAAAGCAATAAAAAGGTGCAATTTTTTTGGATGAGGTGTGAAAAGGGTAATCAAAATGCAGGCAGGACACAGCAGCAGCACCTACTGAAACTACCTGGAGAAAAATCTGAATTGTTTTAAGTTTTAAACATTTCCGAACAACGAAATTGAAAATTGTTTATGACTTACTTTAATTTGTTTGCAATAATTTTCATTTGTATATTTCTAAAATTATGCCATTTATGTCTGTTAAAGATGTTCACTTGACTTGCAGAATGTTTGCAATAAAAATTGAAGTACATGTAGCATTTACATTTCATTTATAGAGGCACACAAATTATTTCTCATGCATTAAGATCTATGGAAGAAAAATGAAGTCAATTTTAATGGTGTAATATTGCTTAAAATTTTATAAAATAACTTCTTTTATTATACAGGAAATAGAATAATATTTACTGAAAATTATTTTAGGTTGTCAAGCATTGATTTTTAAATGGAAAAAGTGAACAAGTTAGTCTTTTGTTTTCCTTAATTTTTTATAAAAAATGATCAAATTCTAAAATTCAAACAAGAAATCATAAGCAAAATTAACTTGTAGATGGATAAAGATGTTACATAGAATTTTAGCTTATGGAATATACCTAAACAATATAAACTTATCTTTCTAGAATATGTGTATTAAGCAGTGACAAATGAACTAAACTTGAACATGTTTCTCATTTCTCTGAATTTAAAAATTGGCTTTTATAATGATAATAAATGTCTTAAAATTCCAATTAAAAACATTATAAAATATTTCTGGTGCTTAAGAGAACTCTCAGTTTGAATAGTAAAATTACAGTACATTTTATTGTGAAGAAATCTCTCCAGGTTAACCTATTTACGAAACTATTTTAAATAAGATTATACTATATAGATATCTAGACTAGTATCTAAACAAAGAAATATACATACAACATACATTTAAATGGTTTAAATATTGAAAGGTAAACGAAGACATGTTGTAACCCACCCCTTATAAATTTTCTACTTACGCAACTAACCAGTGGCGTAGCAAGTATAACTGTCACCCAGGGCATAGTTTTTTTTTTTTTTTTTTTTTGGGGGGGGGGGGGGCAAGATGATCATCTGGATATTTTTACAGAAATTCAAACAATAGTTAGTGGAAAAAAAGAAATGCCGCATTACTAGGGATTAATATAACTTAATGACTTAACGTGGGGTAATGGGGTGAAAATATTTTAAAATATGCTTTGACAGCATTTCTCACTTAATGGTTTCAGCGATAGAGACATACTCAAAAAATGAAAATTTCATTTTATTCATAGAAGCTGTTACATTAGGAAAAAAAAAAAAAGTAGATTACTAGAAACACCTAAATTAAACAGATTAACATATTTCAAACTTGTACATAACTCTGACCTTTTTCGATTTCTTCGTCTTCGTCTTCCAAGTCCAACTTTTCCTTAAAATCAACAATGGTTTCCTCATCTAAGACATTATTCTGTTTTGGAGTATTATCCTCTTTTTTTGTAGACTTATTACTTTTCTTTTTAGGCATTTTTATAATACAATGCTGTCTGCTTTCTGTGCTATGAAGACACAAATTTCCCGAAAAGAAATCAGTAGAGTTTTGTTGTTTGATTGAAACTTCTTGTCAACATAAAAAAAAAAAAAAAAAAAAAAGAAAAAATTCCTTTAAACAATTCTTTTAAAGCAAAATAATTTAAACATATTTTTTGTCGGGATATATTTTTGTTTTATCACCAAAACAAAAGAATTTTGATAAATTACTTTTAAGATTAATTTTCAAGAATTCTGCGAAGAAGCATTTGTATTTTTTGTTCAACCAACCAACCAGCTACTAATCTCTATCTCTTGACTCTTTTTTGTTGCGTTTGACATTTGTCTTGTTTGTGTTAACTTTATTAAAAAAATCTTTAGAGGCTAGCATATAATTATAAACATTTTTATTTGTAGCGTTTTTTAGGATTCAAAAATGGTTCGTAATAACTTTTAATTCGTTTGTATCAATTTTTTTATCCTTGTATATATTCATATAATTATCCTTGCTATGTGTATATCAATTTAAACTGTAAATCTATATTTGCTGCTTTGATTTTTAAAGATTTCTTATTCATCAATTCTGAATTTGTTTACAGGCTGAACGGAAAGCAGTAAACAAGTATTATCCTCCAGAATGGACTCCATCCAAAGGATCTATCAACAAATTTCGAGGCACTCATGCTCTCAGAGAGAGAGCTAGAAAACTTCATATGGGGATATTAATTATACGGTAAAAATATTGTATTTTTGTAGGTTATTTTTAATTCAATCTTTTTTCATCATTGAAACATTAGATGGAACTCCTAATTATTACTTTGCTTTCACTTCGGTTAATTTTTTCAAGTATAATCTTTAAAAATTGCAAACTTGTTGGGTATATAGTTAGTTAATTTAATTAATTCATTAATGCCTGACATAACTTTTTAGAAATGATTCTAAAAATTAATCATCACTTCACTTTTTTTTGTCATGAAATAAGGATTCATGATAAATAATTAATTCTTGTGTGTTCAAGAGGCTTTCTTTTTTTCTCTCTAATATTTTTAAATATTTATTTACTTTTGATGCCGTCTGTCATAGTATATGTAAAGTGTGGAGCCTTAATTTTCAAGTCAGGCACGAAACTAGTTTTTAGTAATATCAAGACAAAAATGTACATTTATTTCAGTTATCTTATAATTTCTATTAAATATGAAAAAGAAATTTAATCAAATTTAATGTTATTTTGCAGTAACATATATGCGTGTACAGGAACATTTAATACGTTAATACATTAAAAAAAAAAAATAATTATAACTAAATGGAAGCTATAATTGGGAGACTATTGAGTTTAATTATGTATGTTCATAGTAAGGGACCTCATAGAATTTGGTCACTGGAACGAGTTGGGGACAAAAACTTTTGTAAGGGTTGAAGAATAAAGCAAGCAAGGAGTCCCTTAGTGATTAAAAAAAAAAAAAAAGGGATATGTTTTTAGTATAAAAATCTTATATTATTTGTTGAATAACATATTTGACGAAAAAAATCATCAAAAGTGATAGCTATGCATTTTTAAGCATATAACCAGGGCTCCAGGAATTTGGAAAAAGCTGATTGCCAGCAAAAATTTCTGGTAGCCAGTAAAAAAATATCCCCCCAATTTTTTTTTTTTTTTTTTCTTTTAATTTACTTGAATATAGAAATTAAAATTTTATGCGTAAAAACCAAATATTTACTAGGCTAGAATGATACATCAGGAAAACCTGTTTAAAATTAACTTCATGAAACTGATGTCGAGTTTTCTTAAAGTTGAAAACCTAGTTGCCGGTTAAAATAGATTGGTCGCGAGTGGCGACTAATTTTAACATTAAATAATAGAACATGAAAAAATAAGAAGGCTTTGACATTTTGGGCTATGTTATGAGTAGCTAGAAATAGTATAACGTAATCTTAGTTAATTATATTAATCTTATTAATTATCTTATATTAATCTTATTAGTTTATTTACTTATTTAGAAAAACAGCAAGTAGATATAATGACATTTCATTAGTCAATCAAATTCGGAGTTCTTTATGACAATAGACTAGACTATTTCTAGCCACCTGTATGAAGATTGTCCAAAATTGTTGTATAATTTTAAAATATAAGAAAGATAATAACCAATAGTTAATCATTCACTATGATATAAAAGTTAAATCTCAATTAGTATCTCAATAGAGCAAGCAGTAATCAGAATGGAAAAGAGACAATAATAATAAAATATTTTTATAAAAAAATAGAACAGACTCCAAAAAGCAACTACTATTCAAACAACTAAAAAAAAAAAAAAAAAATTGGTACGAAATGAAACTGTAAATTGTGCCTAAAAGTATAAAATAATTTCCTTTGCCAAAAAACCTATAACAATACAATTAATCATAACTTTTGAAGTCGACGCAAAATTAAATAAAATTTAATTAGTTTTCAAAGGTTTGTTTTTAGATCGGTAGCAACAAATGCTGTTGTCTCGAATGATCCATTTTCATGTTTCCTTTATTATTTTATCACTGTATACAATTGGTCCATTAGTAGCATCTACATAGAACAGTGAACATTCTTCACAATGCGGTATTTATGTTTCTTCGAAGTTAGAGTTTTCTTTGCAAATTTGGTATAACTTTGATAACTATCATCCTTGGTGGCTTTTGGATTTGGCGATCAAAACGTAATGCAAAAATATACTCGCAAGATGTACATTTTCATAATATATATTGTACGAAGTATTGTTTCATATTCTTCATTGCTCTCTTAATATACCTTATCAAAATAATAATGATATCCCAAAGAAATTAAATATATTTGCCCGATAATTTTGCGATTTTTCTTTCACAAAGGACGTCAGATACAGCATCTTCACCAACTTTTGCTGCTTACGAAATTTTATTTGTTTTCTTGAATCAAAATAGTTTTCGGCTGCGTTTTGCAGGTGACAATGTAAGATGTGTATTTTGAATAGGATTTGATTTTTGTATTGAATGTATCAATTTTTATTTAATTTTGCCCCGACTTCAAAAGTTATGATTAATTGTATTGTTATAGGTTTTTTGGCGAAGGAAATTATTTTATACTTTTAGGCGCAATTTACAGTTTCATTTCGTACCAATTTTTTTTTTTTTTTAGTTGTTTGAATAGTAGTTGCTTTTTGGAGTCGGTTCTATTTTTTTATAAAAATATTTTATTTTTCTCTTTTCAGTGAAAACTTATTCATATAGCAGAACATCAGAAGACGTTTGACGACAGTTTCACAAATCACAACTTCCAAGAAAAGTGACATAACTCAACAAATGGTTTATGTCACTGAAAAATACATGAAATGCACCCAATGTGAACAAAAATGTTACATCTCCATCTACAAAGTTATCCACTCGAGAGACAGTTGCGCCAGTTTTATTCTAATCAAGTTATTTTTAAGTTGATTTTTCTCAAATGCTGCATTTTTAAGTTGTGTCACTTTTCTTGCCTTTATCGGATATGAGCAAAAAACTATCTATTGAATGAACATACGTTAAATTAAAATGTCTTTAGAAATGTAAAGAACGGATACGCTGTATTCGTAACCAAAAATTCTGTTAGGCATTTATATTGAATTTTACAGTGAATACGTGTCACCCGCTGCGCTGAAGTTATAAGCTAACAAACAAAAACAAAAAAACATACGCTTTGTATTAAAAACCTCCTCCTTTTTGAAGTCGGTTAATTAGAGCATCTCTTACGAAGTTATAAGCTTACAAATTCTAACAACAACACATAGCTCGAATTAAGAACACCCTCCTTTCTGAAGTTGGTTGAAAATGACTTTGCGCTACTCGATGTGACCGCTTGCAGTAATAGTACTTTGAACCACAGAGTATACGTGTCATCCTCTACGCTGCAAAGTGGGCAACGTAGTTCAAGTGTGCACAGTGTAGGAAATTGCGAACAAACAACTGCACGTTTTAAGCACTTTATTTTTAGCAATAATGTCTAAAAACTGTCTTTTCGTAGTAAATCGATGATGGTCTATGACTTCGTAATTAACTTTTCTCCCATCTTGAACCGTTTTTGAGATAGGAGCGCTAATTCCACTGTTTTTCACCAGATGGCGCTTTATTTTCTTTAGATTGTAAAGATATTACAATGGGACCTACTTCAGACTAAGATCTTTACAAGAAAACAAAAAGTATCAAGTAACCGTATTTTGAACTATATAGCATACAGTCAGTAACAAAAGTGTCCGAACACTAGCAAAAATTCCTATGTAAAAAAAGTACACTTCATACGGTTTTGTTAACTAAATCCTTATCGAATCATGTTCTTACACTGACTAAGAATAGGATTCGACAAGGATTTATTTCACAAAACCTCATGAAGTGTACTTTTTTTACATAGGAATTTTTGCTAGTGTTCGGACACTTCTGTTACCGACTGTATGTCTCACCAGCTACGCTACAACGGGTGCAATGTAGTTCAAGCGTGTATAGTGTAAGTAATTGCGAACAAACAAATGCATGTTTTTAGCATTGTATTTTTAGCATCAATGTCTAAACTATCTTTTCGTACTCTTCAACTTTGTAATTCACTTTTTTCTCTAGAACCGTTTTCGAGAAAGGAACACTAACTCATCTATTTTCCACGCGGTTTAATCTTGTACTGCATGGCCACTTTGCTATACTTACATAGCTATACCATTTTTATCACTATAGCTGCAGCCGTTTAGCAGTTAAAAGAGTTGGGACTGATTTTTTTGGGCACCCTGTATTTTCTTTAGATCGTAAAGATATTACAGTGGGACCTATTTCAGACCAAGACCTTTTCATCAAAACAAAAAGTATCAAAATCGGAGCATCCGTTCAGAAGTTATGAGCTAACAAACATAAAAAAAACATACGGTTTGAATTGAGAACCTTCTTTCTTTTTTGAAGTCGGTTAAAAATAGGAATCACGCAAGACAAAAGTGACTTCCCATCTTTATTTAATGTTAAATATATGACTAGAAATGTTAGTAATCTACTTCATTAAAGGTTTTTTCATTGTAATTATTAAAAAACTAGTCGGTCTTTGCCCACCTAGTTATCAATATTTCCAACTGAACCTATTTTTAAATTTGCCAACTCAAAAACAGCTGCCAAATGTCATGTGCCAATAATGAAAAAAAAAATTAAAATTTAACTCTGTTTTTTATCGAAATAATGAAATTCGAGTAATAAAATGTAGTTTAAATTTAATTATTTATGAAAATTAACTTCAACCTAAATTTACCAAATCGTCGCTAGTTTATTTGTCAAAGGGATATAACCTAAACCCAGTGGCAGAAAGTTTTGTAGCTGTCTGCAACAGGCTTTTAAAATTTCATAATCTGTCTGCAAAATTTGCGTGTAATCGGGTGAAAATGGCTTACACTCAAAAAAGCCTGAAAGCTCATTGGGGGGGGGGGGGGGCTTAACATCAGTGGTGATCTCGTGCAACAATAAGTGAATACAATTTTATTGCAGAAAAATATAGTATAAACAATTGTGTGTATTCATTCAATTCATCTCATTCAATTAAACATTTTATAGCAATGTTAGCCACAACACAATATAAATAATTATAAATAATAAAAGTATTAGTTTTAGTTTTGATACAGAAATTTTTTTTTAAAGTGAATTGTTATTCGAAAGTTGCAGACAAATTTTTTTATCAGTGCAGACAAAAACTGTCCGCAAGCCGTTTTTCTGTGTCCGCGACTATGAAACTTATTTCATTTTTTTCAAATCATGGATAAAATTTTGTTTTTTCTCAATGGATTGTTGAAATTGTGCCATCTTTTTTCCCCCTGTTAAATCATTCTTCTTGCATTATTTTATTCATTATTACTCTAAATGAAGAGTAAAAATTTAAATATTTTTAATTTCAATGCATTCTTGTAGTAAAGGCGTCAATTTCTTGAAATCTTGACCTTTTATGATTAAGATAAATAAATAAATAAAATCTTTTTTTTTTTTTAGAATGGCGAAGAGTTGTTGTATATATGTAATTGCAATCTCTCCTTTTTATGTATTGTGAATGTAGTTACAATTATACTTTAGAATATATAATAAATTCATTTTTTCTTCCCTCTAGATTTGAAATGCCATTTAATATCTGGTGCAATGGATGTGAGAATCACATTGGTATGGGTGTTCGTTACAATGCTGAGAAAACAAAAGTTGGGATGTACTATACCACTCCAATATATAAATTCAGGATGAAATGTCATTTATGTACTAACCACTTTGAAATTCAAACTGATCCACAGGTAAACATTTTTTTTTTTTTTTTTTTTTCTAAACACTATGATGTGTGACAAAATAATGTGAACAACTTTGAATTTTGACATTTTATCGAATATTTAGGAAAAAGTGTTTGAGGAATGTTTTTGAAATTTTATGGATATAAAGGACATGTTATACCACATATATTTCAACAAAGATTTTGTCCCAAAGATAATAAAGATAAAAAACTTTTTATATATCATGTTTTTTAATTTTCTGTTGAATCACAACTGTAGAACTACATTAGCAATTTATCAATGTGCATAAAATTTTTAAAGTGATAATGACGTATATTTTTGTGAGATGCATAATTTAACTTTTAAAAACACTAAAAACCCATTAAAAATTACCTTCAACTAGCGCTTTCAGCTGCTCCACGCAGCCTTCTTCAGGTATTTACGCTTCTGTGAACCATCATTGCTCGGCGGTTATGTATTCTCTCTTCTCCTCTTCTCTCCAGGATATCGCGCCACCTTGCGTCGATCTCCATTTGGTCGGTATTGCATGAGTCCCTATTCGGTAAAATTTTGACGGCTTCGCGTTTCGCGGCATAAAAATAATTATTATAATCCTTCTCTCAATATCCTGGAGAGAAGAGGAGAAGAGAGAATACATAACCGCCGAGCAACGATGGTTCACAGAAGCGTAAATACCTGAAGAAGGCTGCGTGGAGCAGCTGAAAGCGCTAGTTGAAGGTAATTTTTAATGGGTTTTTAGTGTTTCTAAAAGTTTTAAAATGTTTTTACCTTTTTAAATTGTTTTAAATAGCATAATTTAACTTTTTGCAATTTTTTAACGTTCACGTTCACGTTTAATTAAATGTATTTATTTATTTTTTTGTCAAAAGAAAATGAACTCGTAAACTTTTTTTGGCAACAATTAAATTATAGCTAATATTTTAATGGCTATTTTTAAAGCTATTAGGAGGTTATTTTCATATTTTAATTAGTTAAAAGAAAACTAATAAAAAATTCAAAAATCGAGTTTTGAAGTATTGTGTTGTCATCAGGTTCTGAGCTATTCTGAAAGTTTCAAATGTCTAGCTAGTAGGGAAGTTAGTTAAAAATCAATTGCAAGATTTGTATTAGACAAACAAGAATAGAAGTTAATAAAAACATGGTAAAAAAGGGGATTAACTATTATTAAATTATTAAAACCAGAAAACAGTGTTTGGGATAACTTTGTAAAAAATAATGCTTGAAATACATTTTAACTGTAGTGTGTGATTATGAAACTTTTTTAAAAAATTATCTGTATTAATTCAGTTGTATATGAATAGAACATGCGTTCATGGAGATATAATTTTTTTTTTTTTTTTTATTGGTTTTATTCTTTGCATTTTTTGTTTATAACTTGCGGGATTCTCAAACCAATCAGGGTGCATAATACTACTTAGGGAAAATCTGAAATACTAGAGAATTAGGATTTCGGATCTAAATCTCATGGAAAATAAAAACTTTTATTGAAATTCTGGAACATTTGACTGTAAAATCTGAAAAAAAAAAAAAAAAAAATCTTCTCACACTTCCATTTTTCTTATTTAACTCGATTCAAATGATAGTATAACAAAAATATGCAAAATTCTGCATTATTACGAAAACTAGTAACATACAATCTCTTAACAATTTTATTAAAAAATATACATATAATTGACTCATCATGTCTTATTTGAAAGTTAACAAGTGATATGAAGGCTAAACCAATATTATGCTGTGACGGCAGCGGATATCGCCCTCATATGGTTATGCAATAGTAATGCAGTGAGTAATATTTTCTAGGAAATGCACTGGAAAACTCATGATTATTATTATTATTTTTAAATATTTGAATATGAATCCTGCCATTATATCTACAATTTCATTTTTAAGAAACTACCATACTTATAATAAGAACAACATACTGTATTCAGAATGTAAAGATATTAAATATCTGATAGAAATAAGAGCATTTTTATTGAATAATTTTTAACTGTGCATATGCAAGTATTAACAGAATTTATTTTGCATAATTCATTAGTCATTTGTATAGAGGTACTATGGGCAGGGAGAAGGGGAAAAGAGCAAATTCAGAATGATATTATTAGTAGAATTAGTTGAATTTCATGTAGTTAGAGAAGTAAAATGGTAAGGAGTTTCCTCCATGTTTTTATTTTAAATCAATATACACAATATTGCTGTTAATTGGTTTGAAGGGGGAAAAAAAGGTGAGGGGTATCATTTTGCTTTTCATTTGAAAGATGTTGTAATTTAACAGGTTCTGTCAATGATATCTCCCAGAATTTTCACAATATTTTCCTTCTTCCACTTTTCTTTTCATTTTTGATTACCGTAATTTCGCCTATATAACCCGCAAGTAATCTATTTAATAAAAAAAAAAAAAACCTGATTTTGTATGTCCTGCGGGCTATCATCCGGTGCGGGGTATTTATCGCAAACAAGGAAAATATCAACGCCAGCCTCATTTTAACTCTAAAGAACTGCTCATTATGGATTCCATGAAAGCTCATATAGATGATGTAGTAAAAAGCAGCTTTTACCTCGCGAAATGTTGGAGCAAATTTAGTGGTGATCCCTGATTGTTTGACCAAATTATTACAGCCATTAGACATTTCTGTTAACCGATCATTCAAGAGCAAAGTTCGAGATAAGTGGGAAGACTGGATGTCCAGCGGCCTTGAAGAATACACCAAGTCAGGAAATCTTTAAAAGAAGCATCTCTAGTGAAAGTAGCTGAATGGGTAAAAAACGCTTGGTCATATATATTGAATTCTGCGCCTATTACTATCAAAGAGGTAAAGTCTGGATTATTAACGTATAATGACGATGAAATTGAGGACAGTAAAAAGGAACTTGATGAGGAGGATAATAAGGATGATAAAGATGAACTGTCCCAAACAATACTGAAGCATTTTAATTCTGATACGGAAGAATTCGATTTCGATGGATTTGAATGAATTTTGTAAATAAATTGATTATTAATCTATAATTTTTCTTATAAATTGAGTAAAGATGTTAATCATTAGAAGTTAATCCAGTTTATAGTAATTTATATAGAGAGAAAGATTAATACTAAGTTATGATTATTTGCTTTTTCATTATAGGTAAGTAAATTTATTTGTTTATTATTTGTATCTTTTCCTACTTATTATTAAAATAATAGCAATTAGTATTGAAATTATAAACGGCGATTGCCGATCATGTGATTTTAGAAATGTGGGGTATCTTCTAGTGTGGGATATCTTTTGGTTATAATTATTTTTAAATACATTTTTTATGCTGCGGGTTACCTTCTGCCGTGGGTTATATACACGAAATTACGGTACTTTTCATGAATACTTTTTTTTTGTTTTTCAGTGTGCCATTTGAATACAGTAATAAAGAAAATTATCTTTATAAACTTTACCATTTAACTAATTATTTCTAGAGCGTGTATTGAGTAAACAATAATCCTGTGAAAGAAAATTCAATATGGATGTAGACATTATTTCTGCTACGTAGGATCTGCTTAAGTAGGACCCACAAAATTCATTTCCAGTTACTTTGACAAATGATTATAGTGTTACGAGATCCCTACATAACATTAGAGAAAATGTTCTTAGAAATAATATAAAGTCATGATGGAATTAAATGGTTTAAATTAATCATTTATTATTCATAAGTTTATGCATAAATGATGTAACATTTATATAAAAACGTTAAGTGAACTAAAAATTGAATTTTGACCAATTTCTTTCATTTCTCAATTCTCCAATCTAATAGTTAAAAAAAAAAAGGGAGCATTTTAGTCATATCTTTGCTGTATCGTCATAATTACTGTCACTTTGATATTATTCGTTTTAATGCATTAAATTGTTACAAAAAATTTATTTTTATCTGTGGTTTTTATGGATCTGGGAAAACTTGGAATTTTCAGAGAATTTCAAAATTATTCAAAAATCAAGGGATTTTTAAAGATAATCAAAAGTTGATAAATTTTTAAAGGTAGCAGTAAAATAAGTTCAAATGTCATCTGCAGAATATAAAGTAATTAATTAGTTCTGAATCCACTTGTAAGAAGTCAGGAAAAGAGTTACATCTTTTTTTTTTTGCTATTTTAAATTTTTCTTTCAAATTTGACTAATCTGAATCATTAAAATCAGCATAATTTGTCAAAGTGAGTTAATCAGTGTTTTTTTTTTTTTTTTTTTTTTTTTTTTTTTATGGAATTTTTATTATATTAAACACATTTTGTTGAAAAAGTAATTTGCAAATTTATTTTATTAAGATTTGTTTCTTAACAAGTTGCTACACAAATCAGGAAAAAAAAAAAAAAAAATCCCAGATTTTTTTTTTTTTTTTTTTTTTTTTTTTTTTTAGTAGTTAAGTAAAATAGGTGGCACACAGCATTAGAATCTGCAATGTTTATTAGTCAATTGAACAATCTAGGATATATTAATTTTATTTGCAGCATTAGAATCTAACATGTTTACCAGCAGGGTTAGAAATAAGCAGTCGTTAGTCGCATTTTGCAACCATTTTCTTCATTTTGACGCCTAGCATTCCAATCATAGGTGCCATATTTGACGCCTGAATTTTTTCCTCATCATACCTAATAATTTTCCCAATCCCATCAGACTGTAAACAAGTCTATTTTGGTCAATTGAACCTCTTAAAAACTGATTTAAGAAATTATATCTCTATGAAAGTAGTTGATGATTTGTTAATGATTAAATTAAACAGCCCTAAATTGGAAGATTTCTGCCCAGAAAATGCTATTAAATTGTGGTGGAATGATGTACCTTCTGGGCAAATAATGAATTTGTGATTTTAAATATGTACGTTTAATATTGTCAATGTAATTACATTCATTACATAAATATTTTTTATATAATCTTGCATATATTATTTACAAGTTGATGCTTTATTATTATTATTTTTTTAATATACACATTTAATTATAGATGGCACCTAGGTTTTTCATTTTGATGCCCAAAACATTTAATCCAGGCGTCATTTTGATGCCTAGTTTCAAAATTCTTATTTCTAACACTGTTTACCAGTCAATTGAGCAATCTAGGGTATATTCATTTAATTTGCAGCATTAGAATCTACCATGTTTACCAGTCAATTGAACAATCTAGGGTACATTCGTTTTATTTACTTACCATCGTTGAGAGAAATCATATAATTGACCTCTTTTCTTTATTATAAAGCACTTAAAAGAAAGAAAAAAAAAAAAATGAAAATTTTTTACAGTGTTCTTAAAAATTTCAAAATTCCCTTAATTTTCTCTGTATTTGCAATGGATTTTGAAATTTCCAGAGTTTTCCCTGTTTTTAAAAATAGTTTTTTCGAATTCCTTGAGTTTTCCAGGTTTACCCTGAATTCTAGGTACCGTAGCAACCTTGCTTATTTAAGGATCTAATTATTACATAAAAAAAAAAAAAAAAAAAAAAAACATTTATTTGGATATATAAAAGTTGTCATAGTTGCAGATTTTTTATGGAGGACATAGCAATCTTTCTATGTCAACGCTTTTTCGTCTGAGATGGTGACTTCATTCCATACAAAAATTTTATAATTACTTATGATAGATATCATGATAATAATACATAATACTAAAGTAATTTATTTTCTTCATTTATAGCTCTTATATTAAGTATTTAAAAAACTAATAATAATAAAGTCGAACTTCATTAACGTGAACACGCTTAAGATGAATTACTTTTAACATGAACTGTTTCCACAATCCCTATCAAAATGTAGATTAGTTTCTTAATTACTGACAGCATGAACTACTGATAATATGAAAAAAAAATTATTCCCCTTGAGATTCATGTTAACAAGGCTTTAGACAGTTTAAACCTTACTTGAGAAGCTCCATACTTTATGGAGGCGATGTAGCTGCTTCCATAAAGTATGGTACAGCTATTACAGCATGAACATGAACAGTTATCAGCATGAACTACTGATAACATGAAATTTTTTTTTATTCCCTTTGAGATTCATGTTAACAAAGTTTGACTGTATAATTAAAGCTTAAACCTTACTTCAGAAGCTCCATACTTTATGGAGGCGATTTAGCTGCTTCCGCTGGGGGGATATGCGTCATCAGTAATCTCTACAGTGGTAGATGATGCTAAGTGATGTTGTCATTTCTTACTTCTTGATCTTTCTTCCAAAAAGGCCAGGAATTTAAGGTTGGATTAGACAAGTTATGGTACCACCTTTTGGAAGAGAGATTGAGAAGTAAGGAAAGACAACATCACTTAGTGCCACTGACCACTGTGGAGATTGCTGATAATGCGGGGGATCCCCCAACAAAAGCGGCTACATCGCCTCCGTAATGTATGGAGCTTTTCAAGTAAGGTTTAAACTTTAATTAAGTTAAATATACTCCTTTATTGAAATTTATTTTTTCGACTGAGTGAAAATAATGCCTGGACCGGGAGTCGAACCCCAGATCTAGTGTTTTCCTTTACCTGCGGCTTATTTCTGTCAAGCTATCTGCATGATAGACCAGATGCTTCTGCCTAAAGGTTGTCTGAGTGAGTAATGTCCACCGGTTGTCGGCCTGGATAGCTCAATTGGTAGAGCCTTGACCTTGTAAGTCAAAGATCTGGGGTTCGACTCCTGGTCCAGGCATTATTTTCACTCAGTCGGAAAAATAAATTTCAATAAATGATTTTCTTCCCAATCAGTTGATTGTGTGATTTTGATGTATTGTATTAAATATACTCCATTTAAATTTATTTCAGTTAATAATAATATGCTTCTTAATTCTGAATACATTTATTTTATGATTATTTGCATCGTTGGAAAAACTGTACTTTTCCTATCTGTTAAAAAAATGATTGAAAGTAAGACATATGTTTATATGCATGGCTTATTTGAAAATAATTTTACAGATTTTTTTTTTTTTTTTAAATGATGTTTAAGTATAATCTTTGAATCAATAATCCTACTTAAACATTCAATAAATGAAGAAAAAAAATTAAATAAAACATGGTTTCTGTTTTTCTTCCATACTTAAATAAGTGAAATCTTTGCAAAAATTTTATTTTATTTATTTTTAAAATAGAATCTGGATTATGTTATACTTGATGGAGCAAGACGCCAAGAAAGAAGATGGGATCCTACTCAGAATGAACAGGTTGTACCTGAAGGTAAAACTGAATCTATTATTGTGTTAATTAATTCATTTTTGCTGTAACTAAATTATATATATATATTCATCTGCTTTGAAATTTTGCTTTTTTAAATCCATTTGACTCCTATTCTGGCCGTGGCAGGCTGGGGGAGTGTTGCCGGCGTGAAACTAGTTTAACCCCACAGGCAAGTCACAAGTCTTGCCGCCTGCCTCCATTCTTCCTATCTTAAGTTTCTTAAATTTTGATTAAGTTTATGGATTTAAGTTAAGATTTGTTGTGTTACTTCAATGATTCGTTTGTTTTGCAGGCTGTTAATTAATAAATCTGGTTTCTTTAAATTTGTGTATTTCATCCTCTGATAATTTTTTTTTTTTTTTCATTTTTCTGAACTTCTCAAAGAATTTTTAATCATATTGGTCATTGGTGTTTCAGTGATCTTGTATCTGTTGCTTGGCTTCTACTATGCTTAATAGATCATCATTATTATATTTACATTTAAAATTAAACCTGCTGCAATTGAACATAAATTTTGAATGTATTTTGACTTTAATAACACTTATTGATTTATGTCATTGAAATTAAATAATATATGAATTTCATATATAATATATAAATCTGTATATATATATAAATTACGTGTCACGATGTTTGTCCGGGGTAAACTCCTAAACTAAGGAACCGATTTTAATGAAATTTTGCACACTGTGTGCAGTTTGGTCCAACTTGAGAGATAGGATAGTTTTTATCTCAATTTATTGTCACAATATTGTTTTATTGCAATTATTTGTTAATTATAGACCTTTATTAAAGTTGCTCCAAAATATCTGTGAGTTCCATTAATTTAATTGTTGCCAAAAAAAAAAAAAAAATACGAGTTCATTTTCTTTCGACATAAAAATAAATACATTTAATCAAACGTGAACGTTAAAAAATTATAAAAAGTTAAATTATGCATCTCACGAAAATTGACGTCATAATCAATTTAAAGATTTTATACACATTGAGTGCTAATGTAGTTCTATCATAGATATAGTAATATATATAGATCTCTCATCCCCATGTTATCGTACAAAGATTTTTGATGCCGAAAAAAAAAAAAAAATAAATAAAAGCTTTGGAAACAGCCATTAAGTGGTATTGAAAAAAAAAAAAAAAAGAAAGAAAGAAAGAAATATGAATTTGAAACTGTATCTGGAGTCTTCCATTCCCCTTTAGCAAATAAATTATTCATAAATTTTATTTGCTAAAATATTAGTATGTATTCCCGTGTGTATTCACTCGGGGAAAGACGGCCATATTTTGGTAAAAACGTCGTCTTTTCCCAAATGAAAAGGAATAACTTTTTTCTCCCCAATGATCACTGTATTCTATATATGCTATACTATATCTATGAGTTCTATACGCAAGCGAAATGTGACTCACTGACTGTCTGTGCAGCCAAGAAAAAGATTTCCTATGTTAATTGCCCACTGGATTTTTTGTAAGAAATTATTAAAAATCGAGGAAATTTATTTCCCGATTTTAATCCTTATATTTGGGTATAGATATGTATTAGTTATCGCGGGTGTTAGATTGAATTATTTTGCTGTCAAATTGACAAAATTTTAATTTTAAATTTCAAAACTCTGTCGCCCTTGGCTTTTATTATTATTATTATTTGGCAATCAAAAGCATAACACGAAAATATACATGCCAGATGTATGCATTGTACGAAATGTAATATGTATTATTCATTGTACGTATGTATGACATGTAATATGCATTGTACGAAATATTGTTTCATGTTATTCATTACTCTTTTAATATAAGTTGTTAAAATAACCATGATTTTTGAAAGGAATTAAATATTTTCGCCAGATAATTTGGCGATATTCTTTTTTTTTCGCCAAGGATGACAGAAATGAAATCTATTCCGCTGCAAAATATTAGTATCTTACATAAGATATTTTATTTAGACATTTGAAAACAAATTTGACTTCAAACTATGATAGAATATTTATCATTTTCCTTTTAATTAGTATATTATTAGTATATTAAAATTTAAAAGCATGGTATATAAAAAGTTTTTTTTATTTTTTTTTAATCTTATAATTATTCTTATCTTAATCCTCAATGTTTCCCATCTTTATTAACTTGAATTTACTATTAAAATTTTAACATACTCAAACACTTCTCATCACTTCGTTAAAATACACTAAACTTTTCCAAAATCTTTTTCTATTTAAAATGATACATGTATTTACTTTAAATGTCCAATATTTCATAAGATTTCCAATTTTAAAGTTTTAAAATATTTATCATATTTACTTATTTTTCTGGTTTAGCCTTATTGTTTTCCTTTTTATAACTACAGCTGTTGCCCTCTTTAAAATATTTAAAATGATGAGGTCATTTTATAGTAAAATTATCCATTATAGCATATATTATATTTCACTCCTCCATAAAAATTGATTTTAAAATCGCCTGTTTCCTTTATACTTTTATTTTAATAGAATTTAATTTATATATTAGTCATTTTAGCAATTTTATCCAAAGTAGCATTAGAAATAATATATATCGCTTCTCCATTAAAATTTATAGGACCCTACAATAAAATTAATTTGTGCTTAATATCAACACTACGAAAATTTTTATCAATCGCTTCCAAATTTTGACCTAAGTTTCAAATCTCAACCCTGTGGGTTTTTACATCAGCTACAACGTTTTCGTCTTTGTTCGTAAATAATAATTTGACTGTACTAAATAGTTTACAGCCGTATAATTCAACGTATAACTTAGTCACAGCAACGTGTGGCCGGGTCTGCTAGTATATATATATATATATATATAACTTTTAATAGTATTGCATTCAAAGTTATCCTTATTTTATTTCTTTAAACTTTATTTTTAATTTAAAGTAATTTTTAAACCAAAATTAATTCAAATATTTATTACATAAAACAATAATATAAAAAATGTATATACTAAGGTAAACTATTTTTTCCTAATATATAATTGCCAAAAAATTAGTTATGGTACAGAAAAGAATCTTTAAAATTATATTAAATTTCACTGCCAGCATAACATGCAGAATGAGCTTCATACTGTTAAAATTTCACAATTGATTTGACCAACTGGCAATAAGAATAATTTGCATGATTTTCTTCACTCTTGTATTTCATTATTTAAAATTCTAATGGGCAATGAATTCTTCATCATACATTTATTCTCCAAACATTTTTTTTTTTCTTGAACAAAATAAAATATTTGCAGAGTGAACAATCAACAAGATATCTTAAACCATAACAATATTTTCAGTTAATAAAATTTTGATTAGTTTTATTTTTTATTATTAAGAGAGAGAGGGGAGGGGAGGAGAAATTCCAATGAATATACAAATTCTGTACTGATAAGTATAAAGGATTTAAGTCCAAAAATGTCGATTTTGAGTTAAGTACATAGTCAAACTCAGAAAAAAAAAAAAAAATAATAATCTATCGATTGGTATAAAGGATTTAAATCCATGTCATTTAGTCTTTGATAAAATACATTGGTAAAAAAAGATTCAAGTGAGAAATTTAGCATTAATCTTTGGTATAAAATATTTAATTCAATTTTTTCCTTTTGTTAAATGAAGGTTGACAATCACTGAATGGTATAAAGGGTATAAATCAACATAATCCCTTTTTCCTATTCGATTCTTCTGATTACTTTTTAGTTAGTTTAACTTTATTTTTAGTCTCCTGAAAAATCAAGAATGTGGACTTAAATCCTTTATACTTATCAGTACAGAATTGTCTTTATCAAAATTTTCATTGTGTAAAGTATGTTACTTTTTCATGTAATAAATTAATGCAGTTTGCAGGGTTGCCACAAAAGAAATGTAACAAAAATATTTGCTTTAGTAGCCTAGATGCATTAAAATAGTTGCCTAAATAGTAGCCTAGTGACCAAAAAATATCACATGGGATAAGCTTAAATATCACATTCTAATGATCATTAAAGGATAAAAACCATTTGCATTTTCTTACTATTCAATATAAATATAACAAAAAAAAAAAAAAAAAAAAAAACTTCTGAATATGAAAACTGAATTAATACTAATAATAAAAAAATTAGGCAATGAGTCATTGTGGAAACAAATTTGCTTACAGAATAACATGGGATTTGGTTGTTGAAAAGATTAAGTATTGTCCGCTCTTAAGAGCTTATGTTTTTTTTTTTTTTTTGCTGTATTCTTCCTTTTCTGATTTACTAAAGAGCTTTCTTTTATAATTTTGTTATTTTTTCTTACATGAAAAGTAAGGAAGCACATAACAGGTCACAGGAGTGTACGAGTAGTCATTTGCAATAAGCAAATTGGCCAGCTTAATAGGCACATATGTCATGCCTGGTGCTATTTCTACATTCTCATTGGATGTTCTACCTGTTTCAAGGTCAACATCAGGGATATACCATACTTTAAGGTGGTAAAAAAAATAAATAAATAAGGAGTGAAAAGATTAAGATATTGGATTGTTTATAAAATGCATAGAAAACATTTCTTTCTGAAAGATTTTGCTGATATTTCTGGAAGAATTTTGCAAAAGTGGAAAAATATAGTCTCCCAATAGTTGCCTTTTTGTGAAAATAGTTGCTTTTTCAAGCTTTTTGGGTCAAAAAAGTTGCCATAGTCTCCTCAGGCTGAAAATAGTCACAAATAGTTGCCTTTTAGTAGCCTGTGGCAACCCTGAGTTTGTGTTAACCACCTAACTGCCACTGGCAGATATATCTATTCCACAAGCTGTCGTTTTTAATGCTTGAAGACCAAAAATAATAGTAATAAGGCTTATCTTTAGGTGTATAGTTATATTTTTAACCAAATCCAAATAAGCATTATTTTAGTATAGTCTGAAAATTGTTCAGTAAAAACATTACAGTTTTGCCCATTTCAAAGGTGGTCAGAGGGTTAATATGAATTTCAGTTAGTGCAGTAAAATTTGTGTAGATGCATCCACAATTAATGCAGTTCAAATTTTTATTATTTATTTATTTATTTATTGACATTACTAGAAGTATCTATGCATATCAAGGTTTGATAGCCAAAACAAAATTCAAACTGGTGTACAATCAATATTAGGTTTAAAAACTTCTTTACACACCATAAATTTTAAGCCAGCATAACCGGTTTCGAAAGGACATAGCCTTTCTTCATCAGGTGCAAAAGAACATGTGCTACTGCCCTGGAGGCAAAAGCAAAACTGTCTTGCTTTTGCACATGTTTTTTTGTACCTGATGAAGAAAGGCTATGTCCTTTCGAAACCGGTTGTGCTGGCTTAAAATTTATGGTGTGTAAAGAAGTTTTAAAACCTAATAAAGTTTGATAGGTCAAATTCATGCAAGATGTAATCTTAAATGTAGGAAAAAAAGTGTAACTAACAATCAATAAATTTGTCATTAAAAAGTGTAAAAATTTGAATTAATCAGATTGCATAGTCTGAAAATTGTTCAGTAAAAACATTACAGTTTTGCTCATTTCAAAGGTGGTCAGAGGGTTGATATGAATTTCAGTTAGTGCCAGGGTTGTAGTGATTTAAATCAATTGATTTTTTTGAAAAAAATCACTGATTTAAATCACTTTTTTTAAATACCGAAGTTATTGGCTTTAATGGAATGAAATTGTTTATCTAACTTTAAAAAATGAGATTTTTAATTATTTTTTATGTAAATCTTAAAAAAAAGTTCGTAAAATATAACAAAATATTTCATTAGACGAACTAATATTTCTCATTTCTTAACTTTAGATTCATCTCTACTAAGCAACATTAATAAAAACAAAAATAAATTATACCTTAACTTTTTAAAATTATTTTTATATATATTATATATTTTAATAATTCATTATATTTTAATTATTTATACAAGCACTGGTGTATGAATTGTAAATATTTAATTAGTATACAATTCATTAATTGATGTTATACATGTATTAAAGTTCGCCTCTGCCCACCTTGTGGGTGATATTTCAAAAAGAAAATATTTCCTTGTTTATTTATCTCTCATACCAGTTTATGTCATTTAACAATGTCTCATATGATATTTTAAAAATAATAGCATATTTTACATTGTAGTGTTTTAAAAAGCCCTGAAGACTCCAAAAAGTTTTTAAAATATCATAAACTTTTAATTTAACAACATACAACCAGTTAAAACCCGAATAAACTACTACGTCAGAAACGCCAAAGAAAAATATTGAAAATGCATACACTGTTTCGGTAGCCTACAGCGTGCCGTCTTTAGTGCAAAGTTCAAGTCCTTTTTGCACTGAAGATGGCACGCTGTAGGCTACCGAAACAGCTGTATGCATTTCCAATATTTTTCTTTGGCTTTTTAGTTTATTCGGGTTTTAATATTCTAACGCCAAGACTCCTGTTATTATACAACCAGTTAACTATAAGTTGAGGCTGCTCTCACTGCTTATTTAATGAATTGTATCCTCTAAATACAGGGGTCTGTCCAGACTTTTCACACAGGATCCTGTTTTTGTGAAATTGTGAAAATTTCTACACGTAATTTCGTAAATCTAAATTTAGTGTGAAAATAATGTTCTTCACAAACTTTTGGCTAGGGTTTTCTTTTTGTGAAATTGTGAAAAATGTAATTTTGCAAAATAAAATTACAATTAAGATTTAATTTTTGACAATGACTGTTCAGTTTTATAGAACTAAACTCACACATATGCACAGAAGTCCTTTATAAAAAATTAGAAATTGAGAATCAGCTTTTTGGGAGAAATACAACAAAAACGTCCGATTATTCAGGTAGTCTATGTTTGTTCCACTGAAGATTAATTTTGAAAATGAGAGATTTATCAAAGGTCTAAGGAGAAAAATTTTGTAAAGGGATCTTTTTTTAGGCTAAAAATTTTTGTAAGTGGTCCTGTTTTATGATAAAAATTTTGTGAAGGGTCCTGTTTTGGGATAAATAATTTTGTGAAGGGTCCTTTTTTAAGATATAAAATTTTGTGAAAGGTCCTTTAATGGATCCAGGTTTGCCTCTGAACAGACCCCTGAAATATAGAAAAAGATAAAAGAATAAGTGAAAGTATTAAGACGGTAATGAAAATGTGAATTCTGTTAATGGGTAAAGTGTGAAAAAATTTTCTTGATTCAAATGATATTTGTTAAACTTAAGTAAGAATTTTTTAGGATATAATATTTTTTTCTCCCTTTAATTCCCTATTCTTTTTATTTTGATTAGAAACTATGAGTAAAAATTTCTTTTTCTTAATCCATTGCTTCAGTTTTATGTCATTTTTCCTTTTGAATTATCCTTTTCCAAAATTATTTTATGTGTTCAATACTGTGGGTAAGATTTTACTTTATTTCAATACATTATTGTAGCTACAAGTCAAAGTTACAAGTTGAGTGGCTCATACTACCGCATATATGATTGCCATAAAATTACACTTATTACGAAAATACCATGTTGAATAAAAATATTGGTAATAAATGCCTACATGGATTTTTTCTATGGGAGTAGAATACTATTTATATTTTTATAATTTAAGTAAAGTAATTGATAGTGTGTATATTGTGCATATATATATATATACACACATATACACATAATAAAATTCAAAGGTTGTACAATAATGTATGATTACATAATAAAAATCATTAAAATCAAATAAATCTTGATTTAAATAAAAAAATCAATTTTTTTGAAAAAAATCAAAAAAATCAACAACCCTGGTTAGTGCAGTAAAATTTGTGTGGATGCATCCACAATTAATGCAGTTGAAATTATTATTATTTATTGACAGTACTAGAAGTATCTATGCATATCAAGGTTTGATAGATCAAATTCATGCAAGATGTAATCTTAAATGTAGAAAAAAAAAAGTGTAACTAACAATCAATAAATTTGTCATTAAAAAGTGTAAAAATTTAAACAATTTGAATTAATCAGATTGCATGGCAGAAAGTTTTAAAATGTGTTTACACTACATAGTTAATTATAAGGTCAGAATTTTAAAACAGAATAAGTAAAATTTATAGTAATGAAAGTAACAATAAAAAAGTTATAAAATTCACCTAGCAATGGAGAATCAAACAAAATAAAATAATTTTGTTAAGGTCTTTTTTTATTTTTATTTTATTTTTGTCTTGTCAGTTATTGATTAACACATGTATTTGTGATACTACAGTTTTAGGTAGATTAAATACATTTTATTTTAAAAGCTTCAAATTAAGCTGTAATGTACAGTTTTTAATAATAACATACAAAACATTATAATATATTATTATATTGTTTACTTATGAATATTGAGGTCATATATTTTTAAGGATACTCTCTATGTACCCGTTGCAGTTTTCCTATTTGAAGGTATATTTTGGTTATTGTGCAGTAATATTGTAGAATTAACAGCACTATTTGGCAGATACTTGTTAAAATAATAAATCAACTATCTTAATGTAACATCAAAAACTTAAACATGTATTTTTTAAATTTAGGAGTGTGTTACTTTTATAAAAGTAGATGATACTACTGGGCTTTTGGAATATTGTCTTCAAGAACTCAAATAATTCCAGAATTCCCTGACCTTTTTTTTTTTCTTTTCTTTTGATAGGCTTTTTTTTTCTTCCCTCGATAGGCCTTCTTTTTTTTTTTTTTTTTTTTAATAATACTTTGTTCAGTAGTATTGATTCATCTTCAAACTCAATAATTCAATTTGTTTTTATTATTATTACAAACTATTCTTTAAAAATTTGGCAAATTTTCCAAATTTGCAATTCTTATAGATTGATTGAATATACTTTTATTATTAAAAACAAAGTTATCAAAGTAGAATATTCATATTCAATAGGGTTCTGACCAGTATTATAAATAATATTTTAAAACTGGTCTGACTGCTTTTTATAATCATTAATATTTTAGGTAGTGTCTAAAGTTAACTGTTTAACTTATAAACAGGCACTATATTCATTTTATGATTTTTGGATTTCTTGTACCTCAGAATGTGCAAAAACATCAAAGATTTAAGTTGAAAATTTTTACAAATACCGAAGTTTTTATTTTAATAAAATTAAACATATAATCTCATAATCTATACATCTCATAAATATATTAAATTTAAAACCAAAATAACTTTTAAAATGAGATAAAAACACTAAAATTTTAAAAGATACATTTTAATTAAAAAAGATAAAAACACAAGACAGACATTTCGGCTAAACACTAGCCCTCCTCAGTGTCATAAACATACAAAGCACAAAATTTACAATAGAGTTATAAAACATCAAAACATAAAAAGGGACTCTGGTCCCGTATTTTCCTAGAAGGTGCCTAATTACAGCTTTCTGCCCTGAACGAGGCTAAGGCTGTTCCTCCAGAGTACCTAATTTTGTTTTGATGATTTATAACTCTATTGTAAATGTTATGCTTTGTTTGTTTATGACACGGAGGAGGGCTAGTGTTTAGCTGAAACGTCTGTCTTGTGTTTCCATGTATTTTAATTAAAATGTATCTTTTAAAATTTTAGTGTTTTTTTCTCATTTTAAAAGTTTTTTTGGTTTTAACAAAGTTTTCCATATTTACATACCTGCCAACTCTCCATTATTTTGGGACTGTCTTCCACTCTCCGTTATTCTTAAGCATTTCTCCGTTATTCTGAAGATTTTAAAAATTATACCTATAATTTATTCAAAACTTCTACAAACCTTAATTTTTTAAGCAAGATTTTGCTTTTTTTGAAAAAAATTCTCATGAATCTCTGTATATATTACTAATTTTAATTAATAATTACTTAATTTTTATTTAATAATTAAATTTATGTTTTTCATATGACTTTTTGATAATTTAAGCCATAGATTAAACTATTAAAATACTGTCATATGTCGAAAACACATCAATGTTTTTTAGGCCTGAAAATGCCGCTTGTAAAATCTCCCGTATTTTGATTCTTCAGTGTTGGCAGGTATGTATTTATAATACAATGAGGAACTAAAAAACTATTAAAATGTTGGATTTTGTTGATCAGTAATGTGTTCTAACATAAATGTATCAAGTGTTTGGAATTATTAGCTGTCAATCATACATTTTTAACACCTTCGGAACATTTTCCTTTTTATGCTACAAACCATTACCAAGATAAAATGACTAAATCATTTGGGTCTGTTATTAATCTATACATAAACAGGGCAAACTGCAGATAACACATTATTCTGCCTCATTGAAGTTTTTTAACCCTTTCATCAGCATATCTGCTTAGTGATTCAAAAGACGAATACAGTATAGGATCTGTTATCCTGAATGTTCCGAAAACCAGAATGCAAAATGCCAACTACTGAAATTTTTAATTATTGTAAAATTTAATAATTAAAGTTATACGACAGCAGCAGTTAGAATTATAGTTTTACAACCTACTTTCTTTATGCTACAGTATTATTCTGGGGAAATATGATGAGCATAAAATTATCTAAATAATTACTGAAAATTTGGCAAATTTAGTTTAGAAAATGAATTTTTATGGTATTTTTTAATAGATGAACATTAATAACATATACTTCTTAAAGTGCCCACTAGCAGATGAATTTTATCCTTGAACTCAGGTCGCATGCATGAAGTCCCAATTGTTATAAAAATTTTAAATAGTTTTTATTAATTTTCATTATTTTTAGAATTCATTACATAAAACATTTAGCATTATGTGCTAAAAATATTTGAAACATTTATGAACAATTAGTATCAGAGACACACTATAAGCAAAAAAATATCATGGAAATGTTTGCAAAATCCAAATGAAAGAATTTTACTCTCAGGTCCAAAATTAAATTTTATATATGTTTTTTTCATTCATTATTACTATTATTACTTATAGTTTAAAATTCTACTAAGAATATTTTTTATTTTGTGGAAATAACTCATTAAATGAACAAATATATAGGTAAAGTGTTTATATATATTATTCATGTTTATCACTGCTATTTATGAAATTATTTTGTACCATTTTTATACATATAATAAAGTGTTCCGAATTACGGAAAAACCATTTATCCAGAATATCCCAGGTCCCAAGCTTTCTGGATAACGGATTCTATACTGTACTAAGTTTAGTATAAAAGTGAAAATTTATTACTAATTACCATAGATATTTATTTATTTTCTAGGGAAAAAAAAAAAACATGTTTAAAAATTTTGTTACAACAGCCTTTTATTTCAGTTACTGAACATCTAATAAAAGACAGTCTGAATACTGAAAAGGTTAATTCAGAGAGCAAAAATTCTGCATATTAAATTTTAATATTATTTATTTTTAAAATGGTATCAAATGAAATAATTACTTATTTCTTTTTTCATTATCAGATAAGGAAGTCAGTAAGAAATTGGCTTTAGATTCTATGTATCGACTGGAACATGGTGTCGAAGACAAAGTTAAACAGAAATCCATTCTACCATCTCTTATTCAACTAGAAGAATATAAAGAAAAATGGAAAGACGATTATATGCTGAACAAAGCCCTTCGTCAGCAGTTTCGGGTATGTCACTTTTATTTATTTTAAGCCATGGGAAATTTAATCAAAATATTGTGATTTTAAAATTTTTATTGAAATGTATGAAGGCATTATTTATATGCACTAAGATATTTACTAAGAAATAAATAGAAATATAGTTTTTTTTTTTTTTTTTTTTTTTTTTTTTTTTTTTCACATTTAAACGAAATTCACAAAGCATGGTGTAATGTAACATAATTATTGGCATTCTTTTTTTTTATGCCATTAACCATTACCAAGATATAATGGCTAAATCAGATTTTAATTATTTTGGTGTGCTATTAATCTATCCATAAACAGGGCAAATTGCAACAAAGCAATGCTACTTATCAGCTGATATGCACCCAAATCAAGTTATCATATCTTTTTTTTTTTTTAAATAATAGTCACCTTACATACTGAATGAAGTTTGGCAGATTTATATGCTGTAGAAGAAAAGATTTTGCATTCTCTTAAATAAGGAAACCATAGTACAACAGTGCTGTATTCTACCGATGTTCACTCAAATTGAATCATCATATTGTTTCATAATAACAATCTTGATACATTATAGAAGCTATGATATAGCCTTACCATAACAGAAGGAAATTTCAGCATCTGTGGAAAATATATTCCAAAATCTAATTTGTAGCAATTTCTATTAAGATGCATAAAAATTTGTAAAATTTCATGCATTTTTTTATATGATACAGAATCCACAAAAGTTTGATAACACTCATAATTTTTAAAATGGTCAAATCATAATCAGGATATCTCAAAACATGTTAGTTTGTCAAAAACTAGAATATAAAAAAAATTACGAAATCAATTTCTTTATATAGAGAAAAGGAAAGAATAATAAAAATATAATTTGACTTTTATGTACCAACAAAAACTTTTATCGGTTTATCTCCATATGGATATATATACAGGGTGATCAGAAAATGTTTAGCCAAAATTTAAAAGGGGTTAGAAAATACAAATATAAAAGGATTTGCAGTACAATGTATATCTGGATACGCCACACAAAAGTAGAGGGCATTGTGTAGGGCAGTCAAAAACAAGCCAGCAGTGTAGGAATTTTTTTTTTCCTTAAGATGTCAGATGAATATCTGCTAGTTCATTAGTCGTGAAGCGCTGCATGCTGTATGAAATCATAGCAGGGAATGACAGCTTCCTGCACTGCCAGCTTGTTTTGACTGCCCTCTACCACTTTCACACATTTCCGGACATGTATTGTACTGCAAATCTTTTTTATATTCATCCGCTCTTAAATTTTGGCCCGACATTTTCCAATCAATAAATACAAAACTTTGAATAAACACCATAAAATGCTATAACTTGCAACAATTATTGCGAGTTATAGCATTTTATGGTGTTTATTCAAAGTTTTGTACTTATTACTTTTAAACACCAGTTCAGTGGTGCTTTTTATAATTTTCCCAATCACCCTGTACAGTTTATGATAAGAGCATAATGATATTTTAAAAAATATTCCTTATAATTTTATATATAATTTGTCATTCCAGAGGTATGTATTTTAATAGCATTTGAAACCACTTACAAGGAAACATTCAAAAGGTGTCATCTTCAAAAAATATTTAAAAAAAAATATGTGATTCTACTCTTCATAAATCACCAGGAAGTGAAAAAATTATCAGCTGAAATGAATTGCAGCGACCACAAAAAAAAATATAAAAATTAAGCATATTCGGTGATTTAGTGCTGTTAGGTGTTCAGTTCGCTAGCACCGAGATTGCCGTGTATGAACAGAACCGTGTTTTGTTTCTCCACCAAGTATTCAAAATCAATCACCTAACAATGTGAAATCACCAAATATGCTTAATTTTGAAAATTTTTTGGGTCGCTGTAATTAATTTCAGCCGATGAATTTTTCACTTTCTGTTGTTTTAGGAAGAGTAGAATCACATATATTTTTTTCAATATTTTTTGAACACGCCACCTTTTGAATGTTTCCTTGTTAGTCAGACAATAATGTATAGTAACAATACTATCTGCTGTGCATTAAATTGAAAAAAAAAAAAAAAAAAAAAGCCATTGATAGCACTTTAACATATTGCTTTGTAATAAGAGTTAAATCTTTTGCAGAAACCATGCACTATAAACACAGACGCACAATCTGTATTTGGATACATTTTAAATTATGCATCTGTATAATAAGTGCATTGTTTCTGCAATACCTTTCTTTATATTTTATTTATGCATTGCTAATTTTTTCGTAAATGTTTATGTTTTATATTGGCCTAATATTTAAATTACTTATTTACATTCTTAGGAAAAGAAGAAGGAATTAGCCTCCATTGAAGAAAGGAATTCTGCTCTTTTAAAGAAGTCATCGTTAAATATTCCTCTTTTGCCTGAAACATTTGAAGATAGAAAATTGGCAAGCTTATTAAAACTTACACCTTTAAAATGTATATTAGTTTATTTAAATTTAATTTAAAATTTGAGTTATTTTTATTCTAAAATTTTTTTAATTATCTTTTTTTTTTCTGTATGCAATTAAACTTGATAGTATGACTTTCTTAACCATTATAGACTACGGGCTCAAATTATTTAAAATGTGATATCATCTAAATGCCTTGTTTGAATTGATGACTGAAATTTTATATACATGTTATAGGTCACTGTCATACAAACTATATAGATTTCGATGAATCTAGAACTTATAGTTTTTTTTACAACGAAATATTCTTTATCGTTATGGCTTTTGGACTGAAATTATTTAAAGTGTGATAGTCTCTAAATGCTTTGTTCAATTGAATTTTAAAATTTATATACATATTGTAGATTACCTTTGCATGAACCATATAGATTTTGGTGAATTTAGTACTTGTAAATATTTACAGGGACACAGTGAAGAAAATCTTTATCATTATGACCAAACTAGGCCAGTTACAATTATGGGTCAAATTATTTGAAGCGCAATAGTTTTAAATTAAACAACATACTATTTAGGAGAAAATATTCAAACACCGTATTAAGATTTTCTCACTCTTATTTTAATTTATTTATACAACCGTTAATTAATTAATGTTTGGGAAGTTGAGTGGAGTCACTCCAGATTTTTATATATTAGTTTTATTGAAATAAGATTTCTAACAGTCTTATAATGTAAAAAAACATGCATTGATCTTCTAGGATTGTATTTTTTAGTAATACATTGGAATTTCCTAGGAGTATATTTGTAAAAAGTACATGTCACTGTACTATTTTTAAAAATATAAAATTGTACTGTCATCATATCTAAATTTTATAAAAAATTTTGCAATTTTTGCAATAAACAATTAAAAAAAAAAAAAAAAAAACATATCTATTTGATTTATGCTATAAAGAAATCACTAAATAATGTAATGTCTGTTTCTAGTAAATAAAGTAGTTTAATGTCATACACCAATTTTGTATAGATTGATTAAAACTTATAAAAACTTACAGCACTATACAGGGTGATAGTGTTTTGGTAATTTACCTATTTCAAGTGTTTATTTTACTTTCAATACTGGAATTACATTTTTCTGATAGTTAAATTCATAAAATGAAATGAAACTAAAATATCGATTTCATATGACTGTTGAATCTAATTTAAATTAATATTTTTCATAATGAGAGGATAGGACATTCCTGTAGTAAATTACATATTTTTCTCTTTATATGAAAACTTTTTCTTGCTAAAATTTCACATATTTTTTTAACAAACTTCCTATCACATCTGACTATAGATGTGGAATTCATACATTGAACAGACATGTTACTTTTCAGCCTTTTTAAGCTTGAAAATTATTATTCTTGGGATCAATGCAAATCTGCATTAAATCTTTTTGGACATGTGTAGGGGGGGGGAGGGGTCAGCCTGAATTTGTGCAATATATTATTAGCAATTTCTATGTGATTGGATTTCAAGAAATGTCAAATTCAAACTTGGAGAAGATGAAAAAGAAATAGCACTTCAACTGCATTTTCCTAATGAACTTGAACTACATTATTTTGCTAATCAATTGCTCCAGCAAACAATGCTTCTATAAAATAAACTTATTTTCAAGTATATGTAATAATTTTGTCTGTTTTTTAAGCACTTACAACTATTTTAATTATAATTAATATGATAATCAATATAAGATTTATTGTTCTGATTTTGTTTACTGTGTGAACATGTATGCAATCAGATTAACATTATTTTTATTATTGAAAAATTTATGTTTAAAAATTTTGTGTCAATTGCCTGATACCACTTTTGAGAGGTGTGTGTGTGTGTGGGGGGGGGGGGGGGTCATGAAAAGTTCAGCTTTTTTTTCTGTAAGCTTGTACCATGTCTGATTGAAAAGTATACATATTGAGGTATAAAGTGAATTGTTCCTGGTTCAGATTTTTTTCCATTTGAGGACCACACTTAGTGATTCATACAAAATGTGAGACATACTGATAATTGTGAAGACCAAACTGTTTGAGATTTTTTTCTCATGCAATTCATGAATTATTTGTTGAATTTAGTCATTTTTTTAAAGTTGTATTGTATGTAATTTAGCTAAATGTTTGAACACAACTTGGCTGTTTATTATGAGGCCATAAAAGAAACCTGCCAAACTTCAGCCCTCAAAAACAATGTACCTTGCTTCACTGTAAAATTTTAAGTGAGATGGTCTAAATTTGTATTAAGAACTACAACTTTTTCATTCTGCAAATAGAAAAAAAAAAAAGTTTTAATTATTTCTCATCATAAAAATTTTGGAATATCTAAGTCTTCAAATACAGACGAAAATTATTTGTTTCTATTTTATGTGACCGTTTATCCAAAATTGCTCAAGGGGAAGATTTGGGAGTTCAAACCCCCACTTTAAAATTTTGCAGATTGTTGAAAACTTTAGAGTTGTTCTTCAACATTTTACACTAAAGCTTAAAACCTCTCCTGATTTTTTTTTTCTTCTGGAAACTGCTTTAAGAGATCAGTTTGGCAGGGTTGCCACTCAAATAGAAGAATGAAATTCCCTGACTTTTCCAGATGTGTTCTAAGAAAATTCCAGTCTAGCCATATATTGTGCATTGACTGTGTTGAGGGCAAAATAAGTGGTACCACTTGAAAACACCAAAGTTACATATTACTTTGACCTAAGGAGAGATTGCCCTCCATGGGGGTCTTTCTAAGAGGTCTTATTTAAAAAAAAAATGGTGGAAGCTAATAAAGAAACAGAAAAAATGACTCTACGTTGGAGGAAAAATCAGTTTATTTTTTTTTTGGCAATTATTGTATGAAATTCCCTGACTTTTCCCTGATTTTCATGGTAAATTTTCAAATTCTCTGATTATTGCAGGTTCTCCAGGTTGCGTGGCAACCCTGGTTTGGTCTAAAAAAGGTTGAATACAAAAAGTCATTGCTTGATAATCACTAAGTTTTTTTTTACTGTGGTATCTTAAAAATATGGGAATCACACTCATCATTTTCGTGTGAACCTTAGACAAACTAATCTTTCATATGTCTATTATTTTTAGATAGAAATATTCATGAATTTTTAATTTCTTTTGATACACCATTTCTGTAATAATAATAATAATAAAAAAATCTGTGCATTTAAATATAAATGAAAAATGCTTGTATAAATGTCACATTTTTTTCAAACCAATACATATTTAATTATCCATCTAGGTTTTGATGAGCAACAAAAGTTGAAGAGAGAAGAAACCCTATCTCGACCTCTATTCCCAGCATCATCACCTAAGAAAGATAAATTAGAAATAGTTACTCTCTTAAAAGAAACAAAAGTGAAAGCACTGCTGAAGCCTCTCACCAAAACAGAGTTAGGTATTCAACAAAAATCTTCTGGAAACTTAAAGTCAACTTGCAATTCTGAAATAGTAAAAATAGACTCTTCAGATGATGTAAATGAAAAAGGCATGGTTGAAGATCCTGAAGTTATAAAACAAATAGATACTAAACTAAATTTCCCAGAAAAAAATACTGAAAGGACTTCTTTAGTTGCTTTTGATTATAACTCCAGTTCTGAAGATGAGAGTGGAAATGAAAATTAAGTCGTTTATGTTTCATTTGATACTGTTGTAATTATTGTTTATTTGTAAAGTAGTAGTAATTTATACATATTTATATTTTCTTTTAAAGATTGTATATTTTTGTTAATGGTTCAGAAAACTGTAAATATTTAAAAACAAGATATTAATAAATGCAGTACTATGTAATCTCAGTTTCCTTTTTTTCTTTGAAATGAAATCCACATAATTAAGTAGTTTTATCAAAGCAAGTATAATTTATGCCGACACCACTGAACTAATCACTGGTCAAAATACCATTACCATAAACTCACATTTCTTCTAAACCGAAAAATCAATTTATCTTATTCAGCCACATTGAATAAATCACCTAAGTATTAGATCAAAAGCATATTGTTTTTGAATGGTGAGATTTTAGTTAACAAGATCAGTTAAAATAAGAAATTCCATATGTTCTATTGTTTATAGAGAAACAGGGTTGTGGGATTTTTTTTTTTTTTTTTTTTTTGAAAAAGCACAGTCTGCCTGGATTTTTCATCTCACCTCTCCCTTTTTTCCCCCAGAAAAGTTTTAAATAGTGATTTTTATGTTAATGGAGTGCCATTTTCCTATGACATTACTGGAAAAAGCTGTGATTGATACATGACTTTTTTTCTTTGTGTGTGCAACTCCTGGTGCTTCGCTCTGAATAATCTCTGCTCACAAGAAGATTTTCTTAAGAGCCCAAATTCTAAATTAACCCTTTTTTTTTTATATATTTTTTACACTTTTGATGGAGGTAAACATTGATTGCAATCATAGGTCACAATCACTAACTACTCCTAAGCAATCACGGTAAAAAATTTACTCAACAATGAAAATATACATTAAATGCTTTTTCCCCCTTTTAAATAGACTCCCCCCCCCTCCCCAAAAAAAACTAGTTCTAATTACTTAGGTGAACCCCAACTAACTAGTATTTTGCTATTTCGAAACAACAGTATGTACAACTCCAGTAGCTATCTTAATGCACAAACAAATATTACAGGAAAGAATCAATGCCAAGTAAATCAGTCACATTTATTCAACAAATAGATACATAAAACATATCATAACTATTCAATAACATCTTATGACAAGTCAAATGTAAATACCTCGAAAAAACAAAAAACAAATGCATGTAATACATTTAAAACAGGAACATGCTACAACAACATCAATGTACACATACATTTTATGGATAATACTTTTATATAATGAAATGCAGTAAAACCAGACATTATATGGGACAAATGTGGTTTGGTTCGTCACAATAGTGGTTTGTTCCAAAAAGGACATTGCATGCTAGAGAAACTTGTGTATGAAATGTCGAATACGAAAAATTTGTACAGATTACTAAAAACTATGATCCGAGTTCAATAGTTGGGAATTGAGCACTTGATCTAGTTCAAACAAAAGGGAAAAAAAAACTAAGTTTAATTGCACAAATGAAAGTTCATATGATTTGACACAAAGAAACAAGACATAAAGCTACAAAGTGTACAATAAATAAATATCTAATAAATAATGAAAAGTATAAAAAAAATATCAACAAAATATACATAAAGATGAAGATAAAATTAAACAATCTTTGACTTGTTTAAAAGCATGATGGGGTTTGATGCGAATCAAACCTGGGCTTATAAGGAAGCTTTCTTGTATGTCAAAATCTACATATTATTGCCACAACATGGAAAAAAAAGTACAATGCTAAAGAAAAGAAACAGCTGCATTTTAAACATCCATCAATACACCGTGGAATACTTTAGAAGTGTTAGACCAGTTGCAGGGCATTTATTTTCATAAACCATCTGTAAAAGATACAAAATATACATAGGAATTAGTTTAAATAACAAAATAATGTTTTCATACAATTTAAGGCGTATTGGTATCAACCTGTTTTGACAGCCACCTTGATTATTAAAGGCCCTCTTCACTCACCGCCGCCGGAAGCCGAATCTAATGTTATTCTATGGGAAATTTTTCTTTACAAATATCTTAACTAATACATATTTTTAAATTCTGTTTTCACATTCTGAAAATTCCCAGCTGTTAAATTGATGGACCTTTTTAAAAAAATTATTTTTTTTAATTTTTTATATTTTATTTTGAAGCTGCAAAGTACGAATTTTCAATGTGAATTTTTTTCATTTTGCAATTTAGAAATAAAATATTAAAAATAAAAAATAAAATACATTTTTAAAAAAAAGGTCCATCAATTTAACAATTGGGAATTTTCTGAATGTGAAAACAGAATTTAAAAATATGTATTAGTTAATAAGTTATTTGTAGAGAAAATTTCCCCATAGAATAACATTGGCTCGGGCTTCTGGCGATGGTAAGTGAAGAGGGTGTTAAGATAACATCATAAAAACCACATAATTTCATAAAATATTTCTATATAATAAACCTCTAATTTTTACTTTCTTCTACATTCAATAGAAGAAAGTATTGGATTAATAAAAATTTTTGACCTTGGGTTTTTGATGGATTTACACGTTTTGAGAGCTGTAGAACACAATTGGACCATTTTTAGAAAATGTCTGTCTCTGTGTGTGAGACAAAATTTTGTGGCAAATGTATCTCAGGAACTACTGCACAGAATTTCATACAAATTGGTATGTAGTTAGTAGTTACACATTGACATAAATTAGTGCCTATCACCTTTTGGTAAAAATTCTCGAACAGCTTGTGTTGCCATCCTGCTTTTTCTAAAAATTTAACATGGTGGTATAGGACAAAATTTCGTATAAATGTACATAGAGAATTATTTTTTAATACAGTAGAGTCTCTATAATTCGAGTCTCGATTGTTCGAGTTTCCCATAAATCCGAGTTAAATTCGACTCACCAAAAAAAAAAAAAAAAAAAAAAAAAAAAAGACCAACACATGAAAAAATTACTTCTATCTTTTATTGTTATTTCACCGGTCTCATGCTATGAGAAGAAATCCTTCCACTCAAAGAAAACGCATTTTGTATTCTTTGCAGGTGCGCGTTTTGGAGGAGGGGGGAGGGAATCGTGCTATTTCAATTTGGAGAGAAAGTTGTGCAATCCGATTTCAGCCAATCACCTGTTTCCACTTCTCCAAATGTATCTTTCCATATTCTAAAAATAGTGCAGTTCGATTAGTTCGGTACTAGCTCGCGGAATTTAAGTCACTTTTGAAAGATTTTTTAATTCTGTTTACAGAAACGTAATTGTTTTTCCATAATGGATTCTACAAAAAGGAAAAGGAAATTCGTTCCATTAAAAGTGAAATTAGAAGCATTAAAAAGACTGGATAAGGGGGAAACTCTTAAAAAACTTGCAGTCGAATATGGCGTAGGTGAAGTCACAGTTGGTGATTGGCGTAGAAACAGAAGCAAATTAGAAGCGTTTTCCGGTAACAAGTGCTCAGACGTATCATTGGATAGAAAATCTTTGAAAAAATCTGACTATGAAAAAACAGGCGAGGCACTTTTTATGTGGTTTACCCAACAAAGGCAAAAAGGATGCCCTCTTTCAGGTCCCATTCTAAAAGAAAAAGCTTTGCTGTTTCAAAAAGAATTTGAAGAGGGAGATCAAAATTTCACTGCTAGTGTAGGCTGGTTTGACAAGTGGAAAAAAAGATACGGCATTCGGCAACTAGAGATGTGTGGAGAGAAATTATCTGCTGATTCTGAAGCCGTCGTAAAATTCTGCAAGAAATTACAGGAGATAGTAAAAAATGAAAAACTTACAAATGACCAGCTTTATAATTGCGATGAAACTGGCCTTAATTTTAAAATGTTACCTTCTAAGACACTCGCGTCACGTGAAGAGAAAAGTGCTCCAGGTCACAAAAAGAGCAAAGAGAGATTGACAGTTCTCGCGACATCAAATGCTTCAGGAAATCATAAGATGAAACTTGTTGTTGTCGGAAAATCGACTAAGCCAAGAGCCTTTAAACATATTTGTGTATCGTCTCTACCGGTTACGTATAAGAGCCAAAAAAGTGCTTGGATGACGCAAAAGATATTTAAAGACTGGTTTTACTCCGATTTTGTTCCAGAAGTTAAAAAATTCTTGAAAGAAAGAAATCTACCTTGTAAAGCCATCTTGACGCTTGATAACGCGGGTTCCCATCCAAATGAAGATGAATTAAATTGCGATGGAATTCGTGCCATGTTTTTACCCCCAAATGTAACTAGTTTAATTCAGCCCATGGATCAAGGGATTCTACAATGCTTAAAAAAAAAGTATCGCCGTAGATTGCTGCAATCTCTTCTAGAATCCATAGAAGGTGAAGAAACCATTGTAGATGTTTTGAAAAAAATTACCGTGAAAGACGTTGTGTATTGGGTGGCTGGGGCATGGGATGAAATAACCTCAGAGACTCTTCAGAAATCTTGGAATAAAATTTTGAAGAACGAGGGGGCAGAAAACAATACTAATCAGGACATTAGTGAAGATGATATGCCGTTGTTTAATTTTATTAAAAAAATCCCAGGGTGCGAAAACACAGATAGTATTTCTGTGGTGGAAGAATGGCAAAATAATGACGACCAACTAGAATTTACGGATGCAGCTATAGTTGATATGATTAATTTAGTAGAGCAGGATGATAGTGAGGAGGAGGACGTAACAAATGATTCCACACCACGTATGAGTCACAGCGAGGGTCTTGCTGCGCTAGAGGCTGCTATGAGATACGTAGAACAACAGCCTGAAGCGACTCCAGTCGACAATGTGATGCTCAGAAGATGGCGTGATATTGCTGCACGTAAAAGGAACAATGTATTTAAACAGAAAACAATTGACAATTACTTTAAGATGTAATTAACTTATCTTCAGAAATTAATGTAATAGCATTATGTAAGTAAATTTTTTTTTAATTGAAATATACACTTAAATTTAAAAATTGTGTTTATATTATTTCTATTTTATTAATTTTGTCATTTTTGATAATTCGAGTTTTCAATAATTCGAGCTACGTCCGGTCCCGTCCACCTCGAATTACCGAGACTCTACTGTAATCATTATGAAATTTAAAAGTATTATTTGTAATAGAAATAGACCTAGGGAAAAAAAATTGTGCATGTAGGAGCCTTGCCTAAGTCCCCCCTCGAGGGGAGTAAATTTCATGATGGGTATCTTTCAAAAGAGCTCTCCAATATCTTTAAAATGAATGGTTGAACCATCGATCTGTGATAATTTAAAATAAAGTTATTATTTTTTTTTTAAATCTAATACTGAGAATAAAATAGACTTTTTTTGGATATTTAGTGTTACACTACTTCTCTCATATGGAAATTGTCTACACTGTCATGGAAGATAATTTGTATAGGAAAATATAGAAGAAAGTCATGTGGCGGCCACAACATACTAGTTATTCAAATATTTGTGGGCAAAAATTATGAAAACACTGAAAATATCGGTAATTGTTAATTATTTACTATATTTGGATTTAATTTTGACTTTTAATGGTAGAATTTAAAAATGCAAAAATATTTAAAAGTTTATCAGAATTTGCTTCATAAAAGCATTCTCATTGCTAATATTGCTCAGTGATCTACCCCCCCCCCCCTACTCATTACTTCCCCTTTTAATTGCTTTTTCATTTTGTACATATAACATAGCTTTATCTCTATTGTTGAGATTGAAACAAAGTTTCACCGATTTTTGTTTCTTAAATCGTACGGGCAGTCCATGTTTCACATTTCTTAAATCACAAGTACGGTTCTTGGTTAATATTATCAAGTAAAGAAAAAGAAATTAACAGTACCTAAAGAAGTTAACTTTCGAAAAAGCTAAAATACTGCTTGTGTGTTTCAGCTAAAATGCTAGAGAAATTTTTTTTGCCAGGTTAAACCCTACCTTCATCAGTGCAAAATTAATAACAAGATGGATTTGTTGTTGTCCTACATGTAAAAAGGGAAGCAAATTTTAGAGCTGGACGATGATCGAAGCAATTGGTATAGGGTGGAACATGTGACCATAATGCCAGATATCTACCCACTTTCAAACTCAAGTTTCGTCTAACGGAACACATGAATTATATTCAGAAACAAGAAAACGATCATTCTTAAGCACTGTTTAAAAAGAGCACATTATGAAAGTATTCATTGTTGGCAGCATTATAACAAATAAATGAAAAATAGACACTTAAAGATGAATTATACACTCCCAGAAATATAAATTATGTTTACATTATTGCATCATAAAGGTATAATTTACTAAATAAGGTCTAAGCGAACATTTATTCATTAAAAAATATATATTAACCAAGGGTTGATCCAGGTTTTAACTTCTGGGACCCATATTTGTGAAAATTTATTTCTTTTTCCGATAAAAAGAATTATCGCACAAAAACTTTCACTTTAGCAGTTACTCTGTCTAATGTTTAATATCAGGTGGTTAACAGCATATTATTGAACCAAGTATAGACACACTTTAAAAATAATACTGTTAACGTGGAAAATTTTTACAAAATCATCATTTTTTAAAAAATAAATCTTGTGAAAGAGCTGTTGTTATGAATCTGAATTTTGTAAAGGGACCCATTTTATGGATTTGAATTTTGTGAAAGGGCCCATTTTAGAGATTTGAATTTTGTGAAGGGGCAGCAAATGGGTCCCAATTTTTACCTGGATTGCCCCCTGTTAGCTCATTTTTATCCTTTCACACATATCAGCCTTTTTTTTAACTTTATACAATGCTATAGCTTGTTATGCTATTATAAAAGTAATAGAAAATTATCTCTGATAATAAAATAAGTAGCAGTAATATGCACCAAAAATTGACACTGAAAGGTAACAAATAAAAAACTTTGTAAGCAAATATCATAAATGTAAAAAATAAAGGAAGATACTTCATAACTGTTTCAAATCGAACTAGTAACAAAAAAATAGGCATGAGTGCAATATAAAAGCAACAACATACAATGTGTCTGTTGTATGTTGATGCTTTTATGCTGTACTTGTGACCACTCTCTTGTATGATGAAGAGTTGGGCTAAACTGAAACAACTGTCGCAACTTTTTATAAGTTATGTTTGTTCACAAAATTTTTTATTAGTTGATATGACAAATTATGGCAAATAAACTTACATATCATATAAAGGGCAAAATTGGGAAAACCCATTAGTGGCAAGTAGCCACCAGAAGCAGTTTTTTTAGTGGCCGCTTTTTTTTTCTTCTTTTAATTAGAAATGGTAAAGATAACGATTTGTTTAAAAAACTTCTGCACAAATTAGTAGCGACATAATAAATACTTTTACAAAATTATTAAGGGATAATTCCTCTGACTGACATTCATATAGCAAAACAAGTATTTTGTTAAGTGTACTACAGACAAAAAATATAACTTTCAAAATTAATTATCTTTTTCTGTTGAATTTAATGATATAATTGAATTCAAAAAATACTTTAAGCTTCTCAAAATTCTGAAAAGTAGGGTAAAAGAAAGTAGATTAAAAAAAAAAAAAAATGACAATCTTCTAATTCTGAAATGCTAATGAGATGAATAAATTGTTTGTAGGAGCTGTAAATTTTTACTGAATAAAAGATAGAACTTTCTTTTGAAAATAACTACACAGGTTTCAGCCAAAATTAATCAGTAATAGAAAACTGACAAACTTTTTCAAAACAATGCAAAAGTCAGCCAGAAAAGTGGCCACCAAAAGCAAATTTATTAGGGGCCACTTTTTAGGCCGGTGCTAATTTTGCCATATAATATAATACACATTTTTTCCTCTTATAAGACAATATAAATTTTTACAATAACTCCTGTTTCTATTTACATGAAGCAAGTAAAAATTTAAATTTATCAAAACTTTATCTCTCCCCCCCCCCACTCCTACACACACTCTTTTCCCATTCTATTTAAAAGAATTTATTTCCGTGTTTATGTACAATACATATCTATACAAAAACAATAAAATCTACTAGTTTTAATTTTATCAAAATGTTACAAATTGCATTTCCAGATTTTACTTCTTAAGAAGAGGGAGGGAAGAGGAGGAATTAAATAATTTTGCATTTACCATATAATTATACAGCCTTTGATGTCTCTATAAGGATTATCTGATGGACTCATACCAGTTACAAGAACATCATTTTTCTGGTGTTCAGTACAATACTTCATCAAGCTAAAAAGAAAAAAAACAAAACAGTATGAAATAGCCACATGTGAATTATTAATATTAAAAAGTTGCCGAAGCTTGCATTAATTTCAACTGAGTAATTTCTCCATATACATGGGGTTATATTATAATTACAAAACTTTCAATAAACACCATAAAATGCAATAAACTCACAACAATTGTTTCAGGTCAAAAGAACACACAACCTTTCGTCAAGCGAACAAAGTAGGCACAAGTGCTGCAGTCAAAGCAGCAACCCCAGTGGCAGAAAGTTTTGTAGCTGTCTGGGACAGGCTTTTAAAATTTCATAATCTGTCTGCAAAATTTGATTGTAATTAGGGGGTGAAAATGGCTTACGGGGGAGGGGAGCTTAACATCAGTGGAATACAATGCAATACACGAATACAATTTTTTCTACAGAACAATATAGTGTAAACAATTGTATTCATTCAAATCATCTAATTCAATTAAATATTTTATAGCAATGCACAACACAATATAAATAATTACAAATAATAAAAGTATTAGCTTTAGTTTTGATACAGAAATTTTTATAAGTGAATTATTATCCGAAAGTTGCGAACAAATTTTTTTTATCATTGCAGATGAAAACTGTCCGCAAGCCATTTTTCTGTGTCTGCAACTATGTCGCGATGTTTCTGCCACTGGGGCGGCAACGCTTTGGTGTTTATTCAAAGTTTTGCAATTATTACTTTAAAATGCCAGTTCTGAGGTGCTCTCTTATTATAAGGTTATATTATTTATTTTATAAATGAAATCTGCTTTAAAAAAGTATACAACCAATTTTGCATACAGAAAAAAATCTTAAACAAATTGCAATTTCTGCACTTATGAACAGTGGGTGATCAAATAATTAGATTTTTTTTTTTTTTTTTACTTTGACATTTTTCGTATTTTCTAAAAAAAAAAAAAAAAAAAAATACTGGACAAAATAGCCTTGAACTTCAGACATGCAAAGCATATTTATAACCTCACATTTTCCACTATTGATTTAGTCACGGGTGTGATTAGGGGACCATTCACAATTTGAGGAAAAGACATACTTTGGATCACCCTATAAAAATAAAAAAGCTACAAATGACTTGCAATTTTAGCACATTGTTGCATTTACTAGATACAACATTTCTTTCTTTCTTTCTTTTTCTTTTTTTTTTGCATATAACAGGAATGGATTTCTACAAAATTTTACAAAACTTGCAGACAAATTAACAAAACATTAGAGAAGCATAATTGAAATATAAAATTCACACATGTAATTTTCACAGAAATATAAGTATTTCTAGTAAATGTTTCACTGAGCAATGTGCGAAAAATATAAATTTTTTAATTACACAGGTTGGAAGCTAAATATAATGGGCAACTTAAGTCAACTTATTAAGTAAAAATTAAGCAAATTTTCGGTGGAAGAATGAGCTAGTCAGCATATATAGTTATGCTCATCACTGACTGACTGATTCTGTCTCGTTTAAAAAGGCTAAGAGATTTCCTTGATCTGTGTGTGAATGCAAGTTGCCACTTAATTTTCCTATTTTAGTTAATTTTAAAAAACCTAATTGTCCGATCAATAAGCTGTTTAATCCGGAAGATTCAGAAAAATCACCCCTTTCACTTGGTACTTTATTTGTAACGAGCAATCTCTGATGTTTTTAATGTTCTAGTCATCAGAAAATATTTTTAGAAATCTTAAGTTAGTACATATGGTATGAAAGACATTCAGAACCACATATATGTTAAAATATATACATTTGATAACAATTATTTTTTTTTATGAATTTTTATTTGACACCCACTGAGTGTTCTAGTAATTGACATAGCCAGTTTTTCATTTTATCAGTAATTGACCCCTATGTTCCAGTGTTTGACACTACTAGTTATTCATTTCACCAGTTATTAGCACCCTATGGTAACTGGTGTTTATGTGTTTGACATAAAATGTTAAAATTCTTATATGTAAAATATGATTTTTCTTATTTATTAATTATTTCGGGATAGATGTCAATTACTATAATAATAATAACATTCTGACATTAGCAAAAATATTTTATTTTTTGGTTAACACAGCAAACATATTACTTTTTTTTAATACTTAGGTTTTCTTAATAATAAAGTTTCTTGAATCTCAATAGACATAATGTCATGTTCCTGTAATCACGTTCGTTCATCCATTTAATTTGTTTTTGTTTTGTTTCAATGAACTTAGAATGCAGCAGGGTGATGCAATTCAGTGTATCGACACTTTTAACTAAGTTTTTCGTATCGGAACTTCGTTTTTGCGTTTCAGAACTTTGTGCTTGTTTTCATACTGGCCACTCGTGTGCGTTTATCGTATTGAATTGGTATATCGTATTAGAATTGGATAGGAATGTTTTTGATTTTTGAAAGAATGGTTTTGTGATAATTTTTCAAATTTCATATTTCAGCTAAGCTTTGATAGAGGGTACACATTAGTGATTCGTTATGCAGTGATGCGATTCGGTGTATTGTGCACTTTTTACTGATAATTTTTCGACATTGAAACTTCATTTTCTTGTCTCAGAGTCAGAACTTCGTTTTTGATTTTGCGTCAGCTGTTCGTTTGTGTTTATCGTATAGGATTGGTTCTTTTTTCTTTATGGTAAAATGGAGTTTTAAAGGATTTTTTTTTCTTCTTTAAAGCAGAATGCCTTAAAAATATAAGGAAAATATCAGTTATAAACAAAAAGTATTTTAAAATTTGCTTTTTTTTTCTTCTAGTTAATTTTTTTTTTTTTTTCAGAATGAAACTTACGTGTCCCCTGGGACCCACCACAATAATTTTTTTGCGTCCCACCTTCAATTATTCACGTCATTTAAGTGCTATAGCGCATAAGAGGCATCACTGAATTTAATTACTTAATGACTATGGTATGAGAAATCCACTCCCTTCCCTTTATTTAGTATTAACATGCCAATGAATTATTAAATAACTGAGTATATGTAGTTGAATTAAAAAAAAATATATATATGACTTTGATCTTAGTTCTTTTTTTTTTAAGTATAATTTGTGTCTGTAGAATGAATAAAACATTTACTGTTACATAAAAACCACATTTTAATTCCATATTGAGATAACTAGCTTGGCACCCACTGTTGTCAGTTTTCCTCAAATACATTAATTATGCAGTACTAGATTGGATCAGTCTACAAAAAGTATAAATTTCCACATACAATTCCCTTATTTAACTTTTAATATTCATTTGTTTTGCACTGAAATCAAGCATTTAATATATTTTTTTATGCAACAACTTTTCAATATTTTTCCTTTGTTTTGTTTTTTTAATTTTTGGTTCTTCTTAATGGACTCTTCCGATCGTCGTCTGCTCCATCACGTGATAGAGGAAAACGAATAACCAAATTCTGAGAATCGAATTCAATTAAATATTGTTCTTAAGAACAAAAATTTTAATATTTACTATAAAATTAAATAAAACTAATATTGTGCATTTGTAAACAGTAGAATAATTGTATTTGTAAATTTAATAATTTTTAAAAAACATTTTATGTGTTTATTTATTTTTACCTATAAGAATCTATTTTTGTACATTGTAGTGTAACTGTAACATTAACTGATCTAGCAATAAATAATAGTTTCTTGTGGAATGTTTACAGATTATAAATTGAAATTTTAAAATGTTTTCATTTAATTTAATTGCATAAAGGTGTTACAATAAGTTAATTAACTTAGTTACTGGTCTAAATGGATTTACGTAGTACGATATTGCACAGTCACTGATTTAAGTACCAAAAATCAGAGTATTTAAACATGTCTTCATGAACATCAATAACAGGTATAAACTAATTGATGATTGTGAATGTATACAGCAAACAAAAGATGATAAATAATGATATAAAATTGATGATGTATAAAAAATAACACAGATTAAATAAGATGATCAAAAATAACAATAGAAATATGTTATTTCAGCAATCGCTTTAGATAAACAAGACTTCGTCTGCTATTTGTTTTTCCTCTATCATGTGACTTCTGACATCAGGTGGGAAGAGTCCATTCGGTACATAGTAGCACTATTTTGAAATTTAGTGTACCGTACCTCTACAAACACACAATATACCAACAGTAGAGTCAACTAGGTTACAGCTGAAGCCCCATAGCAGAATACTTCTGAATATTTTGCAACAAGTTTCAGGTGGTCAAAAATTTTCTGCAGGACACATACACATTTTACAAGTTTACTCTCAATATTATTGACATGCTCATAAAAAAAAAAAAATACATGTCTTTTCTATTTTGATGATACAAATCTTGCCAAGCACACTTTATTGGCAACAACAATAGATTAAAAGTTAATTTGTAACATATATATATATAGAGAGAGAGAGATTTTTTTTGTTTTCAAAGTTAAAGTTAATTTATATCAGTTATTATGGATTTCATAAAATAAATATTATTTGTTATGGAACAACACTTTTAAAAGGCTTTAAGCAAAATTTCAGAAAATTTACTTCTTAAAAAAAAAAAATAAATAAATAAACAGCTGTCCTTAATTTTCTTCTTATTGTTACTCGAAGTTTTTTGAAACAATTACGCTCTCTTAGGTGCTTAAAGATTGGCGTCGGTTGTATCATTTTTGGCAACATTATCGCCAGCATCGGCAAAATGAAAAAGCACCTAGATATTTTTAAAATCATATTTCAAAATAATAATAATAAATAAAATGATGGTCATGTTTTCCTTAGTTTCTATAATTAGAGTAAGTTAGATAAATATATATCTCATTCTCATCCTTCTGAAATCATCTCTGTTTTTGCATTCATTGGATAGGTACGTCAATATCTTGGTATATTAGAAATGGTGAATAAAAGCTGGAAGACAGTGCTTAATTATATGATTATTAATTTTGATTGATGAATATATACAGTATAAGACCAAAAATCCGGAATTCCGAAATATGGAACGACCCAAAATCCAGAATGTTTTGTAATTCCGATCATTCCTGCACTGAACAGTCTGAGGAAAAAAAACGGCTCAGATGCTGTATCATCCACCAAGTCGCCAAGTGCGATTTTTCGCCAAATCTGGCGCGTTTTTATTTTTTCCGGTCTGGTTTTATCTGGCGCGGTATTATATTTTCCGGTTTTAATGTCGTTTTCATGTTCTTTGATCCTAGTTTTTATTTTTATTTTAGTGACACCAACATATGAGCCTTGTTTATTGTTTTCATCTATGAATGGAATTTTATAAATGCCGGCGGTTTCAAGAGGGGGGGTGGGGTTTTTATCGCTTCGGATTAGCTGAAAAATATTTTTGTTGGGTTTGATGGGGATATTAATGCCATATTTGTTAGCTGTATTTTTAATTTTGTTAGCGGCTCCGCGATCGTACGGGATGGATGGGGTAAATTTAATGGGTGCTTTTTGGTGGCTGGGTAACAAAATTAAAAATACAGCTAACAAATATGGCATTAATATCCCCATCAAACCCAACAAAAATATTTTTCAGCTAATCCGAAGCGATAAAAACCCCACCCCCCCTTTTGAAACCGCCGGCATTTATAAAATTCCATTCATAGATGAAAACAATAAACAAGGCTCATATGTTGGTGTCACTAAAAGAAAAATAAAAACTAGGATCAAAGAACATGAAAACGACATTAAAACCGGAAAATATAATACCGCGTTAGCCAAAACATATAGTAAAAACAATATTAAAATAAACTTTGATAAAACCGTAAAATTAGCAGATTACGATAATTACAACTATGCCATGTACCGCGAGTCAATTGAAATATTAACCAATAGCGACGTATGCAACGATAGCAGCGCAGTAGCCCCAAATAGAGCTTGGAGCCACCTGATGAGAAAACAGCAGAGGAGTCAACAGTCTCAAGTTTTCCACCACAGAAGCAACGTTTCTGATGAGGACCGGGTGCCCGGTACCGAAAGATCTTAAACGACCACGAAGTAAAGCTAGGTCTTTTTATATTTAATATGTTATATTAATATACTTCGTTATTTATTTTAATTAAATTGTAATGAGGATGTTCAAAAAAGTGTATCGAAATGTATTCAGGATCTTCAAAAAAAATTTAGTGCTTTTCCGGGATTTAAGTTTTCATCTGATAGGCCTACATTTGGTAAGGAAGGGGTGGGAAATAGGTATTTTTTTTATAAGCTAGTGGAAAAACACGACTTGTTTTTGGCTTTTTTGAAAGAGACTAAGTTGTTAAAAGTACCTCTTTGTGGTAAATGTAATAATCCTATGAATCTCTCAGTGAAATCTGCTTCGTCTGATGGTTGCATTTATTCTTGCCGTAGAAAAGAAACTAAATGTAATCATCAGAAGTCTTTTCGATTTGGATCGTGGTTTTCCACTAGCAAGTTAAATTTGGGGGAAATTTTTTTGTTGACTTACGAAATTATTTTGGGAACTAAGAGTAGGGGAGAAGGGGGTACATTGGGACACGGGGCACATTGGGACAAAGGCTTTTATCCCTTTATTATTGCAAAATAAAATTTGTAAAAAATCACACTAGACGGCACTAGTGGTACATCTTCATATTTGTGACATCAACTCATTCATTCAAATCTGCTGCCTATGAACAAGGTTAGCTTATTTTATCATATGAAAAGTAATTTTTTTCAAGTAAATTAATGTTGATTTTTTAGGTAATAGGAAATAAATATTTTAATTTTTAAAAGTACTATGTGTTTTTATAAACATTAAGCTTTTGTTTCCACTATAGATCATTAGCATATGTGCTCTAGAAAATTAGGCCTAAACATTTGTTTTGAAAATGACCTGATGGGGTACATTGGGACACCAATGCATGGGGCACATTGGGACTGCTCCAATGACCCCATTCATTTCTAACACCAATATACTTTTATTTATTTACTTATTTTTTGCACATATAAGCTAACTGTATTCAATTTTTTTCTATGTATTCCTTAAATAAATAGAAAATGGTTAGAAATTATAAGCCAAAAACTGAAAGAACTAAAATTTCAGAAAAAAATATAGAAAAGGCAATAAATGAAATGATCAAAGATAAACTTTCTGTGAGGGAAGTTGCAATCAAATATGATATACCAAAATCATTATTTAATAGGTTGAAAATAGTGAGAGAAAATAAGATTGAGTGTACTACAAATATAAATTATAAGTTTCACTCCAAATATACATCTCAACAAATATTCACAGCTGAACAAGAATTCTTGTTAAAATATTATTTAATATCATGTTCTTAACTTAACTATGGTCTGACATATTCTAATACCAGAGCTTTTGCATATCCATATGCAATTCTACTGAAAATTTCTATTCCTGACAACTGGAAAAAAAAAAAAAAAAAGGTAGGTATTGATTGGTTACAAAGCTTTATGCATCGACATAAAGATCTTTTACGAAAACCAGAGAACACAAGCATAGGACGAGCTTCTGCTTTTAATGCTGATGCAGTTAAAAGCTTTCATGGGTAATTATGAGATAGTTATGACCAGATACCAGTTTGCTCCTGAAAATATTTATAACTTAGATGAAACTGGAATTTCTACTGTGATGGATCCTCCGAAAGTAATATCACGATGTGGACAGAAACAAGTTGCACAAGCTGCATCAGCGGAAAAAGGGCAATTGATTACACTTTGTGCAATAGTCAATGCTATTGGAAATTCGCTTCCTTCCGTTTTTGTATTTCCAAGGCATAAATACAAGGACTATTTTTTCAAAGGTTCCCCTCTTGGTAGTAAAGGTTGTGCTACTCCCAACGGGTGGGTGAATGGAAGCAGATTTCTTAAAATTCTGAAGCATTTTCATAAACATTCAAGAAGCTCAAAAGATAATCCAGTTTGAAGAAATTAATGTGTCTTTTCTAAGAAGAAAGGACAAATCGTGGAACTTTATTTTCCCAGAAATTGAAGATGCCAGTACAGTTGCTTTGAAGGATGTAGTGTTGAAACTTCCATCACCACAACAGGACCTGGGACATCAACACGATCCTACACAACATTAAAGTTTTTTCTAGACTTGCAGGGTTTTGATGTGCGTTAAGATATGAATATGCAGTAATGCTTCATAACAATTTCATTTTTTCATAATAACCTTCTTTATTATTATTTGTTATTGTATCAATTCATGGTTTTGAAAGCCTTTCATTTACTTTAGCAAAATATTTTGCAATATTGTAATTGGATAAATAAAAAGATGGTTGTCCCAATGTGCCCCATTATTAAATCAGTGTTGTCCCAATCTGCCCCTGCATGGGGAACATTGGGACACTTTTGCTTAAGTTACATTTTAATTATTTCTGTTTGTAAAACACATTAAACAATGCTCAATACACATTTAAAAGGTGACCAATAATACAAATATTTAAATAAAAATGCACAAAAGCATTAAAACTTTCATAAATTGGAAAATAATATGCTTTTATAAAAAGTGTCCCAATGTCCCCCCTCTTCCCCTACTGATATAATGAATCAATATTTTTTTTCTAGTCACACTGTTTGTAATTGGAGGCAATTTGTTCATGAGACTATTTTAGAATTTGTTGAGCCAAAATCTGAAAAAATTGGGGGTGTTGGAAAAATTGTAGAAATTGATGAGTCGAAATTTGGGAAACGAAAATATAATAGGGGGCATTATGTTGAGGGACAGTGGGTTTTTGGCGGGGTTGAGAGGGGTTCTGGGAGGGTTTTTTTGGTAGCGGTGCACGATAGAACTGCGGGAACTTTGGTTAGTGTTTTGAAACAATGGGTTTATGAGGGAACGACTGTTTACTCTGATTCTTGGAAGGCTTATGATAGATTGGGGGAGGAGGGTTTTGATCATTTAAAAGTTAATCACTCATTGAATTTTGTGGATCCTGAAACAGGATGCCACACGAACCAAATTGAAAGCACGTGGCGGCATGTGAAAGCTTCCTTGCCGAGTTACAATCGGCAAGCTGATTTTGAATTTTATTTGGCAGTGTATATGTTTCGGCAGATTTGCCATATTAAGGGGGAAAGTTGTTTTAATAAATTTTTGGAAATTGTTAGTGAAATTAATTGGGATGAGTATAAAATCACAGTTAAAGAGTGATTTTAGTTTTTATATTTAGGTCGCCATTTTCTTTCAATTTTGTTCTTTTAGGGAAAAAAATAGATAAAAATAAAAATGTAAAAAAAAAAAAAAAGTTTAAAATGAAAAAATGTTATAAAAAAAGTAAAAAATGAAAAAATGTAATAAAAAAAAATAAAAAATGAAAAAATGTAATAAAAAAATAAAAATTAAAAAAATGTATAAAATTTTTTTTGATATGATGAACCTTTTATTTGTAATTAATTTTGTATTAATTTTGCATTATGTGAATAATTTATAAATGTGATTATTTTATAGGTTATTTTATTTCTGAAAAGGATAAATTTTGGATATGATGATAAAGTTATATGCATATATTGATTTATCCAGTGCATGTAACAAGCTATCTGATCCTTAATTTAAAAAAAAAAAAAAAAAAAAAAAATTCTTTTGCTTAAAATTCATATCAAAATTCAAAGGGGGGGGGTCTCCCCCCCTGAAAAACTAAATTTTTTTTTGCTTAAAATTCATATTAATTTTTATTAAATATTGGGGGGGGGGTCTCCCCCCCTGAAAATCTAAATTATTTTTGCTTAAAATTCATATTAATTTTTATTAAATCTTTATTTTATTTTGTAAATTTTTTTCTTTTAATTTTAATTTCTTTTGTTTTTTTTTATTAATATCGTTTTTCAAAATCGATGTAGTTTTTTATCATCCGTGATTTCCGGAGTTTTTTTTAACCACTTCATAAATTTTAAGAAAAAATAAGGGTTAAAACATGCAACTGTAATACAAAATATGCGATTTTTGGTTGAAATTAATGTTGTGGTTAAAAAAAAACACTCCGGTAATCGCGGGTGATAAAAAATGGCGTCGATTTTGGAAAACGGCATTTTGGTGTGATTCCGGCGCCATTTTGAAAAATGGCGCCAAACGGTGGATGATACAGCATCTGTTCCAAATGATAATTTCTGACCATTTTCCACTTCTTTCTAAAACAATGGGCAGACGATCAGCCTATTTTTTTTTTCTCTACATTTATCTTCAAAGGTTTTGTTTATCGTTCCGTTGAGTAAAGAGATAACAGAATTGTGCATTTATCTTTGTAATTATAAGTACTTGAGCTTTATTTTTTAATTTTTATTTAAGGAATAATTTAATAGGATTAAATAAAAGAAGCTAATTGCACTTTCCGGTCTATCATGTGGACCACATTATAGTCTGTTTAGAAATGCGGTGTTTTCACTATAGTGGGAATGCTGTTCCTATTTTATTTCTGTTATTTAACCACCATAGTTTTATAATAATTAAAGTTTTTAATTATCGTTTCACACAGTATAAAATTATATTGGAATATGTCAGTAATTATTATTATTATTATTTTTTTGCTTAATTATAAGGGTTGGACTAAAATTTTAAAAATGTCCAGTAAATTGATATATTTTTTAAAAGTTTCTAAAATCTGGAAAATTCCGAAATCCGGAATGGCATCGGTCCTGTGGTTTCCGCGTTTTCGGTTCCATACTGTATATATATATATATATTTAAAGTAACATTTCTCTCTCTCTTTATTTTATTGGTAAAAAAAAGATGTTTAAAATATTCTACAAAAACTGAATCGGAAAAAAAAAATTGTAATAATGTTTGCTGTTTTCATAAGGAAAATTATTAGAATCCTACGGGTCATGCGCGCCGACTATGTGGGTGCTGTGGGTGCTCAAGCACCCACAGAAATTTTTCCGTGGGTGCTCAAGCACCCACAGAAATTTTTCCGTGGGTGCGGAGCACCCATGTGCTCACCGCCCAGGGCCGATTTAAAGCATTGTCCGACTGGTCGGGGCCCAGGGGCCCTTGATTTAAGGAGGGGCAAAATTTCACTTGGAGCTAATAAATAATAAAAAATAAATAAATAAATAAGTAAAAATATACAAACATGCTCTTGAACATAGAACTTCATGAAAATGTTACTTCTGAAAACAAAACAAAACGTTTTACAAAGATAAAATTTTACTCAAATATGAGTTAAACAGTCGGAAAAACAATAGGCTTTCTTTTCAAAGAGTGGTAAAAAACATTGAAAAAATGGTAGGTGTAGGGGCCCGAATGCGTATCAGGGCCTGAGCCCACTTTTGATTTGATTGGGCTCTGCAGACGCGCCTACTATGTGGGTGCTGTGGGTGCGGAGCACCCATGCTCTCTGGACCTGATTAAAGCCTTGGCCAACTGTGCTGTGGGGGCCCAGGGGCCCTTGATTTAAGGGGAGGGGCAAAATTTCACTTCGAGCTAAAAAAAAAAAAAATAAAAATAAAAATATGCAAAAATGCTCTTGAACATAGAACTTCATGAAAATTTTACTTCTGAAAACAAAACGAAACATTTTACAAAGATAAAATTTTACTCAAATATGCATTTTTGAGTGAAACAGTAGGATAAACAATCGGCTTACTTTTCAAAGAGTGGTAAAGGTAAAGAACATTGAAAAAGTAGTAGGTGTAGGTAGGGGACCGAATGCGTATCAGGGCCTGGACCCATTTTTGGCTTGATCGGGCTCTGCAGGCGCGCCGACTACTTGGATGCTTTGGGTGCTCAAGTGCCCAAGAAACCTTGCCGTGGGTGCTTGGCACCATAACAAAGTTTATGTTAAGAGTATGGTTCGCAAAAATTTCTTAAAGAGGATGGTTTTATATCATTTTTTATTGATTGCAATTAAAATTTGCGTAATTGTTATTTCAACTGTGAAAACTTGATGTTTATACTTAACTGAGAGGGGGCAAACAGGGGAAGAAAATGACATAAAAACCATCGTTTTCTTTACAACTCCTCGGTCAACAGATATATTTAGTCTTTGCAGTATGTTTTTTTTTTTTTTTTTTTATTACTTATTGATAAACTGCTCGGCATGAAAATTCCCTCTGACTCCATTTCAGCATATTCTTATGCAAAATGACCTCCTGATCCTGAATCCGAATATGACGCTCATTTTTCCCTATCACCCACCATTTTTTAAGAATGGCCCTCTATTTTTATCATTTTTCAGTGATTTTATGACTATAAATTTTACTTTTAGGAGGGGGAGGCTTATTTTAACCGTTAAATATCTTCTGATGGGCTACAGATTTGGAAAAATCTAAAACATGGACATTTGCGACAAGGGAAAAATTTGGGGGGGGGAGGGGGAGTTATTTGCCTCTGAAATTATGCATTACATATCTCTTTTTTTTTAATCTTATTAATGTTATTTTTTAAACTTTATATATATATATATATATATATATATATATATATATATATATGTTATTGTTTTGTTTTTAGATGTTAAATTAATTATTTTTCAGTCTTCAAATCAAAAAATTCATGGTCATAAAATTATTGAACAGGGAAAGAAATTAGGGAGGGGGTGGGGTATCTAGAAAACGGTGGGTGACTGGGCAAAATGGGAGTCATATTTGGATTCATGAGGTCATTTTATATAAGAATCAGCAAGAATGGTGTCGGATATCGATTTTTTTGCAGGCAGTATAATTTTACAAACTTTTGCGAAATCGAAAGAAAAAAGACAACACTTTTTTTTTTTGTACCTTTGCTCTCCTAAAACTGAATAATGCTTTTTCCAGAAAGTAATAAATAAATTTGAAATTCGGGGACAAAAAGTGATACAGAAGCATCTCTTCTTTTTTCTCTACTTTTCTCCGGTATAATATAACCTTAGCTGCATTTTGTATCTAATTAGTCAGTAATGATTAAAAACTAGTACGTTGTGGCCACCACAAGACTTTCTTCTATATTTTCCTATACAAATTCCCTCAGTAACAACATTGAAAAAAAAAAAAAAATAAAAATCCAATTTTTTTTTCGTTAAAAGTAAAAAAAAAAATCGATAACTTTGTTTTAAATTATCACATATTTATAGTTTAACCATTCGTTTTAAAGGTATTGACGAGACCTTTCGAAAGATACCCATCTTGGAAATTTACCCCACCCCGTGGGGTACTTCCTCCCAGGGGGGGGGGAAGCGATGCCCCCAAATGCCCAAAATTTTTTTTCCTAATTAACTACTACTATTAATAATAATTCGTATTAATTTTACAATCATAGGTTAAGAATAACTCTCATTATGTACATTTATACGAAATTTTGCCCTATACTGCCATGTTAAAAATTTAGAAAAAATACGATCACAGCGCCTCCTGATGTGTGATTGATCCCCAAATCTAATCAGCGCCAGTTTATGGCAGGGGCCAACTAAATACCAAGTTTGGTTAATTTTTTTTTTTTTTTAATTACGATTTATTTTTCTAAGTTTTTTTTTCGTAAAAAATAAAAAAAAAATCGATAACTTTGTTTTAAATTATCACAGATTTATAGTTCAACCATTCGTTTCAAAGGTATTGACGAGACCTTTCGAAAGATACCCATCTTGAAAATTAACTCCCCTCGAGGGGGGACTCCCCCCCCCAGGGGGGGGGTGGCGAGGCTCCTACGCATACAAAGTTTTTTTCCCAGTTGACTATCTCTTTTATAAATAATTCTTGTAAATTTCATAATGATTACTAAAAAATAGTTCTCTTTATGCACACTTATACAAAATTTTGTCCTATATCACCATGTTAAAAATTTAGAAAAAGCGGGATGGCAACGCAACCTGTAAGACAATTTTTACCAAAAGTTGATAGGCACTAATTTATGTCAAGGTGCAACTACATACCAATTTGTATGAAATTCTGTGCAGTAGGTCCTGAGATACAGTTGCCACAAAATTTTGTCACACACACACACACACACACACAGACAGACAGACAGACAGACAGACAGACAGACATTTTCTAAAAATGGTCAAATCGTGTACTACAGCTCTCAAAACGTGTAAATCCATCAAAAACCCGAGGTCGAAAATTTTTACGAATCCAATACTTTCTCTATATTACATATAGAAGAAAGTAAAAAATAATTGAAATCCATAAAAAAAAATTATATAGAATTTTTCATTCGTAAAAAAAAGGAAAAAAAAAAAAAAAAAAAGCTATATTATGAATCTTGTAAAATAATACAAAAATACTTTGAAGGTCATAATGAACTTAGCTACTGAAAAAATACATAAATGTTAATAAAAGTAATATTTCATTAATATAATGATCAAAAATAAGGAAGGAAGTATTAAATAATTATAATTTTCATAAATAATAATAAATAATTACTTATGAAAGCGAAACATGTTACAAAGCAAAATACAGTGAAAAATTTAATAAATGTAGAAGTATATTCTTTCCTCTCACTACTAACTTTTTAAGATGAAGTAAAAAAATGAGGAAGATGTATGAGAAATTTGCAGAACGAAGCGACTGGGAGACATGCTGTCTAGAAATAATTTAGTGAAAAAGAGGTTGCCAAGCGATAAGAAAGAACGGCTTTAAAAATCATTCAGTAGACGGTAGACCTCCCAGGAAGAAACAACTTTCAACAATTAGTGGAATTTTCTGAAAGAGCATACATCTGTTCTGCAAATGCGACCAGACCACTTGACGCATTTGTTCAAATCGAAGATAAAGAGAACAAAAACTTTTTCTGAATCCGGGAGGAAATAATTTAACTCGAATGAAGATACATCACCTCACCTCACCTTTATTTTATTGTATTCTTTCAAAATGTAATGAATTTTACAATTTGCTTCAACAGTCGATTATAGCCTTCTGATGGTGCCGTCCTCCTATTTTCTTTTCCGAAATTGGGGGAGGGGACAGTTTTTAAATCTTTACTCCCCTCTGCAACATCATGTCAACTGTCAACAAGGATGGTGCCAGAAATTTCTCACAGACAAATATGATTTTTCACACACAAAAGATTAATTGTGTGTGTATTTGTGTCATATAAGTATATAGACATCAGAGCTAAGGAAGTGTTAGTTTTAAAAGAAAAAGAAAAACAGCCATCATTTTCCAGTAACTTTGGAAAGGTCAGTTTGATAAAAAAAAAGACATTTTCTCGAAACGCTACTTGTGAAACGTATTATAAGCTTTAAAGAATGTTGAATGTGCTTTAGGGAGATAGGGAGGGGTGCAAATGAAAAGAAAACATGAAAACGATGTTTAAAAAGATATTTTTGACCAATTTAAAACAACAAAAAAACTTGGTACAATTGTTACTTACTAAAGGAAAAAATATAATGGAGGGGGGGGGGTAAATATTCCTGAGGGACCGAGACAGAAGGAGAAAAGTATTTTTTACATGACTTTTTTTTTTTTTTTTTTTTTTTTTTTTCTATCGAGTCCAATTAAATTTTGTATAGTTATCATAATTAGTAAATACTGTTGATTTAGATTTCCTGGAGGGATCTAGAGGAGTATAAAAATAATGAAACAATATTATTATTATTATTTTTTTCCAATTTTCTCCCTTTTTTATGACGCAATTGAATTTTACTTTTATCCTCCATAATTATTCATCAAAGGATCACAGTATTAATTTTCATTTAAAGAGAAATATTCTGCAAATTTGGAATTGATTTGATAGTTTTACTGTGAATTGCTACAACAGAGGTTTTTATTTGAAAATATAGGATATTGGAAAGTATAAGTTCAAGTTTCTATTTATAATATTCTATTTATTATGCATTATTTAATTACTGTCATAAAATTGTTTTACGTGTAGAATTCTGAAAAAACTTTTATACGGTCAAATAAATGTTTTTCTATATAATCTCTAGTGAACTTTTTTCTGAAAGTTTTCTTTATGTTGTAAACACCAGCGATTGTGGTACAACTTAACAAGTTTTATGAATGTAAATTAAAGCTTTTGCATTTCATTCTAACATTTCAAAGCACTCTTCTTTTTCTTAAAATTATATTTAAAATCAAAATACTTTAACTACAATCATGAGATGGTTTTCTTCTATGGACGAAAATAAATTTTAAACGATTTTTGACATAGTTACTTTTATTTTCGAAACAAATGATTTGCTTCTTTACCTACATTAACCCGTTAGTAGTCGCTAGTTGGTCGATTTGCCGCCCATCCTTCAGTGTTATCAATCTGTAATAGGTGGCGCTGTTTATAGCGACTACTAACGGGTTAATATAAATATAATATTGTGATTTAAGATATGTAACTTTTATATTATTTTCTTTGGATCTTTGTTTGTGGTGTTGATATATTATACTTAGCTTGAATCTCAAAATAATTTATTTAATTAGTAATAGTGACAGTACAACCGCTGTAAGGAAAAAAAAAAGACCCTTTTACACCGAACTTCCGAAAAAATAAATAAAATAATTAATAAAAATAAAGGTAAATTAATGTAAAATTCTGAAAATAAATGCATTAATAAAAGAGATAGAGAGAAAAACAAACAAACAAAAAATCTGGTACAAATCCATTAGTAGCATAAACCCGGACAGTGAAATGCAGAAAGCCAACTTTAAAGGCACTTTTTACTTGCACTTATTTATTTTTATTTTATTTATATAAATATGATTTTTTTTTTTTTTTTTTTTTTTAGGATTTAATATTTTTATATTTAAAAAATCTATATGAAAATAAACATTAAAAATTTTGGCTTTTTTTTTTTTTTTCAAACCTGGAATAAAATGAGCCGGTAGGGATTTAAATTGTGAGCCTAAATTTTGTTTTGATGCGGTATTATATATGTAAAAATTGGAGATAACTAAATTATTAATATTACCAAACTACCATCTAGTTTTAAAGGAATATACACATACATATATATATGGTTAAAATTCCTTTGTGCATTAAACTTTAACAAAAATATTTTGAATTATAATATTTAAAATTTTGTTTTTCCAATGTTTAATTTATGTTTTCTTTCAAATCTGTTAAAATTATAATCTTAAGATGCTGATATAAAAATTGCACTTAGAAGTTTAAGAATAATTATCTCAATTTTAACTCTTTAAATGTTATAATAATTTTAAAATCAATATTTAAATAATAATATTAATTTTAACATATTAAATATTTTAGCTTTCTCCTTCAAATCATTTATTTAGTTAGGTTAAAGAAATCATAACACCAGCGAACTTTCAAGAAATAAGTGGTTTTTCAATGTAGCTAATGAGAGAGTTCTTATTGAATTGACTTTTTCCAGTTGGCTATGGATGTTGGAAATGTCAGACTAAACGGATTAATTTGGAGAACACCAATTTTTGGTTTTTCTTTCATAGCCTAAAATCAGTCACACAATCAGTAGATTATTTAACTGTGTTTAACATCCTAAATATGCTAATTTACTCTTATATGCTTCAAAGAAGTGGATAAGTTTTTTTTTTTTTTCTAATAAAATTATTATAAATCGCAGAATAAAAATAATTCTGTTTCAAAGTCAAATATTCAACCTGAAACAATTCTAAAAAAATTGTATCCTCTGGAAAGACATTTCAAATGGAAAAATACATTTCCTTGGATTTCTTACAATGAAATTAAGGTAAAGTGTTTTGTCAAGTATGCAAAGATGCAGCGTTCACCAGTGGCACAAAGCAACTGGGCTTTTTAAAATTCACGGTGAAGTGCCGTTTCGATCCCAGCTCGCACTCATTTGGAGTTTTCCATTGTTTTCTCCGAAACTCGAGTAAATACTCGCTAGGATCACTTAGAAAGACCCCCTTTATACTTTCGAGACAATTGTATGTGTCTGAAAAGGAAGAAGGGTGCCACAGAGCGGGAACACGCTAAAATTATAATTTTCAAGGGTCGTTTGCAGGATAAGCGAACATGCTATTTATTGCAAGTGTCTGAAACAGGGAAAATTTCCATAGGCGCCACCGATTGAGAATTTATGCTATGGCCATATTTTTTAAGGGTCGTTAAATACGATCAGAATTTTCAAAGGTAGTTTGTACGGTACGCAAACAGGCTGTTATAATTGTCTGAAAAGGAAAAAGGGCGTTGAAGGTCCAACCGAGCGGGAATTTCCAAAATCAGACTTTTTAATTCAACATTTTTTGCTAGTTGGCGAATCAGCTGGTCACCAAAGGGGGATAGTGATACATAAATCTTACAGAGATGCCAACTTCTAATGACAAAAAAGCAGGAGATTTTTTAACAGAAATCACGGGACTTTTTCCAACAAGAAAGTTTGTAAGAAAAATGAGTAAAAAAATGCAAATTTAATTTTAAGTAAAGCTTTATAAGCTGAGGAGGTATTTACAAAACATCAGTATTAAAATTAAATGAATAATATATGTTTCTTGCAGTAAAACAAACTATCAAAAAAAAAAACCTCAGACATCAGTTGTTTAAAATTTAAGTCAAAATAGACAGATTTGATAATTTTGCTCCTAATATAAAACAATAAGAATCTTAATTATCTTTGTAAAAGAAAAGGTAATAAAGAAATGAAAATATCAGCTATATTCTAATGAAATTTGAATTCTTTAAGTTTTCAATAGTTATGGTATTAAAAAAAAAAAAATCATTTGATAATGAGTGCAAAAATGAAAGTTAAAAATTTATTCTTAGCAAAAATTAGTTTCAAAGCATTGTATAGTAATTCACATTCAAACTGAACTTGATAAATTGCAGGGCAAGATAAATTTCAATTTTCTTTCACATTTTTTTACCCAATCCCACAAATTTTAAGCATAAATTATGCTAAAAGGGATAGATAAAAATTACATCAGAAAAGCAGGAGAAATGAGTGGAAAAGCAGGAGCATAGGAAAACAAGCAAAAAGCAGGAGACTCCTGCCAAAAGCAGGAGACTTGGCATGTCTGATCTTAGCATTTTTGGTACGTAACGCTAATTCACTTTAAAATGAAATTTAAGGCGCAAAAAAAAAAAAAAACTCATGTGCCACAATATTTTTTAAAACATTGAAGGAGGGACTCCCCCCCCCCCCCTCAAGCTACATCCTTGAGCAGAGCACCCACAGCATTTTTTTAAAGTCGGCGCCCCTGCTACGGGTTGCAATTGTATTATACAATTATTAATTTTGATTAATGAATATATACAGGGATGAGATTAGCAAAAATATGAAAAAGCTGAAACTGTACACAAAGGGGTAATTCCATTTTAAATCAACAAATTTTCAAAAAAGTTGTTGCATGACAATTTTTGATTTTGATGACAATTTGCATGTGCTTTCCCCATACCTTTTTGACCACAAAAATATATTTTTTTTATTTAAAAAAAATTACCCTTTGATATGAAGGCTATTTTTGTCGTTGCCAACAGCAAAAATTAGATATTTTGATGCTTTGCTTTATGAACTATAACTTTTTTCCTATCAAAGCTATCAAACTCTACTATAGCTCATTGGAAAGCTAAAAAAAAGATCTTTTTCCATATGGTATCAATAAATTTGAGATTTAAAAACAAAGGTTATTTTTTCAAGGTCAAAGTTTGCGATGCAAAATTAATTTTTTGCCACTTTTGAAAATTAAAAAACCTATGAAGGGCTTGGCCAAGCCCTCTTTTTTTTCTTATATACATATATAAGGTTGCTTATTGTATTAAAAAGTTTGGCTTGTTACTCTGCCCCCTTCACAAGATACGACCCCCCCCCCCCCCCCCCCCGAAGTTGCAAATTTTCTAAAAAATCCAATTTTCAATGCTAAAAAAATGCATGTGGGGGGCAAGGTAAATTTTTTTTTACTTGTGTGATTTTAAGTACTTCATACCATCTTTCAAACAAAAAAAAAATTACTTTGTTATTCAAAGGCGTTTGGCAGCTATAGGGTCTGAATTTTCAAATAATCACACTAAAACCATCCAATTTTTTCATGTACTTTTTTTTGGAAACATGTCATTTATTATTATTTTTTTTTTATTTGATGGACTTAGATTGACCTCACAAATAAGAATATATCATATTCCTACTTTTCCTCATTTATAGTAATCTATTTGCCAGTTAAAAGCAAGAATAGACAGATTTCAACTTGTCCAGCCTTGCTCCCACATGTATAGAACAGTTCCCTTTAGGCAAACAGTACCTACCTGTGGTAGGAACTGTGCCAATGACAAGGCTGCTTGAATATTATTGGATACAATTTGACCAATAATATAGGGTAAGACAAATGATCTGCAAACTCAAAGTTTTTGCTTTGTAAGCGACTGCCTTGACCACAACACAACTACATTCTACGCCTTTCAAATGATCCTTGTTAAAAAACTGAAGGCAGATCATGCTTTAATTTCAAAATTATTCTATTTTTCTGATGGATCTGCCGCACAGTACAAAAACAGGAAAAACTTCATTGACTTGAGCCATCATGAACAAGACTTTGGGATAAAAGCAGAGTGGCATTTTTTTGCTACATCCCACGGGAAAGGCCCTTGCGATGGGATTGGAGGAACAGTGAAGAGGCTAGTGCGAAAGGCTAGTTTGCAACGACCGGTCAGTAATCAAATCTTGAATCCATTAGATGTCTTTGAATACTGCACTGAACATATTAATAGTGTAACGTTTTTCTATGTTTCCTGTGATGATGTTAATGCAGTAGGAAAAGTTCTTGAGGAAAGATATAAAACAGCACTATCATTACCCCAAACTCGGTCTTTCCACAGCTACATTCCACTCAACAGAAATATCATTCATGCCAGATGTACATCATTTTCTTTAGATTTTACAACCTTTCATGTCATCAAAGACGAACCTATCAACCTTAGATTATCCACACCAACAACCCGACCAAAGTTGTCCGATTATGTTTGTTGCGTATATGATGGTGACTGGTGGCTAGGAGAAGTGGTGGAAATAAAGGTATTTGATGTCGAAGAAGAATACAGGATCCACTTTTTTCATCCTAAAGGACCTGGAACATCGTTTAAAAAATCAAGTCATGATAACCAAACTTGGGTTCGGTTTCAAGATATTTTGAAAATCCTGACTGCGTCAGAACTATGGTCAGCACAGGGAAGAGGTCATAATATCACACCTGTGATGAGTGAACATTTGTCAACTCTTCTCTATGAGACAATAAACCACTGAACAAAAAAGTTTTGCATGTTTTGAGAGGTAAGTTAAATTCTATATACCAAGATGTTAGAAACCTTAAATTAGCTTATCAAAGTTTAAATGTGTTCTTTGACAACTCTTCTTAGTCTTTTTAGTTGTTTTCACCATTTAAAACTAACAATTAAGTAAAAAATAACTTTTCACTAACACCTAAGATTAAGAAGTATGAAAATAATTGCGTTGTTTCAGTATAATTATTTGAAAATTTAGACCCTTATAGCTGCCAAACGCCTTTGAATAACAAAGTAACTTTTTTTTTGTTTGAAAGATGGTAAGAAGTACTTAAAATCACACAAGTAAAAAAAAATCTACCTTGCCCCCCCACATGCATTTTTTTAGCATTGAAAATTGGATTTTTTAGAAAATTTGCAACTTTGGGGGGTCGTATCTTGTGAAGGGGGCTGAATAACAAGCCAAACTTTTTAATACAATAAGCAACCATATATATGTATATAAGAAAAAAAAAGAGGGCTTCTTATTCCAAGCCCTTCATAGGTTTTTTAATTTTCAAAAGTGGCAAAAAATTAATTTTGCATCACAAACTTTGACCTTGAAAAAATAACCTTTGTTTTTAAATCTCAAATTTATTGATACCATATGGAAAAAGATCTTTTTTTTAGCTTTCCAATGAGCTATAGTTGAGCTTGATAGCTTTTATAGAAAAAAAGTTATTGTTCATAACGCAAAGCATCAAAATATCCAATTTTCGCTGTTGGCAACGACAAAAATAGCCTACATATCGAAGGGTAAATTTTTTTTTAATAAAAAAAATATATTTTTGTGGTCTAAAAGGTATGGGGAAAGCATGTGCAAATTGTCATCAAAATCAAAAATGGTGTTGCACACCCCATTTGTTGATTTAAAATGGAATGACTCAAAGGCAAGACATTTAAATGAAATACTAGAATTTTGATGACAATATCTATTATATTACAGTAATAGATATTTATTTTAATCTTCAATGTATAAAAAAAGAACAAATACACATCAGAAACATAAAAAAAAAAAAAAAAAAAGCTGAAAAACTAAATGTACAAAAGCTGAAATCAGCCGAAAAATTTCATCCCTGTATATATATTTTTTAAATGACATTTCTCTCTCTCTCTTTTTATTTTGTTGGTAAAAAAGGATATTTAAAATAGTCGTCTACAAAAACTGAATTAGAAAACAAGCGTGGCAAATTCTGCTGTTTTCATAAGGAAAATTATTAGATTTTTACTGGTTGCAATCAATACTACATGTCCAGATACAACTCAACTGAAAATTTTGTGACTTTATAATACTTGAATAAGAGAATCTCAATTGGAAACAAACTGGACAGGTTATTTGCTCAGCTTAATACTGAATACAGTCTCACAACAGACGGAGAGCAATTTCTTTCTTGTACACATATTTATAATTATCAATGAAGAAAACTTTTAAAACAGTGCATTAGAATCAAAATTAGGTACACTGACTGATGTCATGACCAAATAATAAATATGAAAATAAAAATACAGATACCATTTTATTTTTGTTATTTTACAACAGGGTTGCACAGGCAATTCATATTATATTCATAATTATGTACTTTCTTAAAACAGCAATTTCATTTATGTTAGGCTAAATTTTATTTCTTGTAAAAAATGAGATATGTATAGGTAAATACATCACGTTTAGATAATTAAATGGTGTATTAATAAACACTTACTCTGTAAATGGATTTTTTAAAGCAAAATAACTAAATCAGTGAAAAATGATAATTACAAGAGGCTATTTTCAGCTACATCTATATGTTTTCGAAAATTATAACTTACTTTAATTGTCTGTTTTTTTATTGAAAAAAATTCAGCACTGAAATTTTACAGAAAAATCTATGGATAATTCAAAGATTGCTAAACAATTGATAGATGTTAAAATTAATTCGGGTTACTCATGAAAGTTACAAAGAAAAAAAGCTTATATTGGGTAAAAATTAAAAGTTCTCTAAAGTTATGATGAATTAACCGGTTTATTTGTACTGCATATTTAACATGCAGGTAATTATAAAGTTAAATGTTAAATAGGCCAAAACAACGGGCTAAAATGGATATTTTGCAAAGTAAGAAAATTGATTTTGCCCATTGATTAGGCAGCTGAATATTTAAGTAGAAACAGATTTAATAGATAATATTTACTAGCTACTGGGAAAAGAAAAAAGTTCACGATATCTAAACAAACTTACTCATCGCAGGCTTGCGATACAGGAATTCTCTGAATATTTGCCTCTTGTCGGAGTTGCAAGACTGTTTTTTTCATAGTTTGAAGCTGGGACATTGCTAGAAAATTATCAAATTAACAAATAATAGCAGACATAAATTTAATAAACACACATTAAATATCAGATATTTTCTCAAAAGTCTCAACCCAACGTCACAATACATTCAACCAATAAGATTTCACTTTACATTTTTTTACTACATTTATTGCTGCCAATACGTCAGACGAAAATTATGAACATTCTAAATATTTAATAAGCGACGTCACTCCGTATCAAGTTAGGTAAGGGATCAAGGGATCACAACTCATCATCATCATCATCATCATCAAAACTAGTGGCATAGCAAAACACTGGCATTTATTTCAGAATGTAAAGAAGTAAAAAAATTTTCTTTTGTGCTTTATACTTTAGTTTAATGTAAAATTTCCATTTGCAGAATTATAATTTGCATTTAAATTTCTCTCATATTCACCTTTTTATTATATATATATATATATATAATATATATATATATATAGAGAGAGAGAGAGAAAGAGAGAGAAATAGATTTTCGTAATCAAACAAAAAAGAAGTAAAATAGTATTTAATATTGTTTGAAAACAAAAAATAAATAAATAAATGAAATGAAATAAAATATAAACAAGAAAATGAAATTAAATAATCATATAGATTAAAATAACATTCTGACCTGACAAATAATATGCTCTTATCACAGGTGTTTGCATTATTATTATTATTACTTTATTGCGTCATAAAATTGTGTATTCCGTTTATATTTGTAATTTAAATGACCACATTTGACTGCTAAACCATAGTCTCCTTTACTAAATGCCTTCCGAGTTCGCTGTGTCAGATGAAGCAACACTTAAAAACCGAAACTACTGCTAGATGGCAGCACATACTCACCGACAACATTTTTGCGATTTAAGGATAATCTATATATTTCCATCTAAAATTTCAACTTTAAGTTCAAAATTGCATTTTTTCCCCCTTTTTTTTGGAAAAAACGAAAGGGAAAGAGCTTTATCGTAAACATTTGTAATAAAATATTTAATAATTAAAAAGGTATTCAGTTTTATTTCATTGAAAAATGGACAAGAAGACCTTATTTTTTCTTTTCAATTAATACAGTTATTTTTAAATTTTCTTGATAGAAAACATATGAAACGTATCAAATAAAATAACATATTTTGCATATCTTTTCTTTTTTCTTTTGTGTATTATTAATTCAAAAACGAAATTTAAATTTAAAATTAAATAAACAAAAACATGTCAGGTCTATCTCGCTATTAAATTATTTTTACCACATTTTTATTAACTTTGATTCTTGTTTATGGGTTTGCCCTTTACCCAGTACAAATCTTGCAATCGATTTTTAACTAACTTCCCGACTAGCAAGGCATTTGAAACTTTCAGAATAGCTCAGAACATGGTGACAATTCATTTTTTTTTAAAATATTTTTAGTCAACTGTTTCAGGTCTCTGCTGCCTTTGGCAGCGTAAATGTGATTCAAAAGAAAATTTATTTTTAACTAACTTCCCGACTAACTAGACATTGAAAATTTCAGAATAGTTTAGAATACAGTGACAATGCATTTTTTAAAAATACTTTTAGCCAACTGTTTCGGGTTCCCACAGCCTTCGGTACCGTTATTTATTATATGATTGAACATATTCATTGGATGCATAAAAACTAGCACTAATAAAATTTAATGTATTACAAATAATAATAATAATAATAATAATAATAAATAAAATGAAAAAAAAAAAAATACTAGCCATATCCAAACTACTGTTGGCTAATTAATGGGAAAATATAAAGGGCTAATGAAAAATGCCGGCAGTAATATAATTGTTTATGTTTGCCACAACCACTGAGCTGAAGAACAACTGTAGGAAATGCTGAACCGGTTTTCGCGTCCCGTATTTGGAAGGTTTGTCTTCCGAGCGTTGCACGAATTGCAGCACTAGTGCGACGTAAAACCCAACCATCCATCCATCCGAGCGTTGCACGGCAGAAAGCATTTGCTACCTTTATATTTCAAAGTAAAATTGTGTAAAGGTTGTCTGTTCGAACAATCATATGCTAAAAATGATATTACAATTTTAAATTTTAATTTTTTTAAAGGTATAATAGTAATAGACGTAGACGACCCGGCAAATTTTGCTTGCCGTGCAAGGTATGACTTTGTACGGCAACCGAATGCAGAAAAACTGGCACGTACGAACACTGTGTAAAGGTATTAGAACCATTTGCTCCAGTTGTTCTTCAGCTCAGTGGCCACAGCTGGCCTAATGATGGCTGCTAACAACTATATGAAAAAATTATGTTTGCCACCGCGTGGCCCAACAATAGCCTTCTAACAATTTCTAACCTAAAGTTGGTTGTCAACAATAGCCCACAAACTAACAACATACAGCTAGCTGCCAGCAATGAAAAGCCCACTAAATGTTTCAATCGTACTAGAGGTTGCCAGTAGTGGATCGGTCGAATGTGGTCACCTGCCAGTCGGCGTAACGAATTCCCTTCGGCACCGTTGACTTTCGCCACCAGCGGGCCATTTTCAGCTACTGTTGGCCACAGATTATCATACAGATAGGACAGTGAAGCTAAAACGCGAACCGGAAATATAATAGCACCACTAGTGTCAACAGAGGGCAACTACATGTGTTAAGTCTACATGAATAGCATCTTTGATCGAAAATTGTTTTTCTATTTCGCGAGTAGTTAGTAGCAGGTTTGTGTGGGAAGTTTCTTTTTCTTCACTTTCTATTGTTTTTGAATTCACAAAATTATCCTCAAATCAAAACATTCAGAGATATTCTTCTAAGATATAAAAATTATTTTTTATAATGTTTAAAAATATACTTTGTGAAACATATTCATATTCAGGTACAAACTATAATTCTGAAATAGCAGTATGGAATCATTAAATATTTAACGTTGCTTGGTTAAAATAATACAAAATGCCTTAAAATGAAAAAAAAAAAAAATGTTTTTATTTTATGTATATTTTCAAAGTTTATTTTCTTAATATTTAGCACATGCTTCTTAAAATAAATTGCTTTTGACAATCAAGTTTGTAAACAATAATAAAGTTGCCAAACGAAAACGTATGTGCAGTTTTCTTTTCTTCACTTTTTCTACTACTTTTAAATTTACAAAATCATAACATTCACAGCTATTTTCTAAGAAATAAAACTAATTTTTACTATGTTTGAAAATAAATTTTGCCAAACACATTCGTGTTCAAGTGTACAAATTAATATAACAAACTGTAATGCTGAAATAGCAGTATGGTATGAAATCTTAAATATTTAACATTGTTTGGTGTAAATAATACAAAATGCTTTAAAATGAAAAAAAATATTTCTGGTTTATGTATATTTTCGAAATTTATTTGCTTAATATTTAGTACTTGCTTCTTAAATTAAATTGCTTTCGACAATCAAATTCGTAAACAATAACAAAGTCCAACCCACGGATTAAAAGAGAAGGATGTATTACTAATGTTACGGAAAGGTAGTAATTTTCATCTTACAGATAGAGGGCGACCATATCTCGAAAATACACCAATCAGCGCGTTTTTACATTTCTGGCTGTCCGTTCGTTGGATGACTGAAGCCGAAGGGGCGGGCTTTCCCTTTCTTCCGATGAGTTTCAAAGATACTACACAGGCGGCGATCGGATCGCTTACTCTGTTCGGCTGAATTAATGCGGAAAATAAAGCTCCGTTCCCCACGCTGACCGCCCTATCTAGTTTATCATCCTGTATCCTAATCCGTGGTCCAACCGTAAACATCAATAAATGGTTAGTCGGTTGGATGTTGGGTTTAACGTTGCACTAATATTACGATAGGAACATAGATACAATAAAAATAAGACGAGCTATTGAGTAAGCTGGAGAGCTCGAGAAACTTATAGCCGTTGACAATAGGGTCGTTGCAGTCAAATTCCGGTTACCGAAGAATATACGGGAGTGTCTTATATGTATAATAATCTGTGCTGTTGGCAGACAACACTTGGCTTCATGTTAACCATCATCTCAGGTTTTGCTGCTTTTTTACTGCTTGTTCTTTTGAATCTATTTTTTTATTTAGGAAGTGGTATGGTAAGTACTAATTAGGTATTTTGTCTTGAAAGGCTGTTGTGATATGTTAAAATTATAGGATATATACAATAAAGCACCGTTTATACGTCTTTCAAGGGATTGACGTATAAGGACGTATACATGAAAAGAAGTATAATCGAAATTTTAATAATAGCACTTTGATTACTATAAATTTAATGACATTTAAGCAAAATTTATATGAAAATATTAATTAATAAAATTTCTGAAGTTAGTAAATGTATATTATACTTTTTTTAAAGACAATAATTAATTAAAAAAAAAAAAATTATGAAAAGTGAGAAAAATCATACTATTAATGCATGACTGGGTACTAATTACATAAACATATATTGAGTTTTATATTACATTTCTTAAGAACTATATGAACACATTTTGAATATTGACTATATATGTATCGCGTATCTTTAATGATAAGCATACGATTCATGCCCATACAGATAGTTATGTAATAACATTAAAAATCTTTAATATTCGTCTGATTTGATGCTTGTCTATGAGAATTAAAAATTCTACTGTGAATTCAATTGATTCGTTGATCAGCATTCTTCGATCTTTCCTATGTTCCTCCATTTAAGATGCTTTCTAGAAAAAATCCGTCTTATTTAGAATGGAAAATAATGACAGGTCCAGAAATTTCGCGAATTTTAATAGAGTGGAAAAGACGTGTAACAGATATTAGCGGCGAATAAACGAAGAATTTTTGTATTAAATTAAAATGAATAGGAATGAGTCGTCCTTCACTAAAAGGACGTATAAATGTAAAAGACGCATAAACGAAATACGTATAGACGGTGCTTTACTGTAATTCTTTTTCATGGGCCGATAATTATTAGTATGATGCATTCGGTTAGATTAAATACTGGACAAAACAAAATTTCCTTTTGGTCCTTTTCTTCCATATGAGGACATGTGATAACCGTGTTGCGTTTCTTAACAACGGTTGGAGTATTCATTTTTAACCTTTTTTTCTCATGTTTTTCTCTCAGTTTTATATATATATATATATATATATATACAGGGTGTCTAGTAATCGGTCCCCCTATTTTAAAATTAAGTTACTCCTAAACAAAGATAGGTAGAAGAATGAAACGAACGGCATGTTTATCTTGAAACCTGTAAAAGTCTTTTGCATTAGAACTAAAATTTCTTACAAATATTGCCAACGGCAACAAGTAGCACTGTTGACAATTCACGTTGCCATTCGTGTAAAAATATGATTCGCCTGTGATCTATATGCATCCAATGTCGAATCCATCATCATTAATTATCTTTAGCATATTCTGTGCGAAATTTTCTCTTTATTGTACAGTTCGAACTAGAATAACGTGGTGACATTGGATCTTAAACGGAAACATGCGTAGACTATTTCTCAAAATCGTATGGGTACTGGATGGCTTCAATCCCGATTCTGCTGCAATTTTCTTATGGATTTTCTTGTGTACTTGTGCATAAGATTTTTCAAACTTTCAAAATAAACATCCCGTTTTTTCATTCTTCTATCTATCTTTGTTTAAAGGTAATTTAGTTTCAAAATCGGGGGCCGATTAGTGAACACGCTGTATATATGTATATATATATATATATTGGTGCAAAGGAAAAAATGAAAAATCATTTTGAATTTGCGTTTCTTAGTAACGGTTAATATATTCCTTTCAACTGTTATTATAAACGTTGATTTGCTGAAATAGTCAACTACGGTATCTTCAATTTTGTTTGATCTCAAGTTAGCTGTACATATGAGTATCGCGGCTGAAGCTTCGTTTGTGCTTACCCTGCGTCATTCGAGACACTATTGTGTCTCATGTCATGATATTTAAATTACCCCCCCCCCCCCAAAGTATTGTAATATTACAGTCTTAAACAGTATGTCTCGTATTGTTTAAAAGCGAATTTATTAATAAATAAATAAAAATAGCAAGAAACATTGTTCTTGTACTTATTTTTGTAGGGTTGTGTTGTTGAGAATAAGGCTGATTGACTGCACTAGAGTCCTAGGCCTAAGGGAGCATGCCCTCCGTGTGTGTGTGTGTGTGTGGTCTTTCTAAGGGGTCATAGCCCGTATTTACGCTAGTTTTGGAGAAAACCACCGTATTTTTGTAGGAATAATCTTAATTTTACTTTGTATAATTTATGATTAGATATATCTAAATTATTCTTAAATAAAACTACATTTCAATAGTCCTGATTGTAATATCGCAATAACTTTTTTTTTTTTTTTTTTTTAAAAAAAAAAAGGTAAAGCTATGATTATTGAATTTAAAATTCCGCCTTGTCACTGTATATAAACATTTACATCAGCCGACTTTTAATTCAACAAGTGCAGTGTTTAGAGTAAAAGTGATTGGAAAAGAAAATTTCAAGTACAACTCTTTGTTGTCATATCTATATATTATTTTGAAACATGTTTTTGTCTGTCTCCCTATATTGAGAGAACTACTTGGTGTAAAAATTTGGTTGAGGTGTCTAAAAAAAGGTCTTGGTCTGTAGATGTGCTATGAAAAGAGAAAAATAAAAAAAAGTCGAACGGTGGGGAAAACGGGTTAAAAACGCGTTTACGAGCTTAACTAAGCTCCAAATTACTTCACGGTGAAGAAATTGTACATATGGGGGCTAGAGTCGAATACTAAAAAATCACTTTATGCGAATTTGGAATTTTCGATTTTAAACGGGGAAAAAGGGGGAAAGTAGATTTGGAGGGGGGGAAGGGGGGAAATTAGTTTGAGAGGGAAATCCGTTCTAGACCCACACATGTAGCACCTCATTTTAAAATTCTTGAAAATTCATGTTGATTGGAGATGTTTGTATATAATATAGGGCGCCCATTGGTGGTGAAAAATGGAACTAGGTAATTTTGCAGTAGGCCCTACCATGTTACACCTTATTTTAAAGGTCTTGGTATTTCCTGACCGTTGGTGATGTTCGTACAGAACACACTGTGCCCCCTGGTGGTGGAAAGTGCAACTAAAGGATTTTTCAGTTGACACCACCATGTGACACCTTATTTGAAAGGTCTTGGAAATTCAAGACGATTGGTGATAAAGGTCTTAAAATTTCATGTTGATTGGGAATGTTTGTATACAATATAGTGCGCCCCCTGGTGGTTAAAAATGGAACAAGGCGATTTTACAGTAGACCCTATCATGTTACACCTTATTTTAAAGGTCTTGGTATTTCCAGACCGTTGGTGTTGTTTGTATAGAACACGCTGTGTCCCCTGGATGTGGAAAGTGCAACTAAAGGATTTTGCAGTTGACACCACCATGTGACACCTTATATGAAAGGTCTTGGAAATTCAAGGCAATTCGGGATGTTCGTATGCAACATACTACGCCCCCTGGTGGAGGAACGTGGATTTTGCAGCGCGTGCGTAGCATGCCTGCTATACGGTGCCGCAGCCACAGGCAGTGGTAACACGAGTCAGAGGTTCGTTCGGTTCAAGATTAATTTTTGAGAATTTTTTCATGTTATTAGCGGGCTGCATATACGCTGCCGCAGGCACCGGGTCACGAGATCGAGTTCTGTTCTGTTTGAGGTAACTTTTTTTGTTACAGATGATTATTTTTTTTTTTGATGCTTTCATTTAAAAATAGAAATTCAAACAAAATCAAGTTAAAGATATAAAACCATACACATTTAAGATTCATTTAAGGTTATTATCATGGGCCCGGGAATTGCCGGGCGGGTTCGTTCGGTTCCAGGTTAATTTTTTGGAATTTTTTTATGTTATTAGCGGCCTGCGTATGCGGTGCCGCAGGCACCGGGGTCACAAGGCAGAGTTTCGTTCGGTTTTCGAGGTAATTTTTTTTTTTTTTTGTTACAGCTAATCATTTTTTTCGTGATGCTATTATTTAAAAACAGAAATTCAAACAAAATAGACTTAAAGGTATAGAATCATACAAATTTAAGGTTCATTTAAGGTATCATGGGCCCGGGCAACAGCGAGCGTGTTCGTTTGGTTCCAGATTAATTTTTGGGAATATTTTTATGTTATTAGTGACCGGCGTATGCGCTGCCAAGGCACCGGAGTCACAAGGCAGAGTTTCGTTCGGTTCGAGGTAATTTTTTTGTTACAGCTGATTATTTTTTTGCGATGCTTTTATTTAAAAATAGAAATTCAAACAAAATCGAGTTAAAGATGTAAAACCATACAAATTTAAGGTTCATTTAAGGTTATTACCATAGGCCCGAACAACGCCGGTCGGGTCAGCTAACATGTGGTATTTAACGGAATAGAAAATAAAATATAGCAACTCTTTATTTGGAGTCAGCTTGACGTCACATTGACAGTACTTTGTCGAAAGTGATGTCATATATAGTATTTCTATTTATAAGTATTTTTCCGAATTTCTTTTTTTTAAGTGAAATGTCGTAAATTATATTACATATTTTTACTTGAAATACATTTATAATGATGCGATGATTTTTGAAACATTACAGTCAATAAAGTGATCGTCGAATTCGACGGGTTTTAGCTAGTTAATATTAAAATTGGAAACCAAGATGCAAGAAAAAAGCTAAGCATCTAAAAATAAAAATTTGTTAAAAATCTTACACGTGGCTAGTTTATACAATACATGTGAATTTAAGTTTAATAATTACAATACTTATATATATGAAGCTATGAAAAAAGCATTAAGAAATAGATTTTGTTTTACAAGGCGTCACATAATTCCTTCACAGTTGTAGCAACTAATCATGCACGGAAAATATATATGGAAGATATTGCAGTAACATCTCATCATCGGCCACACTTAAAGCATGATAGAATAAATGTGTGCAGAAAAATCATTGCAACTCCAAAATATAATTTAGTTTAAATATCTTTTAATATTTTTTGACAGGACATTTTTTTTTTCTTTTTAAACAGATTGAAAAAAAAAAGTTTTTTGAGTAGTAGATATAAAAATCTGCGCAAAGCAGAATTTAGTTTAGATCGTCAGGATTTCTTTCTTTCTTTTTTTTTCCATTTTTCCATATAAAGACGTGTGTTAACTGTTTTTTTTTTTTTTTTTCCCTCAACAATGGTTATTTCTTCATTTCTTAAAATTTATTTCACACGTTTTCCCTCAATTTTATTTTTAATATTTGCTTAATATGACTCGACAGGGGGAAAAAAAAAGTCGATTGGTTTAAATAAACAAGAAGCAAAAAAGAAAAAAAAAAAAAAAAAAAGAGAAAAGAAAAGGAAAATCGATTGGTCTAAATAAACAAGAAGCGTAAAAAAAAAAAAAAAAAAAAAAGTAAACTAGAAAGAAATAATATTTTAATTAATCTGAATAAGTCTAATACATTTTAATCAAACATAGCTAAGAACCATCTCTATTAAATCAATGTTTTAATAATTATAATAATAAAATCTTTATTGTAATCAGTCTATCTGTTCAGAAACTATAATGCCACAGACAGATCATACTCACCGCATAAACAGATACGATGACTTCAGACTTATAGCACACTTCTTTTTTTTGGTCGAGGGTTAAAAAACTTTTTTCCTTTCTTTCTCTTCATGTTTTAGTTTCGAAAAGATTTTATGTAGCAAAGTCTTAAAATATGAAAAAAAAAAAAAACAGCTGAACGTTGCAAATATTTTATTTGTGATGAATATGGGATCGTTTATTTTATGGCAGAAGGAAATTTCAAACTGCCGATGCCATTTTAGGTACATGAGTAAATCTATCAATCTGTAATGACGAAAGTGTAGTAAGGGAATCAATATTTATCTCTACTATGGATGAAATGTAATATATTCAAGAGATACAATTTAAACTTTGAAAAATATTTTTTGGCATTTAAACATGCATTATTATTATTATTACTTGCTTCTATATTCAACAGAAGAAAGTATTGAATTCGTAAAAATTTTCGACCACAGGTTTTCGATGGATTTACACGTTTTGAGAGTTTACATTTAGAACAAGTTTTGACCATTTATTGCGCAGAATTTCACAAAATTTGATATGTAGTTGCACTTTAACATAAATTAGCGCCTATAAACTTTTGGGGGAAAATCATCCTACAAGTGGCTTTGCCATGCTGTTTTTTCTAAATTTTTAACATGGTGGTAAAATTTCGTATAAATGTACATAAAGAAAATTACTTTTTTAATGATCATTATGAAATTAAAAAGAATTATTTATGATAGTGATAGTCAACTGGGAAATTTTTTTTTGCATATGTTGTAGGAGCATCGTTTACACCCCTGGGGAGGACAAATTTTCCTTATGGGTATCTTAGGACTGCATGGATACCCCTTGTATCTGGGACAGTCGATGATGGGGCGCGCAAGCGCGCCACCTGTCTTATGGGTATCTTTCAAAAGAGCTCGTCAATATCTTTAAAACGAACGGTTCAACCACTGATCTGCAATAATTTAAAATAAAATTATCGAGTTTTTTCATTTTTAATAATAATAATAATAATTTTTTATATATTTTTTAACAATGACTTATAGAGAATAAAAATGACTTTTTTTTGGATATTTAGTGTTATTATACTTCTCTAGAATGGAAACCATCTGCATTCATCATAATAATTTTAATAAATAATAATTTTAATAAATTATTTTTACTGAGCGAAATTGTATAGGAAAATATAGAAGGAAGTCATATGGTGGCCACAGCATACTAATCATCATCATCATCATCGTCGTCGTCGTCGTTATTGCATTTTTGGTTTTTAATAACAAAAATATTGAATGTGTTGTTGTAATTAAAATTACTCATTTGTTTATATGTATAAATCAAAGTGAAATTTAAATATATATTTATTTATTTATTATGTTTGTATAATAGAATTTAAAAAGTGATCTGTATATAAATAATTAGAGGTACAAATGTTTCTTTTAAATGAGAGCAATAACTAGCTATGTTTAAAAGTGGAAAGCTATAAACTGTAAAATTGGAAGGGGAAGAAGGGAAATGTGTTCTTGATATGAATCTACGAGACGGACCGGCGACGCAGTGAACAAATACGGGTTGACATTAAACGACAAAAGCTTACGAAAATGGTTTATTGCAGCTATAAATGAAGAAAAAAGAGATAGAGCAGATTTTCGAGAACCAAAATTTTTAAGAAGAGTAAGGGGGATCGTGAGAAGTTGTGAGGTCGAGACTAGACCATTACCAAAGTTGGGACTGTCAAATCACTTCGTCGCCAGTGACTCGGTGAAAGTTGAGGTCGAGTTAGTTTTGTGTCGGCAGGGTGCTGCAACGAACGAATGAGGTTATGAGAGTTAGATGAATAAGAAGGGATTTTAAAAGTATTGATTGAAATGAAGAGAAAGGAAGTTGTAGAATGTAGTATAAGACGGAGAGGGAATTGCTAGTGATAATGGATTGGTAGCTGCTTAGTGTGAGAGGAGGTGGATTAAAGAGTAATGTTGTTGGTGATAGTTTTATGCGTATGTTAAGTGATGGTAGAGCGGTGTAGTGTTGTAGCGTAAAGTAAGAGAAGAATCGGTTGCGCCTCGGGAATCCAACCGACGATTCTGGTGTGAGAATAGTTAGAGAGCAGTCATCGACAAGATCAGTATTGGTGAGACAAATTACCTTATATTTTCTGCTTTGTTGAAGTTATTACTTGAGGTCATTTGAGTTAAAATTGAGTTAGCCCAACAACCTCCTTGATATTGAACGTTAAATAAACTGTGTTATTTTGTATTTAAAACTTTGTCTCGAGCTCTTTTTATTACCTAATTAAATAATTAAGTTAATCTTTAAGATTAAGATTGAGGAATCGATATCATGGCAGACTCGAATTCCTCACAGTGGCACCCAATATCGTTCGACACCCCCCCCCCCCCACCCGCTCGAGTTTATTTTGCCGGCTCAAATAATGTACTTAACCTTTTTGAGGAACTTGAGCAATATTTTGATGTATGTAAAATTGAACTTGCTGATAGATTTAACTGGTTAAAATACTTCTTAAAAGGAGAACCTAAAATGTGGTATGGCTCATACCTTGTGTCAAAATTCTACCCATGAAGATTTTTAAAAATGAAAATTATAAGCACCTTTTCTTCAAGTGCCGATAGAGCAAAATTGATGCAGGAACTGTATACATCGAATTAAATTTATCATTCTTGGAAGTATTTGATATTATAAACCCGCTGTTCACTGTCCCGATTCAAGATTTTCTAGATTTAAAGCCAATCGCATCTGTTGATACTCTTTTTCAAATTTAGATCAATATCAAGAACGTCACGCTGCTAAACCTGCGAATAACTCCAATCACCCGCAGGAACCCATAAATGTTCAAAATGAACAGCGAGAAAATTTCGCCCCCCCCCCTCAAATTGATACTTTCAACCGACCGCAACAAGCTAACTTTTCACAGGCAAGACCCAGTGATTTAAATCAACCTGAAAATGTTGCAAGAAATTAACTGAGCTCTCATAATACCGCAGTACAATCTATATTTCTAAATTCTATTTTTATTTGTCCAGTAAACTTGCCGCATTTAAATTCTTCTTCTCAATGCGTTTCTAATTTGAACTCTCCGTTGCCTTCTAATTTACAGAAGAATGAAATCCCATTAAATGTTGCGGCTAATCCATTCGTCAATAGATAAAATTTATGTTTTGAAACTGTTAAGTCAACAGACTTTTCTAGTAGTTCAAAGGCACCTCATAATAAACTACATTTCAGTTCTAAAACTGTGAAGTCGGCAGAATCTGCTCTGTTTAATGATAAATCATGCACAACTGCTAAACCGGTCGAGTCCGGAAAGTTGTCTCAGGTAACAGAAAAACTTGTAGCAGAAAATGTGGTTAAACTTAATGTTGCTAATCAATCTTTTTTCAATGAATCAAATTCTTGTTTTCAATCTGTGCAGCCAACAGATTTAGTTAGTTTAAATGCAAATGATGTTAAATGCCATTCTGCTACTAAGTCTTTTTACGTTAAGGCATTAAATTTATCTTCTACAACTGTCAAGTTGACAGAGTCGCGCATTTTTGCTGAGAATCCGGTAACTGAAAATGCTATATTAAATAACGCTGCTTTTGAAAATTTCTTTACAAAGATAAAAGAAAATGATGTGATTTCCACTACTGCTTTGAATTGTTTTAAAGCTTGTGAGCCCTCTAGGACCTCGCAATTCATGAGTAGAGAGCAACCTGAATCTTCTGACACTATGGACAGTGACAAGGTACCGGGTTCGTGTCCGTCCCAGAAAAGCGTCTCTCCGATGCCGGACTCCGTTCTACAAGCCTCCAGCCCTGTGTTGTCTGCGACGAGTGCAATGACCAGCAGAACTAACATGTTTAATGCTAATGCTGTTACAGCGGAAACCTTCAGTCAGGTTCTATTGTTCCTTATTTTATTTCTTCAAAAGTATATTTCTATCAGAGCTGTGCCAAAATGTACGACATGCCTTGAAGCCTTTCGGACTTCCCATTTTTGTATGAAAGCACAGGACTTTCTTAAACTAAAAACTGTAAAATTCAAAATTTGTGCATGAACTTTCACGTTGAAATTCATGTTTAAGGTTCAATGTCGACATTTTTGTTCTCTCAATATATATTTTATGTATGTACACTAAGTTCTTTTATTTTGTAGCCATCACATGAAGAGCGGGTAATATAAAATGTTTTTTAGCCTTTGTAAATATTCCCCCCTTTTTTTCGTATTTCTATAAATAATGTCTTTGTATATATAAAATGAAAATTGTAAGTGTAAACTTTTGTATAAAGCCTAAAAGTTCTCTGTATATATGTTTTAGAGTGGCGAAAATGTTTTTTTTTGGCTATACGCATAAAGCGTATTTAACTTTTAACTCTAAAACCACTAACACCTTAGTTTTTTCATGCTATAGCCCAGGAAGGGAATATTTTCTGTATATAAATATGACAATTATTTTCTGTATATCTTTAGAGACAAACTGTCTTCTTTAATTCTCTACAAAATGTAGTTTAACTTCATTTATATTTTTGATACTGTAAAAAGTTTCCATTTTAGAAATTATTTTTGACGAGCTATTCTGATGTCCACAGCCACTTCGTCTGGGTAACCGAAGGTGGAAAGCCTAGTTTTGTTTCTGATGTCCCAAGTCGTAATCTCCACTCTCAAGTTACTTCGACTAGCTGACGTTTCTGGGCCTAGACTGGCTTTCTGATGGCTAAAGAAAATTCATAAGTTTCGAAAGATGGTTCACTTCAAAAGAAATTTCAAGATTTTTTTTCTCAATAAAAATTATTTCCTTCATGTTGCTAGTTTATGTCAAAGCAACCCCACTGTACCTTAATCCTCCTACAACTCAAGATTTTCCCTTTTTGGATTAACAGAAAGATGTTTGTAATCCCCGCTGTACTTGTTGGGCTAACGTATTTGTTGAGGCGTTTTTTTAGTCCCGGAGTTTTCTGCCGTAAAGGGTCCCCAATTTAATTTAAAAGTTACATATCTTTTTTCGGGGTTGGTGAGGTTTTCCGCTCAGGATTTTTTTTTTTTACTCGCCATTACGCTGTAAGCAGTTCATTGCTCAGCAAATTAAACTTTCACTTTTTTTTTCCCTAACTTATTCTAAAGTTTAGTTTCAGAAATTTAAGTTGTGGCTGCACTCGCACCTACGACATATATTAGTGTTTAAATTACTCGATAAAACCCGTTGGGGATTTTCCCGACTAATTTTTTTTTTTCTTGGAGGGGGACTGTGAGGTCGTGACTAGACCATCACCAAAGTTGGGACTGTCAAATCACTTCGTCGCCAGTGACTCGGCGAGAGTTGAGGTCGAGTTAGTTTTGTGTCGGCAGGGTGCTGCAACGAACGAATGAGGTTCGAGGAGTTCGATGAATTAGAAGTGATTTTAAACGTATTGATTGAAATGAAGAGAAAGGAAGTTGTAGAATGTGGTATAAGATGGAGAGTGAATTGCTAGTGATAATGGATTGGTAGCTGCTTAGTGTGAGAGGAAGTGGATTAAAGAGTAATGTTGTTAGTGATAGTTTTATGCGTATGTTAAATGATGGTAGAGAGGTCTAGTGTTGTAGCGTAAAGTAAGAGAAGAATCTGTCGCGCCTCGGGAATCCAGCCGATGATTCTGGTGTGAGAATAGTTAGTGGTAACAGAGAGCAGTCATCGACTAGATCAGTATTGGTGAGATAAATTACCTTTTATTTTATGTTTTGTTGAAGCTATTACTTGAGGTCATTTGAGTTAAAAATTGAGTTAGCCCAACAGCCTCCTTGATATTGAACGTTAAATAAACTGTGTTATTTTGTATTTAAAACTCTGTCTCGAGCTCTTCTTATTATCTAATTAAGTAATTAAGTTAATCTTCAGGATTAAGATTGCGGAATCAAGATCATGACAGACTCGAATTCCTCACAAAGTATAGAAGTACATTGGTGAAGAAAACGACCAGTAAGAAAAAGGAAAAGCCCCGATTTTGGCAGAAAGCGGAGTCAAAATGAAGTGAAAAACAAAAAATATCGTCAGATGATGGAAAATTTTTTGAAGGAGAAAAAAAAAGCAACTCATAATATAGCAGCGATTTGGAGCTGGATTCCCTAGAAATATGATGCTGGAACCGGAAAGCGAGACGAGAAAGCTAGGATGCTAGACCGGGAAGTGGTACGCTCAAGACTCCAGGATTAGACATCGAAGCTGGGGATTCGGATTAATGGAGATTAAAATAAAGGAGTCCTCTGAGGTGAATGATGCTGGAAAGGAAATATAATGCTCTTGGAATCTTCTCATCAAACCTCTTCGTAAGTTAGCGCAGATCATTCTCCAGATTTTAAAGTCTTTGGATCCCTTGAATAGAAGGTTGGACCCTCGCCGCAGATATGATGCTCTGGGAATATTTTAGTGAAAGTTCTTTTAATAAGTAGCGTAAATCATGCTCCTAATGTCCTCGTTCCGGATTCCCTTGGATAAAACGTTGGACGCTCGTCGCCAGGGTGAATCACTGCTTTTAATTATATAAAAAAAAAAATATTAAAAATTTTGAAATTAATAGATTAAATTATTTAGTTTTCCCTTTTCTTCTTTCAATTCGGGCTGAGTTCCACTTAAAGAGTTCTGGATTAATTATTAACCCTGATTATTCATTAGTTTAAAATTGCAATGATTTTAAGTTTTTTTAAAAATAAATAAATATGTAAATAACTACTTGTTGTACATTCTTAATATTTCTATTAGCTTATAAAGATTTGGGTTAAAGGACAATTTAGTAAAATATGAATAACCTAGGTATTCAAAAGCTAATATTAGGACCCATTAAAGATGTTTCAGGACTTGGGTATAATCTATAATAGTAATTTAGAAATAAAAAAACGCAGTGTACTGAACAGTTTGGAGAGTCTCACTAAAATAACAATTTCTCTCCAACATGTGTCTCTATCAGTGGCGTAGCGTGACATTTGAATCTGGGCATGCTCTGAAGCCACCTATGGAAAGAACAATACTCATCAAGGCGATATCATTTCATCAAATTTAAGTGCAGATTTTTCCAGTTTCTTGGTTGGTTGGTTGGTTGATTGTAGGATTCAAGTTCGATTGACTACACATTGGTCCTAGGACTATAGATGGAATGCCGTCTGTGGGGGGGAGGTCTTTCTAAGGGGTCCTAGCCCGTATTTACTTGAGTTTCGGAGAAAACCACGGAAATCTCCGAACGGCTAGATCGATGAGCGTGACCTTAGATAGAACCCAACACTCCCCATCTACAAACTTTGAGCGCAGAACCGCTCGGCTGCTGGTGGGCATTCCATTTTCTCGGAATCGTGTATAAAATTTTATATACAAATTTTGTCGCTTTAAATTTAAATCATATAACTAAAGGACTCTTATATTAACTTATTGAAGGCCGTTTTGTTCGATTCACTGATAGTTGTATTTAAATGAATTTTCAAAGAAATTTAATCACAATTTTTTATATCACTTTAGAAACAAAAACTAAATAAAAAAGAAAAGGAAAGAAATAAAGAAAAATGGTGAGAACCGGAAAGAAAAAATCCACTGAAATCGTTGAAAACGTGGCTTCAGGTCCTCGCTGCTTTCTGCTGTGTCTTCCACAACCGTACTATGTCGGATTGGGGACCCCACTGCTAGCGGCAGCGCCTTAAGCGAGCGCTTGAATGTAAGTGCTTATCTGACCTCTGAAAGTTCTTATACAAGAAGCTAATTGTTACAATTTTTAATAAAGTTAAAAATTTACTTAGTTTCCCTATCATATTACCATTTGAGTTCGATAGAAACAACCCATTAATAATAAACATTTCTCTTGAAAAAGAGGTATTACGCCTTTACATAAACAATTATTTTTAAAAACGTAACTATTATGTGTATAAAAAAAAGAAGAAAAAAAAAAGTTTCGTTCAAGAAAAGATATAACCAGACTGAGAAAATGTTTCTTATTCAATACATAACGTTAAAAAAAAAAAAAATGGAAGCAGTATTAAAATTTTATTGCATAAAAACTATTTGATCGCATGACTTAATGCAAAAGAATGAAAAATAAATAGAACAGCGATCTTTATTAAGGAAAGCTGATGGATGAAAAGAAAAACATGAAAGTTATGTTAAAATTTAAGAAAATAAAGCAGAAAAAGTAAAGGAATATTCTAAAATAAATAAATAAACAAACAAATAAAATAATTAATTTAAGAAATTCAGATTCGAAAAATAAAATAAACAAGGAAAAAAAAAAAAAGAAAGAAAGAAAGAAAGAAAGAAGGAAAATATTCTATGCACATCTGCAAGATCAAAGCTACGCATCTGCCAATTCTTTGTAGAGCTGAGATCAGTGGCCTGACCTTCATAGCGCATACAGGCACACAAGAAAAAGACATTTTGCTTTATTCATATTATACAACATTTGTCGTACTTTAATTCCTGGCGTAAGTCTTTGCTTAGAATAAGTTATTTAGATTAAAAAAAAAAAAAAAAAAAGCAACTTTTCTTGCACATAAAACAATTTTTGGAAATTTATCGAAATTTTATTTTGCAATTTAATTATAATTTTGAAATATTTTTTTTTCTTTTTTTTTTTTTTTCAAGTTTTTTATTACATCATTGTAAAATGAAGTATAAGTTTTAATTTATCAATCAGTAGGAGAAACGAGCTCTCCCTTATGCGAACATCTCTACCGAAACAAAATCCCTAACGCTTTAAAAATATACCCAAAACTCCAGAATATGCTGTCCGAGTCAAGTCAACGATGTGCTTCGGAGTACCTGCATTTGGTCGCAACCAATGCTTACCTCCAACGAAAAATGAGAAAAACATAAAAATAATTTTCCATAAAATAATTGAAAGCCAAAAGGATGAATTTAGAATTTTGTTCTCTGAGTAAATCTCCGCGTGGGCAGAGACCAATCAGAGTGAAGCACCAGGAGTTTAAAAAAAAATATATAAATAAATAAAAATAAATAAATAAATAACTCCTTGAAAAAACCTAAGTGTAACAGTGAAACTGTTACGTGCGTTGACGAGACGGTCTGGACGGCGAAAAGGAATTAAGAGTTGAGCAGGGCTTCCAAAGGGGCACAGGAAAACGATAATAATAATCAGAGTCCCGCAATTAATAAAAAAAGGGGGCCATACAATTTTTTTTCCCATCAAAAAGTAATTGAAATTCAGGAGAATAAATAGTGAAGTTAATTATAGAACATCTTCAAGAATCTCGGTGCCTAGCCAGAACCTAAGTTCCGAGCTAAGTCCGTTGACCAATCAGAAGCCTACAAAAAAACCCACGATCCTCACTGAAAGTAAAAAGCTAAAAAACGAGAGGATTTTGTCCTCAAACTAAGAGCCAATCAGAGGCCAGGAAATCGTCCAATGAGAGGAGACCTCAGATCCCTACACTACAAGACAATAACATTAATAAAAAATTAAAAAATAAGCCAAATAATAAAAAAATATACAGCAATTAGGAAATTTTGATAAAAAATAATTAAAAATATATTATTTCAAGAATATCCCACTCATCTTAGAAAAAATATGAGAAACATAAAGAGTAAATATTTCTCTACACTTTTTTCATGTCGAAGTAATTTTTTCGACCTCTATGTACCAGTGGTACACTAAAGTACGACCTCACAAAATTCTCATTAATTATTATGATGAGGTTGATATGCATCATTTTTAACATATATATCTTTAAATAATGCACTTTAGTAACTAAAAATATATGTTTCAAACACAATTTTTGTCTGTATCATAATGCAGTAGATAAAGGGTTAAACAAAAATCATACTTTTAAACTTTCTAATATCGTATGTTTATTTCATTACGTTTAATGGAGTGTAATCATTTTAAAATGCACTTATAAGAAATACCGTCTATAGACCATAATGGTACGAAATTCTTTTGTATGTCTCTGTACACGAGCCACAGTTTTTATATATACACCAATAAAAACTACAGTGCGTCTCATAAGTATAAAGACAAGTGGTTTTTTGAAATAAAAGTTCAAAAAATGAAGCAATAATCACGAAAATAATCTGGTGTGTCACTCACACAGCTTTCTCTTACCCAGCATTCCAATATTATAAAAATAGATTGCATATTAAGTCTTAAGGTTAATAGCGTAAGATAATAAAGTGCACTGTACATTTAAAATAATCTAAAATAGGTTTAGAAACGGTTTTATTTGATTTGTAATTCCGTGTTCAACCTCCCGTTCAATTACAGTGCATACAATTATATATATATATAAAAAAAACTGCTATTCATTTGCCTTCAGATCTTGCCAGTGTTAATCAAATCTTTAAGTGGCAACTTATTACGGACTTTAAAATACCAAATTTGAATTTTCTGCAGTTATGCTGATAATGAATATACACACAGATCGACCGCTGAAAATTGCACTTTCGTAAACAGGACAACTCAAAACGTGATATTATTAAAAACAAATGGTGCGGCACGACCCACTTGTTGATTTAACATGGAATGACACTATAACATTAATAACACTGATATAATATTAAAAACAATATAAATGATAAAATTAGAAATTCTAACTTCTAAACTTTCATTAAATTATTTATTTTAATTTATAATTGTTGCCAAGAAAATTAAACTTTAAATTTTACATCTACTTTTTAAGACAGCACGCGATCGTGTTTTATATAAAAATCAAATCATTAAATTCATATTTTTACTTATTTTTATTTCATATTATTGCACGCGCACTATTTATTTCCTAATTCAAAATTATTAAAAAAATTTTTTTCGATATCTCTTTGTAACGATACTGATTATTATTAATTTTCTTTTCTTTTTCTTTCAAAAAAAAAAAAAAAAAAAAAAAAAAGAATTTGATGAAATTCTGGCAAAAGCAGAATTTAGTTTAGGACGGAGGACTATTAGTTTATTTTTTTCTTCCCAATTATAACATCGCTTTTAAATTATTCATTTATATTTTCGATAAATTTTAGATTTCGATAAATGTCCAACTGTCGAAAAATGATTTCGACAAATATCCAACTATAGAAAACGACAACGCAAAAATCCCAGATTGAGACTAATAGACCATCAGCTCTAAAAATGTTGAAATAAAAAAAAAATACTTTGTTCACAGTATGCGTATGAAAAATTAATTTTAATCTTCGTTGACAGAGTAAAATGCAGCAAAGCATTTCCATCCATTATATTCAATAGAAAAGAACGTTTAGCTAAATTTTGGGTAGCTTTGCATATTGTCTGTTGTAATCAATATGCACTATAAACAATATTGTGTACTTAAATTTAGTCTAACTTGAAAAACATCCAACACAAAAGGAATTACATTTCAAGCAATTTCCAGATATAGCCGCAATATATCGAAATATTTTGGGTAGTCCTGTAAATCAGTGATGAATGATTTCCAAACAACAATCTACGCAAAACGTGCTTTTATGCATATAATGAATTTTTTTACTTACAAACTTTGAATAAACACCATAAAATGCAATAAACTCGCAACAATTGTTTCGGGTCGAAAAAACACACGACCCTTCATCAGGCGAATAAAGTAAGCACGAGTGCTGCAGTCAAAGCGGCAACTGCAGTCAACAAGCGGTGCGTTGCCGCTTTGACTGCAGCACTCGTGCTTACTTTTTTCGCCTGATGAAGGGTCGTGTGTTTTTTCGACCCGAAACAATTGTTGCGAGTTTATTGCATTTTATGGTGTTTGTTCAAAGTTTGTAAGTAATATTTTTTACAACGCCAGTTTTGTGGTGCTTTTTTATTAAATGAATTTTTTTGTTCATTCCGTTTTGTTTAAGTCCCCCTATACATGTTACACTGTACTTACCCGAAATTTCCCCACAGACATAATGTATTTCAATTTTCTTGGATGTCCTTGTACATGAATCATTTGCTTGATCTCAACGAAAAGTTTAGTGTAGCAACTCTATATGATACACATTTAGAATACCAAGTTTGGACTTTCTGCTATTATTTGTTCTTGAGGTATGTTGATAACAGACAGACACACACACACAGTTCAACTGCTAAAAGCAGGATTTTGGGATTACAGGAGACCTCGTAAATATAACAGCTCAATTTTGAAAATGTGACCGAAAAACAATATATTTTCTCTACCATATATATGGGTAAGAGAAAGTAAAAATTATAAGCATATAGAATCAGAATATAAATGTATTGCAACAAAGCAACATAGTATAAGTTTTACAGAATTTTTGTAAATAAATGAAAAAAAAAAGTTGTCTCAAAAATATAAAGACTGTTTGAGTATTTGGTATTTAAATTTGAATTTTTAATCCCTTCCTTTGAGTAATATTTAAATTCCTATCAGGCATGTTTAGAATTAGCATTTGGAAAATGTGTGGCTGTTAAAAGTACCAACTCTGATTACAGGGATTACATTAGATTTACAGGGCACACAAAAATATTTAGTTACATTAAGGGCTACTAACGTAAATTTGCAGAAATTGCATTTTCGTTTATATTAAGCGTTTTTAACCCTTTGTAACAATTTTTAACTGTTAATATGATTTCAGTTTGCGTGTCTGTCTGTTCGACTGGCCTTCTTTCTGTCTATCTCACCTGCCCGTCACGGGCGTCCTTAAATATTTTCAGAATTTTTAAAAGTTGATATATGTTATTCAGGTTCACTATGGAATGTTTCCTGTTTAAAAGGGCATTAATGTATCCTGTACCAATGGTTTGTGTACAGGAACACCCAAAAAATTCCAAGTGCGTTTTAGGGCAGATATTTTTATAAATCACATTTAAATAACTTTCTAATGTAAAAACGATAAAGAAATTGACATTTATTGTTAATAAGCTAAAATAATGTTTTGTAAATAATATGATATGGTTAACCTTCAGATTTACAGGGCTACACTAAAATATTCAGATACATAAAAGGTTGCAACTTGAATCTCATGACTGAATTTTCTTTTGCGCTAACCACTTTTAACACTTTCCAACAATCTTTAAGAGTGATTATGAATACAATTAATCTATTTTTATATCTTTCAGTCCTTCTGTCTGTCCGTTGCATGATAACGTAGGCAAAGAACCTTGAAAGTTATAACGATACAACAAGTAGGTATGTGATTAGAATACACTTTAGAAAATGTAAGACTTTAACATTCATCTAACTTATGACGATGGGTAATTACAAGAATTCTATTTACAATAACTACCAATTAGATTAATTAGAATATGACTTCTACATTCCTCATACATAACTAAATATACTGTTCGACATAGAGCCCCTAAATAAAATAATAGACCGGCGCATCACCGCCATTTTTTTGCCTCCGAAGAGGACAGCATTCCCGCTTGCCGTCCTTATCGCTTTCCTAATGATTTTAAGAAATCTTGATCTGAAGCTAATCCGGTCAAGATAAGAGCAATAAGCAACAATAATATTTCTAAAAACACATTTTTTTCACAGTACATTCTCAGAATGCCATTTTATTCTGAGGATATCCTATGGATGTACTGGGGTAAGATGTGTTGTTAGGGCGGTTTCTGTTTCTTTTACAAAATGTCGCCAAATTCACTTCTTGAATGATTATAGCAGTTTATCGCTAAACAAACTTCCATATCATAGTTTAGTTAGCTAAAATTATGAAATATAATAAAAGAAGTTACTCTAAAGTAACGTAAGACGATAAAAAAAAAGTTTGTCGTTTGTTTATCAGAGAAACGCGCTGGGTACATGTGGCAACCCTAAGGCAACAAAATGCCTGATGCGCCAGCTCGTATATATAGGAGCCTTAGTTCGACAGATTAATATAATATAACCTTTAACGGGTAGCGTCCGTTCGGTACGTCTTGCTCATTGCATAACTCGTCTGACTTCTGTCCAGTGCTGCCAGAAGGAAACTTTAAAATTTTCCTCATTTAGTTAAAAAAATTTCCTTTTCGGAATAAAATTTCCCTTCTTAACTGCTTGATTTTGCCTTACCACATTTCTAATTTTTTTCTTTTCTGCGTTTAAATCAGTACTCTCGCGGGATGTCACTTCCGAAGTAATGAAGAGGGGAAGCAGAATGAAGAGGGGACTTCTTTAAATCGCTGCGCATCTTCAATTCTTAATCCTTAACCTCTTTCCATACAGGAATATAATTCATTATTAAATAAATTAATCATAGACACACACACACACACATATATGTGTATATCATGATAACAGTAAGAATAATTTGCCACAACAACCAACACCACCTGTAATAATGCCTCCGAGCTGAGCTCTACGTCACGGAAGATCGGCCGATTACATCCAATCCCCACTAAGACTACTATATAACAGGCTGAATCATTCGCCGCCATTTGTACGTCAAGTCCGTCATTGCTAAACTTAAGATTACTATAAAATAGTCTTATATAGTCTCATATAATAATCTTATATGGTAGTTCGTCACTGCCAAACCTAAGACTATTATATAATAGTCTTATATAATCTCATATAATAGTCATATACAATAGTCTTAGTTTTAGCAATGACGGACTTGACGGACAAATGGCGGCGAATGATTCAGCCTGTTATATAGTAGTCTTAATCCCCACGATCCAACTTGTATCATAGGAAGTGTTGATTGGATAAAATCGGCCGATCTTCCATGACGTAGAGCTCAGCTCGGAGGCATTATTACAGGAGGTGTTGCAACAACCCACAAAAGCCAATTTATAACTAGTTAACTTAATTAAATTATTTGATTGACCAGTATATATATTTATTTATACATACCATAGCGTAAATACAAGCTAGCTGATTAATGATGAAGAGTATAAAGGGAATATGAGGTCTTGATCTGCAGATTTATTAATTTACAACAGTAAATGCGCTAGGGGTAGTACATCAGAGTTTACTCATAGATGGGATATCCACTAATAATCCACGAAATAACAGAATTGCAAGAAGAATTGTATAAAGCTGCATGGGAAAAAAAACTGTAATATGGAATTTTCTACATACTTGATAAATGAGAAATGCAATAAAAGCTTTTTATAACTGTTGGAAGCAGTTGCACTCTGAATTTAAAAATATATGATGATATTTCCAACAGATTTCAAGATAGGATTTAATAATAATAATAAAAAATAATAATGCGTAACACAAATTGAAATTAATTTGAGTAATTTCCAGCCAAAGCTCATAGCCTTTAATATATCCGAATTCTTTTATGTGGCTTTCTAAATAAACTAGTTGGCATAGGTGGACTCTGCCCAGTTCCCCATCATATATATGTTTTCATAAATTTCTAGTACAGAACATTCTCTTAACATGGTTATCATGTTAAGAGAAATGATTTTGACCAAATGCTTGACACAGTGACAGAAAGAAATCCCCGCCTAATAAGCTATCGCACAGCGTCTAATAACGCTTGACACAGTGATGGAATGAACTCCCCGCCTAATAGGCTATCCACCGTTCACTTCGATATATTTATCTTATTCTAATCTATTAATTTATTTTATTGGGGTCAATTTCGTAGTTTAGTTTTCATGCTATTATTTTCAGTGCAACAATCGTATAATGCATATTCATATGGAAAATTTTCAATTTTTTTTTATTTTGATAAAATCGTAAATTACGAATAATTTACGAAATTTTCCTATTAGAATATTTGTATTCAATCATGTTCAAACAAATATCATAAATATAATTTTGAAGTTGTCTAACGTATTTATGATCCTCAAAATGGAAGTTTATGCTCAATTTTGCCTTCCTCTGACATGTTAAGTAAATCGTAAATTCCAAACAACTTACGAATTTTTTTAATTGGAAAAACCATAGTCCATGATATTCATGCCAATATCCTAAATAATATTTAGAAAGTGGTTTGACATCTTTACGATGAAAATATCCCTCAAGATTGACGTTTATGTGAAATTTTGCTCTATTTTGCCATGTTAAGAAATTCGTAAATTTTCATTAACTTACGAAATTTTTATATTGGAAAATTCATAGTCATTAATATTCATGCCAGTGTCCTAAATAATATTCCAAAGTAGTCTGACATCTTTACGATGAAAATATCTCTCAAAATTGACGTTTATGTGAAATTTTGCCCTATACTGCCATGTTAAGAAATTCGTAAATTTCCAATAACTTGCGAAATTTTCAAAGTAGCATATTTATAGTTACTGATGTTCATTCCGGCATCAAAACTGATATTTTAAAACTGGTCTGACATTTTTACAGTAAAAAGTTTCCATTTAATGCACGTTTAAGTGAATTTTTGTCCTATTCTCCCATGTTAAGAAAATCGTAAATTTCTAATAACTTACGAAGTTTTTTAGTTCGAATGTTGCAAATGAATAGGGTTCTTGCCAGTGTCGAAAGTAATATTTTAAAACTGACTTGACCTCTCTGCGACAATTTGTTCTTGAGATATCGTGTACACAGACTAACAAACTAACGGACTAACACACTAACAGACACCCTACAGACAGACACATTTGTCATTTTCGGATTCCTCACACCTGAAAACTTGTAAAAAAGTCAAAAAACCGAGGTCGAAAATTTTCACGATTACCTAAGTTCCCCATACCTATAGTATAGTATGATGGGGAACTAATATTGAAGGCTTTTCATACCATATTCTGTACATGAAACGTGGTTTGTGCCCCTCCTTAATATATATATATATTCCTTTTATTATGTTTAAGGTAATCTTAAGATGTTAAAGTGTATCACCGAGAAATTCCACCCACGTATGTGATATATTTGAAATCTTTTGATGTCGCTGTGTACCATCTGTCCGATCTCAGTAAAATGTTTGAAGTAATATTTTCGTCATATTAGGCTTAGAGTATAAAATTATCATGGTATTATCTATTTTTTGATCTAGAAATATAACAGACACACGCACAGATCAAAGCTAAAAATGGGATTTTGAAATCCAACGTACTTCAAAAATGTTGTAATTATAAAAAAATTTCAATTTCTAAACTTCGATCCCCCGAATAATACTTCTTACAGGCAAGAGAAAGTCGAGAAAAGAAAATGTTTTATTTATTTATATGGTTATAATATTTAAGATTAAGTCTATGCAACAATAAGGATTGATAATTTTAAATAATAGAGTTAATTTTTTTCTCTCTCTATTTCTTTACTTACTAAAATTATAATTTAAACCTTTTAAAAATTATTTTACTCGTTGTTCTTATTTGAGCATAAATGTGTTAAATTAGCATATTTTCAAAACATGAGCTAAAAAGTTTTTTAAAGTATAGAAAAGTGGACGCTGCAAATACTTTTCGTGATGAATATGAAGTCGTTCATCTTATGGTAGACGGAAATTTAAAACGACTGATGCCATTCTACATACATGAATAAAGCTATCATGAAAGTATAGGAAAAGGATCAATATTTACCTCTACCAGATGAAATACGATATATTTATGCGGCACAATTTCACTTTTAAAATTACTCTTTGGCATTGCCTCGTGCATAATGATTTTTAACTCATAGTAGTACCTTTTAAAAAGGGTAATATTCCTTTTTTTTTTTTTTTTTTTTTTTTTTTACTGCATATGAATGGAAGCGTATTCTGTTCAGTATTTATTATAGAAATATTAATAAAAAGGATTAATAGAAAAATGATATATATATATAAAGAAAAAAAATGAAAAGATACATGACGCGTTTCGGAATATAACATCTTTCTTCATCGGCTGCATGAGAAACTATTGCTTACAAAAGCAGAAATCAGAGTGAAAATAAAAGAAAAAAAATCTGTAGTGACTCCACTCGACTTTCCGAACATTGAGTAACTAACAGTTTTGTAGATAAAATAAAGAAAGAGGAGTTGCTAAACAAACAAAAAAGAGAAAACCATAACAGAGTGTTTGAGTAAATTTCTCCATATATCATACGAGGTTTTATTTAACGCTACTGAACTTTGAGCCCTTAGATCATAATGATAAAGAATTTTTCGTTGTGTCCCTGTAAAAATCTATAAATGCTAGATTCACCAAAATGCTTATAGTTAGTGCAACAGTGATTTATAATATTCATACAAATTTTCAGCTCAATTGAATAAGGCGTTTAGATGCTATCGCACTTTTAAAAATTGGGTCCTATAGGCCATAATGATAAAAATTTTTTCTTTGTGTCCCTGTAAAAAACCTCTAAGTGTTAGATTAACCAAAATCTATACAGTTGGTGCAACTGTGACCTATAATATGTGTACAATTTTTTTTCTCAGATTAATAAGGCGTTTAGACGCTATCACACTTTTAAAAATTTGGCCCCATAGGCCATAATGATAAAGAATTTTTCTTTGTGTCCCTGTAAAAAAAACTGTAAGTGTTAGATTCTCCAAATTCCATACAGATTGAGTATCTGTGACCTATGATATGTGTATAAATTTTTTGCTCAATTGAATACGGCGTTTAGATGCTATTGCACTTTTAAGATTTTGGTCCCATAGGCTATAATGATAAAGAATTTTTCTTTGTGTCCCTGTAAAAAAACTATAAGTGCTAGATTCACCAAAATCTATAGGGTTCGTACTATGGTGACTTACAATATACGTACCAACTTTCAGCTTATTCGAACAAAGCGTTTAGACGCTAGCGTGTTCACTCACAGACATACACACAGACATACACACATACATACACACATACATACACACACACATACATACATCATCGCAAAAATAGTGAAAACGGACTCATTGGACCTTGAAACGTATAGAAACATCAAAATCCCAAATTCGGATTTTTGACATGATTACAATACTTTCCTCACTATAGTGTTCGGAAAGTAAAAAAAATGAAAAAGGAGATTAGACATAATCGATAAAGACAGATGTTAAACAACCAATAGAATGAAAGACAAGGCAACCAATAGGAAGGTGCTATAGCATTAAATACCGAAAAATAAAATAAAAGGAAAAATAATAATACAAAATAAATAAAATAAAATAAAAATCCATATGGAAGTCAAGAACTAATATTTTTAAGACAAAATGAGGCATATTTGAAAATTGTTCAAATTTTCAATTTCTTCATTTTCAATTAATTTTTTTTTTTTTTTTTCTGAAATCATTCTTCTTATTCCTATTTTCTAACACATATTTTAAAGAAAAATTACAGAAAATGAGTTAATATCAGCTTACATAAAATTTGATAAAGGATTTGATAATAAACATGGCATCCAAGTTTTATGTTCATATGTTTAAGAATTAGGTGCATGAAAAGAAAACGAGTAAACAGGCTGTTGCTTAAATTTTGGAAATCAGTGTATTTTTGCTAAAACGTTCTGCTAAAATTTATGCTAAAACTTTTCACAAATTTTCGTTTTCTAATATAATGGGACCTGTTTGAAAAAATATCTTAAGTATAAAAACGAATTTTCACAATAAATAAATAAAGACAGAATCAACCCAGCAGCACAGTAATACTGACCAATATCGGCGCTCGTCTTATCAGCCGATATTGTATAGCCTACAACTTTATATTATTTTCTTTAATTTACTTAAATTAAAAACAGAAGAAACCTCCAACGTCTTGAACGTCAAAGAGAATAATGAAATAGCAGACAGCTGTTCCGGTAGCATTTTGCGTACCGTCGTCAATGCATGATGACAGTATGCTAAATGCTACTGAAACAACTGTCTGCAAGTACATTATTCTTTTTGGCGTTCAAGACGTCGAAATTTTTCCTGTGTTTAGTTTTCTAGCGGCAAGTTTTTAACACGCTTTTATTAGCTTCACCTGTATGTATGTTTGTATGTATAATGTATGTTTGTATGTATAATGTATGTTTGTAACCGCTCTGGGAGCAAACAAAAAATCTATATTGTAAAAAAAGACTTTCCCTACGCGAATGCTGTGGCTGTGAAGTAAAGGTCTAGCGTTCGAGCCCAGTCAGGGGGGATTTTTTAAAAATGGTTTTTGTTTAATTCTAAATTATTTTAATTAAAGATTTAAATGTGTGTAAATATTATGGTGTGCCACTCACACGATTTTCTCTTACCCCGCATTTTAATACTAAGATAGATATTTTGTGCTTTTTAGTTCACATTTCTATAAAAGCATGTTCTTTAATTTTTTAAAACTATAATATTATTATTTTTAACACGCTTTTATTAGCTTCACCTGTGTGTATGTTTGTATGTATGTTTGTAACCGCTCTGGGAGCAAACAAAAAATCTATATTGTAAAAAAAGACTTTCCTTACGTGAACGCTGTGGCTGTGATGTAAAGCTCCGGGCTACGAACCTAAAGCTGTAACGTTCGAGCCCAGTCAGGGGAGGTTTTTTTAAAAATGGTTTTTGTTTAATTCTAAATTATTTCAAACTTGATTTTATTAATTTGATATGATGTATGTAACGGTATTTTGCAATTCAATTTTCGATCACTTCTGTTCGTCCGATTGACCTGAAATTTTGCACACGACTTCATAGTCGATGACAATATACATACAAGTGTTTAAAGGCTCCTATTTCATCAGGGGCAGGTTCTAGGGGCAAACAAAAAAATCTATGTATATAAATCTCTGTGTATGTGGCACAGGATTTGGCCGTATTTGTATAAAGTTGAGTGGAAACAATTAATCAATTATTTTTTTTTTTATTAAAGGTGTAAATATTATGAAGGGTCACTCACACGATTTTTTCCTTACCCTGCATTTTAATACTATAAAGATAGATATTTTGTGCTTTTTAGTTCACATTTCAATAAAAGCGTTTTCTTTAATTTTTTATAAGTATAATTTTATTATTTATTATTTTTATTTTTGAATATTATGAAAAATTAATTTGATGAAAGAAAGAAAAAATCAACCCTTTCTTTTTTTCTAAGCAAGCGGACAAGATAAGACAGTTTCTCAATAAATAAATAAAATAAACAAATAAATAAGAAAATAAAAAATGAAATAAAATAAAATAAAAATAAATAAATAAATCTGGACTGACTTTACTAGATTTTCCGAACATTTAGTAGTTATGATTATATTGAAAAATAAATAAATATGTTATAAAATATTGAAAAATTGCTGTATAAAAAATGTTAAATGTTGTCGAATATTTAGAGTTAGTAAGAAACCGACGGACATTAAAGGGTTAAGTTAAAAAAAAAAAAAAAAAAAAAAAAAACCCGCACGCACACACACACACAGAGATCTATCAACAATCTAAGAAAGTATCATACATAAGAGGGTGGAAAAAAAGAAATCCCAATCTTTATTGGGCATTATCTGTAACGAATCTTGAACTTGTTTTTATCGCAGTCGTTTTAAAATTTTATTGCAAGATCTAAAACTAGCAAACTAGGTGTCGGACAGTTTTGGAATTCAACTGCATCGTTTCGAGAGAGCAATAAAAGATACTAAAAATTTTATGGCTTCCAAAGAGCCTTAAAAACTCAGTTTTGACTAAAAGTTTCGAAAAGCTAAAAAGGAACTTATTTAGCTGTCCATAAAAATACATATGTTTCATGTAGAAAGACATTTCGCACAAAAAAAAATTCTTTAAAATATTTCTTGAAAAAATGAATAAATAAGAAGGAGTTTTGTAAAGCTTTAATTAATACTGAAAAACTAGTATATTATTGCCATCACAATTATTTTTTTAAAATATTTTCCTATGCAAATTCACTCAGTACAAATAATTTATTAAAATTATCATTTATCAAAATTATTTTCCCAGATAAATACAGACGATTTTCATATAAGAGAAGCAAAACACTAAATGCGAAAAGAAAGTCAATTTTATGCCATAATGACTTTTCCCCTAAGATTAATTTTTGTTAATAATGAAAAAAGTCGATAACTTTGTTTTAAACTATCCCCGGTTTATGGTTAAACCATTCATGTTCAAAGTATTGACGAGATTTTGCTTCAATACTCATATTGAAAATTTACATCCACAGGAAGTTTTCCCTCAAGGGGGAAGGGAAATGATTATCTTACAAATACAATAATATTTATAACAATGATCATTCTTACAAATATTTATTTTTACTTTTACAAAAAAACATGTGCATCAATTAAAATTATCAAATCAAATTTTTCTAGCATTATTTTTGAAGATCTGCATTATCGTTAAAAATGAATCTTACAATATTTACAATATACAGGGTGATTAGAATTAAAGTTACGATTTCAAAACGCTATAATTTTAAAACTACCCATCAGAACGATTTGATATTTTACCAGAGCAATCGTGAGGCAATGAAATTTTGTTTGACAAAAGAAAAAAAAAATAGTTCCAACATGTTTTTATAGATGGCTCTGTCAGGGAAAACGCCTAAATGGACTCATTAAACGTAGGAATGTTGTTAGCAACACAACTAGACTTCAAGGGTTTCCCCACTAAAAATAATCTGAAGATATTCTTGAGAAAATAGTATTTTCTTAAATCTTTCTTCAAATATTTAAAAATATTTTGAAAAATTATCTTTTCCTATAAAATATCTTCAGAAATTTTGAAGACATTATAAAGAAATTTTGTAAATTTTCTTAAGAATGGGCCAAATAATTTAAGATATTCTGCAGATTTTTTCTAAAAATACCTGCAGAATATCTTGAGATTATTTTTAGTGGGGTTACTACAGTTTTTTTTAGCAAAAAGACAAGAATACGTGTTTACAGCGGAAACAGTCATAGTGAAAAGAGAAAAAGAGGAGCTTCATGAAACAAATACTTTACGGATAATTAACATTTTCGAACTATTTTTTTTTTTATTTTGCCAAAAAATATTTCATTGCTTCACGATTGCTCTGGTAAAATATCAAATCGCTCTGATGGGTAGTTTTAAAATTATAGCATTTTTAAATAGTAACTTTAATTATAATCACCCTGTATATTTCGCGTTCTAAAGAGTATGTTTACAAAATTTTGCTGTTCGACAGTCTTTATTTCATATGATTTGTTTTCCGTTATGTAATGTATATATCTAAAAAATGTCATCGTAGTATAGATATAGTCTTTTCTTAATAATGGGTCATTATTTCCCAATCTACTTTTAGTGATCTAAAACGTATATTTGCAAAACTAGTCTTCTATTCATAATCTAGGTTTCGTGATCTAAAATGAATATCTACAAAATTTCATTATATTAGATTCAATCATTTTGCACAATTGGTCTTTTTTTCACAATCTATATTTCGTGATCTAAAGTATATATTTAAATAATTATAAGATAAAAAACTTTTTATAAACCATGTTTTTAAATTTTCTGTTGAATCATAGCTATAGAACTAACTTAGCACTTTATCAATGCGTATTGTTACGAAATTGTAAATAATTGTATTTATTTTTGTATAAATTCTTTCAAAGAGGCTTAGTAAGTTGATAAAATCTCAATTTTCTGCATTTCCAGCTCTTTTTCGCGTTAAGATAGCTTAATTTTCCCTTTAAAACGCATTAAAAAACTCCAATAGGCAGGTAAGGGATTTGGCGCCAAATATGGCGACTTTTTGCACTTGGCGACTTTTTGCGAGAAAATCCTTATTATCGATATTCCAAAGATGGACGTTCTAATGTGATTGGTTAAAGAGTTACGGGAAATTTGAATAAAAAAAAAAAAAAAAGTTGGTTTTAAAAATAAAATATTAATCCTTTCAGAACAACATATATTTGCATCATGAACTACATTAGCACTTTATCAATGTGTAGAAAATCTTTAAAGTGATAATGATGTCAATTTTTGCCAGATGCATAATTTAACTTTTTACAATTTTTTAACGCTCACGTTTAATTAAATGTATTTATTTTTATGTCGAAAGAAAATGAACTCTTAAATTTTTTTTGGCCCCAAATAAATTATAGCTAATATTTTAATGGCTATTTTTATTGCTATTAGGAGCTTATTATTTTCACATTTTAATTAATTAAAAGAAAACTATTCGAAAATTCGAAAATCTGACTTCGAAGTATTGTGTTGTCACCGGGTTCTGAGGCTACGCTGAAAGTTTCAAATGTCTAGCTAGTAGGGAAGTTAGTTAAAAATAGATTGCAAGATTTGTAGCGGACAAACAAACACACAAACAAACAAGAATAGAAGTTAATAAAAACATGGTAAAATACATAGTCTTTTTAATAATGTGTTTTTTTTTCATAATCTAGGTTCTATGATCTAAAATGTATATTTTCAAAATTTCATCATTTTCGTAACAATGGGTCTTTAATATACACAACTTATTTTTCGTGATCTAAAAATATATATTTGAGAAATTTCATCACATTAGACAAAGTCGTTTCTAAAAAAAAAAAAAAAAAAAAAAAATGGTGTTTATTTCACAGTCTAGTTTTCATGATCTAAAATGTATATCTGCAAAATTACACCATTTTCATAATAACGGGTCTTTATAGCACAATCTATTTTTTGGAATTTAAAAATATATATTTGAAAAATTTTAGCGTATTTGATCCTGTGGTTTCTTAATAATGAATTTTTATTTAATAATCTAGATCTCGTCATCTAAATTGTATATCTGCGAAATTGCATCATATTATAGCTAATCGTTTCATAATAATGGATATTTATTTCACAATCCATTTTTTTGTTATCCAAAACGTATGTTCGCAAAATTTCATCATTTTTAGCCACAGTTGTTTAGTGATAATGGATCTGTATTTCGCAATCTATTTTTAATTATCTAAAATGTATATCTACGAAATTTTATTATATTGCAACGAGTCGTTTTGTAACAATAAATCATTAATTTAAAAAATATATATTTTGTGATCTAAAGCGTATATTTACAAAATCTCATTATTAGACTATGTGTGCATATAAATTGAGTACATTGAAGAACTATTAATAAATTGTGCATATTAAAGAGGCATTAATGGGTATTTGATATACACAACCTATATTTTTGTGATCTAAAATGTATATCTGAAAAATTTCATCACATTAGACATAGTCATTTCTTAAAAACAGGTCTGTATTTCAGAATCTGGTTTCCGGGTAAGACGTATATTTAAAAAGTTTACTCCATGTTTATAACAATGTGTCTTTAGTATACACAATCTATTTTTCACGATCTAAAATATATATATGTGGAAACTTTTATCACACTAGACACAGCCGTTTCGTAACAACAGATCTTTAAATACTTTATCTTTTTTATATACACATATAATAACATATATATACCTTATTATAATTATATTCTTTTCATTTAAACAAACAAACAAAAAAGATTTCAGTAGTAATTAATTACTATATGAGTATATAGTGAATTTATTTTGCTAAAAGAAAATAATAAAAGTACTATTACCGGTATTTATATTTTAAAGAAACTTATGATAAACTTTCTTTATTTTTAATGCGACTGAGGTACTTTATTTTTATTAGTTTATAGCCTTAAATAAGTTTTATAAATTCACTATGATCTTTTTATTGCCAATTTTCTATCCATTGTGGGTTAAAATTTTATCTGTTTAGTGACTCAGTTTTATTGTTCTAAGGGCTAATAAATAGCTATATCTTATTTACCCACAGAAAGCCTTTTAATGGCATTATTCGAGACGATGAGGGAAAGACTGGATCTGTATTTAAAGTAATCCTAAAAAAACAATAATATTAAAATTCCCTAGAATAGTTATAAAAATGGCATTTTCGATACTTCTGGCTCGATTTATTGGAAATATTTAAAACAATTTTGATTCTTTAAATTTCAGAATACTTCACTGATAGTAATATTAGCATTTGTATTCTATTATCTTGAACGATAGAAAAAGAAATCACAGAAAGTTTCTAAATAATTGTTTTAGCGCTGCACAAGTATTTTTAAAGTCAAATTACACGCAGGTTTAATTTAAAACAAATTAGTTATGGATTTTCTTCATCTCGCAGTTGTCTTTATTGAACGTCTTAAAGTAGTCAGAATTATTATTGTTATTTTTATTTTAAACAGAATTAAAAAATAAAAAATATACATAAATTACGATAGAAATGTATGTATCTACCCCTCCCTTTGGTCACAAAACGGTCCTTGGAAATTAAACATTTTATTTATTTATTTATCTTAAATTAGCGTTAATACTTGGAAAAAAAAAAAAAAAAACCTTCAGAATATGAATTACGAACAAAAAATTTTTAGCAGATATTTATTTAGCAGATTTCGAACAAAAAATAACGAACAAACTTTATTTAATTTTCAAAATGGAAAAAAAAGAAAATATCTTAGAATTATAATAAAACAATTATACATAAAATACGTACTTATCAACATAAAACATTTTTTTTAGAAGAAATTACTGTTCGTATATTAAAGCGCAAATAAAAGGAAATTTCTTTTTATATACTTTGATAACCCTTTTCTAAATTAGCTTTACACAATGGCATTAAACATGTTTTGTTTTATTCATTTAGTTTTGACACTTTATTACCGCATTTTATGGCTGTTCGAAATAGAAAGTTTGATATTAAGAGGTTGAACTACGTAGTTCTAAGAGAAAATAAAAAGCCTAATTACATTTTCAGAATTCTGTACCAAATGCTTTCTTTCAATACCAAATTTATGCAAATTGTTTAGAAAAAACTAGTATGTTGTTAACATCACAAAATTTTAATCATAACTTCTCGCATTATGTGTTAAAAGACACTTTAGGAACCACGTAGACAAAAAAGATTGATATATATATATATATATATATATATATAAAGAAAATATACATTTTTGAAGCTTTTCGCTTTGGATTAACAAAATCTCGCCAGGAAAATATTTTAATTTGGAATACTATTCTTGAACTGAGAAAAAAATATATACCGCCTTCTTCTAGAATGAATAAGTGGCTATTTTCTAAATCCCTCAACTAGAAATATAGATTTCCGAGCTATGCGCATAAGGCACGCCAATAAACTGAATAGACGAAATGATCAAGAATTTATAGTCTATACATTTCTAGATAGTGAAACAATATTCTGAATCTTTTGTTTGGCGAGAAATTCTCGCTTGATTATCTAGAATTAGGTTATAAACCAAGATTATAGTTGCTGAAACCCGCCTCTTGTGTTCGCATTTATTTGGAGATATTTTCAAATAGGTTTGACCTCGATAATATAGACAAATGCTCTAGAATTCTAATAGGTGTTTCTCGAACTCTCTTTCAACGGGGACTAGAATTTATAAGGATGACATGGAACTATTTTTTCTAGAGGCACAATTTAGATTCTAGATGTCAGTTACATAATTTTTGCTCAGTGTGAAGTTTGAATATAGTTATTCAGGTACGGATGATTTTAAGCTTGATTGTAGAAGACAAAAGATGAAAAGGGCATTCACACAAAAATTCACTTTTAGAGGGATCGCATAATAAAATTGGAAGGAACTGGATTGGGTAACAATAAAGAGGTAACATCATGTCATTGAACAGCATTTGAGATGTGGATCTAGTGAGTCGATTGCTCGGAAAAGTAGATACTGGAGAAGTTTGTAGAGGGAAACTGCAATAAAGTTAGCTATACTGGAATAGACAGATATTAGTTATACATTAACTAAGCAATAATAAGTTATAAAAAACACTGTTACCACAACACGGTATTGTTCTGCAACCATAGACATAATGTTAGGAACGAAATTTTAATTATTCAATTAACCCCATAATTACTGGATGGCCATAAATAATTAGGATAGTAATTTCCCACATTTTATACTACATATTTTTGACGGATCTGTCGAATTAATATTTATAAGACTAGGTTCAAATCCTGGCCTAAAAACTTTACATGTCAATTGCCGTTCCCGCCATAAAAATGTGTCGAACCCCAGTGATGACACATGGCGTTAGTCTGTCACAGGCGGCCTTTCCCTATCCTATTAACACTCAGTTCGTCTGGTGGACTTTTAGAGCAAGGCCGTATGTTCTTTGCTCTGAGAACCTACATCGGTATTCCCACTCCAGACAATGGGTCCGATTAAGCTTAAAATGGAAGAGAAATACCCTGCTTTGACTCTGTTAAAGAACGGGACTCTGTGATTGATGTAGCCAGAGATCTGGCAGATCATTATAGATGGGGCCAGATGTAGAAAATCATTATAAGGTCAATAAAATGTAAACATTTAAGTCAAAATCTTAACATTCAAGAGGTTTATTGAGAATATTACATTGCAGTCATTATTTTGTCATCTCACTTTTACATTTTATTATCATCTGCAGCCGTTTAGGCATGGATTTCTGGCTACATCTAGAATGATCTGCCAAATCTCTGGCTACATCAATTACAGAGTCCCATTCTCTAGCAGAGTCAAAGCAAGGTATTTATCTTCCATTTTAAGCTTAATCCAAATGCATTGTGTGGAGTGGAAATACCGATGTAGGTTCTCAAACTTTTAACAAATGAACGAAATACTGGCTAGCGGGAGCAAAGAGCACAAAGCCTTACTCTAAAAGTCCAAGAGGCGGACTGAGTGTTGATAAGGTAGGGAAAAGTCGTCTGTGATCGACTAACACCACATGTCATCACTGGGGTTCCACACATTTTTATGGCGGGAACGGCAATTGGGATGTAATTTTTTTTTTTGCCGCTCAAGTGTATAGATTTTTTTTTGCCGGCACTGTATAAAGCAAAAAATTAGCATTTTTAATTTTTGAGGAATTTTTGGTTTAAAACACCTATAACCACTTGTTAATCTGATTATATTCAAATAATAATTTATTGAAAAAACGCACAACAGTTGTTTCAGGTCAAAATAACAACACGGGCTTTCATTAGGTGAAAAGACTAAACACGAGTGCATAAGGAAAGCAATAAGGTGCATTAGCGCCTAATAAGAAATTTAAAGTGACCACAGCATGTGGAAAAACGAATTGTTAAATTTCGGACTAGTGCTGCTATCTACGAAATAGAAAATGAACAAAGTATTAATAAATCATTAAAACAAGGAAACAATATTAAAAAAGTGTTGTATAAAAATGTTAAATGTCCGGTTTCAGTGCATAACTAATAAATGTTAAAGAGCAAGCCGTAAGTCTACGTCCAATCAGCCTTAAGTGCAAAGAATGACGGTAGAGTGACAGCCCGAAAACAAAATCAAAAACTTATTCTTCTATACCAATTTAAATTTATTCTCTAATCATAAGATGTACAGTCACCAGCAAAGCTATTGAAGCGCTAGCAATAATTCGTATTTAAAAGATATGCACCTAATACTGTTTTGTTAAGCAAATATTTGTCGTCATGATCTTAGTCTTTATGTTTTTTTTTTATAAAAAAGTAAATTAATGGTAAAAATTAGCGATCAAACTATATATATATATGAAAAGAATGTGGATGTTTGCTTCAATAATTTTGCTGCTGATTGTATGTAATAAAATATGTAATAAAGTGTATATGACAAAGCTCGTAAATTATGTTTTTCTTTAAAAAATTTTTTTAAGAAGAAATTGAATCTAGATGAATAACGCTAATAATTTAACATCCGACAATCTACATCTAGCTCCTGTTTCTAGTCAAATAAAGTAATTAACATGATAAAGTATTTTGAAAATTATTCCAGCAATCTTGTATTAAATGTTTCGGAAGTAGGTAGGGCCATTAAATGCATTAATAGCCTACTCGTATGGGTGTGTTATGTCCTGACCCAACATGTGTGCTCATTTACTTGGGCAACGCCTACACGCTGAGATTCAGTAGAAGGAAAGTTTAAAATTTATATCTAAATTTAGATTCTATACTAAACCCAATCTAAAGTTTTATTCATTATTTTTAAAGTAATACAGTTTTTATTTAATGTTTTACAACAAGTAACTGTTTGTTTCTGAAAAAGTTATCATTTTTAGAATTATCCTGTTTTACTGGCCTTATTACATTCACTTTAAAAGTTATGTATTTTCAGGCTACTATAAATGTTTTAGTTTTGTAAGATTTACTTATATTAAAAAGAATAATATTTATTGTAATGGTTTAATGATTCCTTATATTTTTGTTCCATTTATGCTAGTGTTTGTAACATCTGTATTATACGAAACATCTACACTACCTTTTTATTATAAACGTCCGGACTCCTTCGATTTAAGACTTTTTTCAAATATCTCAAAAAGCATTCGACAAATCATCTTAAAACTTCAGGAGTGGGAATAGCATGTTACACTTCATATACAGGGTGATCAGTTTAAAAGAGCACCCGTGGGTTTTTCTTATAACCCTTAAATCTGACGGATGTGGCAACTATTCTAACATTGGAGTATGATTGTTTGAACCTTGTTTAAGTTTGTGAGACAATTTCTAACATTGGACTGTTACAACTTTGTTTGTGAGGTAAAACAGAAATGGAGAAGCACATTTTTTTTTTTTAATCCTGTAGTAATTTTATTTTTGAAAAAGATAATTTAATTCAAATTCTTTATATTATCATTCCTCACAGAAAATGTTGAAGATGTTCGCCACCCTTTTGAATGCAAACATGAACATGTCGAACCAGGTTTTTGACACACTTCGCAGCATTGTTGGTGTTATTGACGGGATTTCTTCAGTTATGATCTGTTTTAATTCATCGATGTTTGCAGGAATTCTCTGGAAAAGCCTATGAAATGATAATGTAAATGTAAATGTAAATGTAATGTAGGAATGATAATGTAAAAAATTTTAATTAAATTTTGTTTTTCATAAATAAAATTCTTACAGGATTAAAAAATTGTGCGTCTTCATTCCTGTTTTACCTCACAAATAAAGGTGTAACAATCCAACAGTGTTGGAAATTGTCTCTCACACTAAACAAGGTTCAAAAAATTATAGTTCAGTCAGGGCCGTAGGAACGTATTTTGGGGCCCCCTTCTGTTACTTTAAATTAATAATTGTATAGCAATTTGCATACTAGTTTTCAATTTTATAATAATGCAGTTAGCATGATAATTATGTACCAGCAGGTTTGCCTAATTCACTGGTCACTATATTTAAATGATTTCATTTTAATTGAATAATTGAAACGCTTAAATAAATATATTTCATTTGGCGATTATTTTCGACACGGCTTTAGTATTGGACATACTTTGCAATATTTTTTGAACTTCTCGAATCTGTGCAACAAAACTATTATTTAAACGAATATTTTCGAAAACAGTCCAATAATAGTGTTAATTCTTCGAATATTCTGGAAACAGTTAAACTGTTACTCATACAGCAAAAGCCACTATTCGATGAATGTTCTGAAACAGTCCAAAAAACAGTTACTTGTTCCACAGGAGTAAAGCAAATAACATCAAATACTCCAGAGCAAAAATCTTCGCTAGCCCACGAAAAATGTTCATTCGCTTAGAGGTCATTACCTAAAATACAGTCACTCAGAATAGGTCTGTGAATAACTCTGAATCGCTGTGACTACATAGTCACTAGCAGAAATCATCTTACTCCTATTTATAACTTTTAGTGACTGGAGGGGGGTTGGCGATGATTCCATCGAGAATTCTATGGAAAGCTCAAGATCTATGCTTCCATGTGTCGGAGAGCTACGAAACTTCGGGAACCCTATTCTATCATTTTTGACCAAATTTGGTCGCCCACTCACCAAGGCTGAGCCCACTGAAAGTGAATGAACTGCCCTTTTATTCTTACTTTGCCTGTAAAACTACTTTCTTTGCAACAGTACAACTCATGCGGTGAAAAGACTTAATCCTTTTGACAATATGCTATGAGCACTGATGCTGCCGTATTTTAGACAACTAATGTTTATATGGTTTTATATATTTCCCATTAAACATCTTTTTATTTATTTATTTAAATATTAATTTATTTAATCAAATATTTCTGCCCAACGGCGTGCAAGTGCAGTGACACACAGCAGCTCATTTATTTGTATGTTAAATTAACGTAGTGATTGGCACATAAAAAAATAAATAAGTAAACTTTATTATATCTCTCTCTTAAAGGCTCTTGATTTTTTGTCGCCATATTAGCGATGGATTTTTTTTTTTTTCCGTATAATTTCTTGTATAAAAATAGAAAACCTATTTTGCTAATACTTTTATCGGACAAAACGGCAATTTTTTTTTCCTGTTAAATTATCTACTCAGATAAAAATAGATCACTTATGTTACTACTATTTCGGCTTAATTTTTTTCTATTCTTTTTGTAATATTTTGTAATTGCCGAAACATCAGTGGAGGCCCTCTGTTGAGACTCAAAACGGTTTTGGGCTCTGTCTGTGTGCTTGTCTATCTGGCGATAGCGGCCGCAAGAATCCCGCTATTGACTTGAAATTTGGTACACATGTTCAGGATCCCCACGAAATTAGCTGTATCGTTTTGGGTGTGCATTCCATTTGTAGTTCGTGTACAGGGACACGCCAAAGTTTTTTTTATCATTACGGCCTATGGGAAGAAGTTGTATGTACTGCGATAGCGGTCCCAAAAATCCCGCTATTGAATTGCAATTTGGTACACATATTCATGAGCCCAGCGTAATTAGTTGCATAGTGTTAGGTGTGTATTCCATTTGTCGTTCGTGTACAGGGACATGCCAAAGTGTTTCTTATCCTTACGGCCTATGGGAAGAATTTGTATGTACTGCAATAGCGGCTGCAAAAATCCTTCGATTGACTTGCAAATTGGCGCACCCGTTCCAGCTTTGCGTAGCTGTATAATTTTTATTGCTATATTGTTTATAAACTGTGTACAGGGACACGTCAAAATTCTTAACATTACTGAGCACGGGGTGAATTTCGTTTAAACGCATTTTAATATCATTACTTTGCAATGAAGAAAATGAAACTAGCGTACGTGAGTAAGATGCGTAAACTTATGTTGTTTGAAGAAAATATGTGCTCTTAAGCTTTCTAATTAATGCACAGGACCTCACAAAAGTGTTCTGACAATGTCACGTAGTCATCCAAACGATGTTAAATTTGGAACAATTATTGCCGAAACGTCAGTGGAGGCCCACTGTTGAGACTCAAAACGGTTTTGAGCTGTGTCTGTCTGTCTGTCTGTCGCGCGATAGCGGCCGCAAAAATAGCGCTATTGACTTGAAATTTGGTACACATGTTCATGAGCCCCATGAAATCAGCTGTATAGTTTTTGGTATGTATTCCATTTGTAGTTCGTATACAGGGACACGCAAAAGTTTTTCTTATCATTACGGCCTATGGGATGAATTTGTATGTATCGCGATAGTGGCCACAAAAATCACGCTATTGACTTGCAATTTGGTACACGTGTTCATGTGCCCCACGAAATCAGCTGTATAGTTTTGGGCGAGTATTCCATTTGTAATTCGTGTACAGGGACACGCCAAAGTTTTTCTTATCATTACGGCCTATGGGAGGAATTTGTATGTACCGCGATAGCGGCCACAAAAACCACGCTATTGATTTGCAATTTGGTACACATATTCATGAGCCAAACGAAATTAGCTGAATAGTTTTAGGTGTGTATTCCATTTGTAGTTCGTGTACAGGGACACGCCAAAGCTTTTCCTATCATTACGGCTTATGGGAAGAATCTGTATGTACCGCGATAGCCACCGCAAAAATCAAGCTATTGACTTCAATTTTTGCCGAAACGTCAGTGGAGGCCCTCTGTTGAGACTCAGAAGGATTTTTTATTCCGTCTGTCCGTCTGTCTGTCTGTCTGTCGTACAATAGCGGCCGCAAAAATCACGCTATTGACTTGAAATTTGTTACACATGTTCATGATCCCCACGAAATTAGCTGTATAGTTTTGGGTGTGCATTCCATTTGTAGTTCGTGTACAGGGACACGCCAAAGTTTTTTTTTATCATTACGGCCTATGGAAAGAATTTGTATGTACCGCGATAGCGGCCACAAAAATCACGCTATTGACGTGCAATTCGATACACATATTCATGAGCCCAACGGAATTATTTGTATAGTGTTAGGTGTGTATTCCATTTGTCGTTCGTGTACAGGGACACACTAAAGTGTTTCTTATCCTTACGGTCTGTGGGAAGAATTTGTATGTACCGCAATAGCGGCCGCAAAAATCCTTCGATTGACTTGCAAATTGCGTACACGTTCCAGCTTTGCGTATAAGTAGCTGTATAATTTTTATTGCTATATTGTTTATAAACTGTGTACAGGGACACGCCAAAATTCTTAACATTACGGCATATGGGGTGAATTTCGTTTAAACACATTTTAATATCATTACTTTGCAATGAAGAAAATGAAACTAGCGTACGTGAGTAAGATGCTTAAACTTATGTTGTTTGAAGAAAATATGTGCTCTTAAGCTTTCTAATTAATATACAGGACCTTACAAAAGTGTTCTGACAATATCACATAGTCATCCAAACGATGTTAAATTTGGAACACTAATTAATTTTAAACGCAAAATAAGATGAAAAATTTTTACTGGTGTATACAGTGTTTATGGTTTGTTTACAGAGACACAGGAAAGAATTTCGTAACATTAGAGCCTATGGACAAATTTTTATTTAAGCGCGCACAATTAATGCGTTTATGCTGAATTGAACTTAATAAAATTAACATACATTATAAAGATGTTTGAAATCATGTTTACTCATAAAAAAGTTTATGTATAAACTAAATAATTTGCGGGACCACACAAAATAATTCCGAGTATGTACTGTAATCATCCAAATGATGTCAAATTAGTTTGAAAAAATAATGAGCTATAATTAATTAGGTTTATTCTTATTATTTGCGTTTATAATGACTGTGGCTACTTTTCCAGGATACATAAAAGAATTTCGTACTATTACGGTCTATAGTCGGTATTTTTTAAAAGTTTATTTTAACATGGTTACACCCCATCAAATATAATGAAAGTTTATTAGAATTTTAAAAGCATGTTTTCCTGTTGAAAATTGTGGGCATAGAATTAGAAATTAGTTTAAAGGTTACGCAAAATATTTCTGATATGCTATTTGATTTTTTTTGTATGAAATTTGGTAGTTATGAAATTCGGTATTAATGAATTTCAGAGAAATAACACAAGACTGTCATTTATCAAGAATGTATATTGTTGCGAACATGGGGGTTCGTAAGTTGTCCGAGAATGAAAGGCGAAACTTGCAAAAATTCAGTGATTTATTCACAGAAAGTTCCAGAAAAATACAGGTCTATAAACCAAGTATCAGCTTCAATTCAACCAGTAAAGAGAGCTTAAACAACAGCCGTTAACAGCAAAACAACAGTACAAACTGTTTAGCAATAACACATAAAGCAAGTCTCATCCAAAGAAGCTCAAAGCAAAGCAAGCATTTGACGAAACTGACACAGATCTGAGACTGACCGCTTTGGCGAAAATAATGCTCCTTTTATACTTTTCTATCGAACACAGACTGTTCTGGAAAATTCTCGTATCACATCAGCCAATGAGATTAGAGCTTCCATATTTGCTATATCCCTAATAAAGATTTTCTCGCCAATGTCGCCAAAAAAATCGCCAAGGAGGGAAACAGTCGCCAAATTTGACGCCAAATCCATTTCTTCCCTTATTGGAGATTTTTAATGCGTTTTCAAGGGGAAATTAGGCTATTTTAACCCTAAAACGACCAGAAATGCACAAAATTAGCATTTTATCAACTTTCTAAACCTCTTTGAAAGAAATTATGCAAAAATAAAATCGATTATTTACAATTCCGTAACACTTTATATGATATACAAATAGGTATACAAAGAGAGATACAGCAGGGGGTTGAGGGGGGCTGCCGCCCCCCTCAGGAATGTATCCGATTATGGTAACAAGTTGATCGAATCAATATATACTATTATATAATAAGGAATAAATAAAAATTACCTATTGAATAATGTCTGATGCAAATAGGACGTTGAGGCTCCTGATCTGCAGATCCACTAGTTAATTTTAAACGCAAAATAAGCTGAATAGTTTTTACTGGTGTATACAATGTTTATGGTTTGTTTACAGAGACACACGAAAGAATTTCGTAACATTAGTGCCTATGGACAAATTTTTATTTAAGCGTGCACTTTAATGCGTTTATGCTGAATTGAACTTAATAAAATTAACATACATTATAAAGATGCTTAAAATCATGTTTACTCTTAAAAAAGGTTATGTATAGACTAAATACTTTATGGGACCACACAAAATAATTCCGAGTATGTACTGTAATCATCCAAATGTTATCAAATTAGTTTGGAAAATTAATGAGTTATAATTAATTAGTTTTATTCTTATTATTGGCATTTATAATGACTGTGGCTACTTTTCCGGAATACATAAAAGAATTTCGTACTACTACGGTCCATAATCGGTATTTCTTAAAAGTTTCTTTTTACATGGTTACACCCCATCAAATATAATGAAATTTTATTAGAATTTTAAAAGCATGTTTTCCTGTTGAGAATTGTGGGCATAGAATTAGAAATTAGTTTAAAGGTTACGCAAAAGATTTCAGATATGCTATGTAATTTTTTTTGTATGAAATTTGGTAGTTATGAAATTTGGTATTTATGAATTTCAGGGAGATAATACAAGACCTTCGTTTATTAAGAAAACATATTGTTGCGTACTTGGGGGTTCGTTAGTTGTCCGAGATTGAAAGGCGATGCTTGCAAAAATTCAGTGATTTATTCACAGAAAGTTCCAGAAAAATACAGGTCTATAAACCAAATATCAGCTTCAATTCAACCAGTAAACACAGCTTAAACAACAGCCGTTAACAGCAAAACAACAGTACAAACTGTTTAGCAATAACACATAAAGCAAGTCTCATCCAAAGACGCTAAATGCAAAGAAAGCATTTGACGAAACTGGGACTGACCACCTTGGCGAAAAAAATGCTCCTTTTATACTTTTCTATCGAACAAAGACTGATCTGGAAAATTCTTGTATCTCATCAGCCAATGAGATTAGAGCTTCCGTATTTGGTATATACCTAATAAGGATTTTCTCGCCAAGGTTGCCAAAAAATCGCCAAGGAGGGAAACAGTCGCCAAATTTGGCGCAAAATCCATTTCTTCCCTTATTGGAGCTTTTTAATGCGTTTTTAATGAAAAGTTAGGCTATTTTAACGCTAAAACGACTAGAAATGCACGAAATTAGCATTTTATCAACTTACTAAACCTCTTTGAAAGAATTTATACAAAAATAAATGCAATTATTTACAATTCCGTAACACTTTATATGATATACAAATAGGTATACAAAGAGAGATACAGCGGGGGTTTGAGGGGGACGGCAGCCCCTCTCAGGAATGTATCTGATTATGGTACAAGTCGATCGAATCAATATATACTATTATATAATAAGGAATAAATAAAAATGACCTATTGAATAATGTCTGATGCAAATACGACGTTGAGGCTCCTGATCTGCAGCTCCACTAGTCTAGTTTGTTTGTATTTTTGATGTGATGCCTAGATTAAAATGGATATTGATAAATTAAACTTCTTGACGAAAAATGTTCGGTGTATGTCAACGCTAAAGTTTAAAAAATCGCCCAGGAAAATCTATAAATAAAACTGACAGAATAAATTTGTGTTTCATAGAGTTTAGAGTAGTAAAAAGAAGCGCTAGGCAGTCGAATGTGACGTCATGTGCAGTTTTTCGTTAAATAACAACTTGACAGTAAAAATATAAAATATAGTTTAAAAAAAAAAAAAAAATGAGCATATATTAGCATCATAAACTGTATTAGCACTTTATCAATGTGTATAAATTTTTTAAAGTGATAATGACGTCAATTTTTGTGAGATGCCTAATTTAACTTTTTATAATTTATATACATACAAAAAAATCTTGCTTGCTTAATAGTATAGAATATAATCATCTTCAATCAATTCATCATATGTTACAGAATTATTTTAGCAATTACATATAGTAATATAAATAATATTATAATTATAAAAGAGGATATAGAGGAAATATGCATTATCTAAACAATCATCTATAATTTAGAAAAATATGAGTCTTCAGCAGTTTTGGAAAAATCGATATAAATTGTAGGCTTTATTGTACCGGATTATTTTAGAATCACACATTACATATGGAATCTCAATAGTTTCTCAAAAACTCAAACCCAGTTGATTAGGAAAAAAATCTGGTGTGAAATAACCACACGACTTCCATTACCCACTATTACACGTATTATATGCATTTTTGGGAGATAATGTAATCAGAAAACACAAGAAAGACCTAAAGAAGTAGAAACATAAAATTTTCACAGTAAGAGAAATTTTATACACATATAAGACATATAAAACAAAGCTTACATATAGCGAAATAAGAAAAAAAAATGCTAGAGTTATTTTTTGAAACCCATATTTTCCGAGATATGAAGATGACCTACCTTCGCAGGATGACTGTTAAATTTCCTCTAATAACCACATAATACATGAGAAAGAAATGGATTTATATAACAATTTTCATGAAAATCGTTAGAGCCATTTTTGAGGTAACAGCTTTTACAAAAAATCAATTATTAACCGGGAAACAATAATTATATACAAAAGGATATTTAAAAGTGAGTTAATATGGCGAGTTTGAACAAAATCCGTTCAGCCGTTTTTAAAGGAACGCACTTGCGGGACCTGAAATTGAGCTATTTATCCAGGACACCTATCAATTTTACCGAACTAACCAACTATATCATGCGAAAAGACATCTAATAGAGTGTTTATACAGCAAATTTGAAGAAAATCGTTTGAGTTGTTTTTGAGATACGGACTTAAGGTCCCACATCCGGTTTCCGATGTCTCACTTCCGGTTTTTCAATTTTCACCAAAATATGGATAATTCATCTGTACACCAGACTTGTCTCAAATACTGAAGTTTTGTAGTTCTATCTTTATTCGTTTCGGAGATATGATAGCCAGAATATTCCACACGCACGCTCACACGCACACACACACACACACACACACACACACACACACACACACACACACACTGACCAATTGCCAAAAACCACTTTTTTGGACTCAGAGGACCTTAAAACGTGTAAATCAGGTGAAATCTCGATGTCGAATTTTCGGACCAAATACAATACTCCCATTACCTACGGTAGTAGGGTAATGGAAGTGATTAGTCACTAATAAAACACATATTAGGAAAATACGTTATGCGTTGATTTACATACAGTATCTCAAAAAAGCGGCAGTAATTTAGACACGCATAGTAAAATTGGATATCTTCAATAATACATGTGTTAAATGATAGAATATTATATTCTTTTTAAAGATTTTTGTAGATAATGTGGATATATAAAAATTTCATTATAAACGTATATGCATTCTTTACTATAAATTAATTATAATAAATACCTTTTTACTTTACTTTTTACTCTACCCATAAGGTAGAGAAAGTATTGTTTTAAGGTCAAATTTTCGAACGTGAGTTTTTGTTTATTCACATGTTTTGAAGTCCCCTGACTTGTGATATGTCCTTCTTTTTATTGTTAGTGTAAGTGCTTTACTATAATATTTTACCGTTTCCAGGAAAGCTGCTCAAGAATTGAAATGGCATATAGTAAATAATGTATGTTTTTAAGCTAAATATTTATTGCTTGTTTTTTGTATATTTACACGTTTTGAGGCTTTATGATTACCGAAGTCAAGTTTTTTAATGTTTGATCTTTGTCTGTGTCTCATAGAGTAACTTAAAAACGAATAATTTCAGGGGATCCGGAAGTTGTATTTTGAAGTTAATATAAGTTTGTTGCATGAAAAATTTGATCAAGACTGATCAGTTTCAAGGAATGTTGTATGTGAAAGTTGTCTGTATAATTTTAATAACAGATTTAAATTCTATATAAATGTAGGTGCAGTAATGAAACGGGGGTTGAGGGGGGGCGGTAGCCCCTCTGATACAGAACTAATTATCATATAAAACTCTTTCGAAGCCTAATTTGAATTGTTTTAACATAGGTTTATATAACAGTACTCGTTATCTTACCTCTTAATCTCCAATCTGTATGTATAGTATTGAATTTCAGGATAAGAGAAAGTTGTGTGAGTGACACACCAGATTATTCCCAATGCATAAATATCACTATATCAATTATATTAAGTATTCTCAACTTTTTTTTAATGCTATAATAAATTTTAAAATCCCATACTCTCTATTCTTTTATTTATCACAATATGTTCATGTTTGTCTCATTGCTTTTAGGTACTAATTGCATTTCCTCAGTTTATTATTTGTTCAGTTCATGTTCTAATTTCTTGTGAAATGTTGTGTAATTAATAGCAAAATTTCGGATATTTATCTTTTACTACTTCAGAAGCACTTTACAGATATTTTATCCATACAACGATATTGCTTATTTTGGGGAAGTTTCTTAGTTATTTTTCTTAATTTATTGTTTTCCTCTAATTGTTTATAAATATAAAAGTCTTAGAAAAGTTTCTTTATAGCTTTATTTCTAAAAAGAAAGCATGAAAAAGTTTGCTTTTATGTAGCCCTGTATATTGTCTTTAAACATTGCATATGCACTAAAATTATCCTCATAGCACTGAAAATTTACATTGAACGATTTCGTCTTATACCTCATAAGAATCAGGACAAATTTGTAGGGCTTTGTAAACCATTGTAAAAACGCTAATCATATCTTATTTTACAAGAAAACTTATTTTGTAAATCTTAAAAATTACATATTATTACGAATTTTTGAATGATAATAGTTATTTATATGTAAATTCATTCAAAGAGGCTTAGTCAGGTTGTAAAATGTTAATTTTCGGCATTTCCAGCTTGTTTTTGTGTTAAAATAGCTCTTTAAAAAGCTTCACCAAAGCAGGGAATGGTTTGGGGCGAAATTTGTCGACTTTTTCGGCGACCTTCGAGAGAAAATTCTTATTGTCAATATATCAAATATCTAGGCTCTAACTCGATTTGTTTAGAAGTTAACAGAAATTTCTAGGTTTATACTATAGGTTGCTATAAAAAGAAACCCATTCCGGCCAAGTCAGTCAGTTTCTCGCCTGCCGGCTTACTGTAAAGAATTCTGCCTGGCTAAGTATCTCCTAGTGATCGCAGCCTATTGTTGTGTATTAATGCTATGGTGTTGGTTTATGTTGTGATTTTAATGTTGTCAGCTGGTATTTAAGTTGATACATGGTTTACAGATCTGTAATCTTTGGAAATTTCCGTAAATAAACTTTTAAGCCTCCTCAAGTTTCGTCTTTCATTCGAAGACAGTTTACAAATGCTCGCTTAAGCAGCAATATTAATTTTACATGTTAAGATATGGGACATATGAATAATGAATTTGGATACAATGCATTGGCATTCTTTTAGGTGCCCCTGTATACAAACTATTCGTGCTATTTACAGCAATTTTCAATAGGGAGCAAGTCAAAATGAGCTTGAATAACGTATATCAGCTTGAATAAATTCTTAAAATATTTATAGGGATTAGAATGCAGACACAAAGACAAACCGAAGTCACGAACACCTTTCAACTTCGTTGAAAAGTCATAAAAAGGTTCATTGCTCTTTTAAAACGGATGAAAATATTTAAAATAAATTTAAATAAGTATATAATATAGCTTTTTCTTCCCCCAAAAATATAATAAACATTACAAATTACCTCAAAAATTGATAATAACAAAATTCCTCGCTGGGCTCCCCCCAACCGGGGGGTACGGGGGGCGGTCGCTACGGCCCTGAGTTCAGTGTTAGAATAGTTGCCACATCCGTCTTATTTAAGGGTAATAAGAAAAACCAACGGGTACTCTTTTAAATTGATCACCCTGTATTTCAGTGAAAGTTTTGCCCCAAAAATAAAAGGGGACCAGCAAAAAATTGAATAAAAATGAAAATGTTTGAGATCACCCTGTAAAAAGTAAGGCTCAAATGCAATCTGGCTGTAGTATGTGATTAAAGGTTCTTTCTTATTCTCTGTATAAATTTGTATGAGGTTACTACATATATTTATGGAGATATAACCGTTTCTTTAAAAAATTGCAAATAAATTTGTCACTTTTTTAACTGTAACATGCAAGGTATTAAATCCAGTACAAAGTCATTTTAAAGAAACTTGAAACACAATATTACACACAGTATACTGAACCAGAATGCAAAAATGTTATATATCTAAAGAAATGTGAGTATTTTTATTAAATAATTTTTAACTGCACATGCGCAAACTTTAGCGAAATTTCATTTACATAATATAATAGCCGATAGTATTGCGCTACTTAATATGAAAACCTCAAATAAATATTATGTAAATTCAAAAAATTGCACGTGGTAGAATGAATTGAATTTCAGTTCTTCTCAAAAATAAGGAAAATGTTAAGGGGTTTTCTCAATATTTATTTACAATCAACGAATATTCTATTACCATTTATTGAATCAAAATATAAATGTGAGTAAAACTCCTATAGCTTAACTGGTTTTTTTGAGTGGAACTGAATAGTAGTTCATTCTATTGCTCACAACTTTTTGAATTTACACGATAAATATTTGGGATTTTTTATATAGGTATCTCAATACATTTGGCTATTAAATAATGCAAATGAAATTTCGTTAATGCTTGCGCATGCGCAGTTAAAAATTATTTAGTAAAGATGTTCATATTTCATTAGATATTTAATATTTTTGCATTCTGATTGTAGTATGCTGTGTCTAATGTTGTGTGTCAAATTTCCTGAAAATGGCTTTGCTATGGATTTAATATCTTGGGTGTTATAGTTAAAAAAGTAACAATTGGTTTTACATATTTATTTAAAGAAACCATTATATCTCCATGAATGTACGTGGTAGCCCCACTGAGCTGAAGAACAACTGTAGCAAATAGTTCTAATACCTTCACACAGTGTTCGTGCGTGCCAGTTTTTCTTCAATCGTTTGCCGTACAAAGTGAAACCTTGCACGGCAGGCAACATTTGACGGGTCGTCTATTACTATTATATCTTTTAAAGAATTAAAATTTAAAATTGTAATATAATTTTTAGCGTATAGTTATTCGAACAGACAACCTTTACACACTTTTACTTTGAAATATAAAGGTATCAAATGCTTTCTGCCGTGCAACGCTCGGAAGACAAACCTTCCAAAAACGGCACGCGAAAACAGGTCCAGCATTTCCTCCAGTTGTTCTTCAGCTCAGTGGGTAGCCCCATAAAAATGTATGCAGAGAATGAGAAGGTCATAATCACATACTACAACCAGATTGAATTTCAATCATTGCTTTTTACAGGGTGATCCTAAACATTTCCCTTTTTATTTAATGTTTTACTGGTACCCCTTTTACTTTCGGTATAAAACTTTCACTGAAGTATATGATATGTAACATGTTATTCCCACTCCTGAATTTTCAAGATGATTCGTCAAGTACTTTTTGAGATATTTGAATAGCCGTCTGAAATCATTAATGCCCGGTCATTTATGAAAAGGTAGTGTATAATGTTGTTATGAAATGTGTCGACAAAATTCCAAGATTAAAACATATAAATATAACATTTTTAACATTTAATATTGCATAACAGTTTAATATTAAATATAATATTAACTTTCGCTCTAAATTTTCTGGAAGTTTTATTACAAAAAACTCAGTTTTTTTTTCTTTAAATTAAATTTTAAGAATATTAAAATATATTTAAAAAACTTTGATATCTAAAAAAAATATATTTATTTATTTATCATAGAAGATATAACAACAATATCAGTAAAAACTTGAAACTTTTTAAACAATTAACTTTAAAATCTTTTCTTTGAATTTGAAAAAATCCGAAATAAACACTATCGCTAATGTTGTAGTAACAAGGAGGTGGTGATTCTGTGACATTAAAATAGGTATCAGCTTACAAAATTTAATGCAATTTCTATCAGATTTTGAACCATGTGATTCACGAAATAATTTAAAACTTCAACAAAGACTACAATATACCTGAAAGTTTAAATTCAGTAATTTCTTTCTATACCTACATAAAGAAAATATTATTTTTCAAAATACAACAAAGCATATATATATATATATATATATATAAAGAAAAGAAAACCACACATTTTAACTAAATACAAATTAGACCAATTAACAAAGGCATTTATTTTTTAATTTAATAACGTAATACATTTTGCATTTGTTATTTATGCGATTAAATTTAAAGTGTCAATAGACAATTTATGTTGATATATTTTTTCTTGTTTCTTAAACGAAAAGGGCACAGTTTAAAAACAAAAATAGGGACCTATTTGCTGTCACAATACAAAATAATTATAAAGTACCCTAACACTTTTTAAATTAATTTTAAATTTTGTAAATGACTCATCACTTTTATCAGATACAGTGTATATTTCGCTTTTTACATACGTATTTCAAATTTTATCGCCAGTTCACATTAGAAAACATTGGTCTACACGATATTTAAAACAAATGATTTCATTTTATAAGTAATAAATGCTTTGAAGTCTAAACGTCTTCAAGGAATTAAAAATGACATCATAAACTTTTAATTCAAATTTTATAAACACTTGTCTAATTATGTACTTATTTATATTATTAATTTCTCGTAACGTAGTTCAATTTTACGTATTTAATTTAATATTATTATTTTCCCCTGACCTTCTTAAATTCCACACATAAACTAAAGTAATTAATATTAAAAATAGAAATTTTTTTGTATTACTTAAGCTTTGTTTTGTGGCTGAATAAATACTAGTTAATTAAATTTAGTTTTTTTTTTTTTTTTTTTTTTTTTACGATTATAACAACAATTGTATACTATACTAAAATAATTTTTTAAAAATACTAGGGGGCTTTGCCCCCTGCTTGCTCCGCTCACCAACCCACGAGGCTGTTATTCACCAATAACTTCAACTCACGGTTGAACACGAAAATTTAAAAAGCATGTAAAGGCGGGGTGAAAAATTTCATTAAATTTTGACGCATTGTTTGAGCCATTTAGCGGTATAGTTATTTTCAGATTTTTTGGGTGAAAATAACCAATCAAAGAATGTGTGGAATCCTCGACGCTAGATGGCAGAAACAGCGTGCCAAATTTTGCTGGAAAACTGAACACTGCCTTTAGACACTTTTCAAGTTTTTGCGTTGAACCGGGAGTTGAAGTTAATGGTGAATACGGCCATAAGGGTGCGTCCCAGACCGTCACCAATTACCTATAGCGCAGTATTGGTGCGACGTTAAATCCAACCAACGTACCTACCTACGTACAACCATGGATCATATTTTAATTTTCTCCTGTAAAATGACTTCATGACGGAAGAACAACGTCACTGGGAGAAACTTTTTTCAAAATAGCAAATAGAGTACCTTCATAAACTTGTCGTTTTTAGTTAATAACTTCTTTAATTAAAATGATAGAAATTTCTAAGCGGCTGAAATGTCTACCTTGGAGTACTCGGAACACATTGATACCTGTCATGACGCGAAGGACCCTGCCCTCCGTTAGAAGATGCTGTCGCAGACAAAAATATTTGACGCCAGTGACAGTAACTTTTTTTTAATATATAGAGAAATTTCTATAAATAGACCAATGAATTTTGCATGTTTAATTTATTACTTGACTCAAAATCCATGCAAACCAGAGATAAAATTTTATTTTCTTTATCTCAATACATTATTGCGATTGTGATGTAATTCTTCGCGTTAAATTATCCTTTTTTTTTTTTTTTCATATTTTATTTAGTTGAAATGATCGCCTGTAAACCATGGATAAAATTTTACTTTCTTTATTCCAATGCATTGGTTTAGCTATGACATTATTTTTGCCGTTAGTTTCGGCAAATTCGGGATTTTGTTATTAAGATAATAATAAAAATAAAAATAAATATATAAATTAATAATAATAATAAAAATTTTCTTTAGAGCTTATAATAGTCTCTTCATTATTGTTTTTTTTTTTTTTTTTTTTGTTTCATATTATATTCATTATTCATGATTTTATATCACAAAAAGATACGTACACGGGAAAGGTAATGTTAGAAGACAGTGAACTATCATAAATTACACGCACCATTTCTTTCGACGCTTTGTATTCTTCCTTTCATAAAAGAATTAAAGAAAGTTTTTGAACGCGTGCCCTTTAATTAATCATCCGCTTTTCTTCATAAGAATCACGAAACATGCACACTGAGATTGTCTACAATATTTTAAATTTTGGTCGTCAAGTATAATTAATTGAGATTTGTATTTAACAATAAAATAATGGGTTAAGCAGAGCTATAAAGGTTCTATGCGAAAGATTAAATATTTTCTGAACATGAATATGAAGTGAATTTAGTGAGTGTTTTAAGCAAGTGAATATTGTAAGCTTTTGTAAATATAATGCTGAATGTATTTTAAAAGATAATCGCAGGAGACTTGGCGTTGGGATATTAAAAACCCGGATAAACTACTACGTCAGAAACGCCAAAGAAAAATATTTGAGATGCATACAGCTGTTTCGGTAGCCTTAAGCGTACCGTCTTCAGTGCAAAAAGAATTCTGAATCTGGAGAAGTGCGCGTATACATAGGAGAGAGGCCGGATTTAGTTCAACCAATAGGATTACGGGAAAGGTGGGGAGTGTGGCCAATAGGAAATTAGGAATGTTAGCTGTGTAAACAGTAGAAAAATTAAGAAAATGTGGACTGAATGTAAAATTTCCAACAATCAGACAAATAGAGAACAGCGAAATCACAATTTACAAGTTTTTTAAATTTTTTATAAATATGAAAAGCTTCAAAGAAATCGAGTTCATAAATGGATTTAGGTCTGCGAATTATTTTAGCTAAATTAAATTTAAAATTTTAATTTTCCTCCCAGCTATGTTTATAAATAACCGATTTATTGGTTTCTTGCTTGCGGACGTAATTCATATGTTCTTTTAGACGAAATTTAAGACTGCGTTTAGTTTAGCCAATATATGATAAACCACACTGACAGGAAATACTATAAATGCCCCAAGAATTATGCATATCAATGGGATCTTTTAACTGAGAAAAGGTGAGTTTATTGGAAGGCGAAAATATTATTTTAAAATTATATTGTCAAAACCATAGCTAAATTTCTCAAACGATATAATTTTAAAATAATATTTTCGCCTTCCAATAAACACACCTTTTCTCAGTTAAAAGATCCCATTGATATGCATAATTCTTGGGGAATTTATAGTATTTCCTGACAGTGTGGTTTATCATATATTGGCCAAACTAAACGCAGTCTTAAATTTCGTCTAAAAGAACATATGAATTACGTCCGCAAGCAAGAAACCAATAAATCGGCTATTTCTAAACATTGCTGGGAGGAAAATCATAATTTTAAATTTAAATCAGCTAAAATAATTTGCAAACCTAAATCCATTCATGAACTCGATTTCTTTGAAGCTTTTCATATTTTTTAAAAATTTAAAAACCTTGTAAAATGTGATTTTGCTGTTCTCTATTTTTCTGATCGTTGAAATTTTACATTCAGTCCACATTTTCTTAATTTTTCTACTGTTTACACAGCTAACATCCCTAATTTCCTATTGGCCACACTCCCGATCTTTCCCGTAATCCTATTGCTTGAACTAAATTCGGTTCCTCTCCTATATATACGCGCACTGCTCCAGATTCAAAATTCTTTTTACACTGAAGACGGTACGCTTAAGGCTACCGAAACAGCTGTATGCATCTCAAATATTTTTCTTTGGCGTTTCTGACGTAGTAGTTTATCCGGGTTTTTAGTATTTTAAAAGAGTACATTTTTAGCTTTAAGTTTCAATGGCTTTTAGAATTAAGTCGTATGTCTTTAAGTATTATAGAACGATTGTTATAACTTTCATTTTCACTGCCCTGCATTTTATTCTTTAATTTGCATTCGCATTTATATTGTTTGATTTAATGAACTCATGCATCATGTAAATTTATATATTTATATGAAGTACCATGATCTACTTTTAAATTAAGCAAATTTCGATAAAAATTAATAAACAAATAATATACACTGAGAAAAAATATATACCACCTTCATCTAGAATGAATAAGTGGTCATTTTCTAAATCCTTAAACTAGAAATGTAGATTTCCGAACTATGCGCATAAGGCACACCAATAAACTGAATAGACGAAATGATCGAGAATTCCTAGTTTACACATTTCTAGATGATCAAACAATATTCTGAATGTTCTGAATCTTTTGTACTGCGAGAAATTCTCGCTTGAATTTTCTAGAATTGGGTAATAAACCAAGATTATAGTTGCTGAAACCTGCCTCTTGCATTCGCATTTATCTGCAACGATTTTTAAATAACTTTGTCTTCGATAATATAGACGAATGCTTTAGAATTCTAATAGGGATTTCTAGAACTCGCTTTCAAAGGGGACTAGAATTCATAGGGATGATATGGAACTATTTTTTCTAGAGTCACAATTTAGATTCTATATGTCAGTTACAGAATTTTTTCTCAGTGTAGGTATCAAAAGACCCAAATTAAAATCATTAATCCATAAAAATTATATTTGAATTAAAACAATTACAACCATTAGTAAGATACTTAGATGTAGTAAAGGGCTATTACGTTACATAATGCAGTACAATGTAGTATTTCTGATAGTAAACTCTGTACTTAGAAACCATATCACGAATATTTTAAAACATATAACAAAAGTTCTATGACAAAGTTTCGTTTTCTAAGACAAATTTTCTATGTTTATACTTTATAATTTATTGAAATGTATCAGTAATGTAATAATTTATTTATTTTTATTATGTCTAACAATACAATCTCAAGAAAAAAATATTGGCTTAAAAAATTCCCAAATCATGCTTATTTCTTTTAAGTAGCTTTTTTTTTTTGCCAGTTTTGAAGTTGCTATTTGGAATGACAAATAATTAATTTTGTTAGATGAGTGCAATAATAATTTTTTATGCATATACATTTTACTAAGAATTGATATTGATTTGAAATGCAGTAATTTAAAGTAATTCATTCGAATATTTCCTTTTCCGTTTACACTTATTTTAAAGTTAGATTTAGATTCATGATGCTCTATAAATTTCAGTTAGAAAGATGTATAGCATTATTGATTTGGAAAAAAGGTATATAGTGCACAGTAATCTCATAAATATTCGTCTATATTTGTGAAAACATATACATTTCTTTCTTTACTAAAGGCGAATTTTCTTTACTCTATATGATCTTTTTTACGCATATATGTAAAAACGCAAATTATACGTAATCATATGACAACCATACAGAAATATGGCTTAAAAATTGTATGATGGTGTTTTTACTCCCATATCCTTGTCTTAATTCTTTAAAATGTATAATTAAATAACCCTTATGATCTCAGAAAATTCATTAAGTGACGCTGACGGTAATTATATGTTGTATAGATAATTATTGCACAATCTGTTTTTTCTTGCAAAGTTGCAAAAATGTTCTAAAAAATTGTTGCTGAATATTTGATAATGTAAGCATTAATTTCAGAATTTGCTTAAAAGAAGTACATTGATAGCTTAATCATTTAGTATTTAATCATGCTATTACGTCTAGGCAGTATATTCAAGATTTCCCCTAAGGGGGTGACTGAAGAACACGGTACGGTCCGATTTTTTTTTTTCGCCAAACTGGTGGGAAAGTCGCCAAATGTGGTGCTACTTTAATTCCTCGGATTATCGCCAAAATTTGTTTACACTTCGGCAACCCCTTAAATTTGAACGTCGCCGCTGCCCTCCTTATTAAAACTAGTTGGCATAGGTGAACTCTGCTCAGTTCCCCATCATATTCATGTTCCCATAAATTTCTAGTTTGAGACATATAATCATGTTAAAAGAAATGAATTTGACAAAAGCTTGATACTGTGACAGAATGAAATCCCCGCCTAATAGGATATCCACCGTTCACTTCGATATATTTATCTTATTCTAATCTATTAATTTATTTTATCAGGGTCAATTCCGTTGTTTAGTTTTCATGCTACTATTTCCAATGCAATAATCCTCAAAATTCATATTTATATGAAAAATTTACAATTTCGCTATGTTGACAAAATCGTAAATTACGAATAATTTACGAAATTTTCCTATTAGAATATTTGTATTCAATCATGTTCAAACAAATATCATAAATGCAATTTTGAAGTTGTCTAATGTATTTATGATCCTCAAAATGGAAGTTTATGCTCAAATTTGCCTTATTCTGACATGTCAAGTAAATCGTAAATTAAAAAAAAACTTACGAATTTTTTAAATTGGAAAAATCATAGTCTATGATATTCATACCAGTATCCTAAATAATATTTCGAACGTGGTTTGACATCTTTACGATGAAAATATCCCTCAAGATTGACGTTTATGTGAAATTTTGCTCTATTCTGCCATGTTAAGTAATTCGTAAATTTCCAATAACTTACGAAATTTTTATATTGGAAAATTCATAGTCATTAATATTCATGCCAGTGTCCTAAATAATATTTCAAAAGTAGTCTGACATCTTTACGATGAAAATATCTCCGAAAATTGACGTTTATGGGAAATTTTGCCCTAGTATACTGCCATGTTAAGAAATTCGTAAATTTCCAATAACTTGCGAAATTTTCAAAGTAGCATATTTATAGTTACTCATGTTCCTTCCGGCATCAAAACTGATATTTTAAAACTGTCTGAGATCTTTATAGTAAAAAGTTTCCATTTAATGCACGTTTAAGTGAATTTTTGTCCTATTCTCCCATGTTAAGAAAATCGTAAATTTCTAATAACTTACGAAGTTTTTAAAATCGAATGTTGCAAATGAATAGAGTTCTTGCCAGTGTCGAAAGTAATATTTTAAAACTGATCTGACCTCTCTGCGACAATTTGTTCTTGAGATATCGTGTACACAGACTAACAAACTAACGGTCTTACACACTAACACACTAACAGACTAACAGACTAACAGACACCCTACAGACAGACAGCATAGAAATTTTGTCATTTTCGGATTCCTCACACCTCAAAACGTGTAAAAAGTAAAAAAACCGAGGTCGAAAATTTTCACGACTACCTAAGTTCCCCATACTTATAGTATGATGGGGAACTAATAAATAAATAAATAAATAAATAAAGCCTTGATATGTAGGCCGCCATCTTGGATTCTGACGAAAACAACCCTTTGGCGTCGTGGCAATGAAATTTTGGGTTGGCGACGGGACCGTACCCTGTTCTTCAGGATTCCTCTTATTCAAGGCAATATACAGGGTGATCAATTTAAAAGAGTACCCGTTGGTTTTTCTTAATACCTTTAAATATGACGGATATGCAACTATGTTAACACTGAACTATAATTATTTGAACCTTGTTTAAGTGTGGGAGACAATTTCCAACACTGTTGGACTGTTGTAATTTTATTTGTGAGGTAAAACAGAAATGGAGACGCACAATGTTTTAAATCCTGTAATAATTTTATTTATGAAAAAAAAAAAAAAAAATAATTAAAATTTTTTACATTATCATTCCTACATTACATTTACAATATTATTTTTATATTATCATTTCATAGGCTTTTTCAGAGAAGTCCTGAAAGCATCGATGAATTAAAACAGGTCATAACTGAAGAACTCTCGTCAATAACACCAACAATGCTACGAAGTGTGTCAAAAAACTTGGTTTGACGTGAGTAGTAAGCCCCCCCGTTTGAGGGACGGAAGTGACGTCATAGGAGGGGGGGAGGAGGGGGGAGGAAACCGGAAGTGACGTAACGGTTGGTTGGTTCCTTGATCGTGAAAGATGACGGGGTAGAGTTTCTTTTTTTTCCGTTGGCAACCTGGACTTCTTGTCAGAACATGTGAGGGAGGGGAGAGTTTTCTTAAAGGGACAACACAGAATCCTGTCAGAACATGAAAGAGAATGACGTCATCAACCGAAAAGAGGACAATGTATTATATTTAGTAATTATTTTTTAATGAGTAGTTCATTAATCAATTTTAATAATTAAATTTTATTATTTTATTGATTATTAATTAATTATTCAACTGACTATTTTATTTCGCTAGATTTTTTACAAAACGATATTGCACTGTAGGGGATTTGAACCCACCATCTATAGCATGCGAGACCAACGCGCTACCGACTGAGCTACGGAGACGTTACCTTGAGCTTTCTTCTTTATGTTTTCACCTCTTAGGAGATAGGGGTGGGAAGAGGTTTTCCCCACATGGCTTTTAACTTCAAAGTATAGTCCAAGGAGATTGATAAATGACGTGATTTTCTCAAAATATTCATATGATATTGGTGATGTGTTCATTTTTGTGAACATTTTTTAAAGAATTAGAAAATATTGTTTCTTTCTTGAAAAAATATCAAAACAATCCCATTTTCTTAAAATTTTATTTACATTATTAATAATACGATCAGATTTATTTTTTAAACATGCAAAAAAAAAAGATTTTGCACATGTTCCTTACTTATTTTATGTTTTTATAAATTGCAAAACATATATATATATTATTTATTATTATTTATTTATTTTATTTTATTTTATTTATTTATTATTTTATTTTATTTTATTTTTATTTATTTATTTTTTATTTAATTTAATTTTTATTTATTTATTTAATTTTATTTTATTGAGAAAAAAAATTGAATTCTTTTTCTGGAAAATTTATAAAAACAATTCAAAAAACTTATGTTTTAGTTATTTCTTTTCTAAAAAATTTAACACAATTTTATTTTCTTACACTTTACTTACAATAGTAAAAATACTATCATATTTAATTTCAAAACATGCGAAAAATCTTTTTTAACAGTTATTCATTTTTTATTTTTAAGTTTAATAATAATAATAATTAAAAAAAAATAAAAAATTCTTTTTTTTTTTTTTTTTTTTTCATTTTGTTAATTCTGTATTTTCTTTTTTCTGAAATTTTTAAACTTTTTTTTATTAATGTAACTGTTTTTAGGTTTAATGAAATATTTTTTAAAAAATATTTCTCTTCTTTTTTCAGTTTGTTAATTCTATATTTTCTTTTTCTGAATTTTTAAAATTGTTATTTTTAATTTTATTAATGTAACTGTTTTTAGATTTAATAAAACATTTTTTAAACATATCTCTTCTTTTGTTTGAGATTGTGAATTTTATATTTTCTTTTTGTGAATTTTTTTAACTTGTTATTTTTTTTTTTTTTAATTCTTATTACTAATTTTTAAGTTAAAAAAAATATTTAATAAAAAAAATTATCTTTCTTTTTTTATTTTATAAATTCTTTTATTTTCTTTTAGTGAAAAAATATAACAAAAATTACTTATTATTACTATTTAATGAAACTTAATTGTATTACTATAATTATTATTATCATTATTTAGCAATATAATGAGATTTTTTATGCAATGTTCTTTTTCAGTTTAAAAAAAAATATATTTTATCTTGTGAAAAACTTTTTAGTCATTTATTTATATCTTTAATGTAACTGTATTTTCCTACTCGCAAATTTTCAAAAGAGTTATTATCATTTAATAATTTGGATTAAGTAAGGAATCTGTTTAATACTGTCATATTTTAAAAGATATTTTAAAGAAAAAATGTTGAATGTTCTATTTTAAGGAAATAAAATTTAACTTATGCATTCTGCTAGATTTGCTCAGGGAAAAATTACATTGAGTGACTAAAATTATAATTGTAGTCCAATCTAAAACAGAATTCCACTCGGCATGTGTTGAACTAAGGGATTTTCTTATTACTATTATTATTAAATAAATTGTTTTGGTATTACCATATACCCATTATGATACTTTTTTCATCACACCACAATATAATTCATCATATTCACAAAACTGTCCATTATTTTCATATTACTTCTTAAATATATAAATCTACTGAAACAGACACCGAATCTTCAATAAGTTAATTAGTTTTAAAAATAGTTTATCTCTTTTTGGGAAAAAAAAAGTATGACATCTTGTATTATTTACACATAACAATATCAATATTCGAAAATAATAATTTGCGAAATTTTCTTGTACATAACAGTTTTTCATAATTCTGATAGAAATTTATAAAAATGAATTACCTTACAATGACCACCTATATCACTAAAGTCTTCAAAACACAAATCTTCATTCATACACATGAAATATTTTCATTATCTTATCACCTTGTTGACAATTCGAGTTCATGCTATCCTTTTTATTCAAAAGCATGTTAACAATTTAAGCCATGGCACTTACCTATGTTTGCATAAAGTTACAATTTAAATGTCCCATAGTTTTTACAATTATTTTTTAATAGCTAAAATAATAATAAAAGTGTTTGAAATTGTTAGCTTTATAATTATACATTTTTAAAAATAACGAAGTTTTAGTACCATTTATAAACTGGAAATATATTGTGTTAACTTTCTTATACGATAAATAGTTTAAAAATAAATATTTACATAGTTTTTATATTTACGATAGTTTTATATACAATGATTCATTAAAAATATATATAGGTTATAACTGATACCTTTTTATTAGAGCAAGAATCTAACTACATAACATTTATCTAATTTTTAAGCGATCAATAATAAAAAAGTGGCAGTACATTTTTTAAACAAACAGAACATTATATATGCATTCTTTAACTTATTAACTTAGACAACACATTCTGTTTATATTTGTACACAAACATCATCTCATTTTGGATTTTAACTTAAATAAATAATGTTTATCACTATGGTTTACAAAAGAAAAGAAATTCTACGCATAAAAGTTCTAAATTATAAATATTTACTGATTGAAATAAATATATCTTATAATGAAAAGCATCTTTCATAATGTTCATTAAAAAACTTAATAAAATTTCACAAAATTTTCTAAAAATAATTTTTTTCACATATACAAATAAAAAATATTTTACTATGTTATTATCTGTTTTGACAATTTTTTATGTCTGAGTGATATTATTTTAGCATAAAGTAATTTATATCAGATGTGAGATTTGTTGGAACTTTCAACATTTTTTGATAATTTTTCAGATATTTTGTTGTAGTAAAATTTATTTAATTTCTCATGCAAGCTGTCACAAAACGCGATGCAATTTTTTATTCAATTTTTCTTATTACTTTTTCCTGTATCTGAGCATTCTACTTTCAAATATTTTCTAAGTTTATATATTGAAAATATGGTACCTTGCATACGTTTCATATCACTTTTGGGGAAAATCATCGAGTTTATTGAGAATATTAGAAAAATCGCACTATTTTTAAAATTTATGCACGGGTTGCGGAATTTTCACTCATTTCTTAATATCCGTTATATTCCATTTAGTATGTTTTATGGAAGTTCATAATAGCACACTTACAATAGAAAAAATAGATATAGAGCACAAGAACTTTAATGACTTAAAAAAAAAAACCGCTTGCCACGAATCTTTTTGTCTTTTCACTTGAATAACATTTTAATTTTTAAAAAGTTTCTTTTAAAATAATTTTCTAATAATCTTAACATGAATTAAACACAATCGATTATTAATTTTTCCGGCAAATTAAATATTTTGAACAATGTTGACTTTTATGAAAGTTTTGGCGTAAAATTAAATGAAATTTCGAAATACTGTTTTTATAAAAAATACGCTAGATTACTAATAAAATCATCCAAACTATACAGAAAAACGCTATGAATTTTTTAAATTGTGAATAATATGAAAAATAATTTATTGTAAATTGTGTTTATATAACTTAGTTTGTAATGAAAATAAAACTTGAACTATGGCTTTATGGAATTTTATTATTATTATTACTATTATTAGTTATATTATTAAATATGGAAGATATTATTATTATTTTTTTTTTTTCAGAAAAAAATATTTCATAAATTATATGCTCGGATGATGACCAAAAGCATAATATTTTAATGTGTCTTATAATTAGCTCTTTAACGAACGATAAATGTATATTACCTTAGATTTTCAAATATGTTTTTTAAAAAGTACATTCAATCGCATTTATTTACTACTCATTATTATAAATGCAAAGGGAATATATCTATCATTTAAAGACAGGATATTTTTTCTAAAGAATATTAACATAAACTAAAATATAATTTTTCACAAAGCCTTTTTGTCAAAAGATAAATTTACAAATAGTAATCTAATTAAGTAAATTTTTCCATTAAAATGTCGCATAAATAATAATTATTTACAAAGCAGTTTTTATAATTTTGCATTTTAAAAATCTATATATGATATCGTGCGTAAGTGTATGACTTTCATCATTGAAATAACGAAAGTTATTTTTAAATGTTTAAACTTCCAATATGATACTTCTAATAAGTTTAAAGAGTCGCATCTCCATTCATCTATTAAAATTAATAATAATTAAAATAGAATTATAAATACTTATACCCCAATTTTTTTCTTTATCCTATGACTCTGCATTTTAATGATTGGAAATCCATTAAGTGAATGGATAATTTATCTTTCAACTGAATGAATGCTTTACACAAGTTACCATCACTATCAGTAAATAAAAAGTCTTTCATACAATACAGCTAAGATAACTAATAATTACAATTTCAAGTAAACAGGGGTAGTATTTTAGAAGTATAGCACTTAGTAAATTTTTTGTTTTAATTGTTTAAATGCATGTCTTTTTTTAAAAATAAAATAAAATATTATAAATTAGTACGTTTGAGAGATAAGGTTTTATTACATTCCTAATCAGTCACGATCACAATTAACTAACATTTTTATTTTGAGATAAAAAACAATTCTTTGCATGGATAAATATTAACAAAGGATTTAAATAAGTGAACAGAAAATAGTACTTTTCATAGGTACTTAAATACAAATGTAATTTTAAAATTCAAGATATATTTTTTAAAAATCAAATAATATATTTTTCTAATTTTATTTAAAAAATAAATTAAAATATTTACTTACTTTTCGCAAGAAATTAAATTAAAAAAAAAAAAAAAAATGTTTTATTTATCCTAAAACTTTATTCAAAAAAGTAAAAAAATCCATTTCCTCTATCCTAAGCATTTAGTTTCATAAGAGAAAAAATTCTACAAAAAACGAATATATTTAAAGTCACATCCAAATATTTATTTATTTCTTAACGTTTTATTAAAATTTTTATTTATTTATTTTATTATTTTTTTATATATTCAACAGCAGTTTTCCAATACATTTTTACTGCTAACATAGCTTTACTCAAAATTAAACTTACAAAGTGTTCTGTAAAATTTCTTTTAACAAGACGTTTTGTTAATTTGAGATTTTGAATTTAACCAATTTACCAATCGATCTTTCGATAAGTGTCTTTCACTTTTTACCGTTGAACGTTATGTTAAAATTTATTTAGTATAAAACAAATACTCTTACGATAATGAGGGTAATAGAAAAAAGTATTTTTATCATTTTAAACTAAAAGTGAACTGCATTATATGAATGAAAACAACTTTATAAAATAAATCAACTTTGAGAGAATTATCAAATATTTTTATATAAACAAAACTAACAAATTTTTTGCATTATTTAAAAATTTCTTATCAAAAATATGATATCTTTTTGAAGATTAAAAAATATCTAACCAATGATTAGTTTAATTTGCTTGAAACAACAGGAAAAACTTTCTTTTAGAATTCAAATGGTGTTGTAAATGATTACCTGTGAAGCAATTTTATAATTATTTTGTTTATATAAATGTTAATTACGTTGTATTCATCAGGAAGATTTCCATAAAAACATTGTAATTTGGTACGATTTTTTTTTTTTTTTAATCGTTAGTTAGAATTTTAACATTATACGTATTCATTTTAAATATTTTGCACTCAGAAATTGTAAATCAATCTTACACATAGCTAAAAGAATTAAATACTATTATTCATAGACCTATATGGAACCAAAATTCAGTGTTATTTCTGATAAAACATTTCGACCAAATTAAAAATTAAGTGCCAGTAGACCTAAATTTTAGCTAGACATTTTTAAAACATTTTCAGAGAAATAATATGTTATCTAAGAAAATATATGTTTGTGTTTGATGTTCCCCCTTTTTTGCACTCGGAAAGTGAAAATTTTTATTTGTTAATTCTTTTTATGTTTTCTTTCGGCTTATGCATAAATATCACTCTTGAACTGAAAGCGAAACTTATAAAATTTACCTCAATTTTTAACGCATGGACAAAAATTATGATTTCATTAATAAATTAATAAAATCATTGTTTTTTGTCTGTTTAAATTGGATCAAATTTCATAAGTTTCACCTTCAGTTCAAAAACGATATTTATACACATGTCGTAAAACATAGAAAGAATTAACAAATAAAAACTTTCACTTTCTGTGTGCAAAAAGAGGACATAAGAACACATATATATATTTTCTTAGATAACATATTATTTCTCTGAAAATGTTTTAAAAATGTCTAGCTAAAATTTAGGTCTACTGGCACATAAATTTTAATTTGGTCGAAATATTTTATCAAAAATAACACTGAATTTTGGTTTCATATAGATCTATGAATAATAGTATTTAATTCTTTTAGCTATGTGTAAGATTGATTTACAATTTCTGAGTGCAAAATATTTAAAATGAATACGTATAATGTTAAAATTCTAACTAACGATTAAAAAAAAAAAAAATCGTACCAAATTACAATGTTTTTATGGAAATCTTCCTGATGAATACAACGTAATTAACATTTATATAAATAAAATAATTATAAAATTGCTTCACAGGTAATCATTTACAACACCATTTGAATTCTAAAAGAAAGTTTTTCCTGTTGTTTCAAGCAAATTAAACTAATCATTGGTTAGATATTTTTTAATCTTCAAAAAGATATCATATTTTTGATAAGAAATTTTTAAATAATGCAAAAAATTTGTTAGTTTTGTTTATATAAAAATATTTGATAATTCTCTCAAAGTTGATTTATTTTATAAAGTTGTTTTCATTCATATAATGCAGTTCACTTTTAGTTTAAAATGATAAAAATACTTTTTTCTATTACCCTCATTATCGTAAGAGTATTTGTTTTATACTAAATAAATTTTAACATAACGTTCAACGGTAAAAAGTGAAAGACACTTATCGAAAGATCGATTGGTAAATTGGTTAAATTCAAAATCTCAAATTAACAAAACGTCTTGTTAAAAGAAATTTTACAGAACACTTTGTAAGTTTAATTTTGAGTAAAAGCTATGTTAGCAGTAAAAATGTATTGGAAAACTGCTGTTGAATATATAAAAAAATAATAAAATAAATAAATAAAAATTTTAATAAAACGTTAAGAAATAAATAAATATTTGGATGTGACTTTAAATATATTCGTTTTTTGTAGAATTTTTTCTCTTATGAAACTAAATGCTTAGGATAGAGGAAATGGATTTTTTTACTTTTTTGAATAAAGTTTTAGGATAAATAAAACATTTTTTTTTTTTTTAAATTTAATTTCTTGCGAAAAGTAAGTAAATATTTTAATTTATTTTTTAAATAAAATTAGAAAAATATATTATTTGATTTTTAAAAAATATATCTTGAATTTAAAAATTACATTTGTATTTAAGTACCTATGAAAAGTACTATTTTCTGTTCACTTATTTAAATCCTTTGTTAATATTTATCCATGCAAAGAATTGTTTTTTATCTCAAAATAAAAATGTTAGTTAATTGTGATCGTGACTGATTAGGAATGTAATAAAACCTTATCTCTCAAACGTACTAATTTATAATATTTTATTTTTTTTTAAAAAAAAGACATGCATTTAAACAATTAAAACAAAAAATTTACTAAGTGCTATACTTCTAAAATACTACCCCTGTTTACTTGAAATTGTAATTATTAGTTATCTTAGCTGTATTGTATGGAAGACTTTTTATTTACTGATAGTGATGGTAACTTGTGTAAAGCATTCATTCAATTGAAAGATAAATTATCCATTCACTTAATGGATTTCCAATCATTAAAATGCAGAGTCATAGGATAAAGAAAAAAATTGGGGTATAAGTATTTATAATTCTATTTTAATTATTATTAATTTTAATAGATGAATGGAGATGCGACTCTTTAAACTTATTAGAAGTATCATATTGGAAGTTTAAACATTTAAAAATAACTTTCGTTATTTCAATGATGAAAGTCATACACTTACGCACGATATCATATATAGATTTTTAAAATGCAAAATTATAAAAACTGCTTTGTAAATAATTATTATTTATGCGACATTTTAATGGAAAAATTTACTTAATTAGATTACTATTTGTAAATTTATCTTTTGACAAAAAGGCTTTGTGAAAAATTATATTTTAGTTTATGTTAATATTCTTTAGAAAAAATATCCTGTCTATAAATGATAGATATATTCCCTTTGCATTTATAATAATGAGTAGTAAATAAATGCGATTGAATGTACTTTTTAAAAAACATATTTGAAAATCTAAGGTAATATACATTTATCGTTCGTTAAAGAGCTAATTATAAGACACATTAAAATATTATGCTTTTGGTCATCATCCGAGCATATAATTTATGAAATATTTTTTTCTGAAAAAAAAAAATAATAATAATATCTTCCATATTTAATAATATAACTAATAATAGTAATAATAATAATAAAATTCCATAAAGCCATAGTTCAAGTTTTATTTTCATTACAAACTAAGTTATATAAACACAATTTACAATAAATTATTTTTCATATTATTCACAATTTAAAAAATTCATAGCGTTTTCTGTATAGTTTGGATGATTTTATTAGTAATCTAGCGTATTTTTTATAAAAACAGTATTTCGAAATTTCATTTAATTTTACGCCAAAACTTTCATAAAAGTCAACATTGTTCAAAATATTTAATTTGCCGGAAAAATTAATAATCGATTGTGTTTAATTCATGTTAAGATTATTAGAAAATTATTTTAAAAGAAACTTTTTAAAAATTAAAATGTAATTCAAGTGAAAAGACAAAAAGATTCGTGGCAAGCGGTTTTTTTTTTAAGTCATTAAAGTTCTTGTGCTCTATATCTATTTTTTCTATTGTAAGTGTGCTATTATGATCTTCCATAAAACATACTAAATGGAATATAACGTATATTAAGAAATGAGTGAAAATTCCGCAACCCGTGCATAAATTTTAAAAATAGTGCGATTTTTCTAATATTCTCAATAAACTCGATGATTTTCCCCAAAAGTGATATGAAACGTATGCAAGGTACCATATTTTCAATATATAAACTTAGAAAATATTTGAAAGTAGAATGCTCAGATACAGGAAAAAGTAATAAGAAAAATTGAATAAAAAATTGCATCGCGTTTTGTGACAGCTTGCATGAGAAATTAAATAAATTTTACTACAACAAAATATCTGAAAAATTATCAAAAAATGTTGAAAGTTCCAACAAATCTCACATCTGATATAAATTACTTTATGCTAAAATAATATCACTCAGACATAAAAAATTGTCAAAACAGATAATAACATAGTAAAATATTTTTTATTTGTATATGTGAAAAAAATTATTTTTAGAAAATTTTGTGAAATTTTATTAAGTTTTTTAATGAACATTATGAAAGATGCTTTTCATTATAAGATATATTTATTTCAATCAGTAAATATTTATAATTTAGAACTTTTATGCGTAGAATTTCTTTTCTTTTGTAAACCATAGTGATAAACATTATTTATTTAAGTTAAAATCCAAAATGAGATGATGTTTGTGTACAAATATAAACAGAATGTGTTGTCTAAGTTAATAAGTTAAAGAATGCATATATAATGTTCTGTTTGTTTAAAAAATGTACTGCCACTTTTTTATTATTGATCGCTTAAAAATTAGATAAATGTTATGTAGTTAGATTCTTGCTCTAATAAAAAGGTATCAGTTATAACCTATATATATTTTTAATGAATCATTGTATATAAAACTATCGTAAATATAAAAACTATGTAAATATTTATTTTTAAACTATTTATCGTATAAGAAAGTTAACACAATATATTTCCAGTTTATAAATGGTACTAAAACTTCGTTATTTTTAAAAATGTATAATTATAAAGCTAACAATTTCAAACACTTTTATTATTATTTTAGCTATTAAAAAATAATTGTAAAAACTATGGGACATTTAAATTGTAACTTTATGCAAACATAGGTAAGTGCCATGGCTTAAATTGTTAACATGCTTTTGAATAAAAAGAATAGCATGAACTCGAATTGTCAACAAGGTGATAAGATAATGAAAATATTTCATGTGTATGAATGAAGATTTGTGTTTTGAAGACTTTAGTGATATAGGTGGTCATTGTAAGGTAATTCATTTTTATAAATTTCTATCAGAATTATGAAAAACTGTTATGTACAAGAAAATTTCGCAAATTATTATTTTCGAATATTGATATTGTTATGTGTAAATAATACAAGATGTCATACTTTTTTTTCCCAAAAAGAGATAAACTATTTTTAAAACTAATTAACTTATTGAAGATTCGGTGTCTGTTTCAGTAGATTTATATATTTAAGAAGTAATATGAAAATAATGGACAGTTTTGTGAATATGATGAATTATATTGTGGTGTGATGAAAAAAGTATCATAATGGGTATATGGTAATACCAAAACAATTTATTTAATAATAATAGTAATAAGAAAATCTCTTAGTTCAACACATGCCGAGTGGAATTCTGTTTTAGATTGGACTACAATTATAATTTTAGTCACTCAATGTAATTTTTCCCTGAGCAAATCTAGCAGAATGCATAAGTTAAATTTTATTTCCTTAAAATAGAACATTCAACATTTTTTCTTTAAAATATCTTTTAAAATATGACAGTATTAAACAGATTCCTTACTTAATCCAAATTATTAAATGATAATAACTCTTTTGAAAATTTGCGAGTAGGAAAATACAGTTACATTAAAGATATAAATAAATGACTAAAAAGTTTTTCACAAGATAAAATATATTTTTTTTTAAACTGAAAAAGAACATTGCATAAAAAATCTCATTATATTGCTAAATAATGATAATAATAATTATAGTAATACAATTAAGTTTCATTAAATAGTAATAATAAGTAATTTTTGTTATATTTTTTCACTAAAAGAAAATAAAAGAATTTATAAAATAAAAAAAGAAAGATAATTTTTTTTATTAAATATTTTTTTTAACTTAAAAATTAGTAATAAGAATTAAAAAAAAAAAAAAAAAAATAACAAGTTAAAAAAATTCACAAAAAGAAAATATAAAATTCACAATCTCAAACAAAAGAAGAGATATGTTTAAAAAATGTTTTATTAAATCTAAAAACAGTTACATTAATAAAATTAAAAATAACAATTTTAAAAATTCAGAAAAAGAAAATATAGAATTAACAAACTGAAAAAAGAAGAGAAATATTTTTTAAAAAATATTTCATTAAACCTAAAAACAGTTACATTAATAAAAAAAAGTTTAAAAATTTCAGAAAAAAGAAAATACAGAATTAACAAAATGAAAAAAAAAAAAAAAAAAAAAAAGAATTTTTTATTTTTTTTTTAATTATTATTATTATTAAACTTAAAAATAAAAAATGAATAACTGTTAAAAAAGATTTTTCGCATGTTTTGAAATTAAATATGATAGTATTTTTACTATTGTAAGTAAAGTGTAAGAAAATAAAATTGTGTTAAATTTTTTAGAAAAGAAATAACTAAAACATAAGTTTTTTGAATTGTTTTTATAAATTTTCCAGAAAAAGAATTCAATTTTTTTTCTCAATAAAATAAAATAAAATAAATAAATAAAAATTAAATTAAATAAAAAATAAATAAATAAAAATAAAATAAAATAAAATAATAAATAAATAAAATAAAATAAAATAAATAAATAATAATAAATAATATATATATATGTTTTGCAATTTATAAAAACATAAAATAAGTAAGGAACATGTGCAAAATCTTTTTTTTTGCATGTTTAAAAAATAAATCTGATCGTATTATTAATAATGTAAATAAAATTTTAAGAAAATGGGATTGTTTTGATATTTTTTCAAGAAAGAAACAATATTTTCTAATTCTTTAAAAAATGTTCACAAAAATGAACACATCACCAATATCATATGAATATTTTGAGAAAATCACGTCATTTATCAATCTCCTTGGACTATACTTTGAAGTTAAAAGCCATGTGGGGAAAACCTCTTCCCACCCCTATCTCCTAAGAGGTGAAAACATAAAGAAGAAAGCTCAAGGTAACGTCTCCGTAGCTCAGTCGGTAGCGCGTTGGTCTCGCATGCTATAGATGGTGGGTTCAAATCCCCTACAGTGCAATATCGTTTTGTAAAAAATCTAGCGAAATAAAATAGTCAGTTGAATAATTAATTAATAATCAATAAAATAATAAAATTTAATTATTAAAATTGATTAATGAACTACTCATTAAAAAATAATTACTAAATATAATACATTGTCCTCTTTTCGGTTGATGACGTCATTCTCTTTCATGTTCTGACAGGATTCTGTGTTGTCCCTTTAAGAAAACTCTCCCCTCCCTCACATGTTCTGACAAGAAGTCCAGGTTGCCAACGGAAAAAAAAGAAACTCTACCCCGTCATCTTTCACGATCAAGGAACCAACCAACCGTTACGTCACTTCCGGTTTCCTCCCCCCTCCTCCCCCCTCCTATGACGTCACTTCCGTCCCTCAAACGGGGGGGCTTACTACTGACGTGTTCATGTTTGCATTCAAAAGGGTGGCGAACATTTTCAACATTTTCTGTAATGAAAGACAATATAAAAAATTTGAATTAAAATACTTTTTTCAAAAATAAAATTATTAAAGGATTAAAAAATTTGTGCGTCTCCATTTCTGTTTTACCTCACAAATAAAGTTGTAACAGTCCAGTAGTGTTGGAAATTGTCTCACAAACTTAAACAATGTTCAAACAGTTGTACTTCAATGTTAGAATAGTTGACACATCCGTCAGATTTAAGGGTTATAAGAAAAACCCACGGGTACGCTTTTAAACTGATCACCCTGTATTTATAAGATTTCAACAAAGAGCTGAATTAAACCTAAGTTTTCGCGCTGTATCTACATATTTAGGTTGATTTTTTTTTTTTTTTTTTTTTTTTTTTTTTTAAGAATTCAACCTATTTGAAATCACTTAGTTAATCCATCTATCCTTTATATATATAAAATGGAAATTTGTTCATCCCTATAACGTCCGAAATAATAAATGAGATCAAACCAAAGTTGGACAGAAGTCTTATCTTACAAATGTCTTGGATGATTTTACTAGAGGACCCTTTTCGCCATTTCATTTCCAAGTAGCGGTCACTTTGAAATTTAGAGCTCATATAGTAAACAACGCATTTAAAGAGGAATTTTTTAAAATTGAAGGTATATGCAGTTCATATTATGATATCAATCAATTTTATTAATGATTTGATCTGCTAACTTCTTTCAAAATGACGGCCACTTAAAATCAGTCAGCAACTTGAAATCAAGCGGCCAGCTGAAAATTTGTCATCACGATAATTTTAGAAGTACTGTGTCAGTCTAAACCAATGTTGGACAGCAGATACTTATTTTAGAAACATCTTGAATGAGTTTGTTGGGCAGCTAGATCCATCATCTTGTTTCCAAATAACGGCCAAAACAAAGCTCATATATGTATATCGTAAAATTGGTAAAATAAAAATCCCAAAAATTGGATATGTGTTAGTCGATTAGTTTACACGTTAATTATTAATTGTTTTATAAATGATTACAATTTTTAAAGTAAAATAATATCTTACAAGTATAATTTTAATTCAGTTAAAATTGTTAACTGCTATTGACTGCATACTTTAACCTTCCTTCCTTTACGTTTTTTTTATTACTAATTCGCATTGAGCAGATATACTAGTAGAGTACGGATTCCTCATAATGGCTACGGAGAAAAATTCCCGGAACATCACTGCGGTTTTTGCGCCTTATTTTGGCGATAATCGCTTTCTTGGCAACTGGTTCTTGGGATTTTGCATGTTTTAAAAGATTTGTTCCTTTTACCACCAAAACTCCAAAGAAAAGTCAAACAGAACATCTTTCAGTCAATAACAAGCATTAGATTACTTGTTTTTTATTACAGATAGTGTAGGTTGTGGTTTATGTTTAATTTATTCCCAATCGAAATATAAAACAGCGATGGAGAAAACTTGTTTTGGTGAAAGTGGAATGTCGGTTTGGCGGTAGAAAAATTGGTTTGGCAAAGGAAATGGTGGAATGGTGGGGATGTGATCTTCGAAAGCAAAAAGGTTACTAGTCCGGAGTCTACTCTAATATCTCATCGATGCTAATTCGCTAGAGCTATATAAGTGTTTACTAACAGGTTTAGTAATTATCAACAGAATTCATTTAAATAAAAATAAGAATTCATTTTGAACTGAACAATCTTCATCGTACTTGCTAATTGGAAATAAAAAAGCGTTCGCTGTGCTTGCACATTCTGATTTTTCTGTCATTCTGTAAAGTTTTTATTTGAGAATATTTAAAGGGGAAAGAGAGGAAATCACTAATAATCTAAAAATAATTTTAATACTATAATAATTGACATTTTTACTTTCTTCTATATATAAAAAAAGTATTGGATTCGTAAAAATTTTCGAATTCCAGTTTTCGATGGATTTACACGTTTTGGGATGTCCTGACCACGATTTGATTGTTTTTAGAAAATGTCTGTCTGTCTGTCTCTGTGTGTGTATCACAAATTTTGTGGACGTTGTATCTCACGAACTAATGAACGAAACTTCACCAAACTTGGTATTTAGTTGGGTCCTGACGTAAGCTGGTGCTGATTAGATTTGACGATCAATCGCTCAACAGGTGACGCTGTCATCGCATTTTTTCTAAATTTTTAAGGACAAAATTTCAAATAAATGTGCATAATGAGAGTTATTTTTAACGTGTGTTTGTGAAATTAATATGAATTATTGATAATAGTAGTAGTTAACTAGGAAAAAAAAGTTGTGCATGTGGGAGCATCCCTTCCCCTTCCTGGTGGGGAAGTACCCCCTTGGGGGAAGTAAATTTTCAATAGGGGTTTCTTTCGAAAGATCTCGTCAGTGCCTTTAAAACGAATATTTGAACTATAGATCTGGGATAACTTAAAACAAAGTTATCGATTTTTATTTTTATTATTATTTCTTTTTTGACGGAAAAAAAATCGTATCTCCTTTTGATAATTGCAAAAAATTGATTTTCTTTCGGCATTTAGTGACATATTTCTGTCAGATAAAAATCGTCTGCACTTATAATGGAAAATAATTTAATAATTTAATAAATAATTTATATTGAACGAATTTTGTGTACAATTATATAGAAGAAAGTCATGTGGTAGACACATTATACTAGTTGATTTAAGTCTTTGTTTTTCATTTGGGAGTTTACGTGTTTATGTGCTTCTGTGGTGTAGTCAGAATTGGATAAGTTTGCAGAATGTAACATTTTTAAGATGTAACATCCCGCAGTTTTTGTAGACATGTGGTAGAGGAGTGAATATGCACCCCCTTACACTTTTACCCAACCGGTATTTTACAAAATAATGTAACAATAGAATATAAAGGATTACATAATAAAAAATGTCTGATTATATTTGTATTAATAATTTTTCATATCGCATTTTTTATTTATATATATATATATATTTTATTGTGTATAGAAAAAAGTTTTGAGCTTTGAACATAATTTAAGTTATGAATTTATTTATTTAAATTTCAATTTTCAAATAGTTAATTAGTGTAATGAATATTTTAGTATCGTATTTATTTTTATTTCTTTAAAGTAATTTTATATTTATTTCCATTTAGTTATAGAGTAAACTATTGGCTCAAAATTTCACTATTAAAATTTATGCTCTCAACATTTTAATTAAATATTTATAAGTTAATTTGAAATTTATTAATCGATACATGGAACTAAAATAGTTTAATAACTTTAATTTTTCTTAAGCTTTTTGAGCTGTTATTAAAAGTATATTAGTATAATTTTTTCTTTAAACTTTGTTAGCTGTTATTAAAAATATAATAGTAATTTCGATTGGTTGAAAACAATTTTTGATTTCATTTTATTTACATTTAGAAATACTTATTCACTTAAAACTCTTCAATTAAAATAAATTTACATCTTTAAATGAGTGAAAATCAATTAGTCGTGAATAATTGGTTTAATTAATTCAGTCAATGAGAGCTACTATGTTACGAATTTTTAGTCAATATAATCAATTTAATTACCACTGCAGTTTTGTTAATTTAACTTTTTAATATCTTTTCATTTTTATTTTCCGAGCATATACTATACAAAAATAGTATTATAACCATAAAGAAATTCAACTATACGAGATTTTGGAGTGTTTATACGTTTTGAGATCAAATGAGTTGATTTTAATTATTTTTAAAATGATGTATGTACAGCTATTTGCAAAAGTTTAAGACCAGTAGCCGATTTTCAGTATTTTAACACATTGCATCATTTGTGCAGATTATTTCGTCATCTCATGTGCTGATTGCACCAGACGCATTCTACTGCTGTGTTTATCGCCAGTTGTTTATTGGATTTTGTCATAGACAGTGCTGTTGTGTAATTATTGTAATGGGTAAAAAACCCTTACTTACTGTTACAAAAAGGTCAGAAATATTGACCCTGCATAAAATTGGATTTTCTGAACGTCAAATAAGTTCGAGAGTAAATGTGAGCAAGAGAGCTGTGCATCAAGCTATTAGAAAATTTAAAATTTCGGAAAAATTTGTGGACCTTAAAAGTCGTTTCTTTTTCGTACTTGGAGTAAGTCGAGGTTTCCTTGCAGGTTTATGGGATGATAAACTAAAATCTTCGGCCAAACGTCTTGAAACAGTACTCAAACTGACGTTGGTGCCTTTTGCAGCCAGAGAATGTCTAATCGTATTGCAGGAGGTTCTTGGATCTCGTACGACCATCCTTATCACACGATCATCACGTGCACTCGTTTTTCTAGGGTGACCGCTTCTCTTAAGATCCACAAATTTTCCCGAAATTTTAAATTTACTAATAGCTTAATGCAAAGCTGTCTTGCTCACATTTACTCTCGAACTTATTTGACGCCCAGAAAATGCAATTTTATGCAGGGTCAATATTTCTGACCTTTTTGTAACAGTAAGTGAAGGTTTTTTACCCATTATAATAATTACACAACAGCACTGTCTACGACAAAATCCAATAAACAACTGGCGATAAACGGGTCGAGCACCTCTATTTATAGCAGGAGAATGCGTCTGATGCTATCAGTACATGAGATGACGCAATGATCTGCGCAAATGATGCAATGTGTTAAAGTACTGAAAATCGGCCACTGGTCTTAAACTTTTGCAAATGACTGTATGTCTAAATATTTATATGAATAACACGATAGCGTTTAAAGTTTTCTTTGATTAAGCTGAAAACTTATAGGTATGGTTCCCGTCGCATGAATTGTATAATTTTTCACGAATTTGTAGGAGTTATTTCTTGTATAGGGACATAAAGAATTTTTTTTTTTTATCATTACGAGCTATTGGTTCAAATAATTTAAAGTGTATACTTTAGTAAAAACATAAAAATCTCTTATAAATGCTTGCTATTGTGGGCTTACAATTTATAGTTTTTTTTACAGGAACGCACAAAAGAACTGGCATACGTTACAGTACATTGTACAACAAACAACTTGGGAAGAAATACTCAAACAAAAATGATCACATTATTATGATATTTCATTTTGTTTATTTATTTAACTCTATGATTCAAACTTATTTAAAAAAAAAAAAAAAAAAAAAAAAAAAAAAAAAAACTTAATTATTTAAAGCTTGACGAAACTCCATCTGATAAAAACTTGTGAAGGCAGTTGTCTTGCCTTTGAAGAACTCAATACTATTTTCACAATTATCGAAGCCTGTTTAAATTCGCGTCCTTTACTACCACTTTCCACCGAACCCAATGATTATCAGGTCCTTACCCCAGGACACTTCATCATAGGAGCTCTGCTTCTTCAGCTTCCTGAACAATCCAACAATCATACTAATAATTCTTGTATAAGTCTCTCTTCCAGATGAATATTCCTCCAGAAACTGAAGACAACCTTCTGGACAACCTGGCAGTAGTCTTATTTAACATCGTTGCAATCCAGAAGCAAGTGGAGGTCTTACGGCCTCATTCACCAAATCAGTGTTAACCCATGGTTCACGTAGCACTTGTGTTAGAGTTAACACTCCCTTAACCCTGGGTTAGAAAGTTTTCGTATTCACTATCCGTGGATTAGTTGACCCCAGAGTTATCTGTAAGAGTCTCGCTGATTGGTCAATAAAAACGCAATGCATTAAAAAAGTAAACAAGAGTGTTTTCGCTGTAACTGTAACATGCTTATTTAACACCAGAGTTAACCCACCAATTTAGGAGGATTAAAAAAAGAGGGTTAACTCGAGTGTTAAATCGCTGATTTTGCGTGGTGAATACCGATTTTGAGATAACCTAGCATATTCCCGGGTTAACATCAGTGTTAAAATTTGGTGAATAAGGCTGTTAGTGTTACCCATCTGCATCCCGGAGAGTTAGTCCTGTTTTTTTTTTTTTGCGTATTTATTACATTAAAATAGCACAAAATTATATAATAATATGATATCTTTTATTTTTCTTGAAGATTTTATATTTATCAACATGTGTGACAAATTTAATTACCTTAGGTGTTTAAACTTTCTTTAAATGCTTTCATTCATATTTTGTAATAATTTTCTCCCTATTCGATATTTATTCCAATTACCTTAATAAAATTTCAACGTTATTGACTCACATGCAATGAAAGCAGTCATTATTCTTTTGAATTTATACTGCTTATTTATATAGTTAGAATTTTACGAACATATTTGAGGTTATTTAGATTGAGGTTATATAGATTTTCTCCGTTTCAATTTCTGTAATATATTATTGTAAAACAACTGCAGTTGGATTAAATAATTAAATACTAAAGATTGTTTAAGAATTAAATATCATTTTTTTAAAAGATTATTATTTAAAAAGAATTATTTTTGTACATTTTTGTGATTTATTTAATTTTCTGTATTAAGCAAAAGACCGGCCATCAAGTTTATTTCAATGGCTAAAAACAACTTTAAAAGCTTAATGACTGAACTATTTCGAAGCCAACAAAAAGGATTTCAACGCAAAGAAAGAATTACGGCATTTATTGATTTCAGTTTTATTTAAATGGCCCCATCATTTCGAAAAATAGAATTTTCCATCTAATGGTTTTCTAATGCAAACGTTCAGCGAATTCAAGCAAAACAAAACTTGAATGGCTTTTATACGAAAAATTGCATTTCTAGGGGAAAAAAAAATCTGTGTGTAGTACTATATTTCCTCATCTTCGTCCTCCCAAATAAAAATAAAAATAAAAATCATATATGATAATTTAATGATAATTTCATTTCTAAAATTAATTCAGTATATGTTAATGTGTTAAATATTTGTTTAAATATTTGATGATTTTATTACAGTTCTGTTGAAAGATTTTCACAATTTTTTAATATACTAATCTATTTTAACTGAATGCATCACAGTGTATCTATTGTATAGTTGCAAAAATCCTAATTAATAATCCGGAGTATTGTTATAGGATCCGCTTTTTTTTTTTTCCACACCAGACTTTTTTTAGAGTACTTTTTTTCTTATTTCTTCGTAAATACATTTCAAGATAATTACTCTAAAAATTAAGTGGTGTGGGAAAAAGGGCGAGTACTAACAAAAGTTTGGATTAGGTTGTCAACTGTACAATACTATATCTATCTAAATGTGTATAGTTTAATTGTGTACTAGTATTACAGCAACAAAATTTGGTACCAAGTTTCGTTTAGACTTCTATTCATGAATATCTAAAATAGATTTTAATATCTTTTATTTATTTATTTATGTATGTATTTATTTTTAATTAATTTTACAAAAAATATGCTATTTTGAACTCAGGAATTCAGAAAAAAAAAAGACATCTAATTTTACGTTTTAGATCCAATATGTAAAGTTTTATTCTTTTTCCTATAAACTGTGTTTCACTTTTACCTCTCATTAATTTGTGAAATATTTCCTTTACGAAATATTTATCGAAAGAGACAGAATTTCACGCAAGTATTAAATGCAGTTTTCATTCCAAAATAAACAAATAAATAATAATAATAATAATAATAATAATAATAATAAAAACATTTTTTAGAATATTTAATCTGTTTTTTTCTGCAAGTGAATACAGCATTTTTGTCAATATTTTCTCACTCTCTCCAGCTGTTTGTTTATCACTTTTAAAATTTAAAATTAACCGGCATCCGTGACTTCGTTCACATGGGATTAAAAATAACACTACTCTGCAAAAAAAAAAAAAAAAAAAAAAAAAAAAAAAAACAAGAGCCCTGATATCATTCCTGCTGATTCTTATGTAAAATGATCTGAATCCGAATATGACCCCAATCTTGCTCCATCACCCACCGTTTTCTCGGGACGTCACCTCCTTCCCCAATTTTTATTACTTTCCGGTAATTTTATGGCCAAGAATTTGATTTGAGAATCGAAAATAATTATTTTAACTCTTAAAAATAAAAAAATATATAATGTATAATAAGTGATTATAACAATTGATTAATAAAAAATAATAAATGTAACTTATAATTTCAGTGGCACCTCCCCCCCTCCCCTAAATCTTCCACTTGTTGCAAATGTTCATTCTATAGAATTTTTCCCCTCTTTAGGCCCTCAGTAGATATTTAACAGTTGAAGTATTTCTTTTCTCCACTACACTGTTAAAATTTTCTGTAAAGTTAATGTAAATATTTATCCAGAGTCTCTGTAAATTTACAGTAATTCTTAGTTATAAGTGAATAATCAAGATTTTCAATCTTTATTCTGTATTTTTACCTAATTATATTATTTAATTATTTAATTAAAGATGACTGTTTCTACTTTATAAAAAGCGTTCCAAGTCCGAAATATATTCTCACCAACAATTAATCAAATTAATATTAGTTATTAAAATGAATGTATAAAATAAGTTTTTTAACATCTCCGTTTATTTTTCTCTGTAATTTTACGTGAGACTCAAGATAATAGATTACCCAGAGTTTTCTGTTGAAATTTTTAACTGTGTATAAATCAAATTTATAACTATAAACTTACCGAAAAGTGGTTAAAAATAGGGAGCGTCCCCAAAAAACTTTGGGTGATGGGGCAAAATGGGCGTCCTTACCGGATTCAGGAGGTCATTTTGCATAAGAATTTGCAAAAATGCTGTTGGGGCAATTTTCATGACGAGCAGTGTAATCTGTGCTTTTAATTAAGCAATATTTTAGACTTAAATTAAAATTTATGCGAATCATATGTATTTTGGCTAAAAAGAGTACGTTTCTAGTTTTCTATTTTAATTGGGCATTGTTTTTCAAAACTGAATTGTTTCAATACTTTTTTTTTTTCTTTTTTAATTAATATTTATTTTACTCTTTCCACAAAAAAATGATTAATTCTAGTAAACATATTTCATTCATTATTTTTAATTTATTATTAAGTTCATGGATAAAAATCTTCTTTATGTTTTCAAATAAAAAATACCTATTAAATCTAGAAATTCTTGAACATATTTATGTGAATACTTCGTGATAATAACATTTAGTAAAAAGTTATTGAAAAATCATTGAAAAATAATTTATAACATTTCTTAACTAATTTTTATGTGGTAGAAAATATTGTTAAAAAATCTCTTCATTCCAATTGCGAAATTATAATAATCATTAGTTTAACATTAATCAAACATTAATCCATTTATCCAAAATTCCATCCCTTTTCAGTAATCATTCGTTGCTATTGATAATCTCATATCTATGTATATATATGTTGACAATTGTCAGGTTTTGTTTCCTGATAAGAAATGAATTATTTCATTAAACAATTTTAATAATGATTTGTATACGGTGTTCATTTGCCTGTCATAAATTTTCAAGTCTCATAAGTAAGAGCTGCAGATTTCATTCATGTTAAATAACAAACATTTTCAAAGCTTACCAAATCGAACGTTTGGCAAAAAATGTCCTGCTACTTATTGCTAGGTTTAGAGTTTTAGTAATTCTTGGGAGAAAAAAAAAACATATATATATATAGAGAGAGAGAAATTTTACATTAATGATTGAGAATATCAGCTAATTCCTTTCAATTTTTTGTCTGTTTATTTATTTATTTTTTTTCCGGTAATGTAGTATTAAAAGTGAAGTATATATTTCTTAAAAGAGACAATGATTAAAAAGCACATGTTTAATAAATAGTTATATTTAAAAAATATTTTAGAAAGACGTATTTAAAATCATAAATTTAATTAAAAACATTTTTAAGATTATGTACAATCAATTCAAATTTTTTCGCTTTAATTTTTAAAGCACCTTCAGGAAGGACAAAAAATGTTTACTTTTAACAGTTTAAATACTTAAATAATAGTTTACAGTTACAGTTACACAAACTTAACGTATTGTTGTAAGAGAGCAGCCCAATAGTTCCTACAAATTTATTCGTATATTTTCCTGCCAATGGACTACTCCCCACAATTATACGTCAGGTTTGTGTAACTGTAACTGTAACTGTAACTGTAAAATACTATATAAGTATTTAAACTGTTAAAAAAAAACATTTTTTTTTTTTTGTCATTCCTAATGATGCTTTAAAAATGAAAGCGAAAAGCTTTGAACTGATTGTACATATTTTTAAAAATGTTTTTAATTAAATTTGTAATTTTAAATACTTTTTTCTAAAGTGATTTTTTTAATACAACTAGAAATGAAGTACTCTGTTGGAGAGAAATTGTTATTTAGAGATACTCTCCCATCTGTATGGCACATTGCGTTGTTTCTAAAAAAATAATAAGCTAAATGATAATTTAAATTATACTTTAAATAACACCCAAGTTCACTAAATTTTTTACTGGGTCATAAAATGAAATTTTGAATACTAAAATTTTCTCCTATTTATTTAAGCTGTCTTCTTGGAATCATATATTAAAAACCAATAAAAAAAATATAAGAATAATTTATCTAGAAACCAATAATAATAAAAAAAAAAACACTAAAAATTTCTAACCAATGATCCTTTATTCATTTTTTATTTTAAACATAAAATTCTTTATCAAAATTAAATATATCCTTTTGTGAGCACTTTAAGCGGGACTCAGCCATTTTTTTTTGTTTAGGAGGAAGAATAAATGAAATTTAAAAATTAAATATTTTCTTTTTTAATATAATTTAAAATTAGAGACTCACCAGACGACGAGCGTTCAATATACACTAATGCAGCAATGAGGCATCCAGCATCTTTGGCTCCTTTTTGAGAAGTTTCACTATAATACTCAGGGCATCATCAGTAGAGGTTATGAGAATCCAATCTTTAATTCCGGAAAGCATCTCCCTTTCAGCGTATCGCCTCCTATTCCTTCGATGATTTCTGCTTCGGCAATCTTACCGGCCGCTTTCCCGGTCTGCATCGACGAGGGTCCAACCGCTGATTCAGGGCTGATGGCTTGTTTTTTTCTTCCAAAAATTTTTTATCATCTGACGATATTTTTTGTATATTTTACTTACAGGCCCATTTTGACTCCGCCTTCTGCCACACATGGGACCTTTCCCCCTTTTTTTAGTGGTCGTTTTTTTTAACCAATGTACCTTCTCTTGATTCCCTCTGCTCTTCTTAGAAAATTTCAGTCCTTGGAAATCTCCTCCATCTCTTTTTTTCTCATTTATGGCTGCTATAAACCACTTTCTTGAGCTTTTGTAGTTTAGTGTCAAATGCTTTCTCCGCTCGTCGCCTGACTGTCTGGTAGATTCATATCAGAGATACATTACAATTCTACCTCCTACGATTTTACAATGATGACCTCCCGCTTTTACATCGCTCATGTTAGAAAAGAAACATTTTTTACTTGCCTATATTTATATACACATCACTTTTTAAATTGTATTATACATACATAAAGTATTTATATATATATATTTAGATTACACACATGTTTGTTTTATATCCTTCTATAAATAAATGTGTAATTTTAATTATACACATTTTTGTTTAATTTTCGTTAATAAATAAATGTGTAATTTTAATTACAACATTTATATCCCCCCTTTCTACAAAAAAAAAAAAAAATATATATATATATATATAAGCCTTTGTTACACCATTTTTGACCTATAAAATAAAATACAAAAATACACACAAACAAAATACTAATACTCATATGACACCTAGATATGAAGGAAACAGAATAAGTATTGTCCATTCTTCCAGTCCATAGCACTTTAAATGTTCATTCGTATTTGTTTTCGAAAACAAAAAATTTTAATGTAAGAGTTCACTTCATTTTGTCCTTGTTTTATGTCTATTTTTATATTACCATTGTATAGAGTCTCATTTTAAAGTATATTTCATTTTTCATCCTTCTGATTCTAAAAAGTGTACACATATTTTTGTAATTTTTGTACATTTATGTATGTGTTTGTTGCTTTTGAGCACCTCTATTACTGATAGTTGTTGTTGGGTGAGTCTACTCCAAAAAAAAAGAAAATATTTTTCTTTTATTTTACAAATGTTTTTCTTAAATTTTTCCTTTTCCAAAAAATTAAAAAAAAATTATATATATATCTATATATATATCTATACATAAATATAAATAAACAAAATCATAGCATTTCACACACAGTTTATATATATACTATTATGTTATTTTTCTGGATTATTTGCATATTTCAACATTCTGTACACAACTTTTATTTATTTATTTCTTCGTTCGTTTTATTTTATTTTATACACAGTTTATCTAAAAACTCCTTATCTACTTAATGTTACAGTGTAAAACCCGTGGTTTTTTTTTTTTTTTTTTTTTTTGTCGTGCTTGGGATTTTTTTTTTTTTTTTGTTATTTTTAACCTCTAGTGTTTAAGAAGAAAATTCCTATCCCCGTTTTAGAGCCTTCATCCAATCTCTATCTTACATTCTATTTATTCTGAATGTAATTCACGTTCATTTCTCTATTATTACAGCTGTTATTGATTTATTCTACTCCAATTTCTATGTTTTTCCAGCCAAAATGCAATAATAACTTTATCACTATTATTATTATTATTATCTGCACACTCGCAACTTGATACATTTTTGTATACATTCTAATGTTAGCTTTATTACAATTCTTATTACTATTAAACTTTTTTATTATTGTTATCAAGGCCACATTCAAAATTCTTCACTGGCAAGGAGAAAAGAACATCTATAGCTTAATAAAGGGGCCCCGCCATAAATATTAATTTCTCAGTTTGAAGACCAGCTTCAAACAGTTACCAGTTAAAATCTGAAGCACCCCTCTACAACAATAAAATTATGTATGTCGCAACTAACCACACTATTTTACTATCTATTATTATTAGTGTTTTTTTTTTTTTTTTTTACCTGTTCTATTATTTGACGTAGATCCTTCCTATATCCTTTAGCTGGTTATTTTAATTTTCTTTTTCTGGTGGTACTTTAAATATTTTTGAAATATGAATTTTTAAACTTCTATTTCCCTCTTTTTCTCGTATCAAGTAATTCGAGTTTCTGAACTTTCTTTCTATAAAAAATGGTCCGTCAAACCTTTTACCTAATTTTCTATTCTTTCTTAGTGATTTAAGATAGACTTCATCACCTATCTCCAATTCCTTATGATTTATACTTTTATTTCTATTGTACTCTTCTGAAATTTTTTTCATATTTAGCAATGCATTTGCTCTCGCCTGATGCATATGCTCTTTTATTTTTGATATATACTGCGAAGGGGTTTCCTTATTTCTGTCATTGCAATCTAGAAATGGAGTTTTTAATTTTCTCCCAAAAAATAACACCGCGGGTTCGTATCCCGTTGCTCGATGTTTCGACATATTATAGTTTAACTTAAAAAAATTTATTCTCGTGTCCCAATCAAAAGTTTCCTGACACATGGCTGAGATGGAATTTTTTAAAATTAAATGTGCTTTCTCAATCGTACCATTACTACTGGGTTTGTAAATGCTCGAATAACGCAATGTTATATTTAGATTCTTAGCGAAGTCTGTAAATTCTTTGCCTCTAAAATAAGGCGCATTGTCTAAATTTATATACTGGCATAGCCCATATTTTCCGAAATATTCTAGCAGCGCATTTATGATGGTAGTTGCATTGGTATTTTTTAGCGGTATTACTTCTAAGAACCTAGAAAATGCACAAATAATTGTTAAAAGAAATTTGTTCTGTTTTAGCGTTGGTACTAATTTTCCAACAATATCAATATTTAATGCTTGGCCACATGCATAGTTCTTATTCATTACTTGTAACGGAAGTTTTATTGTTTGATGCGGTTTGTAAGAGTTACATGGAATACATCTCCTACAAAAATATTTTACTGTTTGGTACATCCCAATCCAGTAAAATCTATTTTTAATCATTTGATATGTTTTCTCAAAACCGAAGTGTGGGGAATGCGCGGTATTTATGATTTTCTCTCTTAAACTATGTGGAGCTATGATAATATTTTGCGTATTTTCCGTAGCATTATTTGAATGTTTCAATACTAATAGATCATTTTCTAATAAAGAGTATTTTCTTTTGTATTTATTATTTCTCTTTGATTTTAAACATGCTACTATTTTTTGTATTTTGTCGCATTTTTTTTGTTCATTTAAAATGTTTTCTTCTGACAACTCTTTTTCGGCTTTAAATAAATACATTTCATTCTCTTGATCTTCATGCGTTATGTTTGCTATGTGCCTACTTAAAAAATCACTCGGATTCTGTGATCCTGATATATGTTCTACTGTTATGTCAAATTCTTGGAGATCTAAAAGCCATCTCGAAATTATGTCAGGCTGTTTCTCCAAATTAATAAAATATGTTAACGACTTCGCATCTGTTAACAAAAATATCTTTTTTCCTAACAGTAAGTTTTTATAATTTAATACTGATTCATGTATTGCTAGTAACTCTTGTTTCATGGCTGGATAATTTTTTTCTGAATTTTTTAATTTCCTACCATAATATTCAATCGGATGCAAGATTCCATTCTCTTTTTGTGCCAAAATCGCCGATATTGCGTATTTTGAAGCATCCGTGATCAAATAAAATTCTTTGTTCATATCTGGAGCTCTTAGAGTTGGTTCATTTAATAACGCGGTTTGTAAATTTATAAATGCTTTCTCTTGTTCTTCACCCCATTTAAATTTTATGTCTTTTCTTGTAAGTTGTAATAATGGATCTATTATGTCGTTGTAATTTTTTATCAATGTTCTGAAATAGTTCGAAAACCCTAACAGTTGTAAGATACCTTTTTTATTGTTTGGTCTCATTAATTTTTTTACTTTGTTTAAATTTCCCTCCGAAGGTGAATAACCATGTTCATTGATTTTATACCCTAAGAACTCTATCTCATTTTTACATATTTGCATCTTTTGCGGGTCAATAGTTAGATTGTTTTTTATTAAAATGTCTAAAACTTCCTGCATTAATTTTTTCATATCTTCTATTGAGTCTGTTCCTAAAATAATGTCATCGATGAAGTACCCAATTTTATTTTTATCTATGTGACCTAAAATCTTATCCATAAGTTTAGCAAATGTCATAGTTGATATTTTATTACCAAAATTTAATCTGGTTGGCTGATAGCAACCAAATTCCGTAATGAATGCTAATTTTTCTCGGTCTTCTTCTTTTAAATTAATTTGGAAGAATGCCGAGTGAAAGTCCATCACAGTATAGTATTTTTTGCCACTAAGTCTCTGAATTATTTCTTTCGCATCTGGGATGGGATGTGGTGAAACTTCTATGATTTCATTAAGGACCCTGTAATCTACTGCTGCTCTCACTTTAATGTGTTTGGGATCATTTAATTTTGAGTTACATTTTTTTTTTACGAAAATTACGGGGGCTGCATAATGCGAGTTTGTTGGTTCAATAATTTTTGCCTCTAATAATTTATTTATCTCCTCTTTCGCAACATCTTTCATATTATAAGCCAATTTATACGGTTTTAATTGAATGGGGGTAATTATGAGCTAATTTAAATATTGGTGTAACTAATGATGTTTGCCCTAGTGTCTTGTAATTTTTGGAAAATGCCGCATAATTTTTCATTAATATTTCATGCATTTCTTTTTGTGTTACTGAATCTAAATGACTTAGATTAAAATCTTCCTTTTTTAAGTCAGCTTTTCTCATTTGTTTAATATCTACCATGTTTAAATTGTTAATAATTTCTCTCTTTGGTTTTGTTTTGTCCGTTATTATGAATTGTTGTGTAACTTTCGCCAGTTTCATATTTTTATTCAAAGTAATTTTGTGGTCCTTTGTATTTGAAATTTGAACTTTTAGTTTATTTTCATTATCTATTTTATGTATAGAGCAATTTATGTTTGTACCCGAATTATTTCTGTGTGGTTCAAGGAATATTGTTTCGTGTTGGTATATTCTCGGAACTTTTATTTCCGCCCAAACTGTTTGTTTCGGTGCAACATCCATTTTTCTTATTAGTCTTGCAAAGTGATAATTTTGATTTAACGTATCCTGCCTTATAATGTTTTCTTCATTTTTCTCATTTATACTATCATTTGTTTACTAGAAGATGCCTCCCAATTTATTAGTTCATTTTCATTGTTTTTTGACTTTGTCTGATCTTTTGAGCATTTAAAATACCCATAAATTTTTCCATTTTCTTCCTGTTCCTGATCATGCACTCCTGACTGTGGGAATTGTATTTTGTCCTCCATCTGTGATGTGTGTGTATTTGTTTCTATTGACATGGTATTTATATGATTTGGAATTTCTTGGTTGTTTAGAGTTTTATTTAATTCCAATTTCATGTTTTTAAATAGTACATGTCCTGCCTTACAATCTACTATCATTTTGTTTCTTTTTAGAAAGTCATAACCTAATATTACATTATACGTCTTATCAAAATTAAAGTTCAATATATAAAATACACCTGTCACGAATTTCCCTTTAATTTTGAATGTAATTTTAATGCATTTTTTGAAATTAATTCTCTGATTGTTTAATGTGTGTATGTTTACATTATTTGACAAATACTGAATTTTTATCCCTGTTTCTTTGATTTTTTGAAATATTTTGGGACACATTGCATTTAAAGTTGCGCCTGTATCGATTAAATTTCGTGTAGGTACCCCATTTATATTCAAATCTAAGATGGGTAAGTTACCTATATCATTTTGATCAATATTTGTCAAATATTTAATCTCTTGTGTGTTTTTCCATCTTTTTGTGCACAGATATCGATCTGGTGTATGAATTACATTTGATTTCTTTTTGTTCTTATTGTACCTGCGTGAATTGTTATCTTTCTCGGTTCTCTGCCTCTCTACTTTATAATATTTTTCATAATAATTTCTGTATAATTCCTTGTCTGTTTGATTCACATATTTTTTATCGCTATTTTGATGCATTTTTAGTCCCCTGGATATGTTAAGGGATTTACGAGGGACTATGTTATTATTATTTTTACTCTTGGTAAACCCCTCATTTAGTTTCCCGACTGCCTTGGAAACGTTATAGCAGGGCGGTTTGTACCCCTTTGTCTAAAATTTCTATGTGAACTTCTTCTGAAATAATTTCTAGTACCCCTATCGAAATTTCCATAATTTGTATTACTAGATCTATTTTCGTCTGATCTTACGTTTCTAACCCCTGCATTTTCATTCTCTTGTATTATAGGGACTGTATTGTTTACAATATTGGGATTAGTTCTTGAATTGTACCAGCATTGTTCAGTATTATGTGATCTAGTTTTGCAAATTGCACAAAATCTTGTGCTGTCATGTTTTTGTCTCTCTTGACTTTCTGATCTGTTATTTCTTATTTCTAATTCTTCGATTTTTTTTTCTAATTGTTTGATTTGTTCAGTTTGTTTCGATGTTAATTCTAATAATAATGTACACATATCGGTTTCGTTGCTATTTTTTTTCTCTATAGTATTTATTTCCTCCACGTTAAATTGCATTGCATTTTCAATGGTCTTAGCCATTTTTAATGCACTTTCAAAATCTTTTATATCTGCCTTTCTTAACTCAAATGCTATGTCTGCCCTCATGCCTTCAATAAATTTATTTAATTTTAAACTGTTTACAAATTCTTTTGCCCCATCTTTGTTTTCGAATCCAGACCCTTTTAAAAATTCATTTGATTTTTTTATTATTTCTGTTGCATATTCTTCTATAGTTTGTTTTGGTGATTGCCTGATATTCATGAAATCTGCCTGAGCTTTTGAGAAATTTACTTTGCTCTTAAATTTTTCTTTTAATTTAAGTTTGAATTGCTCATACACATTCTCATTTATTAAATCCTCATCCAAGTTTATTTTCTCCTTAGCTTTTCCGCTGATTTTACTTTTTAAAATTAATAATTTAATTCCATCGTCTAATTCTGTCGCATTTGTTAATGTCTCAAATGATTCTAGAAATTTATCTATATTAGCCTGACTGTCCCCACTGAAGTGTGGAAGACCCACTAATAGCGTATCTAATGACACTGTTAATTTTTTCTCCATTTTTATTTTACCCGGTACTACCTTCTCAGAATTTGTTTCCACCGTTTTCTTCTGATTTTGAGTTTTTGTATCACACTTATTCGCAACTTTATTTCTCAATTTATAAGTACTTTTCATTTACATCCCCTACTTTCTAATCTTTACTTTAAATCAACTCTTAAAACATCATTCTTATATGTATTGACATTAACACAAATTATGCTTGTATACATATATTTACTGACTAGCTAGATTATTCTAGTTCAATTATTATTATTATTCCTTATTTTAGGAAACTATTTACTTTCTTCAAAGTAAAATATTCAAATTTTATATGTATACAGGCATCCAAAATAATATTATCAAACAAACAAAATATTAGATTAATTGTTTTCAAGAAACCTTTCTGAGCAATCTTGCTGTTTATGTGTACATATAAAATATTTCCAGTAATTTTTCAAAATTTTCAACTGTAATTATTTCAAATACACTTCATTTATTTTTATATTCTACTTATCATTATTAATGAAAGTGTAATTTATATCTATATATGTATTATATGTACACATTTGCATATCTACTCGTTATATATATTTTTTATCAGTTATTCATATACAAATACAATAACATTATAATGCTATGATTTCCTTTATTTATATCTATCCAATTTTATTTAAGCAACTGCTTAGTATATTTTTATATTATTATTTTGTCTGAGTCCACCTTAAAGTTTTCCTAAATTAGTTTATCTTATTTTATTTATTTTTTTCTTTTTATTATATCATTTTATGACCTCAACTGGATAGGCACCAAATCGCTTTCTGGTTAATTTACAGTGTTGGAGAGAAATTGTTATTTAGAGATACTCTCCCATCTGTATGGCACATTGCGTTGTTTCTAAAAAAATAATAAGCTAAATGATAATTTAAATTATACTTTAAATAACACCCAAGTTCACTAAATTTTTTACTGGGTCATAAAATGAAATTTTGAATACTAAAATTTTCTCCTATTTATTTAAGCTGTCTTCTTGGAATCATATATTAAAAACCAATAAAAAAAATATAAGAATAATTTATCTAGAAACCAATAATAATAAAAAAAAACACTAAAAATTTCTAACCAATGATCCTTTATTCATTTTTTATTTTAAACATAAAATTCTTTATCAAAATTAAATATATCCTTTTGTGAGCACTTTAAGCGGGACTCAGCCATTTTTTTTTGTTTAGGAGGAAGAATAAATGAAATTTAAAAATTAAATATTTTCTTTTTTAATATAATTTAAAATTAGAGACTCACCAGACGACGAGCGTTCAATATACACTAATGCAGCAATGAGGCATCCAGCATCTTTGGCTCCTTTTTGAGAAGTTTCACTATAATACTCAGGGCATCATCAGTAGAGGTTATGAGAATCCAATCTTTAATTCCGGAAAGCATCTCCCTTTCAGCGTATCGCCTCCTATTCCTTCGATGATTTCTGCTTCGGCAATCTTACCGGCCGCTTTCCCGGTCTGCATCGACGAGGGTCCAACCGCTGATTCAGGGCTGATGGCTTGTTTTTTTCTTCCAAAAATTTTTTATCATCTGACGATATTTTTTGTATATTTTACTTACAGGCCCATTTTGACTCCGCCTTCTGCCACACATGGGACCTTTTCCCCTTTTTTTAGTGGTCGTTTTTTTTAACCAATGTACCTTCTCTTGATTCCCTCTGCTCTTCTTAGAAAATTTCAGTCCTTGGAAATCTCCTCCATCTCTTTTTTTCTCATTTATGGCTGCTATAAACCACTTTCTTGAGCTTTTGTAGTTTAGTGTCAAATGCTTTCTCCGCTCGTCGCCTGACTGTCTGGTAGATTCATATCAGAGATACATTACAATTCTACCTCCTACGATTTTACAATGATGACCTCCCGCTTTTACATCGCTCATGTTAGAAAAGAAACATTTTTTACTTGCCTATATTTATATACACATCACTTTTTAAATTGTATTATACATACATAAAGTATTTATATATATATATTTAGATTACACACATGTTTGTTTTATATCCTTCTATAAATAAATGTGTAATTTTAATTATACACATTTTTGTTTAATTTTCGTTAATAAATAAATGTGTAATTTTAATTACAACATACTGAAAAATAAGTAAATTGACACATTCATTTAGAAATGAGTAATTTTGTTTCAAAAAGAAAAATATACTTGTCTCAATTATGAAATATATAAATTAATATCTGTTCACTTCATAATCTATATAATAGTTCTCTAACGCGGACCAGTTTCAATTAATTTTTGTCGAAACTATACGATACGCGAGGATAAAAATATAATATTTATACATGAACAATATTTAAGCACGCGGACTTAGCTCAAGGGACTAATAAGAAAAAATGATTTTGTCTGATGAGAGTTGAATTTGCCTGAATTTGTCTGATGAGATTATTTTACGAAAAAAATGTATTTTTAACAGTTGTTTCTTCAGAATCTCTGCAAGCGTCATTTTAAACCTAGCAATATTTTAAAGATATATACAGAATATGAACTTTTGTGTCATAAAATGACTAAAAAACACAGTCGTAAAAAATATAACCAAAATAGGAATTATTTTATTTTACTTTATTTTTTTATTAAAAAAATAAAAAAAATAAATAAAAATTCATCGCCAACATGACGACAAAAATTTAAACGGCGTCGTGGGTGTCCTATATTAAAATTTTACTGCCTGTGGAAGTATGAAAATTGAGTCGTGAACCATGAATTTTATTTGCAAACCTTTCTTTGAATGATTTAAGTTTCACTATTGTACAATATTAATTTGGTTTTAATAATAATTTGGCTTCTGGTAAATTAAAATTTTTATTAGGTGGTGAAATTGGTTTAACATTTATGAGTTTAAAATTTTAAACGTAAATAAAAAAAGAAATAAAATGCAAATATTTCGCACAGGTTTGCAAGTTTATTATAAATATACTAACCTAAAAGAAGTTCTTTCAGTAGAATTTCTACAAATTTAAACAGAAAGAGTACAAACACAAAATTTATTTTCTCAAATCTTCAGAAACATACTTCGTGATGGTTTCATACTAGTTTGTGGAAGAATAAACCAATGAGAATCTACGTTTGGGATATTTCGATTCATAATGGTCGATGACAATTTTTCTGAATGTTAATATACTCAGTAATAAGTACAAAGAATTTTTAAATGTGAATATGTTAGCTTCGGAGCCATCTTGATTGTATTACATACTCAAACTTAACGCAGTTTTATTCATTTTTGAGTATTTTTGCTCTTTTATTTATTTTTATTTTTCGTTGTACACTGTAAAAAATATGTCCTATTTGCTGCCAGAAATTCCCTGTATTTTGAGAAAATACGTTCTGATAACGTAATTTTTTCGTAAATACGCGTATTTTCTCAAATTACGGAGAATTTCCGGCAGCAAATAGGACAAATTTTTTACAGTGTACTAATAAAACGTCATCTCGGTATTATTAATGCCTTTTAAAAATTTTCATATACATATGTTTAAAAATAATGCCAAATTTGTATACAAAGTGTCCCGACTTTTTAAGTATTATTATTAAAAGAAAATTATAATATGCCACTGAAAGTTTTTAATATCTTTTATTAGCGATATGTGATATTTGAACACTGAGAAAGAAAACAAAACATTAAAGGGGAAAAAAAAATAAATTTTTTACAGATAAAACTATACATGGTTAAATTTAATAAGTAAAAATAATTCAGAGAAGCATTACAGCTGATTATGATATTGCATCCAAATCTGAGAATTAAAACATCAACACATGATAATAAATGCATTTTGATATGCATTGGAAGAATTACCGAATACTTCAGCTACAAGATTGAAATTGGGTCTTAGATAAATACAGAAAAAATTACACACACATATATATATTTCGATATTAAAAACAGTAAAGTAGATTATACCAGTTCAGCAGTGGATAAATTAGTTCTACATTTAAAATACCAAATATCAAGCAGTTCTGATTGAAGTCATTGGTTGTGAGGGTTAAGTCTATCTTGATTAGTTTGCGAAAGAATCACGATTATGAAGCTGTCCATTCCTCATTTAACTGATGTGTACCATTAAATGCTCGATTTCATACATTGGTCGTATGGCTACAAAAGAGGGTCATCCAACCTTTCCGCGAAAGCTAAAATTGTAAAGGCTTTATAGAATAAAATAAAGGTCAACCGAGTCACCACCTTTAATTTCTATAGTTTTTAAAGCAACCACGTTCATATGAGTAGCCAAACAACTAAATAAGTAATTCTATAATACTAATATTCTTGAGCTGAAATTTATATCATACATACGAAGACTTGCATGCAAGGTTATGTCAACACTTTCTATTTTAAAGGTTTATCTAGCTAAAAGTGTTATATATATATATATATATATTAGACACATGCTGCTGCAGTATTCTTGTTATTTGTAATAGTCATTCAATAATTTGAGCCTCATTTTGACATACAAATGTTTGGAATAATACATATTTGAAAACCTGGTGGTGCTCGTGCAGCATATCGTTCCATTAAAGGCCGCCAAGCATATTTATAGGCGCCAAGTATATTTACGCGCTAATAATATATATTTGTTATTTTTTTCAAATTTATAAATTAACTATGCAAAAGATATATATTTGGAGAATCAGGCGGCTAGTCACTCTTTTTAAATACAATGAATAAAGAAATTGTTCCTGGCGTCTGTGGGACGCCGCGCGAGCACTGGAAGATTAAAATAGTAAACTGAGACCTATGGTATTTCTTTACATGCATGCCCAATCAGAGGTCGAGAGTTTCTTCTCCTAAAACTAGTAAATAAAAGGTGCCGAGGTCGAATCAGCTTGTACTTGTTGGCTTTGTTGTGAGGAGGTTTTCGTGTTTTCTCTGAAACTCATGTGAATACGAGCAAATGTCACTTAGAAATACGTGCGTGAAGAGGATTTTACCTAAACATAAGACTCAAGCTTAAACAAGTCTTAACTTACATACCTTACCATATTTTTCAATGTTCGTTGAGAAAATATTTATTTATTTATTTATTTCTTTATTGTTAGTACGCCACAAATATCAGCTTTCAAGAGATATTGAGCTGTGATTCTCAACAACAACATCGCATTCTGACTGACTTATATAAAAATATCTACATATAAATATTATTGTGCCATATGCTGATATACTTTACCGTATACTGATGAAGATGAAATTATACAATGTGATAATATTTTTAGAGTTAATAAGTTATATTTATCGAGGTAAGTTGTGTTAATCCGCCATGAAGATGAATATACTGAATGACGAGAAACGTGTTAAAATGTCTCCAAGTGCCTTTGTTCTATTTTAGAATCAAATAAAAAGAATGGATTTATTGTAATGTGATTTACTTTTTAAATATTACTCAGTAAGTATTAAACATAAACAATCTAAAATAAAGTACTTGTGGTTAATTTATTATCTATATAAAAATATATTTAATAAAAATATTACCTAGTCGGAAATAGTTATAGCGGCACTATGTTAAAGACCTATCTATGTCTATTGAAGTTTGTTTTGACTGACTTTGCGACATGAAGTCTGTCATCGTCATGCTGCAAAATCATATTTTGTCTCTTATTATAGTGGGACCATTTGTCTTTTAATGCTTAGTTTAAGCACTTTAATTGCTTTTGGTACATATCATCTGTCACAGCTTCACTCTATTTTAACAGGTCATAAGTTTAATTTGAAATATTTGGTTATTCTTTTGTTTTTGCTGAGGCTATAAGAGATTAAGGTTGAGTGGGTATAACTTTCAGATTATAGAGCTCGATTGGTGACGGTCTACAGGGTTTTAGTCCTCATGAAAAAATCTGCAGTTTTTTCTTTTCCTTTCTATCTTTCTTTTATTTTTCTTTCTTTTATATATTTTTTAATGATAGTAATAAAAGAGAAAACATCTTTTCAGGCTTACAACATTTTTCAAATAATTAACTGAGCACCTTAAAAGTTTCATTATTCACTTAATATATTTCTTTTTATCTGCTCATATTAGTTTTGTGTTTTGTTTGTAGTTGTTATATACGTATTTAAACTTGAAATTTAATTTCTACAATGTGAGATATACTTTTGTTATCAGGTATTTGATTTTAGGTTAAAAAACTTTCAAACTGAAATCGGTGAAATTATACAAATATAACTGAACGGAACTGAACTGATTTGGATGACTGAAACAATATAATTTTTTAGGATATTCAATTTTTATCAAGACATCCCCATTGAGGAACTTTTCCTTTCCAAAAAATAAAGATGTTTATTTAATACTAAGAAATTTGTAATTTTATCGTTCAATATCGCCATTTTGAAAGAAGAATACATTTGAAAAGTAAAATGGTATTTTGCATCTCCAATAATAAATCGTTGTTAGAAATTCCCCCATCATAAACAAACTACCTTTAAAAAACATTTTATGAAAAATTATTCAAAAAGTGTGCTAACATTTCCTGTGTATTCTAGTGAAAATAAAACAACAAATTATTTGGGTTTGTGAGAATTTTGTTTTTCTTATCATTGAAATTTTGATTCAACAAATTATTAACATAAAAAAGTACTATTACATAAAATTTTGCTTTATTTATAGTGATTTGTTATTGTACTAAAGAAAAAGGAATTTTTTTTTTTTTTTTTTTTTTTTTTTTTTTTTTGAATAAAAAAATAATAGCTTTAAGAAAGCATTAGAAAAAAATGCACATTTTTTGCTATTTTCAATAACTAGAAAATTTAGTTTATGCCCGCTATTTATTTTGTTTAATAAATCTATTTTACATTATGATACGTCAGGTCTTTCCCAAAAATTTTGAAGCATAACGCAAATTTTTAAATAATGGATCGTAAACTTACAGTGTTTTTTTTATTCCAATATTAGAAGCCATTCATAGAGATTTAGAGCTCGGTGCGCATAAATAAATAAATAATAATAAAAAAAATATTCAAATGATATTTACTCATTACATGGTTTAAACATTAATGTATTAAACTTCATGATAATATTTTAAAATGTATTTGACTGTTGTACAAATATGTCTTGTTCAATGGCGTCTTATGAATTGCGTTTTTGACTATTTCGATTCGAGTGGCTAGAAACAGTACATTATGAAGGGATATTTATTAATCTTATTGGTTGACCCGCTTACTTCGAGAAGAAATGTAGATATGATGACATTTCAGCAGCCAATCAAGTGAATGAGAAGTTCATGATAACAGTGCCTAGCATACCGTATGATGAGAGTCTAAAACGTCAATAAGAGTATGGATGGACAGACAGATGAACCGAAATATTGTTGGAAAGTTTTAAAAATGCGAAACACAACTTAAAATACATTTTACTTTCCATTTTGACCCTGTAAAACTGAGTATATAGCGATAGAGGCGAGAACTCAAGATTATAACTAATTTAAATTTATTATGACTTAAAACAGGGGAGTTGAAGTTCATTCGCTTAGAGTAGAAAGACTGTGACAGTTCTGGCCATTCGACGGCAGCCAAAACTTGTGTTATTCTACAGGAGAATAACTTACAAAAATTACTTATTACCTGTAACGTACATTTTTAAATTCCGTTTTCACGTTGACTAAATCCAAAGCAGTTAAATTTGTTTTTGTTTAAAAAAAAAAAAAAAAAAATAGAATTTTTAATATTCTGTTGCACTGAAGACGGTACGCTTATAGCTACCGAAACAGCTGTATGCATCGCAAACACTTTTCTTTTGGCGTTTCTGACGTAGTAGTTTATTCGGGTTTTAATAGAGCTCCGCCAATACAGCCTGGCTCATCAGGCATTTTGTTTCCCACTCAGCGATTGTTACCCACGCGGTCCGAATTTCAAGTGTTATCAAATCACATAAAATGGAGGTTTTGCAGCCGAAAATTGCTGAAATCATACCAGAACTGCTTTTAGAACGTTTAGATTTCCAGCAGATGGAGAAGGACGAAAGAAGTGAGCTATTAATTGTCCAAAAGAAAATTGTACGCTTAGCTTTGATTATCTAAATGTTGTATTTTACAACCTACACTACTATCAACGTGTATAAATATTTAAAATTAACTAATTTAACAGCAACAGTTATGGCTACTTTTTACAAGGGTTATAAAAAAATTCTCCAAATATTACCGCCAAACTTATCAGGTACAAACAATAATTCGCTCTTCTGTTTAGGCAAACTCGCCATTTTAGGCGATAAAGACGCCGAGTAATACGTCTGCAACTAAACGTCGCCAAGCTATATTTCCGCTGGGCAACAATGGTCAGCTGTGAGTCAGCTCGTATTATAGGAGTCTAGAGTTTTAATATTCCAACGCCAAGTCTCCTGTTATTATAAAGCATTTTGGGAGGCAAAATAGAGTCAGCGGTAGCTGGATAGTTTATAGTCACCTTAAAATCCAAAATTATAATATGTAATCGCCTTAAACGAGGCTTTGAGTGATTTCCATGGATTATTATTAATATTATTATTATTTTATTTTATTTATTTTTATTTTTTAGAAATGATGTAATTTTTTTTTTTTTTTTTTTTGTTTAATAATTTGAATATAATGGTCAGCGAAGCAAACCTGAGCGGGATAGTATATATATATATATATATATATATATGAATGATAAAATTTAAATATAAGATGGAGTAAAACTTGAATAATTAAATATATAGAACTAGAACAGAGTTTTTATAAACCAGTGCGCAAATGCAGCAAAAGGAAATATAAAACTATAATAAATGAGCAAAATTACGAAAGTCAGATGAAAAATTAATCCCAAAACACATGGGGGGGGGGGGCTTTATCAGGGGAGCTCTCCCATGTAAGGAAAGAAATATGAGAAGTTTCTGACGAAACGCTGGTAATTTAACCAAAATATTCTTATGACTGTTCGAGTTTGTACTGGTATGTATTTATATATTCCTGTATTCTTTATGTTCTTGTATTTTATATTCATGTATTATATTTTGTGCTTGATTTCTGAATTTAATTGCTTTTCATGCTTTGTATTAATTAAATTCGTTTGCTGTATGGTCTTGCTTCCATCTGTGAGAAGTTGGGGACTAGAAACGTGTTTTTTGGTGAAGTTACCAGCGTTTCGTCAGAAACTTCTCATATTTCTTTCCCTACATGGGGGAGCTCCCCTGATGAAGGCCCCCATGTATTTTGGGATTAATTTTTTACCTGGTTTTAGTTATTTTGCTTATATATATATATATATGTATATTGAAAATGAATGCCGGCAAAAAACTTAAGACGACTTCCCTAACAACACACTTGTCCACAATAAATCCTGAAGATGATGTCCATAAGCGTCCTTTTCATCCATAGAACATCCTGAGGATGCATTTGGAGAACATGTACTGTTAGGGATTGGCACCACTGAAGGTTTCATATAAAAGCTTATAGTTTCATTTAATATTTATAAATTGAAGTACTTTGGGTTTGTTCAATAAAATATATATTCAGACAGCAATTCTTCCGGTTTTTGATATATTTTTGTAGATTTGAAATCTTTAAATTTGTATTTTCTCAGTTTGCATTTTTTTTCTCATGAATTCATGATTTCAAAATGCTAAACTTTTACGGATATTTTAGAAAAGACTTAATATATATATATATTCTTTTGGATGTTCAGTAGAATCTAATTAAAATAGTTGGGATGAATTTTGCAATATCTTTAAAAGAAAAAAGAAATATAAAAACAAAAGTATATCAAAAATTATGCTTTACTTTGTAAATTTTTATATAGGCGTGCACTTTTCGAATCCCCCCCCCCCCTTCCAAAAAAAAAAAAAAAAAAAAAAAAAAACTAATTAATAAATTTGAAAATCTCTCCCTAATTCTTTTAAGTAGGTTCAATTAAACATTAAAAAAAATGTCAAGTTTTTTTCTTAAATATCTTTAGACTTTTTTTTAAGCATTTTTTGAAGATCATGAAGTCATGAAAAAATGCAAACTGATAAAATGCAATTTAAAGGTTTCAAATCTGTAAAAAAAATATATCAAAAACCATAAGAATTGTTGCTTGAACATATATTTTATTGAAAAAACTAAATATAGATCAATTTATAAATATTAAACGGAAATATAAGTTTTTATATGAAACCTTGAGTATTGCCAAGTCCCCTTAAAAAACTTAAAAATTAAAACAGACTGAAAATAATAATCAACCCTAAAAACTAGAGCTCCTCCAATACAGGCTGGCTCATCAGGCATTTTGTTTCCCACTCAGCGATTGTTGCCCATGCGGTCAGAATTTCAAGTATTATCAAATCACATAAAATGGAGGTTTTGCAGCCGAAAATTGCTCTAATCATAGCAGAACTGCTTTTAGAACGTTTAGATTTCTAACAGATGAAGAAAGGCGAAAGAAATGGGCTATTAATTGTCCAAAGAATATTGTACGCTTAGCTTTCAATCACAAATATGAAGTGTAATTATGATATGTTTTCTTGCATTTTTTGTATCAATTATTTGTTTTTATTGCTGTTTGATTATCTAAATGTTGTATTTTACAACCTGCACAACTTTTCAACGTGTATAAATATTTAAAATTAACTAATTTAACAGCAACAGTGATGGCTACTTTTACAAGGGTTATAAGAAAATTTCGCCAAATATTACCGCCAAACTTATCAAGTACGAACAATAATTCGCTCTTCTGTTTAGGCAAACTCGCCATTTTAGGCGATAAAGACGCCGAGTAATACGTCTGCAACTAAAAATTGCCAAGCTATATTTCCGCTGCGCAACAATGATCAGCTGTGAGTCAGCTCGTATTATAGGAGTCTTACTAAAAACATTGACGTCAACGTAAACATGGCCCCCTCAATGTACGGGAAAACATTAAGATGCTTCAAAAGCTACTAGTTAAGACAAAAAGTAGATTAGCTCTTTACAGCTTACCATGAGAAAAGAACCCAACTATTGTAGTTTTGTCAATAAACCATTTAATGTTTTATACAAAACAAAACACACCTTTTTAACGCTTTCCAACAAGGTTGAAAAATGTCAAAGACTTCGGTCTGTCTGTCTGTCTGTCTGCTTACGCTCCAACTCCCGTAAATATTCATGGAATTTCTTGAAACTGACATATTTATTCACTTTCAATATCGGATGTTTCCTATTGAAAATGGAGTGAATACACCATCCTGCTTTGTGTAGTGGGACACCCGAAAAGAACCCAACTATTGTAGTTTTGTCAATAAACCGTTTAATGTTTTATATAAAACAAAATACACGTTTTTAACACTTTCCAACAAGGTGGAAAAGTGCCAATGACTTCGGTTTGTCGTTCTGTCTGTCTGCTTATGCTCCAACTCCCCTAAATATTCAGGGAATTTCTTGAAACTGACATATGTTATTCACTTTCACTATCGGATGTTTCCTATTAAAAATGAAGTGAATACCCTATCCTGCTTTGTGTACAGAGACACCCGAAAAGAACCCAACTATTATAGTTTTGTTATTAAACTGTTTAATATTCTATATAAAACAAAATATACCTTTTTAACACTTTCCAACAAGGTCGAAAAGTGTCAATGACTTCGGTTTGTCTGTCTGTCTGCTTACGCACCAACTCCCCTAAATTTTCATGGAATTTCTTGAAACTGACATATGTTATTCACTTTCACTATCGGATGTTTCCTATTGAAAATGGAGTAAATACCCCATCCTGCTTTGTGTACTGGGACACTCGAAAAGAATCCAACTATTGTAGTTTTGTCAATAAACCGTTTAATGCTTTATATAAAACAAAATACACCTTTTTAACACTTTCCAACAAGGTGCAAAAGTGTCAATGACTTCGGTTTGTCTGTCTGTCTGACTGTCTGCTTACGCTCCAACTGCCCTAAATATTCATGGAATTTCTTAAAACTGACATATGTTATTCACTTTCACTATCGGATGTTTCATATTAAAATAGAGTCAATACCCCATCCTGCTTTGTGTACTGGGACACCCGAAAAGAACCCTTGTCAATAAACCGTTTAATGTTTTACATAAAACATAATACACCCTTTTAACACTTTCCAACAAGGTGGAAAAGTGTCAATGACTTCGGTTTGTCTGTCTGTCTGTCTGCTTACGCTCCAACTCCCCTAAATATTCATAAAATTTCTTGAAACTAACATATGTTATTCACTTTCACTATCGGATGTTTCCTATTGAAAATGGAGTGAATACCACATCCTGCTTTGTGTACAGGGACACCAGAAAGTACTCCAAAGCATTGTGTTCTATGAGAGGTATTTCTATAAATCCTATTTTAATAGCTTTATTCAACACAAATCTTAATGAAATTTATATATGTTATTTAAGTTCACTGATGGATGTTTTCTATAGAAAATGGAGTAAATACCACCGTTGGTTTGTGCACAGGAACACCCGAAAATATTCCAAAGCATTACTATCTATGAGAGGTATTTCTATAAATCAAATATAAATAACTTTACTTTGCTGAAATCTTAATGAAATTGAAAAATGCTATTCCTATACACAAAAGAATGCTTTCTGAAGAATATAGCATGGTTACATTAAGATTTATAGAGCCATACAAAAATATTCAGTTACATTACGGGCTATTATAGAAAATTTGCTGGAATTGCATTTCGTTTACATTAAGTGTTTTTAATACTTTCTAACAATTTTTAAGTGTAAATATGATTTGAATTTGTATTTTTCTCTGTCTGACTGTCCATCTGTTTATCTGTCCGTCTACCTGCCTCCAGCGTCTGTAAATATTTAAATATATATATATATATATATATAATATGTTATTCAAGTACACTATGGAATGTTTCCTATTTGAAATGACATTAATATGTCTTGTACAATTGGTTTGCGTACAAGGACCCTTCCCCCCCCCCACAAAAAAAAAAAAAAAAAAAAAAAAAGGCCCATGCATTGCATTTTAGGACGGATATTTTTATAAATTACATTTAAATAACTTTCTACTGTAAGAATCCCAAGGAAATTAGCATTTATTGTTAATATGCTAAAATAATTGTTGTATAGAATATGATATAATTAACCTTCCTATTTTCAGGGCTACACTAAAATTACCGGATTCATTAAGGAGTGCAATTATAATTTAATGGCTGCATTTTCTTTTCCGTTGAGCATTTTTAACTCTTTCCAACAATGTTTAACAGTGATTATAAATTTATTTAGTCAATTTGTATGCCTTTCAGTTCTTCCGTTTTGTGATAACGTAGGCAGAAGAATATCGACAGTTATCGGATGCAACAAGTACGTATAGTCGGAAAGTGTTAATAATCAGTGCGCATCGCATGATTTTTCGTTCTTGCTTAAAAAACTCAGATATATCTAGAGAGACATTTAAGTTTTAAATAATCTTTGTTATAGTATGAATTTTTACATCACTGTATAAAATTTACATACATTTTTAAACCGTGCAAATAGAAGTTACATTTTAATTATAACGTTTATAGTTTATTCTCAGAAAATAAATATTTTCAATAGGCGATATTATGCTGTAAGTATTTGTTTATTTGCAACACATTTCGAAAAGTATTTATCTTTTGCTTTATGAATTTTATCCAGAGAACAATTCATAAGATTTTACTCTTTGTTATTTGCTCGATAAAGGATATTGTTTAGCAAAATATCTTTGTTTACACTTTTATCGCTTGCTTTTTTATATAAGGCAGCATTGCCAAATGTTATTCAGAAAAAAAATGATAGTATAATGTTTGTTCTTGATAAGCTATATAAAAATATTTTTGTAAAAAAGTGGTAAATTTTAGAAATATTCGTTTACTAAAATCTTTGTGTAATGTGTAATAAATAGAAATATACGAAGATTTTAATGTTTTACTCATTTTTACAACTTGTAAAATAAATTTTAAAATGTTTTAAGACGCATAAAAAATAAGTTATTAAATGCTCTGTTAGTATATAATATGTTATATAATATTTACACAGCTAATTTTGAATATATATGCATATATATTTTATTTAAAATGTCTTTTGACAAATATCACATATTATGTAATCATTTCTATATTAAATTATTTTGTATGGTACAGCAACGTAGTATAATTGTAATTTCTCTTATATGATGAAAACATAATATCAAATTTAATTCATATGGTGTTCAATATACTATTTCGGTATAAAAAGTTGCAATCACAAAAACAAGTTAGCAAACAATTGAAAAATAATTTCTCTAATACGATGAATGGATGGATGGTTGGGTTTTACGTCGCACTAGTGCTGCGCAGATGGGCAATTGGCGACGGTCTGGGACACACCCTTAGAGGTGGTCCGGAGACATGCCATCACAATTTTGATCCTCCACGGAAGGGACCTAATACGATGAAATTTAGTAGATGAGTCTTCATATCATAAAAGGTCATACAATAATACTGGAGGAAGGATAGATCTTACTGCAGAAACGGAGTATCAAAATAGTGGTAGCATGTTTTTTGGACCACTTCTAGGAGGTAAATCTCAGACTGCGGCCAACTACCCATTCCGTAGTTCTAATGAGATGTAAAACCCACTCAAACAGTCATTCAAAATTTATTTGTAACCAATAACATTGCAACCGAAATGCGTTATTTAAAAGTTTAGAGCAACGGTATTTAGAGAATACATTGGAAAAAAAAAACAGACCTGTTTGCTGCCAGAAATTTTCTGTAATCTAAAAAAATATGTTTTTACAACGTAATTTTTTCGTAAATTACGCATTTTTTCTTTAATAACAAAAAATTTCTGGCAGCAAACAGGACTTAATTTTTAACACGCTTTTATTAGCTTCACCTGTATGTATGTTTGTATGAATGTTTGTATGAATGTATGTTTGTAACCGCTCTGGGAGCAAAAAAAAATTTATATTGTAAAAAAATACATTCCTTACATGAACGATGTGGCGTTGAGGTACAGCTCCGCGCTACGAACCTAAAGGTCCAGCGTTCGATCCCAGTCAGGGGAGATTTAAAAAAAATGTTTTTTTTCTAATTCTAAGTTATTTTAATTAAAGCTTTAAATGTATGTAAATATTATGGTGTGTCCCTCACACGATTTTCTCTTACCCTGCATTTTAATACTAAGATAGATATTTTGTGCTTTTTAGTTCACATCTATATATTAATAGGCAAGCATAAAATTTGTTGTCCCTTTTTAACATATCAATTATGGGAGTAGAGGGTTGAAAATGGTATCATTCGAAAGGTATGGTTAGCCGGAAGGTGCGAATACAAATATTATTTTCTTACAATGTCAAGAAGGTATTTAAAAATACATTTATTTTTTATGCATTTTCCCCCATTTTCCCCTTTTATACACGTATTCCTTTACATTAAAAAATACCTAAAAGTAGAAAGTTGTTAAATCTGGCAATTTCATAAAGCTCAAATAAAACCATAGACACAGTAATTTGTATAATGCAGCATCACTATACGCAAGCGAAGTGATGACGTCACTGTCTGTCCATGGAGCCATGAAAAGGATTTTCTATGTTAATTGTCCATTGGATTTTTTGTAAAAAATAATTAAAAAATAACGGAAATTATCTGCCGATTTTAATTCCGATATTTGGGTATCCGCGATTGTAATGAAATGCTCGCCCTCTGGTGGGCTAAGGTGAAATTATCACACCACTGCATATCCTCATATTATGCAATCGACTTTCCATGATGAAATGGCGGAGAAAGAATAATATTTTTTTTAGTACACGTGGCTGTTATATTTACTAACAACTGCAGTGTTCAGAGAGCGCCATCTATCGATCATTACAAACGCGGATAGTTATATATAAGTTACAGACTACATGTGTTTGACTGAGTTATTTTTTCTGTAAAATTGATAAAATTTTCATTTAAAATCACAAAACTCCAGAAAAAAAAAAAAAAATGGCAAACTTCCAGTTGCGAATGTAAACATAAACATTTCATTTCAAAGGGAGATATTTAAACAATAAATATTCAACTAATATACTAAAAAGGAAAATGGATTTGTTACTAACTGCTGCATGTATAAGTAGACGATACGGAGAAAATTCCGATTTCCGTTTTTTGCTGAATTTACATGTTTTGAGCTTTCTTTACGTTTCAATTAACTGGAATTGGCTACTTATTTTTTAAAAAAGTGTCTTTATTGCTAGCTTTTGTGGGTAGAAGAAGCAAGTAGAAGATACATAAAAACTTTTGATTTCCGGTTTTCGAATTTTCGATGAATTTACACGTTTTGAGATTTCCTTGCATTTTAATTAAGTGAAATTGACTACTTATTTTTATTTTTTAAAAAGTGGATTTATTATTCTTTCCTCTGCATATATAACTAGAAAATATAAGATTCAGAAAAGTTTTGGATTTTCGGTTTTCGATAAAGTTACACGTTTTGAAATTTCCCGAACTCAATTCGACCATTTTTGAAAAATATCTTTTTTTAGTGCTAGAGGCCTATTTCAGTCGGTACAGTTGTCGAATTTTTATAATACACTCTTAATTAGTGCTAGAGGCCTATTTCATTCGTTTTTTTTTTTTTTTTTTTTTTTTTTTTTTTTTTTGTTCAAACACTGTACTTTATGAACCAATCGAATTAATTTAACAGAATTTGATACTTGGTTGGGCCTTGGTTTGACATGGTACCTATTAGCTTCTATGCTGTATCACACAACAAGGGGCGTTTTTACGTTGCGATTTTCTCTCATTTCAGGAAAGGCTAACATCTACAGAGAGAAATAGTTATATTAAGTAAAACTCTGCTGATTCAGTTAGAGTGAATATCGGCAAACAATTGCCGCAGCTGTGTTGCAATTGCATTCCGTTTAGGACAAGGCAATAACTTTGCTTTGCCTCGCTTTGCAAAAAAAAAAAAAAAAATGGTCGAGTTTCGACCACTGGGCGATACTAGTTTCTATAAAAGCGTGTTCTTTAATTTTTTAAAACTATAATATTATTACAGAGTAGATTCACAATAGGAAATCATAGATTTTTAAAGAAGAGTTATATTTTTAGTTTTAATAATGTGATAATTTACAAATAGTAACAAAAAATATAAAGTAATTTGTGTGTTTAGAGACTTTTATATATGGATATTTTGTTTTCTAATGAATTATATAGTTACATTATAGAGACGCCTATGTCCTTACGTAATTTTCTATTTTTCCAAAAGCTCAAAAAGTATTAAGTCGGAGATAATTTATTCTCTTTCCTAACTAGAAGGCTGTTTGAATTTTCAGAGCTTGTTTTCTCACGAAATAGTAAATTTGAGATTTTTTCTTATTTAAAATTTTTATAAAACTAGTATGTTGTGGACATCACAAAACTTTCTTCTATATCATTCTGTATGCCAGCATCATCTACTACACCATCATCAACACGCATAAAATTCAATTATAATTTCTCTCGATAAAGATTTTCAGCATACAATTTGGTGCAATTTTAACCAATAAATGTTGAGATATACCAGTGGGGAAAATCAAAGAAGGTGAGTAATAACAGAGTGTTGGCCAATATGCACTTAAATTATGATAGTACTCGTTTTCACAATGGTTATCTCATGTATCAGACTTGGTGCATTTATGTACTATAGAAGATGAATTACAGCCTTCCCATTCACAGTAAAAATTGCAGAAGAGCAATGTCATCTGTCGTCTGATATGCACTCATATTGAATCAGCATAGTGTTTCATAATTGTTTTATCACATATCAAGTTTGGTGCATTTATATGCCACAGAAGCTGAGATGCAGTTGTTTCTTAAATGGAAAAAATGAAAAACAGCAGCGCCACCTTTTATTCGATTTGCATCAAAAGTTAATATGGACCAGTTTATGTCAAGTTGAAATTAAATTTCAACATATACAAAATTCCGCATATTAGTTCTTCAGCAAGATTTGCTGCAAAATTTTGTCATGCACATACAGACAGAGAGACATTTTCTAAAAATGGTCAAATCGTGTTCTGAACATCTCAAAATGTGTATATAAGTCAAAAAGTTTTACGAATCCGACACTCTCTTCTATTGATTATAGAAGAAAATAAAAAGTATCGTTTATAAAAGTATCAGCATACAAATGCCTAGACCAAAATAGTCACTTTCTTTTTGTTTAATTTATCCCTTTTTAATTCTTTCACTTTCGAAAGACGCGAATTTTCAGTCGACATGTTTTTATTAAAAAATTTTTTATGGTGGAAGAAGAATGAAATTTAACTTAAAAGTTTGCCTTTAAATTTAACAAAAGTAAATAAACTTTTGCACCATTATTATGCAGTAATATTGTAAAGTGTTACAAATTTTGCGTTAGGTTGAACCAATGCTTGATATTAAAGTATCAGCAACTGTAATATGTATTTTGAAACCTTCCGCGATGATTTGGTGCTTGATTGAATCAAAATTTAGTACTACAGTAGATGCAACCATAATATACTGAAATTTTGTATCATGGTTTGGTGCTTATTGTTCCAAAATTTGACACTACAGTAACTGCAACCATAAGATGGTGAAACCTTCTACCACGACTTGGTGCTTGATTGAGCCAAAATTTAGTACTACAATAGCTTTAACCATAATATTGTGAAATCTCTTCTACTAATATTGTAGAAAGTGAAAGAGGAATGAAGTGAACTTAAAAATGCGAATATACAAATCATATTTTAAAATTAACAAAAGAAAATATACTTTTGCACTATTATTATGCAGTAATATTGTAAGGTGTTACAAATTTTCCGTTAGGTTGAACCAGTGCTTGATATATTAAAGTATCAGCAACTATAATATAATGAAACCTTCTGCCACGATTTGGTGCTAGATTGAACCAAAATTTAGTACTACAGTAGATGCAACCATAATATACTGAAACTTTTTATCATGGTTTGGTGCTTATTGAACCAAAATTTGACACTACAGTATATGCAACCATAAGATGGTGAAACCTTCTACCACGACTTGGTGCTTGATTTAACCAAAATTCGGTACTACGATAGCTTTAACCATAATATTGTGAAATCTCTTCTACTAATATTGTAGAAAGTGAAAGAGGAATGAAGTTTAACTTAAAAATGCGAATTCACAAACCATATTTTAAAAGTAACAAAAGCAAATATATTTTTGTACCATTACTATGTATTAATATTATAAGGCGTTAAAAAATTTTCTTTAGGTTGAACCAATACTTGGTATTACAGTATATGTAGAACGTAATATTGTGAAACCATCTATCATGATTTGGGTCTTGGTTGAACCAAAATTTAGTATTACAGTAAATGCAACCATAATATAGTGAAAACTTTAACATGGTTTGGTGTTTGTTGAACCAAAATTTATCACTACAGTAACTGCAACCAATAGATGATAAAAATTTCTACCATTATTGGTGCTTAGTTGAAGCAAAATTTGGTACTGTAGACGCTTTAACTATCTAATGGTTGAAGCTATTATAGTATTAAATTTTGGCTCAGGCAAAAAAGTTGGAATTACTGCAATACCACGGTTTGACTTAACCTAGTATTTAATGTTTTAAAAGTGATTATTAAGTGATAAGGTCGTGGTAGCCTGGTCGGTAAGAGCAGCGAGTTCGTGATCGAAAGATTGCGGGTTCGGTCCTCGAGACGGCCGAAGACCGTCGTGTACGCTAATGGCGACTGGTGCACCTTAAATTCCGTCGTGGTCGTAAAGTCTTCCAAGTTCCCATAAAAAAATATACCTCTGGGGGTACTGGAATATGGGTTTAGCTCGCTCTGATCCGGATCAAAATTCGAGTCCCTGTTCTTTGGCTGGTGCTGCCATCTTTCACCAGCTTCTGCAGTTAAAAGTCGTACTTCCTCCCTATGAGGCGCTCCTAAATAACGGAAGACGCACCCCTCTTGCCTTAAAATAAATCCGGTTAGTTCCACTACCGGGACTCGGAATTTTCGAGTAGCATACGACAACAACAACAGTGATAATTAAGTGATAATCAGTGTTTTAAAAGTGATAATTAAGTGATAATCAGTATAAAATACCGTTTATTATGCTATGCTTTCAACACCACAATTCATTACAAAACTAGAAAAGTTAACAAGATTGTGAATGTGAAAAGAAATAGAATAAAATAAAATTTAAAACTCTTTCTAACATATTTCTTAGATTTATCTAAATGCCATATAAGTGAAATACTATCTTAAAAATTGCTTACGTTTACCTCACACACGTTTTATTTTGATCGCATTAAATTTTACATAAATGGAATATTTTGTAAGAACATTTTCCTCCACTGCAAAAAAAACTCATAAATTTGAAGTAAGGAAACAAACCCCCAAAATGACCCATTTTACGTTTTTTGAAATTTGTGAGTCTCACGTGTCTTTTAAATTTAAACAAAATAAGATTTTAGCTTTAAATTTATATCTCTCACAGAGGCTGAAAGACCCATTCTATATCCTGATATTTTGGTGTACTATAAATCAGAATATAAATATATTTTTAAAACAACGTTTTAATATCGCAGTTTCTTTTATTTTAAAGAAAAATATTACTTAAAAAAAAAAAAAAAGCATTTATTTATAAGTAAACTTATTTCAAACAAGCTGTAAAAATATTTTGCAATCGCGAAAATGCTAACTTTATTTTATTAATGCGTTCAAAATGAATGGTTGAATCACAGATTCAAGATAATTTGAGATGAATTCATTAATTGTTTTTCCTTTTTTAACCCCCCCCCCCCCCCCAAAAAAAAAAAATAAAAATAAAATAAAATAAAATAAAATAATAATAAATAAATAAATAAATAATAAATAGGGTAGGTGCTCCAGTGATTGGCATGCTCCAGTACTTGACATATATCCCGAAATAATTAATAAATAAGAAAAATAATAAAATAATACGTTTTACATATAAGAATTTTAACATTTTGTGTCAAACACTGGAGCATAGGGTGTTAATAACTGGTAAATGAATAACTAGCAGTGTCAAACACTGGAACATAGGGTGCCAATTACTGATAAAATGAAAAACTGGCAGTGTCAATTACTGGAACATTGATTGGGTGTCAAATAAAAATTCATAAAAAAAATAATTGCTATCAAATGTATATATTTTAACATATATGTGGTTCTGAATGCTTTTATACCATATGTATTAACTTAAGATTTCTAAAAATATTTTCTGATGACTAGAACATTAAAAACATCAGAGATTGCTCTAAAAGTGTCAATCACTGGTGCACTTAACCTAGATAAATAAAAATGAAAACTGAAAAAATGTATTTTTAGTATGTTGTCGCTTGATCGATAAACGGCACTATTGAGCAATGTTTAAAAAAAAAAAAAATTAAGAAATGAATTGACAGTGAATCCATAACACTATGTGGCCGTATTTTAGTCTAAGTTACACAAATTTCTACAGCAAAGTATAGGAGAAAATTCTAAGAGGAACACAAGTTTGTTACACGGTATTGGGTAACAGTATTCATGAACTAGTTCTGGTTATACGCTCTGAATCATAAATTTTAAATACCAATCACACTTTATCGCAAATTACTTAATTATATTACGAACGAATCTGTTCTTGTATTTTAGGGGATTTAGGTATTCGAGAAAAATTTCGATCTTGGTTTTTCACCGTTTTTACACATTTTGAGGCTTAGGGAATCTAAAAATTACAAAACTGATGTTCGTCTACATTGGTGTCAGTCTGTAGTAACAACAGTCTATTAACTTGTTCAATTGTTGGTGTGTTAGTTCGTTAGATTGTTGAACTAATTACATGTTATCTCAAGAACAAATGTTCGCAAAGAGATCAGACCCGTTTTAAAATATCGCTATCACTTATCATACAAATAAGAACTTTATTTGTTTTAAATATTCTACTTTGGAAAGTTTGTAAGTTATTTGAAATTTGAGATTTTCTTAACATGCACTACACTGTCAAAAAAAGTACTGTTTGCTGCAAGAAATTTTCTGTAATTCAGAAAAATACGTTCTATCAACGGAAAAATTACGTTGATAGAACGTACTTTTCTGAATTACAGAAAATTTCTGCCAGCAAACTGCAGTAAATAGGACTTTTTTTTTTGAATGTGTATAAACGCAAACGTCTAAAGTTCCATCCATTTAAGATACTTTTTCACTTAAGACACTTAAATGGATAGTTATATTTTAAGACTCCTTTCTCCATCTGAAATTTAGACATCGGAGATGTCTTAAAACACTGCCATTTTTTTAAAGAAAAAACGCCGCCATTTTTAAGGCTTTTTAAATAAATAAATAGAGGTGGCATGTGATTTTGATTTTCTGTTAAAAATGGATTTTAGAATTTTCTAGAGCATAAATAAAATATCAATGATATTTAAAAGAAAATTTTCCATTTCTCAGCCCTGGAGTTCGATACCAACGATATCGGAGCCAATCTTGCCATTACGTTCCAGGGCAAAAATTGTTTACATGGTAGTGTTAGTACTAGTATACTCCAGTATTTGAGAAAAAAAATCGCAGTTTTAAGTTTTAATTCGTATTTTTTGCCATAAAGCTATTGATAATATATTTAAAAGTTATTATATATTATTATCTTAAATTTTATATGCAGAAGTTTAGAATTTTGTAAACTTCATAGCAAGTATGCGAAAATCGCAGACTGTGATGTTTGTATAACGATTTCCTTCCTTAAATTGATATTTAAAAGAAAAAAAAAGAGTAAGCTATAAAAATAAATATCAGAATTTTTTTTTGATTTGTATTTAGTTTCAGGAACACATGAGGAAGAAAAAAAAAACTTTGATTGAAAAAAAACAGTTGTACGCAAATTGTTCAAGATTATTCAGTTAAGAATTCGTTTTCTTCACTACAAGTTACATGCTTAGTTCACCTTAATATTTTTTCTTTGATATGAGAAAACTTATAATACAAAGATTTTTAAGGTTTTTTTTTTTTGTTGTTTTTTGTTTTAAACCAAATAATAAGTTTCACTTCTAAATGTATTGTTTTACGGCTTTTCTCCAACATAATTCCTTGCAAATATGACATGCATCTTTAGAATATTATTCCTTGAAAATTAAATTTTATAAAGCGAACATAAGTAGATTAATTATTATATAAAATAATAATATATTTATTGAATGTGGTATGAAGTTTAAACAGGCTATCCATGTTGTTTAAAGTAGATTCATATACATAAAAAAATTCTAAGTAATACAAAAGTCTGAATTTCTAAGTGCCTGAAGATATTTACGTGTTTTAGACAATTTTGTCTCTGAATTGGTATTTTAGACACATTTCTGTCTGAATTTAAGACGCTTTTATTTACAAGGAATCCATTAAGACACACAAGTGTCTTAAATAAAGATATGTATTATGCCTCGATAAACTCTATATTTAAATATTTATGTGTTTTAAATGCTTTTTAATTGTTTTTATGTCTTACTTTAAGACGCCTCTGTTTGCAGTGTGGCAGAATAGGGCAATATTTCTTATAAACTGGCATCGTGTGGATTGTTGAATTGCAAATACTAAGGAGTTGCAGGAAAACTGAAATATAAAACTGACCCTAATAAAATTAAACAACAAATTAGGGTATGGTAAGTGTATCGAAGCGGTGGCGTAGTGGACGGAACATTTCAATCTGTGATTTCAATCTGTGATTCAATCTGTGATTCAATCTGTGATTTCAATCTGTGATTCAATTTGTCTTCTTATGTAAAACGACCTTCTGAATCCGAATAGGACGCCCATTTCGCCCTATCACGCACCGTTTTTTAGGGACGGCCCCCTATTTTGTAACCTTTTCGGTAATTGTATGGCTATAAATTTGATTTTTAGGGGGAGGGGGGGGGGCAGGATTATCTTAACTAGTATATATCTTCTAAGGGGATACAGAGTTTGAAAATTCTAAAACATAAACATTTGTGGCAAGAGGAAAATCTAGGGGGGAGGGGGGTTACCACTGAAATTTTGTATTACATTTCTTATATTTTTTAAATCTATTATTAATGTTATTTATTGAAAATTATATATTTTTGTTTTTAAGTGTTAAATTAATTCTTTTTCATTCTCCAAATCAAATTCATGGCCATAAAATTACTGAACAGTGATAAAAAATGGGGGAAGGGGTGGTGTCCGAGAAAACAGTGGGCGGCTGGGCAAAATGGTAGTCATATTCAGATTCAGGAGGTCATTTTACATAAGAAAAAGCAAAAATGGTATCAGGGCTCGATTTTTTTTTCCAGCGCTGTGTAATATGAATATAAGATTACCTTATACTAGAAATTTATGAGAATATGATGGGGAGCTGAGTCCACCGATGCTAACTAATTTAGAGCCTTATATTAAGGTGTCCCTTAAATGGGAGAATTTTTCTTTTTTTTTTTTTTTTTTTTTTTCCTTTTTTGAAATCCGATACGCATACCCTCTTTTTTCTATGGACCCTAAACACTTTTTAACAAAATACCAGCTCTCTGAAATAATATTAACACGTGCCGAATTGACCGAAAAATTCTAATAGATATATAAGAATTTTCCCGTCAATTCAGCACTCGTTAACATTTTTCTAGAGATCTGATATTTTGCTAAAAAGTGTTTAGAGGGTCAAATAGAAAACAAATAGAGGGCATGCGTATCGAATAAAAAAAAAAAAAAAAAAAGAGAATGGAAAAAAAGAAAAACAAAAAAATTTCCCTATTTAAGGGACATCTTACTGTATATGTTTCAAAATCAAGAAAAAAATAATCTTCTTTATTTCTGATAGCATTTACGTTTCTAGTAATACGGAAGAATTAAAAAAACTTTAATATAGATTAAACAAATTAAGAAATTAGTTTGTCAAGCTAGATGTTTAATGTATTATATTGCATCACATTACATAATATTAATAATATTACACTGATATATTAAAATTTATACTAAATCAAAATGTGTTTAATAAACTGTAATCTAGTACAGACACAATCATGACAAGTTGGGGCCCTGGTTAAACAAAAATATTAGGGGATCCTCTTAACCCTTTAACGTTCATTGGTTTCGCAGCGAAACCAAATATTTGACATAATTTAACAATTTTTTTATGCTGAAGTTTTTTGACGTTTCCCCCTTGTTTTAATCAGGTTTTAAACTTTTGTGCCTTTTCTGTTCAATAGATAGCAGCATTATTCCAAAATTTAGCAAATAATGCTTCAAAAGAAGCTAAATGCATAAGTCACTTGAAGTTTCTTAGTGTGCGCGAGTGCGAATTGCTGGTTTGATGATGCACTCACGTCTAGTTTTTTTTATTTAATGAAGAGCTGGACTATTATTTTCACCTGAAACAACTTTTACGAGTTTTCGTAGTCGATAATGTTTACTTACAAAGTGTTTTATTAATTAAATTAAATATTATTTGAATTTAATAAGGTTAACTTATAGATGTTTCAAACCAAAAATTTCTCAAAAAGGAACAATGCTAATTTTTCATTTTTTAAATATTTATGATCACCTATGTGTCTAAAAGCCATTTTTAAAGTTAGTTTAGTAATTTTTAAAAATAAATTATGTAGTGAATGTTAAAGGGTTAAAACCATCGCAAAATAATTCGTTTGCAACAGATGATTAGTCATATGCATAATGCAATATATTTGCGCCTTCTGTAGTTGTACTATTTCTTTCATTAGTTATAGTACCATTTGCTGCAAACATGGTGCATGTCCATGTAAAAATTTACAAAAAAAAAAAAAAAGTTTATATATATTTTTATTATTTTTTATTTTTTTTAAGATATTGCAAAATACACCAATTTATAAACATTAAATAAAAATTTAATCTTTTATATGAAAGCTTCAATAGTGTAAAGTCCCCTTAATAGGTTTCAACCAATGAGGTAAGAATAATTCGAACGATGTTGAGCTTTTAGTAAGATTTCACACCATTCTACGTTGTACATAGGAAACATACGTTATACGTACAGAAAACATTATCTAAAAATTTCTGGAATTTTTTTTTTTTTTTTAAAGAAAATTACATCCTGTATCAACTGATACCAATTATTAACCTTATAACGTGCAGTGTCCTTGCTATAAGAACGCAAATTACAAATTCCCGAATGCAAAAATTCACCCAAGATTTTATTTATTTAATTTTTATTTTGATAACTTAGCGGAAAAAAACACATTTATTTCTTTTCTTTTAACTCTATTCGCGAATTCTGGTGGCTGTTGATGTTACATTAGCGCAATTAACTTGCCCTTCAAAATATTAAATATTTCGATTTTGTGACAAGTTATTTCCGAATAACTATAGTTCTGCAACCAGTGACCAACTCCAGAGCACATACAGACTGATCTTTTACAGTATTTATATAAATTCTCATGGGTTATTCAGAATAAATATATTTCTAATGTTAATAATATATTAATAGGAAAAATAATTTTACCTAAATTTTCCTTTAACTTGTTTGGATTTATTACTGGTATAAACAGAAACGTTTCTCTTATACAATTTCTAGATAAAAATTTAAGTGGTATCATGAATTATTAGAATAAAAGATCAAAAAAAATTTTTTTATGTTATTCGAATGTTGGAAAATTTGACTTATGCAGGCTATTTGTTTTAGAAATAATCTTTTTCAAAGAAAGCTACTTTGAAGAAATATATACTAAAGGTTTTTTCATAAAACGTATCACGTAAAACAAACTTAAAATAATACATTATTTTCTTTTTGATTTCCCTGAAGAAAAAATTCTGAACAAGTATTATGAAACTTTTAGTTATGGTATATAAAATTTACAAAAATATCGTACAATAAATAATTTTTTATTTTGGTACTTATATATATTTTTTGAGCAGAGCATAAATTGAAAGTAAACAGAAATTGAAAAATTGAACACCAAACACAAATACTAAATCTGAAATGGAAATTTCCAAAATGTATGCAATATATATATTAACTATTATTGTAGTTTTCTTTGTAAATATTTAAAAATTGATAAAGAAAAAAATTGAATTTACAAATGTATATTTTGTTGGCGGCACATAATTTTAGATAGCTTGATTGAAAATTTTAAGTAGAAAAAATTATATACATGTTTTAATCGGAAATAATCATAAGATAAAAAAAAAAAAAAAACTTTTTGTATACCATGTTTTTAAATTTTTTATTGAATCATAACTATAGAACTATAGCACTTTATCAATGTGTATAAAATTTTTAAAGTGATAATGACGTCAATGTTTGTGAAATGCATAACTTAACTTTTTATAATTTTTTAACGTTCACGTTTAATTAAATGTACTTATTTTTATGTCGAAAGAAAATGAACTCGTAAATTATTTTTGGCAACAAATAAATTATAGCTAATATTTTAATGGCTATTTTTTTAAGCTATTAGGAGTTTAATATTTTCATGTCTTAATTAATTAAAAGAAAAATAATCAAAAATTTGAAAATCGGGCTTCGAAGTATTGTGTTGTCATCGAGTTCTGAGCTATTCTATAAGTTTCAAATGGCTAGCTAGTAGGGAAGTTAGTTAAAAATCGATTGCAAGGTTTGTACCGGACAAACAAGAATTGAAGTTAATAAAAACATGGTAAATTACTTATTTTGAACATAAAATATGAATGCATGGAGCCTTTGTAATTGAATTTTAGCGATAAATGGTAATTCTATGAAATTTAAACCTCACAGGGAAAACAAATTTCATGTAAATTACAACAGCTGTAAGTTTTTTTTTTTTTTTTTTTTTTTTTTTTTTTTAAGATTTTGAACCTATATTGTACTTAAGGGGAATTGCAACCTTTGACAAGGCACCGTTGAAAGTTTCATAAAAAAACCCCTTATATTTCCATTAAATATTTATAAATTAAACTATATTAGGTTTATTCAAGAAAATATATATACAGACAACAATTCTTATGGATTTTGGTATATATTTTTTTTTACAGATTTGAAATCTTTACATTCCGTTTTCTCAATTTGCATTTTTTCATGAATTCACGACCTTCAAAATGCAAAAACTTCTACAGATATTTAAGAAAAGACTTGATATTGTTTTTTGGATGTTTAAGATAACCTACATAAAATAATTAGGTATGAATTAAAAAATTTATCAGATAGTGTTTGGAAAAAAAAAAAAAATTAAAAAGTTCCTGTCTATGTAAAAAATTACAATATATATATATATATATATATATATACAGGGTGGCTATAATTAAACTTCCCCTACAAACAGCATCCTTCAGCACAAACGGGTGAACGGAATGCAACGAAATTTGGTATATAGACTATACACGAGATGCGCTCACGGAATTTCGAAAAAATAAAAAAAAGTTCCAAAATGTCTACCAGAGCCAGAGGGTGCCTTTTCCGGAAAAAAACATTGAATTTAACACAATAAACGACCAAAACGGAATACAGGAACAATATTAACAATTCAGACAAAAATTATGAGTAGTGAAATGTAAAATCGGGAAAAGCTGTCAGTTCTAGGAAAAAAAAGTCGAGATTTGCATGCTTGCGAAGAAAAGGGAGCTTTATGCAAAACAGGTTAGGGTATAAAACGTTTGCAGACGACAAACGTTTGCGATGACAAGGTGGTCAGAAACTAGTCAATAAATGTTAATATTGTTTCCGTATTCCGTTTTGGTCGTTTAGTGTGTTAAATTTAATGTATTTCCGGAAAATACGCCCTCTGGCGGATATTTTGGAGCTAATTTATTTTCGAAATTCCGTGAGCGCATCTCGTGTATAGTCTATATACTAAATTTCGTTGCATTCCGTTCCCCCGTTTGCGCTGTAGGATGCTGTTTATAGGGTAAGTTTAATTATAAGCACCCTGTATATATTTAAATTGTCTATTTATTTATTTTTTAAAATATTTTTTCTTTTAGAGATATTACAAAATTCATCCAAAATTCTTTTAAGCAGGTTCTATTAAATACAAAAGAAAGTATTAAGTTCTTTTTTTTAAATACTTGTAGAAGTATCAGTATTTTGTATATCATAAATTAATGAAAAAAGGAAAATTGAGAAAACGGAATTTAAAAATTTCAAATGTGTAAAAAATGTATCAAAAACCATACGAATTGTTGCTTGTATATAATATTTTATTGAACAAACCTAGTATAATTCAATTTATAAATATTAAATGCAATTATAAACTTTTATATGAAACTTTCAGTTGGGGCAAGTCAAAGTGTCAAGTCCCCCCTCCCCCCCCCAAAAAAAAAAGCAATTCTACAAATATCTAATAATGGTATAAAGTAATAAAATAATAATATAAAATATTACAATGTATATAATGCTGATGAATGACATACAATCTATGTTTTTCTTATATGATGATAAATTTAAAATAACACTAGAAAAACCAGTATTTTGTGGAATCAGAACAGGTGGCATCTATAGTACGGTATAATTGTATAATTAGACATATTGTAATGAGAAATTTGCACACATGGGGGATTTGAACAAAATCCTATTTTTCTGGTAGTTTTAGGCCCATAAAATTTCAAAATATTTATTAAAAATACAAAAAAACGTTCTCATTAATTTAAAAAATAACTTTAAAATTAACCAAAAATCACGTGACTTCAAAACGCTGCCTGACGTCACATTTTATGATGCTTCAATGTTTACATTTTGTTAGCCTGGTTAGCAAGCAGCAATTCGTTTTAACTTTCGTAATTATCAATCGTTTATGTAATTTCTGAACATTTCTTTTTCCTCTTATAATCATTTAATATCATTATCACCATTTTCCATCATCATTATTTTCAATTGCTTTCTTTTCATGGTGGTTATCCAATGTTTTTGTTTAATCGGAGCCCGTGGAACGCTAAAGAAAAACTTCTCAATAATAATAAAAATAACTCTTCTTAATAATAATAAAATACCCTCTCTCTCTTTTTCTAAAAAGAAAGAAAAATGTAAAACAAAGGCAGGAACTAAAATTTTCATGGAATAAATTAGAAAGTTGGCAAGTCAGAGAATTTTTATTTTATGTATACGCCCTCTTTCATTAAACACATTGTGCAGTATTGATTATCATACACGCCAACCATATCATTAATAAGCGTTCTTGCCAACATACTAATTAATATTCCGTAGTATCGTTAGCCCCGCCTTTTTCTTTTTTCACACCAGTAAATTTTAAAAGTAATATTCTTCAAATTCAATTACGATTAAATAAGAAAAATAATACTCTAAAAAAATATTCTAAGATTCTAAGACGGAAGGTGGCCGCTCACCAATATGCAGCGGTTTTAAGCGATTTCACCCTTTAGAAAAGGTCTCTGATTACACTGTGGAGATTAAAAGAGCCCGTGTTAGGATGTTGGCAAGTATGAAGAAGTGTAAAAATGTTAACGCCCCTTGAAAAAACGCCCCTTTTTCCACACCACTTTATTTTTAGAGTAATTCTGTCCAAATATTGTTACGATTAAGTAAGAATAAAATTACTCTAAAAAATGACTTGTGTGATAAAGAAAGCGGGTGCTAAAAATTTTATGCTTCGTAATGAGATGGTTAACAGGTATGCGTCATAATGCATTTGTCTTGGTTCCGTTTCAATATTTTTTTCAATAGCATTTTAATTTGGGATATGCTCTAGTCACCGACTTAAATACCGTCACGGTCTCTAGGTCCATGTCTCCATAGGTCCTACTTTAACCGATATATGATATATAATAGATATATAACCGATATATAATATAAATTTAGAACAATTCAAAGAAATTCAAAGCGATAACTATGCCAAATACTTACACATTTCGAATTTTTGTGTTAAAAAAAAAAAAAAAAATGTATATATATATATCCACACTTTCTCATCCAGAAATCTATGTTGTCCAATGTTGTAGGTATGAGTGACTAAGAAAATCCTGATGTTAAAATTAACCCTTCACTGCGCCGCTTTGCATATCTGCAAAGCTAAGTTTAAATTGGATTTTCTCTGCTGTCCTCTATAATTTAACACTGAAAACTGCTTTACATCTGCAAAAGTGCTTTTCTTAGTAAAATAAAATATCTGACCACCAATATGCGCTAGTTTCAACGTTGAAGAACATGCTGTTTCCCTGCCTTCGTTACTTAGCCGCTTTTAAAATGTGTGCAGTGAAGGGTTAATATCACAGTTCAAATAGTTGAATTATTTAATAATTATATTGTTTAATATCATAGTTCTAATTAAATATTAAAAGATGCGAATAATTTCAAGGTTTTTCTAAGGACCACCAAAATTTTCTCGCGGCCACTAGTGGTCTATGGACTACCGGTTGGTGACCACTGCTTTAGATGGAAAATACGTGTTTCTTGTATATTTTTGGCTGAAAATAACGAATCTTTATTTAGTTTTTGTTTACCATGCATCATTTTCCAAAAACTCACATTTTAGAAACATTGAAAATTATGAAGCTCTTGTTGGTGACATGAGGAAATGTTTTCGTGTTATAGGTTGCAACGTGTCATTAAAACTACACTGTAAAAAATATGTCCTATTTGCTGTCAGAAATTCTCTGTAATTTGAGAAAATACGTTCTGACAACGTAATTTTTTCGTAATTTACGCGTATTTTCTCATTTTCCAGGGAATTTCTCAAATAGGACATATTTTTTACAGAGTACAGTTTTTGGACTCACATCTTGACTTCTTTCCTCAAAACCTTGGCGCAATTACTGATGTGCATGGGGAAAGTTTTCACCAGGACACCTCTATGTTTGAAAAGCATTTAAGTGAACTGTGAAATAGAAGTATGCTAGCTGAACATTGCTGGTCTGTTATCTGGGACATACCAACAGAATTAGTTTGCTGTTTTCTTTTTCATAATCAAGGTTCTGTTACATTTCTCTGTAACCGATTTGTATACATAGGAAAAGTGTGAATACTACAAAAACGATATGTGATGGATTACTTTTGTTTTGATATGTGAATCAAGCACCTTTTGTTTATACAGAATCACATAGTTTCATAGAAAGGACAGAAAAAAGTTCACAAAATTGTTGTACAATGTAATTGTTCGTTGATGATGTTTCATTGAACGAGCGTCTGAAAAAATTTCCGGATTAAGTTCATAAGAAGTGATTTAAAATAAACGGAACGAGGAAAAAAAATGTGATTTAAAACTCACAAGAAATATGTTTATTTATTTTTTTTATATGCCTTAGTTATTTTTAAAAAAGTCAAACATCAAAAGATAACTTACCCCCATACAGTATTATGTATGTGAACTCCTGAAAACTTTTTTGCTTTTTTTAAACAGAAAAATACAGCACTAGTTGTGTAGCATTAAATATAATGCAAATAAATAAAAAAAAAAAAAAAAAAAAAAAAAAAAAGAAGAAGAAAAAATAAATAAAACATTAATAATTTCTTTTGTTCTGAATTATTTCTAATTAAAGCCATTTGTACCAAAATCATTTGTTCTGTTTTAGAAATATATATTTAATATTTGCAAAAAATATTCACATATTTATTTAGTGTTATCAATTAAGAACTTTGACTAATTTTAAACTGAGAAATAATTTTGGAAATAATTTTTTTTTCGTCCGTTATATGTCTATGAATCTATTAATAATTTCGAATCAGGAATCAATGTATTAAATCTGCTTCTTCCCTTTTTGTGTGTGTGTGTGTGTGTTCTTTCGTTTCTTCAATATTCTTCAATACGTTTCTTCAATAAAAAATAGTATATATGAAAAAAAAAAAAAAAAACAGTATTCTTTTAAACTACAGGGGGCATTATTTTCCTCTTTATATAGTTTAAAATTATATGTATATTCTTTTTTTACTTTTAAAAGTATGATAATGTCATGGTATTGTTTAACATATGTTAGTTGAAATATTGATAATTTATAACAATTTTCTTTTTTTACTTTCTTCTATATGTAATATAGAGAAAGTATTGGATTCGCGAAAATTTTCGACCTCCGTTTTTTGACGGATCTACACGTTTTGGGATGTCCTGAACACGAATTGATAGTTTTTAAAAAATGTCTGTCTGTCTGTCTGTCTGTCTGTCTGTGTGTCTGTGTGTCTGTGTGTATCATTTTTTTGTGGACGCTGTATCTCACGAACATATGAATGAAATTTAACCAAACTTGGTATTTAGTTGCACCCTGACATGAACTGGTGCCCATTAGATTTGGGGATCAATAGCTCAACAGGTGGCGCTGTAATCGCATTTTATGCAAATTTTTAACATGGCAGCATAGGACAAAATTCCGTATAAATGGGCATAATGAGAGTTATTTTAAACTTGTGATTGTAAAATTAATTTGAATTATTGATGATAGTAGTAGTTAACTAGGAAAAAAAAATTGTGCATGAGGGGGGCATCGGTTCCCCCCTGGGGGGGAAGTACCCCCCCGGGGGGGTTAAATTTTGAAGATGGGTATCATTCGAAAGATCTCGTCAATACCTTTAAAACGAATGGTTGAACCATAAATCTGTGATAATTTAAAACAAAGTTATCGATTTTTTTTACTTTTAACAAAAAAAAAAAAAAAAAAAAAAAAAATTTTTTTTTTTTTTTTTTTTAATTATTGTTTGTGATTGAATATGTATTAATTTTCACAAAAAAAAAAAAAAAAAAAAAAAAAAAAAAGGAAAAAAAAATATTTTTTTTTTTTTTTTTTTTTTTTTTTTTTTTTAATATTGTTACTGATTGAATATGTATAGGAAAATATAGAAGAAAGTCTTGTGGTGGCCACAACATACTAGTTAATTTTTTAGCAATTTCATAATTTATTTATTTAAAATGTTTGAATATCTAAAAAATAAAAAATACATATAAGAAATATTTTTTTTTTATATAAATAGTATTTATCAACTTTAATCACGATTATTTTCCATCGTTGTTAAAGAATAAGACAAATTTCACCTTTTATAGGAATTTCTAGTTTTTATTTCGTCTAATCTTGAATTTGTTATTTTATATCTGTCTGCTTTTAGAATTTCTCTGATGTTCGACAAGTGGAAAATAATCAGTAAACAATGCTCTGATGTTATTTTAAGTTCGAAACATATGAATTGAATCGAAGTGTATTATAGAAGAAAATTATTTCAAATTTCATAAGAAAGATATGTATTATTTTATGGCCCAGTAATTTCCGAAAATTCGTAAATTCAAAAGATAAATTACCCACATACAATTGCTATATATATGTTAACGCTTGAAAAATGTTTTTGGTTTTTTGAACAGGAAAATAGTTTTGTAGCACTGTATATAGAATAAATAAGAAGAAAAGAAGAAGAAGAAACAACTGAACAGTGATATATTCTTCTTCTTTCTTTTCTTTCTTTCTTTCTTTTTTTTTTTTTTTTTCTGAAATTCGCAAATCAAAGCCTTTTGCAACAATAACGCTTATTTATGGTATACTATATTTCAAATAGATGGTTAATATTCGAACGAAAAAAAAATCTGCATTTTTATATTTATTTTATACATTAAAATAAGAAATGTAACTAAACTTAGGTTGAGAAGCAATTTTTAAATTAATTTTGAACGGTACTTATTAAACGAAAATAAATTGGTGTAGTATTTATTCACAGTACTTTTAATTATTCTGCAGGGGTAGAAATAATAATAATAATAAAAAATAAATAAAAATAATAAAGTTATTGGTCCCCAAGACCAGTAGTTTTCATTGCTCCCTACATACTTTGACTATGGTCTGTTCTTCCCTTCTATTATGTTTTAAAAAAAATTTAAATATTTGTAAACTGTTTGTCTTACTAAGACTTACGTTGTTTACAAATTTACAAGTCAAATATGATAGCTGCATGTAAATTAATTAAAAATACAAATGAAGTCTTATATAAATCAAAAATTTGTGCTTTAATAAACAAGATTAATGTCACGGGTTTACTATTAAGAATTAAAAATAAAAAAAAGTTATGGAAGTTAAATTAATTGAAAAATTACAGAGAATAGGTGATATTGACAATTATAAAAAAGTACACTTACTATCGTCATAACATACTATATTCCATGACAGATTTAGGGAAAAGTAAAAAACAAAAAAATTGAAAAGCTTCACTGGTCCGGTGGACCACTAGAATTGATATTTTGCCGGTCCTTTGAATATTTGTGGTTCTGGACCAACGGACCACTATTAATTTCGAACCCTGCTCTACATTATTATTAGGACATATTATTACAGTTTATGGCGTAACGATAGCATATATTTCAACATTTCGAGTGCATTTTGAAAAAGGTTAAAAATGGTTTTTCCTTCAATTTTACTTAATATTTAGTTCTGCGTGTATTTTAATTACCGTTCGTAATGTGTAATGTATGAGAATTCTATTGTGTAGCCTTGTAAATAAATCATCAATTTTATACACACTATTTTCTACATAAACCGTGCTTTTAATTCTCTTATTTGTGTATGTTGTTGTTGTCGCATGCCACTCGGAAATTCCGAGCCCCGATAGTAGAACTATCCGGATTTAAGGCAAGAGGGGTGCACCTTCCGTTTTTAGGAGCGCCACATAGGGAGAAAGAACGACTTTAGCTCCAGAAGCTGGTGAAAGACGGCACCACAAGACAAACAACAGGAACTCGAATTTTGATACGGATCAGGGCCGAGTTAAACCCATGTTCCGGTACCCCAAGAGGTATAATTTTTGATGGGAACTTGGAGGACTTTGCGATCACGACGGAATTTAACGTGCACCAGTCGCTGTTAGCGTACACGACGGTCTTCGGCCGGCTCGAGGACCGAACCCGCAATCTTTTGATCACGAATTCGCTAGCTCTTACCGACCAGGCTACCGCGGCCTATTTGTGTATGTTAATTTTATTTTATTGAATTCAATGTGATGTTATTCGAATTATTCTAAAGAATTTCGTCCATAGATATACAGTTAATAACCTTTAAATATTTTTACTGAATTTTATGTTATATATTTTTGCTACCGTTATTGCAATATAAAGAGACTTAAATACAGACACCAAAATCCTTTTGAGTTTCAGTAGCAAGATCGCATTAACGTTCCAATACACTGAAAAAAAAAAGAAAGAAAGAAATATTCTGTGCGACTGATATCTAGAAAATAAATATGGCTCTAGTAAAAATAGATTCATGTCATTTTTATAAATTCTAGTTGTATATGCTAGTGAGTTCTAAAAACCCCTATTAAAATTCTAGAGTGTTTTTCCATATTATCATGATCAAACTTATTTGAAAATCTTTGCAAATAAAGGCGACAACAATAGGCGAGTTTTAATAACTGCAATTCTATTTTATGAACCAATTCTTGAAATCAAACGAAAATTTCTTGCAATACACAGGATTATAATGTATCGTTTCACTATCTAGAAAAATACGGACAAGAAATCTTCATCATTTCGTCTGTTCAGTTTATGTGTTTTCCTTATACGCACAACTCGAAAATCTATATTTCTAGTTTCGGATTCAGAAAATGATTACATATTCATTCTAGAAGATGAGACGGTATGTATATATATTAGGGGTGGGAATCGATTAAGAGTTTTAACTGGGTTAATCGTATTTCATTAATCGATTAATCGGTCGATTAATCGGATGTTTAATCGGTTTTTATTTTTCTTCATATAATTTTATTTCAATGATGAATAAAACTCTCATATTGTGTATATGTGTATATATATATGTATATATATATATACTATTCATAAGTTTGACTGGAATTTTTTTTTTTTTTTTTTTTTTTGTCTAATCAATTATATCTGTTTCATAACTGAAATATAAATCAATTTTCGGAGTAATAATTGACGACTTTAAGTGTTAATTTTATATAAATATTTTCACTTATTCATTTTTTTTTTATTTAATAAATTGATTTTTTGATTCATTTTGAAAGAAACATTAAATGAATTTACACATATTTTAGTTTTATATTTGCAGGCCTTGTCCATCTCGCTTGTCACTATTTTGAAATGAATTCTCAAAATTCCATATCATTATCATTATCATAGAAATCTCAAATTCTTATATTTTAGTTCTTCTTTGTCACTTCGGACTAAAACACAGAATGTTATTTTCTGTTTCTACTTCAATAGTTACTATCAGCAATTCTGAACAGACAATAAACGATAGAAGATACTGTTAAACTCTGTTGACATTTCCCCCATCAGAGGGATAGCGGAAATCTCAATCCCCCCCTTTTTTTTTTCTTTATCATTTAAATTTTTTGAAAGCTTCTTGTTTCTGAGAATACTATTACACTAGCCAACACTTCATGTAGAAGGTTACAGGCAGGTGGTTTTGCTTCAGCATGCACATGAAGCGGCAGTTTGTTTAATAACTATCCTTCCCCTTTTCTGTATCAACAAAAGTGCAACAACTTCTTTTAAGAGGTTTTATTTTTATTTTTATTTTATTTTATATTTTTGCTTTTTCATTATTTATGGATGTTTCATAGAATGTTTGTTAGCAAAGTATGTGAAAAAATATTTTGTAGGCAAAACAACATTTTTACTTTAATTCGTAGTTTGTAAATTTTAATCGGATTTTGAAAAATTTTAATCGAATTAATCGATCCAATTAACTCGATTAAAAAAATTGATCGGGACTAAGCATTGATCGATTAACTGAACCGATTAATCGATTAATCGGCACAGCCCTAATATATATATATATATATATATATATATATATATATATATATATATATTGTAACTATTAAAATAAGAATAAAATCTTATAAATGGAAACCTCTCATATTGATATCCAGATATAAGTGGTAGTGTGCTAATACAATACATGTCATAGTAGAAAAAACATTTTCCATTTTAATCAAATTAGTAAATTCACGTAATCCATTACAAAAAAAAAAAAAAAAAAAAAAACACTCTTTTGCGGAATATAGAAAAAAATTCTCTCTTTATTTTTCGAAAATCTTCTAATTTTTAAAGTTTCTTTTTCTGATTAAAAAATTAAGATTTTCTGAAGGGAATATTTATAAATTTTACGCATAAAAATGTGCTTGTATTTCTATTATAATACAAGCATTTGTAATATGTTAGATAAATATGTGTATTTTTCTGATTTAACATTTGGCGTGAAATTTAAAAAAAAAAAAAAAAAAAAAAAAATCTATCTATTTAATTTTAAATTCCTCATACTCATTAATTTTTTTTTTTTTAAATAAAAAAATTATATATTCCTGTATGAAATATTTATTCGTTTTAGACATAGAAATACACTTATATTTTTATTAAAAAATTATTACATACATGTTAGAAAAACATGTATAGTTTTAATGAAAAATATTTACCTTCTACATTATATAGTTCTTGTTTGTAGAACATTTTTGTAAACAATTCATTAATAACCAATTACTGGAGAAAAAATTACAAGCTCTTTTAATATTTTATAACCGTTTAAGATAAAAACTCTTTATTGGACAAAATTTTAAAAAAATATTTTATACGTTTTACAATATCAACGATATCAGTTGATGTTCTGTACATAGATTAAAAAAAATATATGCAAGGAACAAAACATATTTGTTTTTCGATAAAAAAATATACGAAAATAGTTTGAAAGTGAAAACATTATAACAATGATTTTTAAATGAACCATTTTTTAAATCTAAATTAATGATGCAATTAAATTTTTTTTGTATAACTTATTAACACCTCAACATGTTTGCGTTTCATTTTCATTACTCGACTGCTTTAATTAATAGGACTATTGTAGTTGGTCAAAAATTTCGATATCGAGTTTAACGGATTTTTAAGGTGTCCTGAGTAAAAAAAAATAAATAAATAAAATGAGTTCTAATTTAACGAGTGGGAATTTTCAGAATGTGAAAACGGAATAATAATAATATAAAACAGGATAATCGTAATCGATAAGTATTCCTTCTCCCCTCCCCACCCCTTTTTTTGTGGGAGGGGGGGGGGGGAGGGAACAACTAACAATAATTTTCATTACGTGCATTTATACGAAATTTTGTCTTATACTGCCATATTAAATTTTTTGGGAAAAAAAAAAAAAAAACAACTTTTCCGATATTGTCCGTTTTGATACTAATTATTATAAATTTTCTTTTCTTCTCCTTTCTAAGAAAAGAAAGAAACAGAAAAAGCAATTTTGATGAAATTCTGGCAAAAGCAGAATTTAGTTTAGTATGGAGGACTATTAGTTTTTTTTTTTTTTTTTCGAATTATAACATCGCGTTCAAATTATTCAAGTATATTTTCGATTTCGATAAACGTCCAACTATCGTAAAACTGGTATCATAAAAATCCGTAGATTGAGACTAATAGTCCTCCGTCCTAAAAAAAAAAGTTATTTTGGTGACTGGACAGCTGTGTGGTGTGGACTATTCTGACTATCATATACTGAGGAAAAAAAAAATATATATAATATGAATTATTTAGTACCATTGTAACACTCAGCAGACAAAAGATATATGAAGATACCAACATAAATAAATTTTAAATGAGATTTATGTCGATTAAAATTTTCACGGTATTAAATTAATTTGAGTACCAATGATCAGTAAAAACAAGTTAAAGTACTTACGCAGAAGAGAAATGATACTAACAAAACATATAAGCCTAACGATGAGAAAATTGCAAAAACTATGAATTATTAGTAACAGTCAACATTTGAGAGAAAAAAGAAAGGATAAAATCACAATAGAGTTCCGTTAAAACGGAAAAAAAATAAAAAAAAATAAAAGTAAAAAATGGAATTCATGAATTGAAAATTGGAATTTATATATATATATATATATATATATATATATATATACCACCTCCATCTAGAACGAATAAATGGTTATTTTCTGAAACCCTAAACTAGAAATATAGATTTACGAGTTATGCGTATAAGGTAACCAAATAACCTGACGAAATGATCGAACGAAATGATCGAGAAGTTCTAGTCTATACTTTTCTATATGGTGAAGCAATATTATGAATATCATGGAGATAACGAATTTTTTGTATTTCGAGAAGTTCTCGCTTGATATCTTAGAATTGGATCATAAACCAAGATTATAGTTACCGCAACTCTCCTTTTGAGTTCGCATATATTTGCAGAGATTTTTTTAATAAGTGTGACCATGATAATATAGGAAAACGATATAGAATTCTGATTGGGGTTTTTAGAACTCACTACCAAAGGGAACTAAAATTTATAAGGATGACATGGAACTATATTTACAAGAGATACAATTTAGTTTCTAAATGATAGTCACAGAATTTTTTCTCAATGTACCTCAGAAACGAAAAAAGATAGAACGGTGAAAATTTGTGTTTATTACAGGTCTGCAAAAAGTAGGAATTCCAGAATTGGGATATGAAAAACCGGGAGCAGGACTGTAAGTTCGTATCTGAAAAATGGTTCTAATGATTATCTTTCAAAGCTCCAATATACCTTTCAGATGGCCTTTCGTATTTATTAATTGGTTATTTCAAGAAACTTGATTGAAGCTTTGAATAAGAAGATCAGTTTTGAGTCTCGCAAATGGATTTCTTAACAAATTTTCTTCAAATTTGCTCTTCTAACTTTTTTTAATTTGTTCCTTCGTATGTATATATTGGTTTCCAGTGAAAAAGTTTGCCATGTTTTAGTAATAATAGGAAATGGAACTGAAAGTCGGTATCTAAGTTACAGGTTTTACGATTTTCTTCAAGTTTGGCTAAATAAACACCCCTAATAATATTTACAGGAGTCATGATTAGGTAGGTGAGTTTCAGATCTCGAAAACGGGCGGTTTTAAAAACGACTTTATTGAATTTCTTTAGTTACGATTCCGTTTGGTTAGTCAATTTTATAAATTATCTAACACCAGACTATCTACAAGAAAAGTTGATATTATGAGTAGTGGAGTTTAATGCACTGAGAAAAAATATATATCGCCTTTCTCTAGAATGAATAAGTGGCCATTTTCTAAATCCCTTAACTAGAAATATAGATTTCTGAGCTATGCGCATAAGGCACGCCAATAAACTGAATAGACGAAATGATCGAGAATTTCTAGTCAACACATTTTTATATGGTGAAACAATATTTTGAGTATTCTGAATCTTTTGTATTGCGAGAAATTCTCGCTTGGTTTTCTAGAATTGGGTCATACACCAAGATTATAGTTGCTGAAACCTGCCTCTTGTATTCGCATTTATTTGCAGAGATTTTTAAATAACTTTGCCCTCGAGAATATAGGCAAACGCTCTAGAATTCTAATAGGGGTTTCTAGAGCTCGCTTTCGAAGGGGACTAGAATTTATAAGGATGACATAACTATTTTTTATAGAGACAATTTAGATTCTAGATTTCAGGTTACAGAATTTTTTTCTCAGTGTGGAAGTTGTATATTTGTTACATACCAGATCATAAAAAGTTCATACACGACTGTGAAAAATAACTTGGTTAAGACGACATTTCAACAGCCAACCAGTTAAATGTGTTTTTCATGATAACGGACTGTTTCTTGTCACCTGTATGGAGGTGACTCAAAACGCCATTCATGAGACGCCGCTGATATAGTGTAACCACGTTTCTCGCACCTAGCACTGAGGATGAAGCCAATGATTTAGAGGAGTCTCAAATTGACCGACAAGTTGGATTTGGTAAACATCCAATCATTCAGAGCTTTCCCTTATCGCTATTTTCTCTTAACCACCGGGATTATTATCCCTTTTTTAACACAAGACTCGTTGCGTCAGTACTTTCGCAGAGGCTCCCAATGGTCACAGAAAATGTGGTTGAGGAATATATAGATGTACCTTTTGTGCCTCAACAGGGAGGTCTTGTTCACGTTTCACGAAATAATAAAATTAGGGTACTATCCAACACTTTTAAAATGATAATTTCGAAATACAGAAATAAATAGTTGTATAGGGTAGGTACTCCAGTAAGCATGCTCCAGTAATTGACATCTAAACAAAAATAATTAATAAATAAGGAAAATAATAAAATCATACATTTTACATCTAAGAATTATAACATTTTATGTCAAACACTGGAGCACACAGGGTGCTAATAACTGGTAAAATGAATAACTAGCAGTGTCAAACACGGGAACATAGGGGGCCAATTACTGATAAAATGAAAAACTGTGTCAATTACTGGAACATTGAGTGGGTGTCAAATAAAAATTCATAAAAAAAATAATTGTTATCAAATGTATATATTTTAACATATATGTGGTTCTGGATGTCTTTCATGCCATACGTAGTAACTTAAGATTTCTAAAAATATTTTCTGATGACTAGAACATTAAAAACATCAGAGATTGCTCTAAAAGTGTCAATCAGGGTTTAACCTGGCAAAAAAATTACTTTAGCATTTTAGCGAAAATAGGCAAGCACTATTTTAGTTTTTCAAAAGTTAATTCTTTGGATACCATTGATTTCTTTCACTTACAAGGAACATCACCCAAGTGTCCGGCTCGAATTTCAATGAGAGAGAGGCGTTTCTTTCATATTTGATATGCTATCAAATTTTACTCAAAAATACGCGAAAAAGTTGTATTTATACAGCAAGTGAATACTCAAATGAATAATTCAGTTGAAATAATTTTCAGTACTATAAATTTTCATTTGTAACTTAAGCATGAAAGCGCAAAATCATTTAGTATTTTTAAGTCACACCCAAAGGCAGAGCTTACTGTTGATATGTGGCTGATGTGGTTTTTAACATTTAAAAAATTCAATAAATATAGAAAACATGGATGATAGCAAAAATTTCTATGATCAAAAATATTTGGTACATGCCATCTATCAAAAATTAAAATTTTATTAAAATCGCAGCCAGACACTTGGGTAATGTTCCTTGCTAGCTTTGTTATCCTCAGTTTTGTTTTCTATTCCTTTTGTTCATTGATGATTTTAACCACGCATCCATATTTCTGACTTTAAAAATATGAATTGGAGAAACTATGTTTTGATTGTAACAATAGAAAAAGAGATACTCATATCATATGTGTAAAATGAAAAAGCAATTTAAAAATTAAGTAAAGTGTAGTGATAGATAATCGTGAAATACTAGTGCTAAGAATGCTTCTATGAAGCAAATTCTGAATTCTGACATACTTTTAAATATTTTTGCATTTAAATTCAACCATTAAAATTAAAAATAAATCCAAATTGCTATATAAATAATGATTCCCAAAAATTTGTCTTTTTGTAGTTTTTGCCTGCAAATATTACAAAAAAAAAAAAAAAAAAATCCAGAGATATTTTATACAGTTATCCAGTTTTAGCTTTTTAGCGAAATTCTGACCAACATGTTTTAGCAAAAGATGATACCTTTTAGCAAAATGCTAAAAAAACTAATGGCAGTTTAAACCCTGGTGTCAATCACTGGTGCACTTACCCTACTTGTAATTATGACACATGTAAAACCTGCAAAAAATAATAATGAAATTAGTGTGCAAATCATAAAATTCATTAACTAAAAATAATTTTTGTTGTTGTTATTTAGAAGAAATTATCTTTATGTTCATTGTTAAATTTCCCTTAGTCTCTTAAACTTTCTTTTTCTGTATAGAAAAAATATGTTTTGCAGAATTAAGATATTTTACATGCACAAACATACTTATTCAATATGTTAAAAAAAAATATTTACAATTTATGCTTTTTACTAAAATAGTTAAAATTTTACATGTATTTTATCTTTAAATTTCTCTTAGTTTTATTTTATTTTTTGTAAATTTTCTTCTTCTGTTTCAAAAAATGTCTTTTATTATACAAAATATTTATATATTTTAGGCATTCAAATATAACTATATTTTAATTATAAAGTCTATAGACAATGTGTTAGAAAAACATGTATATTGTTAATAAAAAGTATTTATCTTCACGAATTTTATAATTATTGTTTGCTATACATTTTTATATATACTTAAGGAATATACTTATTCTTATATTTCAATGTTATCAGTAAAACAAATTAGAAGTTCTTTTAATATTTTGTTATTTATTCAAGACAAGATTTTCTATTTGATAAAAATATTTGCTTTTCAAAAACATACCTTTTTCTTTTAAACAAGGATATCAGTTTACGTTATGTACATAGATTTTGAAAGTAAATAAGGTATAAAATATGTTTGTCTTTCGATTACAATATGTGAAATTATTTTGAAAATAAAAATATTATTGCAACGCTTTTTTTTTTTTTTTTTTTTTTTTTAAACTAAACATTTGTTTAATCTAAAAGGATAGTGAAGGTGATTAAAAATGTTTTAACATATTTATTCTTCTGTATTTGGCAAAGAATGCATTACTTTAATCCGAAGAAAAGATAATGCAATGTAATATTTTTATCCCCTTTTGAAAGAAATAAAGTACTTATGCATCTATTTATTACTTTTTGTTTACTTTGTCTGAATGTAGCTATGTAATACTTATGACAATGATAGCTAAAATTACCTATAACTTTTGTGATAAATAATAAAGTGTATAATACATATTTTATTTTAAAAAGAAATCTGAAAAGTTTTTTTTTTTTTTTAAATATTACTTTAAAGGGGTACTTCACTTAAAGTGGAGGGCAGCTTTAACCCATATTATTCGACGGAGAAATTTGTTTTAAAAATTATTCATTAACTAATGTATTTTTTTTTTTTAATTCCATTTTCACATTTAGAAAATTTACACCCATTATATTGATTCCCAGTTTTCAAGAATTATTGTTTTAAATCTTTGATAGTTCATTTTAAAGCTCAAAAGTACAAAAAATTGACTAAGTAAATTTTTTTCACATTAAAGCTTCAAAATGAAATATATAAAAAATAAAAAATTAATTTAAAAAAAATAGGAATCAAACTAATGGCTGTGAATTTTCTAAATGTGAAAACGGAATTAAAAAAAGTTACATTATGGGGTGCATACAAATGAAACACTACCGTTTGTAAAGCCGTTTGCAAGCGTCCCAAATCTATGACTACAGTCGGCAGCAAAAGTATACGAGCACTAGCAAAAATTCCTATGTAAAAAAAGCACACTTAACACAGTTTTGTTAAATAAATCTTTAACGAATCATGTTCTTAGACTGACTAAGGACAGGATTCGACAAGGATTTATTTAACAAAACTGCATTAAGTGTATTTTTTTTTATACATAGGAATTTTTGTTAGTGCTCGGATACTTTTGCTGCCAACTGTATTTGCAAAAAAATTGCAAAATTTACGTCATCGAAATTGCAAGCGTTCCGTTTGTATGTAACCCTAGGTAATGAGTAATTTTGAAAACAAAGTTTTCCATAGAATAACATGGTATAAGCCTGTCGTCAACATTGGGTGAAGTGTCCTCTTAAGGTAGAGTGACCAAATTTTTAAATACCGAAATGGGACACGTCCCCATTTTTTACTTTTGGAAATGGGGACACTATGTAGTAAATTCAAATTATAGATTAAAATACAGTAAGTACAAACATAAATTAGATACGCAATACATAAGTATATATATTTCCTTCAGAGAACTTAACGCATACATCTTTATCAGGATTATAATAGCTGATTATAATAAAAATTATTCAACATTCCCATAGTTCGAACAGACACAACATGAGGATATGATTACAAATGATGCATTTTCAAGTTCTAAACTAAGTCCCTTCATTGACCAAGTTTCAAAAACCTTTTCAACAATGACCTCACATTTTGTTCGGCCACAAGAATATGCTGGCTCAAGAGTATTTTCTTTAATATTTTGGGCAGGCAGTCAATTTCTTTGAAAATTTGTGTGTATAAATATAATAGGTAAAAAAGGCCTTCAGCCAGAACAGTCTTCAAACTAGCATTTTTGACTATCAAACCCCTTTCATTGAAGACTGTGTTGACGCAGCTATAAAAATTGTTCGTAGAAACATGTTTCTTTCCACCACATGAATTATAAATAAAAATAAAGTAATCAAAGAAAGAAAAAGTAAAAAAAAAGTTATGAATATTTAAGAAATTTTTTGAAAATTGGGGACATATGGGGCAAACGATACGAAATGTAGTCCCCAATCGCTGTTTTTGTTTTTGGGGAGAGATGATCGAAATTGGGGACAGTCCCCGAAAAATGGGGACGTTTGGTAACCCTACCTTAAGAGGACAAAGGAAATTGAAATTAATAATTTTTATTTTAGATTCTATTACTTTTCAAATCAAGTGCTGCCATGGAATTTATTGTTTGTATCCATATACTGTGTTTTAAATGATAAAAAAGTTCTTTTTGAGATGAAAATGCTTCTTTTATGGGAATAAAATACAATACAATGCTCAATTTCAGAAGGCTATATGCTAAGTTATTTTAATGCTCCAAATTTTTTCCAGTGTGTATTTTGTATGTAACTGAACACATCTGTACATTGAACATTTTATATCTCAATTATAGCATTCGTTACAAACAAAAAAATCTGGAGTGACTCCACTCGACTTTCCGAACATTGAGTAATTAACGGTTTTGTAGATATAGTAAAATAAGAAGAATTTTTAAATAATCAAACGAGAGGAAATTATAATAGGGTGTTTGAGTATTTTTCTCTATATAGTACACGATGTTTAATTTAACGCTACAGAACTTTGAGCCCATAGACCGTAATTATAAAGAATATTTCGTTGTGCCCTTGTAAAAACCTATAAAATATAGATTCACCAAAATGCTTATAGTTAGTGCAACAGTGACTTATAATATTCATATAAATTTTCAGCTCAGTTGAATAAGGCGTTTAGACGCTATCAAACATTTAAAATTTTGTCCCATAGGTCATAATGATAAATAATTTTTCTTTGTGTCCCTGTTAAAAAACTGTTAGTGCTAAATTCACCAAAATCTATACAGTTCATCCAACTGTGACCTATAACATGTGTATAAATTTTTTGCTCAGTTTAATAAGACGTTTAGACGCTATCACACTTTTAAAAATTTGCCTCCACAGGCCATAATGATAAAGAATTTTTCTTGTGTCCCTGTAACAAAAACTATAAGTGTTAGATTCACCAAAATTAATAGGGTTCGTGCTACGGTGACTTACAACATACGTACCGACTTTCATCGCATTTGAACAAAGCGTTTAGACGCTAGCGTGTTCACTCACAGACATACACACACATACATACACATACATACAGACATACATACATCATCGTAAAAAAAGTGAAAACGGACTCAGAGCACCTCGAAATGTATAGAAACATCAAAATCTCAAATTCGGATTTTTGACATGTTTACAATACTTTCCTCACTATAGTGTTCGGAAAGTAAAAATATCAAATGATATTTGAGGAGTTGAAGAATGATATTGTTTTAAAAATATTGCTTATCTTAGTACATTTTATGATAAAGATTTAGACCTTTTAAATTGCTTCGATTTTAATAATTTTTATCACCCATTGTTTCTTCAGTACTCTGACCACAGAACCAACGGGTCTCGACTGAATATTTCCCGATTATGTAGACTAGTGTTTTCATATATATATATATATATATATATATATATTTGAAAGGGTGTTAAAATGCAAATATAAGTACTCCTGTCGTACTAAATTAAATTCTGTCATAGACAGAATTTCATCCATAGATTTTTTTTTTAAATTGCATCTATGCATGGAATTTTCAGACTTTCTGTTTAAAACACGTGATATTGTTATTACAAGGGTAAATGAAGTAATTGACAAATCCCTTCTTTTACAAGAAAGCCTGAAATTTTCTAAAAATTATATTAATATGTTCCGCTTGCATTCTTACATTTATTCAGTTTTAACTTGGAAAGATGTGGGATGGAAATACGACCTAACAAAATCCTAATAAGTATTCCATAGTACGTCAGTACCCGACTCTTTTTTCTAGATCACTTTATTTTTAGAGTAATCCTCTCCAAATATGATTACGATTAAATAAGAAGAAAAATATTCTAAAAAAAAAAAGACTGGTGTGAGAAAAAAGAGGTGGGTATTAACAATACAATGGAATAATTAATTAGGATATTGGCAGCTATGCATGTGCATGTTCAAACACAATTTCGTTCCATTCGAATAACGCCTTCTTTGTGTGTCGCCTTTTATAACAAAATGCATTCACTAATGAAATTTTGTATTCTAGTTTATAAATGTATTCTTATAAAATTATTGCCTTTTATAACGCACGATCATGACTTTAGAGCAAAAACACAGTAAAACAGTTTAACTAATATATCAAATTTAAGCAGTAATAATAAAGAATTATTAATTAAATTTAGCTTATAATTGTAAAAAGATTATAAAGTTTTTACTCATATACATTAAACTCTAATCTAAGTCATTAATTTTAACATTCTGTTTATGGAATTTCCCTTTATATATTTATTTATTTTTTATAAAAGATTCATTGGCATTACTGTTTCTGAATAAGGAAATTACAATGCATTTATAGTGGAGTAAATTATAAAACGCCAGAATATGTATGCGAGGAAATAGTATAACAACAAATTTTGCTATTTTTTAAAATTTTGTCTGTAGTAGTGAAATTTCATCTAAACAACTAAAGTTAAAAGTATTTTTTTTTTAAATAAGGAAAACTTCTCTTTAAATATCATATTACAAAGAAAAAAAAATATATTTCTATAAATGTTACTCAAAACAGCTTACAAATTAATTTTCAAAATTATTATTAAACTATTTTTCTTGATCTTGCTTCAGGTACTTGCATCTAGAATATTAATTAATAAAGATAGTTAGAGATTTACATTTTTTGTATTACTTGATTATACGTCATAAATCACTTTTACAATATAGGCCCTTATTATATATATATACTATAGAAAATATATTAAACAACAAAAGTTATTACAAAGGCTATAAAGTTTATTTGATATAAGCTATGCTGAATATGATTAAAAGGCATATCTATATCTATAAGGTAAATTTTGACACTGAAATTCAAACTTACAATTCGCTGTATATTTTATATAACACTGAATTTTCACAAAGTTTTTCTGTCACATTTACTTGTTAATAAAAGAATAGACTTTTTTAAAAAGGGGGTATTGTCATTTTTAAAAAGTGTCTTTCTATATGTCAGAAATAAAAGTATATAATTTTAATATTATTTATGACTTCAAAAGAAAGTTTTCTTCTGAAGACACCGGTGACAGGTTTTCTTTAAAAGAAGAATTTCTTTGAATTTGAATTTTGCGTTATATATTTTAATGAAGAGATTCGAATGTATGAAGGAAAGGAAAGAAAACCTGAATATAATTTTAGAATGTTATCGTAAAGACAGTTATCTGAAGCTGTTTTTGATATAGTAAAGAATTTTTTATAATATATATATATATATATATATATATTTATGTTTTAAAATTTTAACATAAGATTTTTGATACTTTATTCTGTTTCTCTACATGCTGCTAAGGTCATTAAAAATTCATCCCATAATACACATAGCTTCCAACATTCTTACGTATAATCATTATTCATTAATAAAAATCAATTATAATTATTTTCTACGAATAAGTAAATTGAAAATTGTTACAGAAAATTTCTAATATGAAACCTTCTGCGAGAAAAACGGGAGAGTTGGTATAGCTATGTAATATTTCTAGCCATGCAAAGCTTAATTTATATGGTAATGTATAAGTTCAACAATAAATAATCACCATGATGATAATAATAATTAAATATAAAACAACTTCTTTATACGCCATAGAATAAAGGGAACCACTACCGGTTTCGAAAAGGCGCGCCTTTCTTCTTCAGGTGCAAAAAAGACCTTCGAGGCAAAAGTAAGATATCTTTTTACTTTATGTTGTGCGCAGAATTTTTTTATATTGAATTATTTATTGTACAGCAGGTCTTTAATTTATAATTGTGATAATAAGAATTTATATCAAAAAGTAAAAAATCCTCTTGACAACTATTTTTCAGTTACATTTTTACTTTCTTGTATATATATAAGAAGAAAGTTTTGGTTTCATGAAAATTTTTACTTTATATCTATATCTATATCTATATAGATATGAGGTGAAAGTATTGGATGTGAAAGTTTTCGATGGATTTACACGTTTTGAAATGTTCTGAACACGATTTGACTGTTTTTAGAAAATGCCTGTCTGTGTGGATCACAAATTTTGTGGGCGCTGTATTTAACGAGCCAATCAACGAAATTTAACCAAACTTGGTATTTAGTTGAACCCTGGCCTAAAATGGTGCTGATTAGGTCTGTCGATCAGTCGCTAAACATGTGGCGCTGTGATATCATTTTTGCTAAATTTTTCACATGGCAGTATAGGACTTTGTATAAATGTATATAATGAGAGTGATTGTTAAATTAACTCTCATAAAATGGTTAAAAAAATAATAACTATTATACTTTTTTTTTTAATCATTCTTTAATCGAAATACTGCCAATAGGTAAGTACAGTTAAAAAAAAAAAAAAAAAAAAAAAAAAAAAAACATTAAAATTTAATTAAATTAGACAAGGCGGCATTTTAACGCGTTCTGGATTACTGTTGTTACCGCTCTGTTTTCACACCACCATATTTCTCAAATATATAATTTCGCTTAAATAAGAAGAAAATTACCTTTCAAGAAAAGTGGTAAATAAATATAATTATTAACAAATGTTCCGAAATAAATTAATGACTGAAATACGAGTGGCATGACTGAATTACCCAAAATTTCGTATTTATTAATATTATTTGTTTTCAGGATTGCTTATTTTTAGAGATAGTTAGCCTTTTATGTATTATACAAAATTTCGAAAAATATATAATAAAATATACTATGTAAAACACCATTTTGTTTTATGCTTATAAATTTCAGAAAATGCTTATAAATCAATGAAAGAATAATTCATAGAATTACCACAAAACAAATATAATATAGATCTTTTATAACCATTCTTTCATCGAAATACTGCCTACAGGGAAACGCAAAGAAAAGAACATTATTTAAAATATAATTAAAAAATTAAACAATGTTTATTTTATATATTCTCATACGCCCAAGTTTAAATAAAACATTGATTAAAACTTGTACTTACAACAACTATATTTTATATACTGCACGTCTATTTTGAGGAATTGTTTGTTTAATCTAGACATAAGTAATATGAAATATCAAAATAAAAGTGAATTTTTATGTATACATTGAAGATAAAAATATAATTTTTAATTAATATACCGAAACAAAATTTTGTTTATTATTTAAAAAATTGTGTGGATCATATCGATTATTAGTAACAATGAACTTACATAAAGCAAATTTTGAATAATTTCTATATAAAAATATGCTAAGTTTTTAAAGAATATGTTGGTATAATATAAGTAGTGATAATGCTCAAAGTGTTTTATAATACGCCAATAGATGGTGCTGTGTGTTCATTCTCTTTTCTCTGTAACTGTACATATGTAAATAAACGTTAGTTTAAGTCTAGCTCCCGTCTCGGTAACTTCATGTGGTAGCACGAGCGCTGGTTGCGTTCGATCATCGGCGAAAATTAAACGACGCCACGTTTTCCGGTAATTAAAAATAAAACTAAAAAAATGGATAAACGAAAGTAGATTTTCAATTAAAAAGAAAATTAAAAAGGGATAAATTAATCCCGTCAGTACCACTGTTAAATAGTACTAATTATCACACGTGGTCATTAAAATTAAAAGCTGTTCTAACTATTAAAAAGTTATACGACGTCGAGATTAAAGAAGCAGGCGACTTAAAAGATGAAGAAGAGGCTGAATGGGATACTAAGAATGCCGAAGCTGTGTCATATATCCTACTTTCATTATCCGATGAACAAAGTCTCCAATTCGCAGACGAAGGAAACGCTAAGAATTTATGGGAAAAAATAAAATCAACATTCACAGGAAAATTGGAAGATCGAAAAATCGATGCAAGCAATGAAATAAAAAATATTGAAATTAATCCAGAAGAAAATGTAACGGATTATATTGCAAGAGCAAGAGGTTTAAGAACAAAATGTGCGTCACTTGGTCTGGACATTACAGAGAGAGAAATTGTCTACTATACTGTGAGAGGCCTTAGAGAAAAATTCTCGAAAATTAAAGAAATATTGAAAACTCAAAGAGAAAAAGATTTAGATGAAATACTCGAGATCTTACGCGAAGAAGAAAGAACAATCCTGAGATCACCTGCCTACCAAAAGACTAGATGAGAAAAAGCATTCCACGTTAAAAATGAGAACAAAAACAGAGTGAAAAGTTGTTTCATCTGTAAGAAAACAAATCACCTTGCTAAAAACTGCTATTTTCGAAATAAAGATAACTTACCTACGAACGCTCATGATAAAAGAACAAATACTTATGATAACAACAAGAACAAAAACAAAGAACAGTTTAGAAACAGAAACTCGAACTATGCAAGTAAAAATGATAGTGATTTCGCACTTTCCGCGAATAGAGAACAATTTGATATTTCTGAAAATAACATTTGGTTATTAGATTCAGGATCAAGTTGTCATTTAACAAATAATTTGAGTTATTTTAGTGATATTGCTAATGATAATGGATATATCAATTTAGCAGATAAGAATTCTACTTTAAATTTTACTGGTATAGGAACTGTTCGCGGTAAAACTTTGGTAAATAATTCTCAAAATATTTTAACTATGAATGAGTGTATATATATCCCTGATTTGAGAAATAATTTAATTTCTGTAGGTAAATTAATGGATAAAGGTTATAAGATTAAATCAAGTAGAAATCATATCTTAGTTCTAAGTAAAAATGATGAAATTGTGTTAAAAGCTGTTAAAATAAATAATAGATTTGAAGTCATCTTAGAACCTTACAATGATATGTCACCTGATTCTCTAGAATGTAACTTAATAAATAAATCGGAATCTTATGATATTTGGCACAAAAGACTTTGCCATTTAAATCCACAATATATGATAAAAATGCAAAATATTATTGGCATGAAATTTAGAGATTCTGAAAATTTTAATTGTGAATCATGTGACATTAGTAAGTTAACTCGGAAAAATCATCCAAAAGTAAATTTTGATCAAAGTAGTTCTGTATTAGAATTGATTCATGCTGATTTAGCAGGACCTATAAATGTTAATTCTTTAGGAAATTCTAAATATTTTTTAGTATTAGTTGATGATTTTTCTGGGATGTATTTCACTTATTTCTTGAAACACAAATATGAAGCATTTGATGCTTTTACTATTTTCAAAGAAAGGTATGAAAATCAAATGAACAAGAAAATTAAACGTTTAAGAACCGATAACGGTTTAGAATTTGTGAATAATGAATTTGAAAATTTTCTAGAAAAATCTGGAATTATACATGAGAAAACAGTACCATATAATCCTGAAAGCAACGGTATTGCAGAAAAATGAGTAAGAGTACTGGTAGAACGTGCAAGAACCTTGTTATATGATAGTAAATTGCCACGTAGAATTTGGGCGGAAGCCATAAATTGTAGTACCCACATTTCTAATAACACGCCGCGAAAAGGTAAACAAAAAATCCCGATCGAAATATGGACAGGTAGAAAAACAAAACTAACTTATTTATAAACTTTTGGTTGTGTAGCTTACTATCACATTCCTAAACAATTCAGAAATAAATTTGATGTTCCCGCTAAGAAAGGTATATTTGTTGGATATTCTAGAGATAGGCGCGCATACAGAATTTATGATATCGAAAAAAGAAAAATTATTGAAGAAAGATCAGTTAAATTTGATGAAACATCTAAAGGTAGTGAATTCTTAAAAAGTGAAACCGAAACTTATTTGTGGGATATTAAAGAATTAACTCAGTTTAATGAAAACGAAACTTCTTCCCCACCCGGAAACAATAATAATTTATCAAATATTTCGCCTGAACAACAAATACTAGAACAAAATGAAAAGCAGAATGAGTCAGAATCTATTTATAGATCGGCACCCCAATTGCGAAGATCAGAAAGAATAAAAAATAAAATGACAGCTAATTTGGCTTTAAACGACCTTGATGGGGAATCAGTACCGAGAAATTTTGAGGAAATAAAAATAAAAGAAATTGTAAAAAATGGGAGATCGCTATGGAAAAAGAAATCGATTCCATGAATAAACACAATGTTTTTGAGATAGTTGAAAGGCCAAAAAATGAAAAAATAATTAAAAGTAAATGGATTTATTCTATTCAAAAGGTAAATAATGAGGAAATTTATAAAGCTAGGTTAGTAGCAGCGGCCTTCAATCAAATAAAAACAGTTGATTATTCAGAGTCATATTCACCGGTAGTAAATATTGAATCATTTAGGTTGTTAATGGCAATCGCTTCTAAGCTGAATTTATCTATAAGATTTTTTGATGTAAAAACAGCGTATTTATATGGTAACATTGAAGAAACTGTGTATATGGAAATACCCCCTGGTTATGAAAATAAATTTGGTAAAAATAATGTATGTAAATTGAAACGTAGTATATATGGCTTGCCTCAAAGCGGGCGAAATTGGCATAATAAACTTAAACATGAACTGAAAGTGATTGGCTTCTCTCCACTTGCATCTGATAATTGTGTATTTACTTATAAAGATGATACGAATTTTCTAGCAATTTGTGTGTACGTTGATGATTTAGTAATTTTTTCAAATAATTCTAAGTTATGCGATGAAAAAATAAGTAAACTTAAAGAAATTTTTGTTCTGAACGAAACAACTAAAAATTCAAAATTTTTAGGCATGGAAGTAGTACAAAATCAAGACGGTATCAGTTTATCGCAAACTAACTACATTGAATCTTTATTAGAAAAATATGGTATGCAAAATTCTAAAAAGTCTAATCTACCAATAGTTAAAGGTGAGGATAGATGTTTTACACCTACAGATAATTTAGTTAATCAAACCGAGTATCAAGAAATTAATTGTAGGTGAGTTGCTATATTTGGCTAACCGAACTCGACCTGATCTTGCATTTGTTACTAGTTATTTATCACAATTTAATAAACGTCCTGAGAAAAGACATTATACATTAGCTAAAAAGGTTCTAAAATACTTAAATGGAACAAAAAATAAAGTTTTGTTTTACGAGAGAAAATTTTGTTTAATAAATTGTAGTGCAGATGCAAGCTGGGGAAATGGAGAGGGAGACAAATCATTTTCAGGTTGTGTAATTATGTTAGGAAATTCTCTTATTGTATGGAAAAGTAAAAAGCAAAGATGTGTAGGACTATCCACATGTGAATCAGAGCTGTTAGCCACTGCAGATACTGCAAGAGAATTAACATGGACTGTAAACATGTTACAAGAACTTAAGTGTGAACAATTTGTTGAAAGACCTGTGACGATTTATTCTGATAGTCAAGCAGCAATAGACTGGCTAAATACAGCAAAGTCATCAAATAAAAGACGACATGTTAATCTTAAATTTCATTTCGTTAGAGACTTAATTGAAGAAAAGACTGTGAAAGTTATGTATAATTGTACTAATGAAATGATTTCAGATTTTCTAACAAAGGCTGTTACAAAGGAAAAATTATCATTTACATTAGAAAAAATATGTTTGATTTAAAGGTATATATTTGAATATTAATTATTGTTTATTATTGTTTTTGATTATATATATAAAACGCTTTTCGCAGGGGAAGAATGTTGGTATAATATAAGTAGTGATAATGCTCAAAGTGTTTTATAATACGCCAATAGATGGCGCTGTGTGTTCAGTCTCTTTTCTCTGTAACTGTACATATGTAAATAAACGTTAGTTTAAGTCTAGCTCCCGTCTCGGTAACTTCAGAATATATATATATATATATATATATAATATAAATGGATGACATGTTTTATGGTAATACTTTTTAGGAAATCAATGACATGTATGAAAATACATTTTATGTAATTCAAAACCATTTTCTTCAATTTGGCTATTTGCTTCGAATCATACGTTTCAAAATTTTCTGAAACGTATAACGCTTCATTCACTGACTGAAGACACTAAACGAATAACTTGAAAAATGTTTCTGAACTTTCATACAAGGAAGTAAAGGTGTGAAAAATATTTTGATATTCTTCTTTTAACATCAGTGTAAAAATTTTGGTTTAAGTTTGCTTTATAAAAAGAAAGAATATAGCATTAAGTAAATTAATAAACTACGAATTAAATAAAAAAAAAATACTATTGGATTACAACTTTGTATGAAATAATATGATACGACAGATTTTTATAAAAAAAAATGCTGAAATATATAATCTTGATGCCAATTAAAGAATCTTTCCAATTACCAACATTGCCAACATTTTAATTTATTCCTGAGCATTTTTAGGCCCTCCTTTATTTTATACCTCTTATTTTTTTTTTTCAAGCGGATTTGTTTTTTATTTTATCGTAGTTATGTATTGGAAAAAATAATTCTATAAATAAAGTGGTCCGAAATAAAGGCGAGGCTAAAATTAAATAAATAAAAATATCTGGAATAAATTAAAATGTTGGCAACTATGAAATTACAGGGTGTCTATAGACCCGCCTTTTCCCCCTGATTTTTCCATCAGTACATTTCTATGATAATTTTTTACTTAGTTAACCGTGAAGAAATATTACTAAAAATTACGAAAGAAAAATTCTGGTAGAAGAATCAGGGAAAAAATGTAGTCTGTCCCTACCCTGAACTACACTTGTTACTAAGAAGGCATTTTTTTTCAGTTTATATTTAAAGCTATGTATAGCACATAAATAAAAATAAATATTCTAAAATTAGTTATATTTTTATACTTTAATTAAAAATTTTGTTTTAAAGAGTACTATTTGTTGTGTGTGGATACAAATTTTACAAATCTGCACTAGCTATTTTATCATAAAAAGACAGAAATATATTAAAATTAAAAATAACTTTATTTTATAAATAATTATATTAATTTATGTAAATACATTAATTGATTTTTTATCAGTTTTGATTCAGTACGATAGAACACAAGAGCGAAAAAATAATGCGGTTCACATAATTATTAACATTTTCCAACTATACATACTTGTCGCAGGGTTTAACTTTCAGTGTACTTAACCTATCTGATCACAAATGGACAGACAGAATGACATAAAGACAGATTAATTGAATTCATAATCTCGCTTAAAAAACGGTTTGAAAGCATTAAAAATGCTTAACACAAACGGAATTGCAATTCGAGCAACTTCCAATTTTAGCCTTCAATGTATCCGAATATTTTGGAGAAGCTATTAAAATCTTCACGCTAAACATAAGTAACATATTATATACGAAACAATGTTTATCATATGAATAATAAATGTCAATTTCATCATAATTTGTTCAGTAGAAAGTTATTTAAATATGTTTTATAAAAATGCCTATCATAGAACGCAATACATTGACATTCTTTTGTTTGTCCCAGTACAAAAACCAGTTATACTATTTATACATATTAAATGGGAAATATCCCTTAGTGAACATAAATAACATTTGATTTTGAAGGCATTCTGAAAATATTTACGCACGGTATAGCAAAGCTTCCTAGATCTACTATCAAGCCTGAAGGTATCACTTCGGACAGAGTGTGACGTCACAACCCGGGTCCCTTATCAGTAAGAAAGTGATGCCCACGGACCGTGGTGATGCCCATCAGGTCCGTTTACTATGTTTTACTATCTTATCTTCTGCTTGGAATGCGTGCAGCAAACATTGTTTGTCCTCACCTCCCATGTATTTAAATCACATTTTTCATGAATGAATTTTTAGATTCCACCATTTAATGTACATCAATTGAGTTAATTTTAATTTACATCGTATTACTGCAGAATATGAGGAACATTTTTTGAAATCTGAAAATCAACGTTTTCTATTACGTGAATTGTCTAAAGAAAAACTAATGGATGATGGAGGATTTAAATTTTAAGGAATTTGTAATTGTGGTATACCACTAACTCAGTTAATTAATGAATTGTATGAAAACAACGTGTAACATTCTTTTGAATACTTATACGATCACAAGAAATGATGAATTACATGGTAAATCCTCCAGAAAATTAGCAACTGTAAATAATAGATTTTTAAAGTGTCAAACAGAGGTTTTAAAAAGCGTCAATTCATTTCTATTAAATTTTGTAAATATTTCTAAAAAAAAATTAAATATTTCTTTAGAAATGATAGAAATTACATAACATTCTTTAAAAAATAAGAAAATCTCCTACCAGTGGTCGAAAGGTTCTGGTCTTAAAGACATTAAGTGTCGGGTTCGATCCTAGGTGACACATGTCAACCTATCTTTTCGGAGTTCTCCTTGTTTTTCCCCGAAACTTGTTTAAATATAGGGCTAGCACCCAGTAAAATGACCCCTACGGAAGATACTTTCTACAAATGAAAAAAAAAAAAAAATAAATAAATAAAAAAAAAAAAAAAAAAAAACTTTGTTTTTAAATATCCCAGATCGTTGCTGAACCATTCGTTTTAAAGGTATTGACGAGTTCTTTTAAAAGTTATCCATATTGAAAATTTACACACCCACCCACGCAAAATTGACCGTCATCCTGATTGACTGTTACTGTTATTAATAATTCTTTCTTAAATTTACAATAATTTATTAAAAATTATTCTCATTTATACGAAAATTTGTTCTATACGGGCACATTAAAAATTATGAAAAGCGTAATGGCAACACCACTTGCTAAAAGATTTTAATTTGAAAATTTTTGTTCATTTTTATTTATTTTTCTCTTTCTTTTGAATTCGACAGGAAAACGTATTCGATTCGTAAAGGTTTTCTATTTCTAGTTTTGGATGGATTTACACGTTTTGAAAGGTACAAACATGATTTGATCATTTTTACAAAATGTCAATATATATGTGTGTGTGACAAAATTTTGTGGTATCTGTATCTCAGGAACTAATGAACAGAATTTCATAAAAGTTTAAGTTGCTCCTTGATTTAAATGTCCTTCAACTTTTGGTGAAAATCGCCAACAGGTGGAGATACCATAACGTTTTACGATGATGGAAATATAGGAGAAAATTTTGTATAAATGAGCCCAATTAAAATTACTTTTAACGAATCATCGTGAAATAAAAAGAAATACTTATAGGTTGGTTTGGGTTGTGGAGATTGCACTAGGGTCCTAGGGCTGAGGGGAATGCCCTCCGTGAGGGGCCTCTCTAAGGGTTCCTATCACGTATTTACGCAATTTCGGAGAAAACCTCGAAAATTTTCGAACAGCTAGGTCGACGAGTGGGACCTAGGATTGAACCTGGCACCTCACGTCTACCAGCTTTGAGCGCAGAACCGCTCGGCCGCTGGTGGGCCGAAATACTTATAGAAAAAATTGATACATATAGAAGCATCTTTGCACCCTTGGTGGAAAATCCTCCCGAATGTTGTAAACTTTCAATATAAATATTTCTTAAAAGAACTTATTAAACCTTTAAAACTAATAGTTGAATCATGTATCTTCGACAATTTTAAAGAAATTTATCGAGATTTTTTTTTAAATTCAAAAATAAATAAAGAAAGAAAGAAACACTTCCTACGATCTCGAATGTAGAGCATAAAATATTTTTTTTTTTTTTTTTTCGAAATTTAGTATTGTACTTCTCTAATATGAAAGCTGTCTCCATTCATTGTGGAAATTAATTTTGATAAGTAGTTTGTACTGCGTAAATTTGTTTAAGAATTATAAATTTATCTGTAACAGATTTTTTTTTAAATATTGTTTTAATTTTAATTTAATTAATTTATTTTTTGGCCTATGTGATTTTAAACTGAATGATCCAAAATTTTCTTATATATTAATCTGAAATATTTTTTAAATATCTTATATTTATGACTTCAAATTGTTTACTTTAAAGGTTTACAAAACAATTATAATAACTCAAATCTGTATAAAGTAATCTTCGAAAGCCATCAATAAAAATTTCGTAAAATATATATTGCTGTGCTTTGCAAATAGGGGATAATTTTAAATATAAATTTTTATTGTTCTTAAAATATTAATTTAACATTCAAATTTCGATCTTCATATGTTAAAAATTGGAAATTTAAAAGTACTGAATGTATGCATGTCAAAAATTCAATATTCTTTTGGCAAATATTACTTGAAATTTATTCAATATTACCTACAAACTGAACGATTTTAATTTTGCACAATACGGACTAATTTGAAATATTAATTCAAGCATCTTGTATTTATAACTCGAAATTGTTTTCAAAATTTACAAATCAGCATTTACTAAACAGTTGTTGCATCTACATTTCAGAAAATAACCTTTCAAATTCATGTATAAAAATGTTGAAAAATATGCATACTTAACACTCTCAATTATGTTAGATAGCCAAAAATAGAGGATTTAAATTTTTTTTTTTTTTAAATCCTCTATATTTAAATTTTTATTTAAAATTTTTATTTAAATTCATATTTAAATTTTTATCAGTCACAGTTTAGAAATTTAGAAAGAGTGAATGAATGTATAGCTAAAAATTATCAATAATTATTTTTTAAATATTAATTTAATACTCTTTGTACAAAACTTTTAAGTTGAATGATCTTAATGGAATTTTGAATATATCATAATATTTTTTGAAATAACGTAAAAATATACAATGCTTGATTTATTGCACTATATATTTGATTTTAAAATACATTTATATATGTGAATATAATTAAAAATAAAATAAATATTTGGTAAAATATGTATAATAAAGATTTTCATTTATATTAATTTTCAAATGAACAATATTAAATATCATTTTTGTTGTTTTAATTCAAATTTAAATGTTTATATGCTAAAATTTGGAAATTTAAAATTAAAGAGCGTGTAAAAATTTATTATTATTATAATTTTTTAATATTTTAATTATATTATATATATATAATAAAAAGGGTAGATAAATGTCAAATAATACTTTTCAATGGAATATTAATGAGAAATTAGTTTTTATGAAGAAGAAATGAAGCTTTTAGAGAAGATCTTAAGAGGTTTCAAGCGAACGTAAGCGATGCGGAATTGCGGAAGGACACCGGTTGTGACGTCACGAAGGGGACCTTCAGGCTTGATAGTAGATCTAGGAAGCTTTGGGTATAGGCGCACAAATGGACAAATATACAGTAGAATAGTCAAGCGGACAGAAAGACAGAGAGATAGACTAATTCATATCATAATCACACTTAAACATTATTAAAATTATTAAAATTAATAAATAAAAGTAATAAAAATGAAAATTCTATTGCAGTAATTTCCAGTCATAGACCTTTATATAACTGAGCGTTTTAATGTGGTTCTGTAAAGCTTTTTTACAATGTATGGTCTGCCCCGAACGAAAATAGATAAAATAAGGTCCGATCCGTTCCAGCCCGATAAAAAAAAAAAAAAATGGCAAGCATTTCCATTTAAAAAACTTTTAATATTTACTTTTCAGAGGTTTTATATATAGCTAAGCAATACAATATACATTAACGAAACTATTTATATTTATCTTTTAGAAGAGAATTACTTATAAACAGAAATTCCTTATTACGGAAAGACCAGGGGGCACACAGACAGACAGACACTCAATTCAAAAATATTAATATTCTTCAAACAATGTAGAAAAGGTATTAAAATGATTAAGGCTACTAAAAATTTACTTTTATGCATTTCCGTTTTTAGTCCGTAATGTATACGGATCTTTCAATGTGATCCTGCAAACAAAACATTTATGCTAATTTCAATGGGACACATTCAATGGGAAATATGTTTTTACTCATTTGAAAAATGATGCTAATTTCATTGTAAGGTATATACTGTATTGGCCTACAGTATATATACTACTTTATAGGCCCTATAAAGAAGCGGAAAAGTACTTAAAAATACTTTTCCTAGTCCCTAGATCCTACAGACCATACGACATCAATTATAAAAAAGTACCACAGAACTGGCGTTTAAAAGTGTAATAAGTACAAAATTTTTAATAAACACCGTAAAATGCAAAAACTCACAACAATTGTTTCTTGTCGAAAGAAAACACGACCCTTCGTCAGGCGAATAAAGTAGGAACGAATGCTGCAAACAAAACGGCTTGCGAGTTATTGCATTTTATGGTGTTTATTGAAAATTTTGTTCATACGACATAAAGCTAGCAACGATAGATAAGTTAAGATATACAGATAAAGATAGCAACGTATCTAATCTCTTTTATTTGTACGTATGCATAAACTAGTATGACACGCATGTACCATTTTGAACAGGAAACCTGCTATTATGAATTAAATAACATATATCAGCTTCGAGAAAAGCTTAAAAATATTTGCGTAAATCAGAGCGCGGACAGACGGACAATAAGACAATTAAGTTGAAGTTATAATCACTTTTTTAAAAAAATGAAATTTCATGTGACATAAGTAGTGTAAAAAGGGTGATTCACCGACACGGTGGTGGGACGGTGGGACGATGTGGGTCAGGGTGGAGGGCGCCTCCACCCTAGACCCACCATCCCACCACCGTGTCGGTGAATACACCCTTTTTACACTACTTAGTCATCATCTTGGAGGAGGGTGTGTTGCCACCGGAAGAATAGAAACTTTTAAGCGTTGCCACCGGAAGAATAGAAACTTTGGATATCATCTTGGATGAGGTTTGGTGGGGCCATCTATAGGGAATTTTGAGGAGTTAGATTTATTTTCCTAAATTTCGGACTTAGTATTTTTTTCATAATTTCGGGGACTTCAAAATTTTTTCGAAGTTTTGCGGGAAGTGAGATGACGTCACGATCTTTTGGGACTTTAATATTTAGGTGTTAGCACCGGAAGAATAGAAACTTTTGAAGAGTTGTCATTCGGGGATTATAAATTGATTACAGAATTAAATAGAAATTTTCCTATGTATTTCAGGGAATTTGACAAAATGAAACAAAGGTTGATGAGTACTATATAATTAAAAACAGGGTATAGACATTAAAATTTAGGTGTTGCCATTGGAAGAGTATAAATAATTTCCGGTGGGACTTAACATTTTTGACTGAATGAAACAATGAATGACTGAAGTTAATTAACATCAGTAACAATTTATGAGTATTTTAGAAACTTAGCATTTTTAGAGATTAAAAATATATTGTGTTAAGATAATAAATAAGGAATTTAAATAGGAGTTCATACTTTTAGTGACATCATTATAAATTTATATTAGGATATTTTTACAGAATTAAGTAGAAATTTTCGTATTTTGCGGATTAACACATAGATTTAAAAACAAAACCAATATTAAATAATTTAACATTCATTAAAAATGTAAGACACTTAAAAATTCTAACTTTATTTTAACACTAAATAAGTTTCACTTTTTAAATTTATTCAGACTGTCTTAGAAAAAATATTATTACATTCGTTAAAAATTGAACACACATGCACTTAAAAAAATTACTATCATATAAATTAAACTAAATATAATAAAAATTATGTAAATTAAACTTTATATTCTCACTAAATAAGTTTAACATTTCTTTAAACTCTATCTTACATTCGTTAAAAATTTAACAGAAGTTTTTAATCAGTTAATAAATTTTGTATACAGTTATGTTATATAAACTAAATATAATAAAAATTATATGAAACACATACTGTTATTTAACCTCTAACTTTGAAATACTATTTTTACATTCTTTAAAAATTGAACACACATACACTTAAAAAAATTGCTATCATATAAATGAAACTAAATATAATAAAAATTATATAAAACACGTACTGTTATTTATGCTATAACTAAACAAATACGATAAACAAAAGTTTCAAAATCAGTAAATGATGATATATATGTTATAAATTAAACTGAATACAATAAAAATTATTTAAATTAAACTAAATATAATAAAAATTATATAAATTAAACTTTATATTTTCACTAAATAAGTTTCACATTTATTTAAACTCTAACTTACATTCGTTAAAAATTGAGCACATGCACTTTAAAATATTACTATCATATAATTAAAAAAAAAAAAAAAATACTATCATATAATAATATTAATCTAAAAAATTGCTTATAAAGACATAAATTATAAATAAAGAAAAAAAAAAAAAAAATTACTATCATATAATAATATTAATCTAAAAAGAAAAATGCTTACATAGTTTTAAATCAACAATTAAATTTTATATACAGTAAAATTATAAATTTAAAAAAATACTATCATATAATAATATTAATTTTAAAAAAATTACTATTATATAATAATATAAATTAAAAAATTACTTTCATATAATAATATAAATTAAAAAAATATGACTTTCATATAATAATATTAATTAAAAAAATGCATACAAAGATATACAGTAAAGTTATAAAATAAATAAATAAATAAATAAAAATAAAAATAAAATAAAAATGACTATCCTATAATAATATTAATTTAAAAATACATACAATGTTTAAAATCAACAATTAAATTTTATATATATTATAATTAACTAAACTTTATGTTGTTACTATTCAATTTATCCTAACACGAAAACTTTACATAAATTTTATAAGCAAAAAAGCTATAAGTACATGAATATGTTATTTAAATTAAACATTATATTGATACTACACAAATATTATTTAACATTTATTCGAGTTTAACGCTGTAATATAATTTAAACTATCTTGAATGAAACAGGTAAGTACTTTTAAACTTGAAATAATAAAAATAAGTTCTTTTTATAAAATAATTGATATAAACTATAATAATAAAAAGGATTAGTGATATTTAAAAACTATCAGCTACTAAAAGTTATTTTGTATTAAACATTTCTAAATAAATTACATAAAAATTCAATGCATCATTTTAAATGAAAATAAACAGTTTCCTTAAAAAACAGATAATACGGAATATTCTATGAGTCAGTTATCACCTGCAACGGAAAACCCCTACAGCTGATGAATCATATGTTATATACGCTGGCGAGTCATGCCTATTAGTAATCCACACTATCTCATATAAAGATTAAGTTAAAATCATTAAAACAATACAGCGAATAATTTGGAAAATGCAATAATTTTTTCACAAAGCATATCATACAATGAGTTTAAACGATTATCACCTATCTATCACTTAAACGGTATTGAAATAAATAAATATATATAAAAGTAAGTTATAGTTAAAAAATAAAAATTTCGTTTGTGAAAGGAGTTTTATATATTGCAAAAATTAGTTTTACTCAAATAATTTCTAAACATACACAAGTTAAATGGAAACTTTTCTAGGTTTCATTTAAGCAATAATTTTCCATGTGTGAAAGTAGTTTTATTTATGCAAAATTTAGTTTTATATAAACAAAAAAATTTATAGTGTAACAATAAAAATAGTTTATAGTATAACAATAAAAAATTCCTTATAAGTAAATACCAATAAAAAATATTTTTTAAATTAATTTCTCTCTCTTCAATAAAACAATAAAAATTTCTTATATAACTTTCGTAAAGTTTTAATAAAATTTCTATTATAAACAAATTTTTTTATGATATAAACAAATAATTTTATTAGAATATACATATTAAGTTTATTAAATTATCAAATAGTAATAATAAATTATGAAACTTACTTAAAATTGATGAAATTTCTCTTAGCGAAATGCAACCTTCATTCACACACAAATGCGAGAAACTGTTTATCGCCACACGTTGACTCATACAGATAAGAATGTTGATTCATGCTTATCTTAGTAGAATGTTGTTAGAGTTCTGTGTTTTCAGAGTAATATAAAATAGTTTATAGAGATCATTTATTTAATATCAGTTGTAAACTACATTTAAATAATGCAATAAGAGTTGAACTCTGCAATTAACCTATTAAAATATTGAAATATTTTTAATTTTTTTATTTAATTTTACTTTTTTTAATTATGCTAAGAAAATAATGAGATCGAAACAGAATTATTTTACGATAAGGCAACCTTTTTCATTCAATAAAATGTAACTGTAATTTTTAATGAAAGGTTTTAAAATCACATAGTAGGATAAAATTAAAAACAGAAATCTTATTGTTTTAGTAATTATTTTCTCTAGTTATTAAACTAAGTAATAAACTATCTATAAATAATCAGATAGCAAGAGAGATTTTTGTATGATAACTATATATTATTTTAATATATACATTACATCGCAGGGTAAAATTTTCAACTTATTTATTCGGATTGAAGTAATAAAACTTAATCATTTGCATATCCACTAAATTTTATAAGTTGGATATATGATTTAAAAATAAAATACTAAACAATAATCCTTATGAGAGAATTGGGGTGACACTTTCACAGAAAGAAATTATCCTTTACAATAAGATTTGCTTAGAATGTCTAAGTGAAAATAACTTACCGTGAGGTCAGTGAGTCATGCAGTTGTATTCGAATTTATTGTCTTTAGTTAATGAAACTTCTAATGAGACAATTATTTTTACTAGCACATAAATATAAATTTTTATATTATTCCTATATAGATAAAATTTTAAATATTCATTAAGTGTTAAACTTTACATTTAATCGATTAAATAAAGTTTTACTAAAATATAAGTGTAATTTTTTAATGAACGGTTTTGAAATCACTTTAACTTTATAAAAAAAAACTAAAATGAGGTTTTAAAATTACTTAATAGGATAAAATTAAAAATCTTATTGTTTTTAGCAATTATTTTATCTAGTTGTAAACTATATATTATTCTAATATACGCCTTATAGTTAAGTCAGTTTTAGAGAAAAAATTCCAACGGGTAGGTTGATGAGTTGGAATATTCTATTAAACTTAAAGAATCCAGGTACGGAAAAACCGAAATACAATACGCGGAAAAACAGGCGGGATTTTCGGCTAAAACTTCAAAGCAGTGGACGGTAAACATAACACACCGTTAAACAACCTACTCACACGACCGCCAAATTAAGAATGAAGGGAAACGTTGAGTTGTAACATCTTATCTACTAGAGATAAGGGGGAATTCCCCATGACTCAACCCTCGTTCGTTCATGTACAACATCTTCCGAGAAAGTTCGTGAAGGATCGGTGACGAGTTTGAATAATTTGCGTAACCGCTAAATTGTATAAGTGTGAATCTTTTAATGTGAGTATTATAGTAATGATAAATTTATTTCATAATCGATAACTCATCAGCTTCACACCTTATATAAAACAATACTATATTTAAAAGTTTTTACTGTACAATAAACATTCACATATGGATATTCCTAAGGTTTAAGACTATGCGAGGATCCTATAAGCGAAATGCCTGTGAGTCTTTCTAAGGAATCCTAATCTGTATTTAAGCAGGTTTTAGAGAAAACCAAGAAATATTCCAATCGACTAGGTTGATGAAATGGATTCGAACCCAACACTTCCCCTTTTACCATAGAATCGTTCACTAATCACAAGGTTAATGACTCATGCAGTTGTATTGAAATTTATTGATTACAAGTCTAAACTTATACCATTAAATATTTAACTGTTGGTTCTATAAGTGGATTGCTCTGTGTGTGAGTCTTTGTAACTTATAGTTAAGCGAGTTTTAGTGAAAACCAAGAAAAACTACAAACGGGTAGATTGTTAAGTTGAATTCGAACCTAACATTAAACATAGAATCGTTTGTTCTTCTAAAATCCTTGTAACAACATGTTTATGGACTTTATAAGAAAATGCTTAATAGGGTTTGCATGCGTTAGCTATATTAAACACTTAATTTTTAACATACATTAAGGTTAGTGGATGAGTGACAGGTAATTCATTTAAAACAAAAATATAATAACGGTCGATTGAAACAAAGGGTTTGCAGTTTTAGAGAAAACCAAGAAAAAATCCCAACGGTAGGTTGATGAGTTGGAATATTCTATTATACTTAAAGAATCCAGGTACGGAAAAACTGAAATACAATACGCGGAAAAACAGGTGAGATTTTCGGCTAAAACTTCAAAGCAGTGCACGGTAAACATAACACACCGTAAAACAACCTACTCACACGACGGCCAAACTAAGAATGAAGGGAAACGTTGAGTTGTAACACCTTATCTACTAGAGATAAGGGGGAATTCCCGGAAAAGCTGAGTCACCCCCCGTGGATCTTACGAGAAAGTTCGTGAAGGATCGGTGACGAGTTTGAATAATTTGCATAACCGCTAAATGGTATAAGCGAGAATCTTTTAATGTGAGTATTATAGTAATGATAAATTTATTTCATAATCGATAACTCATCAGGTTCACACCTTATATAAAACAATACTATATTTAAAAGTTTTACTGTACAATAAATATTCACATATAGATATTCATAAGGTTTAAGATCGATTAAATAAACGAGAATCCTATAATCGAAATGCACGAGAGTCTTTCTAAGAAATCCTATTGCATGTTTAAGCAGGTTTTAGAGAAAACCAAGAAATACTCCAATCGACTAGGTTGATGAAATGGATTCGAACCCAACACTTCCCCTTTTACCATAGAATCGTTCACTAATCACAAGGTTAATGACTCATGCAGTTGTATTGAAACTTATTGATTACAAGTCTAAACTTATACCATTAAATATTTAACTGTTGGTTCTATAAGTGGATTGCTCTGTGTGCGAGTCTTTGTAACTTATAGTTAAGCGAGTTTTAGTGAAAACCAAGGAAAACTACAAACGGGTTGATTGTTAAGTTGAATTCAAACCTAGCATTAAACATAGAATCGTTTGATCTTCTAAAATACTTGTAACAACATGTTTATGAACTTTATAAGAAAATGCTTAATAGGGTTTTCATGCGTTAGCTATATTAAACACTTAATTTTTAACATACATTAAGGTTAGTGGATGAGTGTCAGGTAATTCATTTAAAACAAAACTATAATAAGGGTCGATTAAAACAAAGGGTTTGTAGGTTATAATTATAGGATAAAACGTTATGTGTTTCGAAAACCCTTCATCAAGATTGCAACAACCTTTTCGAATGATACTCTCCCTTCATCAGATAGACTTAAACTTTTATTTTCACAGTATGAAACAAGATGATAGAGGATTTACACTTATTGAAATCCCAACTTATAAATAATTCGACTTTCACTAAAAATGCAAGTCGCATATACACTTTGAAACAATCAATAAATTTTATATTAACACAATGCATTAAATAAGTTTCCCGTTTAACATTCAAGATGAATTTATTTTTACATTAATTAAGAATTGAACACATATTAATTTTTAAAATGACTATTTTTTAAAAAGTTTGAAACAGCTAATAAAATTTATAAGCTTTTACAATTAAATAAATTTAGCATATTAGGGAAATTTTACATCACTCGGTAAAATTTTATATAAGCAATAAAAGTGATACACATTATAATTATAAACTCATAAAATAAATTTCACACTTAACATTTAAACTCTAACCAATCAATCTTAAAGTAATTTTTTATCTTTTGTACATAATCATAAACCTTTCGTTTCTATTGTAAAGTGAAGTATGACTCATGCTTTAATTAAAATCTCTTATCAAAATTATAAGAAAGTAAAGTTTAGGAAACACCTATGTATTATAAGCAAATTAATAAAGTATAAATATTCATGTTTTTCAGTTAAGTAAAAAAGTTATATAATTAGTTTTACAGAGTACTTAAAAAAATAATGTATAATTAAGTTTAAGATTTTTTTTTTCTATAGTATGTATATATAAATTTTTAGTTAGAAAGTTTTTATTAAAATACAATAATCAAAGTTTTGTACGATATTAATTTACATTGCATCTAAAACTTTAAATATATAGAAACAATTGTACATTTGGTTTTGTCTGAAGCATATATAAATAATAAAATCTTATTCAGTTTAGTTTTTAAAACACCCTAAAGATTTCAGACACACATATTTTTATCTTGTTTAAATAAAATTTTTAAAATGAAACAATATTAATGTTATAAAATAATACACTCAGCATGACTCACCGAGTGTGCTATTCCATCAAATTATTCCGCATACGTGTAATAACATGTCTGACTTAACTATATACTGAATTACCATTATTTCAGAAAAAGTTGGGACTTACCTTAAAACACATCCTACACCCTTGGCAGACTTGAAGAAAATGAATGATACGAGACATTCTTATCAGAGACGCCAGGTCACGAGGTTAGTGACGTCACGAATGATGTGATTGGCTACGCTCAGTCACGTGATCATGACGTCATCCTCTCATCAATGACGTCACCGATTGCTTATCTGCTACCACAACGCGCGGAAATGTCCAGTACGCAGTGAAAAATATTCAAAGTCTACGGGACATTACTCGAAACGATTCCATTGTCTTATACGGTAAATTGAAATATAACACGCGGAAAAAAGATCGACATATACCGGAGAAACTATGCATACTGCCCGATGAAACTAAGCCGCACAGCTAAGTAGATGCTACCAGGATGAGAGTCAAAATCCAACTGAATTCAAACAATATGACAAGGTCTATAAATCTCCCGTGTTGATTAGATGGTTTTGATGAATGGGTTTTCCCCCACACTTAAGCAGAATGGAGAAGTCATAGGTTTTCCCTCAACTATCTCTTAATTAAGTTTCTTAATTAAAATTATGCAAATTATATGTAAGTCTTTCAAATATCTCTTAATTATGTTTTCTAATTAAAATTATGTAAATTTTATGTAAATCTTTCATGTTTATCATATGCCCTCCTAGTTAAAGATTTAATAAACCTATCTTTTATACAACATAAATAAATTTAATAAGTATAATCTGTTTAATGACTCATCAAACGATGACTCATCAAACGATGACTCATCATAAACATGTCTGAACATGAATCTAGTTGAACACTAACATTTTATTGTATAAGCGATAATTACTATATGGATCACAAAATATACGTTGTTGGAAATTAAGTAAACAACACTACTTGATGAAAAATTAAGTTTCTGATAAGTAAACTGATTTTCTAGTTAATAATTAAATTTTTATTCATAATGAATGCAAATTAAGTTTCTCATAAGTAAACAATAATAATAAAAATAACTTTTGGTTTGAATAATATAAAAAGCAATAATACAAAATCATATACAATAAAATGTTAGTGTTCAACTAGATTCATGTTCAGACATGTTTATGATGAGTCATCGTTTGATGAGTCATTAAACAGATTATACTTATTAAATTTATTTATGTTGTATAAAAGATAGGTTTATTAAATCTTTAACTAGGAGGGCATATGATAAACATGAAAGATTTACATAAAATTTACATAATTTTAATTAGAAAACATAATTAAGAGATATTTGAAAGACTTACATATAATTTGCATAATTTTAATTAAGAAACTTAATTAAGAGATAGGTGAGGGAAAACCTATGACTTCTCCATTCTGCTTAAGTGTGGGGGAAAACCCATTCATCAAAACCATCTAATCAACACGGGAGATTTATAGACCTTGTCATATTGTTTGAATTCAGTTGGATTTTGACTCTCATCCTGGTAGCATCTACTTAGCTGTGCGGCTTAGTTTCATCGGGCAGTATGCATAGTTTCTCCGGTATATGTCGATCTTTTTTCCGCGTGTTATATTTCAATTTACCGTATAAGACAATGGAATCGTTTCGAGTAATGTCCTGTAGACTTTGAATATTTTTCACTGCGTACTGGACATTTCCGCGCGTTGTGGTAGCAGATAAGCAATCGGTGACGTCATTGATGAGAGGATGACGTCATGATCACGTGACTGAGCGTAGCCAATCACATCATTCGTGACGTCACTAACCTCGTGACCTGGCGTCTCTGATAAGAATGTCTCGTATCATTCATTTTCTTCAAGTCTGCCAAGGGTGTAGGATGTGTTTTAAGGTAAGTCCCAACTTTTTCTGAAATAATGGTAATTCAGTATATAGTTAAGTCAGACATGTTATTAAACGTATGCGGAATAATTTGATGGAATAGCACACTCGGTGAGTCATGCTGAGTGTATTATTTTATAACATTAATATTGTTTCATTTTAAAAATTTTATTTAAACAAGATAAAAATATGTGTGTCTGAAATCTTTAGGGTGTTTTAAAAACTAAACTGAATAAGATTTTATTATTTATATATGCTTCAGACAAAACCAAATGTACAATTGTTTCTATATATTTAAAGTTTTAGATGCAATGTAAATTAATATCGTACAAAACTTTGATTATTGTATTTTAATAAAAACTTTCTAACTAAAAATTTATATATACATACTATAGAAAAAAAAAATCTTAAACTTAATTATACATTATTTTTTTAAGTACTCTGTAAAACTAATTATATAACTTTTTTACTTAACTGAAAAACATGAATATTTATACTTTATTAATTTGCTTATAATACATAGGTGTTTCCTAAACTTTACTTTCTTATAATTTTGATAAGAGATTTTAATTAAAGCATGAGTCATACTTCACTTTACAATAGAAACGAAAGGTTTATGATTATGTACAAAAGATAAAAAATTACTTTAAGATTGATTGGTTAGAGTTTAAATGTTAAGTGTGAAATTTATTTTATGAGTTTATAATTATAATGTGTATCACTTTTATTGCTTATATAAAATTTTACCGAGTGATGTAAAATTTCCCTAATATGCTAAATTTATTTAATTGTAAAAGCTTATAAATTTTATTAGCTGTTTCAAACTTTTTAAAAAATAGTCATTTTAAAAATTAATATGTGTTCAATTCTTAATTAATGTAAAAATAAATTCATCTTGAATGTTAAACGGGAAACTTATTTAATGCATTGTGATAATATAAAATTTATTGATTGTTTCAAAGTGTATATGCGACTTGCATTTTTAGTGAAAGTCGAATTATTTATAAGTTGGGATTTCAATAAGTGTAAATCCTCTATCATCTTGTTTCATACTGTGAAAATAAAAGTTTAAGTCTATCTGATGAAGGGAGAGTATCATTCGAAACGGTTGTTGCAATCTTGATGAAGGGTTTTCGAAACACATAACGTTTTATCCTATAATTATAACCTACAAACCCTTTGTTTTAATCGACCCTTATTATAGTTTTGTTTTAAATGAATTACCTGACACTCATCCACTAACCTTAATGTATGTTAAAAATTAAGTGTTTAATATAGCTAACGCATGAAAACCCTATTAAGCATTTTCTTATAAAGTTCATAAACATGTTGTTACAAGTATTTTAGAAGATCAAACGATTCTATGTTTAATGCTAGGTTTGAATTCAACTTAACAATCAACCCGTTTGTAGTTTTCCTTGGTTTTCACTAAAACTCGCTTAACTATAAGTTACAAAGACTCGCACACAGAGCAATCCACTTATAGGACCAACAGTTAAATATTTAATGGTATAAGTTTAGACTTGTAATCAATAAGTTTCAATACATCTGCATGAGTCATTAACCTTGTGATTAGTGAACGATTCTATGGTAAAAGGGGAAGTGTTGGGTTCGAATCCATTTCATCAACCTAGTCGATTGGAGTATTTCTTGGTTTTCTCTAAAACCTGCTTAAATATGCAATAGGATTTCTTAGAAAGACTCTCGTGCATTTCGATTATAGGATTCTCGTTTATTTAATCGATCTTAAACCTTATGAATATCCATATGTGAATATTTATTGTACAGTAAAACTTTTAAATATAGTATTGTTTTATATAAGGTGTGAACCTGATGAGTTATCGATTATGAAATAAATTTATCATTACTATAATAGTCACATTAAAAGATTCTCGCTTATACCATTTAGCGGTTATGCAAATTATTCAAACTCGTCACCGATCCTTCACGAACTTTCTCGTAAGATCCACGGGGGGTGACTCAGCTTTTCCGGGAATTCCCCCTTATCTCTAGTAGATAAGGTGTTACAACTCAACGTTTCCCTTCATTCTTAGTTTGGCCGTCGTGTGAGTAGGTTGTTTTACGGTGTGTTATGTTTACCGTGCACTGCTTTGAAGTTTTAGCCGAAAATCTCACCTGTTTTTCCGCGTATTGTATTTCAGTTTTTCCGTACCTGGATTCTTTAAGTATAATAGAATATTCCAACTCATCAACCTACCGTTGGGATTTTTTCTTGGTTTTCTCTAAAACTGCAAACCCTTTGTTTCAATCGACCGTTATTATATTTTTGTTTTAAATGAATTACCTGTCACTCATCCACTAACCTTAATGTATGTTAAAAATTAAGTGTTTAATATAGCTAACGCATGCAAACCCTATTAAGCATTTTCTTATAAAGTCCATAAACATGTTGTTACAAGGATTTTAGAAGAACAAACGATTCTATGTTTAATGTTAGGTTCGAATTCAACTTAACAATCTACCCGTTTGTAGTTTTTCTTGGTTTTCACTAAAACTCGCTTAACTATAAGTTACAAAGACTCACACACAGAGCAATCCACTTATAGAACCAACAGTTAAATATTTAATGGTATAAGTTTAGACTTGTAATCAATAAATTTCAATACAACTGCATGAGTCATTAACCTTGTGATTAGTGAACGATTCTATGGTAAAAGGGGAATGGTGGGTTCGAATCCATTTCATCAACCTAGTCGATTGGAATATTTCTTGGTTTTCTCTAAAACCTGCTTAAATACAGATTAGGATTCCTTAGAAAGACTCACAGGCATTTCGCTTATAGGATCCTCGCATAGTCTTAAACCTTAGGAATATCCATATGTGAATGTTTATTGTACAGTAAAAACTTTTAAATATAGTATTGTTTTATATAAGGTGTGAAGCTGATGAGTTATCGATTATGAAATAAATTTATCATTACTATAATACTCACATTAAAAGATTCACACTTATACAATTTAGCGGTTACGCAAATTATTCAAACTCGTCACCGATCCTTCACGAACTTTCTCGGAAGATGTTGTACATGAACGAACGAGGGTTGAGTCATGGGGAATTCCCCCTTATCTCTAGTAGATAAGATGTTACAACTCAACGTTTCCCTTCATTCTTAGTTTGGCGGTCGTGTGAGTAGGTTGTTTAACGGTGTGTTATGTTTACCGTCCACTGCTTTGAAGTTTTAGCCGAAAATCCCGCCTGTTTTTCCGCGTATTGTATTTCGGTTTTTCCGTACCTGGATTCTTTAAGTTTAATAGAATATTCCAACTCATCAACCTACCCGTTGGAATTTTTTCTCTAAAACTGACTTAACTATAAGGCGTATATTAGAATAATATATAGTTTACAACTAGATAAAATAATTGCTAAAAACAATAAGATTTTTAATTTTATCCTATTAAGTAATTTTAAAACCTCATTTTAGTTTTTTTTTATAAAGTTAAAGTGATTTCAAAACCGTTCATTAAAAAATTACACTTATATTTTAGTAAAACTTTATTTAATCGATTAAATGTAAAGTTTAACACTTAATGAATATTTAAAATTTTATCTATATAGGAATAATATAAAAATTTATATTTATGTGCTAGTAAAAATAATTGTCTCATTAGAAGTTTCATTAACTAAAGACAATAAATTCGAATACAACTGCATGACTCACTGACCTCACGGTAAGTTATTTTCACTTAGACATTCTAAGCAAATCTTATTGTAAAGGATAATTTCTTTCTGTGAAAGTGTCACCCCAATTCTCTCATAAGGATTATTGTTTAGTATTTTATTTTTAAATCATATATCCAACTTATAAAATTTAGTGGATATGCAAATGATTAAGTTTTATTACTTCAATCCGAATAAATAAGTTGAAAATTTTACCCTGCGATGTAATGTATATATTAAAATAATATATAGTTATCATACAAAAATCTCTCTTGCTATCTGATTATTTATAGATAGTTTATTACTTAGTTTAATAACTAGAGAAAATAATTACTAAAACAATAAGATTTCTGTTTTTAATTTTATCCTACTATGTGATTTTAAAACCTTTCATTAAAAATTACAGTTACATTTTATTGAATGAAAAAGGTTGCCTTATCGTAAAATAATTCTGTTTCGATCTCATTATTTTCTTAGCATAATTAAAAAAAGTAAAATTAAATAAAAAAATTAAAAATATTTCAATATTTTAACCCATTTCTTACCATGATCCCCATTTGGGGATCATAGATAATTTTAATGTTCTTCACTCTAATTTCAGATTTTTCGCTTATTTTTAAAGTTGTATATTCACACTAAAGTCTACTCTTAATATATATAGCGAAAATTTTATGAGTTGCTGAAAAAAAACTATATATATATAACTTTCTTTAAAAGAATCGTTCGTAAATTACATATTTTTAGATGTATCAGTTTACTAAGATAATATCTGATACTTTATATTGAAATAATTATTTTTTTCTTATAGAGAATATGCCTGCATGCGTTCTAAATAATATGACATGAAAAATGTTCAAATTGTTTTTATTATAATTTGACCACAGCGAAAATACAGTGATCCCCATTTGGGGCTCACGGGTATTGTGATGTAAAAAAAATTCCTATTTACATTGAAATAGAACTTACCTTTTTCTTAAGATATTTGGAAAATGTCTCTAGAAATTTCATAAAGGGCGTTTCCTTGAAAAATGTGAAATGTGTGAGTTACAATAATACAAAAGAAACAGGAAGAGATAGGGCCGGAAGGGGAAGAAGGGGAGGGAACAATAAGCAGGTGTTGGCATTGTGAATCCTCAAAGCTATTTCCCCATCAAAGAGTAAAATGGAGACACTAACAATAACTGATAAGCAGAAAAGGGGGGGGGGGGGGGGAAAAGGATTTTTGTACAGGTGTTCTGAATTATACATGTTCTTAGTTGTTGGTGTGAATTCTCTTCACACATGTTTTTTTCAGTGTTGTTACAGAGTCTTTTCTGCTTTGAATTACCTTGCAATACGTAGTACGATTTTCATAAATACATAATAACTGTACTATTCTCATTTGTATTTATACAAATATTTGTTATTTATATTATATTTGGATGATCATGAGTTGCAAAAAATTTTCAACTCTAAGAGAGCTTGAAGAATATTGGGACAATAACCTTGATTTGACAGATGATGAAGATATTGATGGTACTATTGATATAGTTGAATTACCACCAGATACAGCGGATGCTGTTTCTGATATGGAAGATATAGATGAAAACGAATTAGAGGATACCATACCAAATGATGTTCCAGGTTCCTTAGAAATACATGGCGGGAAGTGTAATGAAGAAGTTGCGATTCCAAGAAAAAAGAAATCTAAAACAGAAAAACCTGCATCGAAATGGATTAGAAAACACGCATCATTCAATAATTCTAGTTATGGAGAAGAAGAATGCAAGAAGCGTGAAATGAATATGATTGAAAAAGTAAAAGGTAAAACACCAGTAGAAATTTTTGAAATGTTCTTTACAAATGAACTGGTAAATCATATCGTAAAAGAAAGCATATCTTATGCTGCTCAAAATAATCGTCACGAATTTACACTCTCTCAAGACTGTTTGAAAAATTTTTTAGGAATCTTACTGTTAACTGGATATCACTCCTTACCTCAAGAGAAAATGTATTGGTCAGAAGAAGAAGACATAAATGTAGCAGTTGTGCGAAAATGCATGCCGAAAAACCGTTATATGGAAATAAAGAGAAACCTACATTTTAGTGACAATACAAACATACCAATGATAAATGGAACTAAAGACAGATTATTTAAAATACGACCAATTATTGATGAGCTAAATAAAAATTTTATGCAGTTTGGAGTATTTTCGCATAATATTTGTATTGATGAGCAAATGGTGCGTTATTATGGACATCATTTTTTGAAACAATTTATTAGAGGCAAACCCATCCGCTTTGGATTCAAGCAATGGGCAATGTGTTGTGGTGTGACAGGATATTGCTATAATGCCGAAGTCTATGAAGGTAAGATAAGTAACAATTCAGAAACGAATACGAATGGATTAGGAATGTCTGTAATACTGAATAAAATAGCAATCATTGATAAACCAGAAGAACATTGCTTTTATTTTGATAATTTTTTCACAAGCTTTGATTTGATGAAAAATTTAAAAGAGAGAAATATATCTGCCACAGGAACGGTGAGATATAACAGGATGAATAATTGCTCTATAAAACCAGATAAAGAAATGAAAAAGGAATTTCGAGGGTCTTTCGATTATAGATATGATGAATTGAATGGAATATTTGGACTTGTTTGGAAAGACAACAGTTGTGTTAGAATGTTATCTAATCATTTAGAAATACTACCATTAGGACGTGTGTCAAGATGGTCTAGAACTGACAAAAAACAAATATCAATTCCACAGCCTAACGCCATAACAAACTATAATAAGAACATGGGTGGTGTTGACAAGCTTGATTGGAATATACAAAAGTACAGAATAAGAATCAGGGGCAAAAAATGGTACTTTCCCATTTTTACTAATGCAGTGGATATGGCCCTTGTTAATGCTCATACTGTGTACAACATTGGTAATGAAAAAATGCCATTATTAAATTTCAGAAGAGAAGTTGCACGATTTTATTTGAATTTACATTCTCTTTCTGATCCAAAAAACAGTGGAAGGCCATCATATAGCATGGCTGCCGAGAAACGTGTACCAGAGAATGTGAGAAAAAGTATTGAAGGACATTATTTAGAAAGAACACTAAATGGAAAACAGAGAAAATGTGCAGTTTGCAAAAAAAATGTTCGGAAACAATGTGTAAAGTGTGATGTTGGATTACATGTAGAATGCGTTATTAAATGGCATTCATAAAAATGTTATGATTATTTTACATGCAATGTACCGTAATCCCCAAATGGGGATCGAGTTTTAAATCAATAAATATCATATATTTATTTCCAGTATCATAAAATTTAATTAACCATGTCTGTTTACATGCTAAAAAGTAACAAAATTTTAAAAAAATAATTAAAAAAAAAATCTGGTACTTAATGGGTTAATAGGTTAATTGCAGAGTTCAACTCTTATTGCATTATTTAAATGTAGTTTACAACTGATATTAAATAAATGATCTCTATAAACTATTTTATATTACTCTGAAAACACAGAACTCTAACAACATTCTACTAAGATAAGCATGAATCAACATTCTTATCTGTATGAGTCAACGTGTGGCGATAAACAGTTTCTCGCATTTGTGTGTGAATGAAGGTTGCATTTCGCTAAGAGAAATTTCATCAATTTTAAGTAAGTTTCATAATTTATTATTACTATTTGATAATTTAATAAACTTAATATGTATATTCTAATAAAATTATTTGTTTATATCATAAAAAAATTTGTTTATAATAGAAATTTTATTAAAACTTTACGAAAGTTATATAAGAAATTTTTATTGTTTTATTGAAGAGAGAGAAATTAATTTAAAAAATATTTTTTATTGGTATTTACTTATAAGGAATTTTTTATTGTTATACTATAAACTATTTTTATTGTTACACTATAAATTTTTTTGTGTATATAAAACTAAATTTTGCATAAATAAAACTACTTTCACACATGGAAAATTATTGCTTAAATGAAACCTAGAAAAGTTTCCATTTAACTTGTGTATGTTTAGAAATTATTTGAGTAAAACTAATTTTTGCAATATATAAAACTCCTTTCACAAACGAAATTTTTATTTTTTAACTATAACTTACTTTTATATATATTTATTTATTTCAATACCGTTTAAGTGATAGATAGGTGATAATCGTTTAAACTCATTGTATGATATGCTTTGTGAAAAAATTATTGCATTTTCCAAATTATTCGCTGTATTGTTTTAATGATTTTAACTTAATCTTTATATGAGATAGTGTGGATTACTAATAGGCATGACTCGCCAGCGTATATAACATATGATTCATCAGCTGTAGGGGTTTTCCGTTGCAGGTGATAACTGACTCATAGAATATTCCGTATTATCTGTTTTTTAAGGAAACTGTTTATTTTCATTTAAAATGATGCATTGAATTTTTATGTAATTTATTTAGAAATGTTTAATACAAAATAACTTTTAGTAGCTGATAGTTTTTAAATATCACTAATCCTTTTTATTATTATAGTTTATATCAATTATTTTATAAAAAGAACTTATTTTTATTATTTCAAGTTTAAAAGTACTTACCTGTTTCATTCAAGATAGTTTAAATTATATTACAGCGTTAAACTCGAATAAATGTTAAATAATATTTGTGTAGTATCAATATAATGTTTAATTTAAATAACATATTCATGTACTTATAGCTTTTTTGCTTATAAAATTTATGTAAAGTTTTCGTGTTAGGATAAATTGAATAGTAACAACATAAAGTTTAGTTAATTATAATATATATAAAATTTAATTGTTGATTTTAAACATTGTATGTATTTTTAAATTAATATTATTATAGGATAGTCATTTTTATTTTATTTTTATTTTTATTTATTTATTTATTTATTTTATAACTTTACTGTATATCTTTGTATGCATTTTTTTAATTAATATTATTATATGAAAGTCATATTTTTTTAATTTATATTATTATATGAAAGTAATTTTTTAATTTATATTATTATATAATAGTAATTTTTTTAAAATTAATATTATTATATGATAGTATTTTTTTAAATTTATAATTTTACTGTATATAAAATTTAATTGTTGATTTAAAACTATGTAAGCATTTTTCTTTTTAGATTAATATTATTATATGATAGTAATTTTTTTTTTCTTTTTTCTTTATTTATAATTTATGTCTTTATAAGCAATTTTTTAGATTAATATTATTATATGATAGTATTTTTTTTTTTTTTTTTTTTTTAATTATATGATAGTAATATTTTAAAGTGCATGTGCTCAATTTTTAACGAATGTAAGTTAGAGTTTAAATAAATGTGAAACTTATTTAGTGAAAATATAAAGTTTAATTTATATAATTTTTATTATATTTAGTTTAATTTAAATAATTTTTATTGTATTCAGTTTAATTTATAACATATATATCATCATTTACTGATTTTGAAACTTTTGTTTATCGTATTTGTTTAGTTATAGCATAAATAACAGTACGTGTTTTATATAATTTTTATTATATTTAGTTTCATTTATATGATAGCAATTTTTTTAAGTGTATGTGTGTTCAATTTTTAAAGAATGTAAAAATAGTATTTCAAAGTTAGAGGTTAAATAACAGTATGTGTTTCATATAATTTTTATTATATTTAGTTTATATAACATAACTGTATACAAAATTTATTAACTGATTAAAAACTTCTGTTAAATTTTTAACGAATGTAAGATAGAGTTTAAAGAAATGTTAAACTTATTTAGTGAGAATATAAAGTTTAATTTACATAATTTTTATTATATTTAGTTTAATTTATATGATAGTAATTTTTTTAAGTGCATGTGTGTTCAATTTTTAACGAATGTAATAATATTTTTTCTAAGACAGTCTGAATAAATTTAAAAAGTGAAACTTATTTAGTGTTAAAATAAAGTTAGAATTTTTAAGTGTCTTACATTTTTAATGAATGTTAAATTATTTAATATTGGTTTTGTTTTTAAATCTATGTGTTAATCCGCAAAATACGAAAATTTCTACTTAATTCTGTAAAAATATCCTAATATAAATTTATAATGATGTCACTAAAGTATGAACTCCTATTTAAATTCCTTATTTATTATCTTAACACAATATATTTTTAATCTCTAAAAATGCTAAGTTTCTAAAATACTCATAAATTGTTACTGATGTTAATTAACTTCAGTCATTCATTGTTTCATTCAGTCAAAAATGTTAAGTCCCACCGGAAATTATTTATACTCTTCCAATGGCAACACCTAAATTTTAATGTCTATACCCTGTTTTTAATTATATAGTACTCATCAACCTTTGTTTCATTTTGTCAAATTCCCTGAAATACATAGGAAAATTTCTATTTAATTCTGTAATCAATTTATAATCCCCGAATGACAACTCTTCAAAAGTTTCTATTCTTCCGGTGCTAACACCTAAATATTAAAGTCCCAAAAGATCGTGACGTCATCTCACTTCCCGCAAAACTTCGAAAAAATTTTGAAGTCCCCGAAATTATGAAAAAAATACTAAGTCCGAAATTTAGGAAAATAAATCTAACTCCTCAAAATTCCCTATAGATGGCCCCACCAAACCTCATCCAAGATGATATCCAAAGTTTCTATTCTTCCGGTGGCAACGCTTAAAAGTTTCTATTCTTCCGGTGGCAACACACCCTCCTCCAAGATGATGACTAAGTAGTGTAAAAAGGGTGTATTCACCGACACGGTGGTGGGATGGTGGGTCTAGGGTGGAGGCGCCCTCCACCCTGACCCACATCGTCCCACCGTCCCACCACCGTGTCGGTGAATCACCCTTTTTACACTACTGACATACTAGTTAACAGAATTATGCAAAATAAACGAATAAAGAAACGTTTTAGCATTTATTTTCTTTGTTAATGGATGAGGAATACATATAAAATTACATTTGTTATGTAATAGTTCAGAAACAAGTAGTTATTATTAAGAAAATGAATTTTGTACTCCAGTGTATAAAATGCACTGAATAAAGTATTAAAGACAAATTTTTGATAAATTCTATGAATTAAATATTAGATAATTTATAATTTTAACCTAGTATAATCTATTACTTTCTTCTATATTCAGTAGAAGAAAATATTGGGTCCGTAAAAATTTTCAACCTCTGATTTTTGACGAATTTACACGTTTTGAGAGCTGTAGAACACAATTTCATCATTTTTAGAAGATGTCGGTCTGTATGTGTGTGCGTGTGTGCGACAAAATTTTGTGGCAACTGTATCTCAGGTACTACTGAACAGAAAATACAAACTGGTATGTAGTTACACATTGACATAAATTAGTGCCTATCAACTTTTGGTAAAAATTCTCCGAAAGCTTGCGTTGCCATCCCGCTTTTTCTTAATGTTTAACATGGCGGTATAGGACAGAATTTTGTATAAATATGCATAAAGAGAATTATTTTTTAAAAATCATTATGAAATTTAAAAGAATTATTTATAATGGAGATAGTCAACTGAGGAAAAAAAAAAAAAAAAAAAAATGTGTGCGTACGAGCCTCGCTTCTCCCCCTGGGGGGAATTCCCTCCTCGAGGGGAGTAAATTTTCATGATGGGTATCTTTCAAAAGAGCTCGCGAATACCTTTAAAACGAATGGTTGAACTATCAATCTGCGGTAATTTAAAATAAAGTTATCGATTTTTTTTCACTTTTAACAGAAAAAAAAAAAAAAAAAAATGCAATATTGACAATAAAATTGACTTTTTTTGGATATTTAATGTTATACTACTTCTCTAATGTGGAAATCATCTGCATTATCATGGAAGATAATTTTTTAAAATAACAATTTTATTAAATCATTTTTACTGAGTGAATTTGTATAGGAAAATATAGAAGAAAGACATGTGGTGGCCACAACATACTAGTTTTTCTTTATATTTGAAAATATTTACACTGAATAAGCATACTGTCGCTATTTTATATTTTAGAATTATATTAGAATGAGACATGCACACTTCAATCATATTCTTCATAACTGTTTGTAAATGTTCTCCTTCTACGTATTCCCATAGCTATTTGCAAACATTCTTCATTCCTTTCCTTAAATACTTTGAATATAAGACTTCAAAACAAGGTTTCCTAACAGAAGTCCACCAACTTCTTTATCAGGTTTGAAAGTTTCATTTCAATTTGAGTGCAGTGCCCGAGGATGAAAGATGATGAAATGCATGGTGACCAATTTTGTAATATTTGTATTAACTAGTCAACTTGTAGTTCTTGAAAATTTCGCCTCACGTATAAATTATTCTAGTGGGGTTTATATCGTATATAAATATAATATTGCCAGAAACATTTAAGAATAACTTTAAAAAATTGTTGAGAATTAATTTTAAAATTTAGAATATCGAGAATTTAACTAAAAATAGTTCTTGGTGTTGAAATTTGGAAAATACATGAATTATAGAAAATAAATGAATATATTTGAGAAAACATGTTTTTAAAAAAAAAAACCTTCTTTGCAGTTTTTTTAATGAAACTTCAGAAATTTTTGTTTGATAAACGAAATTGATGTAGAAAATAAATGAACATATTTATGATGAAATGTATGTTTATAAAAATCTATAAATGAAAAAAAAAAAAAAAAAAAAAAAAAGAAATCGATAAATGAAATTGATGTAGAAAATAAATGAACATATTTATGATGAAATGTATGTTTACAAAAATCTATTTAATAATGCAAAATTTGAGTATCAAGTATTTAAAGAATAAAAACTTATTACAATTTAAAAGCTAACATTTTAAATAGAAAAAATGCTTTGAACATTATAAATTATAAAAAATGTATGTTGTATAATATAAAATGAAATATTGCATAAAACTTAGATGTTAGTATTTTAATTTATTCCTGAATATTTTTAGCCCCGACTCTATTTCGCACCACTTTATTTAAAGAAAAATTTTCTCCAATATATAACTTCGATAAAATAAGAAAAAAATTATCCTTAACAAAATAAGGGGTATTAAAAAAAGGCGGGGATAAAAATACTTCAGAAAAAATTTAAATTGTGGCATTTATGCATAAAATGATATTAACCATTTGCCGATCTTATTTAACTTCACTCCTCTGATCAATGCTACCAAATTAAGGAATTTTTTATGCCCCACTAAACATTAACTGTAACTGTTGCCTTATCATTTCGAAAGTTATTAGTTCTTTATGTATATGAAATATCCCTCCTCAAAATTATTGGTGATAGTTGAAAACATGAATCCTTAAATTTGGCAACACTGTTTAGAGCGCTTTAGAGCGTTAGAGCATAGTCTCCTTAACTAGATGCCTGTCGTGTGGCTCTTAAACTTGGCAACAGGTCGAACGGTAGGCAGCGCCACCTGGTACCGATTACGGGACTTTTTTATTCAACTGTCTGCAATAATTTTAAGAAGTGATATGTGATATATATAATCGACGTGTCTTCTATTCTATTCGTCTTTTTTGTATTTCAAATTCTACTTTTAAAAATTTTTGGTGACAGGTGAATAAAAAAGTCGCGCAAACTGTACCAGGTGGCGCTGTCTAACGCTTGAACTGTTGCCAAACTTAAGGGCCACGCGACAGGCATCTACTTAAGGAGGTTAGAGCAAGCAAAGGGTTAATTCCGTTTTCTAACCATATTTAATTTGGTTACTGCATTTTTCTGCTCATAATCCACATGCTCAACACACATATTTCGCACCAAAAATTGTATTTAATGAAATGTAATGCATTAAAACCTCAAAAAAAAAAAAAAAAAAAGAACACAAATTTGTTATAAAATTTCTGATGCAAAACTCATTTGTCTGACATACGCATTACTCGTAGGTTGATCTTGAATGGGTTTAACATCGTATTATATCTATGCAGTGTGAAACAGTCTGAGATTCATCTCTGCGGGTAGACCATAAACATGTCATCGCAATATTGATTCTCCGCGAAGTGGAAGGCTCCTGCACTTCATTATACTCCAAAGTTATTAATTTTGTAGAACAATAAGGCCATTGAAACGAAGACAAAATTTACACGTACTAGCCACCCTTAAATCACTGTAAAAAAAAAAAAAAAAAAAAAAAAAAAAATTTCAAACCAGAGATACGGGCAACGCTTGGCAGCAGAGATTCCAGGCAAAGCCCATAAAACTAGTTGGCATAGGGGGACTCTGCTCAGTTCCCCATCATATTTATGTTCTCAGAAATTTCTAGTGCGAGACATATTATAATCATGTTAAAAGAAATGAATTTGACCAAAGCTTGATACAGTGACAGAATGAAATCCCCGCCTAATAGGCTATCCACCGTTCACTTCGATATATTTATCTTATTCTAATCTATTAATTTATTTTATCACGGTCAATTCCGTTGTTTAGTTTTCATGCTACTATTTCCAATGCAATAATTCTCAAAATTCATATTTATATGAAAAATTTAAAATTCCGCTATGTTGATAAAATCGTAAATTACGAATATTTTACGAAATTTTCCTAGTGAATATTTGTATTCAATTATGTTCAAACAAATAGCATAAACGTAATTTTGAAGTTGTCTAATGTATTTAGGATCCTCAAAATGGAAGTTTGTGCTCAATTTTGCCTTATTCTGACATGTTAAGTAAATCGTAAATTCCAAATAACTTACGAATTTTTTAATTGGAAAAATCCTAGTCTATGATATTCATGCCAGTATCCTAAATAATATTTCGAAAGTGGTCTGACATCTTTACAATGAAAATATCCCTCAAGATTGACGTTTATGTGAAATTTTCTCTGTTCTGCCATGTTAAGAAATTCGTAAATTTACAATAACTTACGAAATCTTTATATTGGAAAATTCATAGTCATTAATATTCATGCCCGTGTCCTAAATAATATTTCAAAAGAAGTCTGACATCTTTACGATGAAAATATCTCTAAAAATTGACGTTTATGTGAAATTTTGCCCTATACTGCCATGTTAAGAAATTCGTAAATTTCCAATAACTTGCGAAATTTTCAAAGTAGCATATTTATAGTTACTGATGTTCATTCCGGCATCAAAACGGATATTTTAAAACTGGTCTGATCTTTTTAGAGTAAATGTTTCCATTTAATGCACGTTTAAGTGAATTTTTGTCCTATTCTCCCATGTTAAGAAAATCGTAAATTTCTAATAACTTACGAAGTTTTTAAATTCGAATGTTGCAAATGAATAGGGTTCTTGCCAGTGCCGAAAGTAATATTTTAAAACTAATCTGACCTCTCTGCGACAATTTGTTCTTGAGATATCGTGTACACAGACTAACAAACTAACGGACTGACCCACTAACACACTAACAGACACCCTACAGACAGACACCATAGAAATTTTGTCATTTTCGGATTCCTCACACCTGAAAACGTGTAGAAAAGTAAAAAAACCGAGGTCGAAAATTTTCACTATTACCTAAGTTCCCCATACCTATAGTATGATGGGGAACTAAAAACATTTGGATCATAAATGATTTAGTTCCCCAGTAATTTTACGTTGTGACAAATATACAACTTTCAATTAAACTAGGAAAACAATAGGTCTTTTATACCTATCGCTGTTTGTATAAATGTATAATTAAACTCTTTCAATCAATAAAACTGCAATTACATTTTCAGTTTCAAATACGTAATGATTCTTCTATGACGTCACTGAAAAGCTAACATTTTTATTTTTAAGGGATATGACCGTAAAAGTAGAGTTTGATGGCAGATTTGGGCAAATTACGTATATTAATATTTTTTGTCCGTAAAACAATGTCAGTATTCTAAAATTATACTTTCATGACATCCATTTATGGTCTTTGAGAGCTTAGCTAGCTAAACGGTCATTTCCCGTAAAATTATACGGTCAAATCCCGTGATTTTACATTTTTTTTTTCAGCTCAACAGCCTTTGTCCAGCTCGAGTATCGAACACACAAATTTTTGAATACGAGCTCGTGACTCTGTTAAATAGGCTATAGAGGCCCCAATATGAGTGGGAAAATACGATATACACAAAGCTAGTTTGTTACTTATGATAATTTCTCTGCCTTTTCAAGAAGTCAAATGAATAAATATCTAAATGCGTAATTGAAATTTAATAGGTATTTAATCAGGTATTAGTTTGTGCATTTAACTAATTTGCAATAAGTATTACAATTTTAATTTATTATAACTGAAAAAAAAAAATCTATCTCCAACGTATAATTTTATAAATCTGATAATAAATTTACAACCTATCTTTAACTTCAGCTCTTTTTTTTTGGAACCGAAACCTGGCTGCACTTTAGATTATTAGTAAAATTAAATTTTAATCTTATAAATTTAAGAAATAATTGACACCATATCCTTTATTTAAAGAACTATTAAAGATTTTTTTCTTTTTTAAAAAATGCCTAATATTATAAAATTTAGATGAACCTGTAATAAAATGAACCCTTATTAAATGTTCTTTTTCAGACGCAGTGTTAAAAGTTAAAAGGAAACGAAAGGAAAGCAAAACAATTAGTTAGTCCGCTAGTGTAATATATACTAATAATAATATGTTATGGATTTATAAAACAGAAAAAATCTGGTGTGAAGCAATCACACGTCTTCCATTACCCAACTATTCACGTATTATATGCATTTTTTGGTGATATTATATGCATTTTTGGTGATATTATATGCATTTTTTGGAATTTTCCAGTAAGAGAAACTTGATACACGTGTAAAGACATATAAAACAGAGTTTACATAGCGAGTTAAAAGAAAAAAAAAAAAAAAAAAAAAGATATAATTAGTTTTTTAAACACTAATTTCCGAGATTTAAAACTGAACTACCTAATCAGGATGACCGTTAATTTTCCTATTATAACCACGTAATACATGAGAAAAGATATCTAAAATGGATTCATGTAACCATTTTCAAGAAAATCGTTAGAGCCGTTTTTGAGATACCAACTTTTGCCAAAACTAGGTATACTCAGTTATTGACTAGAAAACAATACTTACATACAAAAGGATATTTAAAAGGGTGTTAATAGGGCGAGTTAAAAAAAAAATCCGTACAACCGTTTTTAAAGGAATACATCTGCGAGACCTGAAATTGAGCTATTTATATAGGACGCCTATCATTTTCACTGAGCTAACCAACTATATCATTCGAAAGGACATCTAATAGAGTGTTTACTCAGCAATTTTGAAGTAATCGTTAGAGCCATTTTTGAGATACGGATTTACGGTTCCGCTTCCGCTTTCCGATGTCCTACTTCTGGTTTTCCGATTTTCACCAAAATTTGGAAAATTCATCTGTACACCGAACCTGTGCCAATTCTGAAGTTTCGTAGTTCTATCTTTATTAGTTTCGGAGATATGATAGCTAGAAGATTCCGCACGTACATATATACATACATACACACACACACACTGACCAATTGCCAAAAAATACTTTTTTGGACTCAGGAGGCCTTAAAACGTGTAAATCAGGTGAAAATTCAATATCAAATTTTTGGACAGAATACAATACTTCCATTACCTACGGTAGTAGGGAAATGGAAGTAATAAATAAATCCTGTAAAACTTACATTTAATATTAGAAATATATAAAATAGCTTTTGAAATAATAATAATAATAAAAAAAGATAGATTTCTCTCTTCAAAATTCTAATGCCTCAGTTTCTTTCCACTTATCAAAAATTATTTAAGGTAAAATTATTTTTAAGTCAGAAATATTTATATTTATTTTTAGAATACATTACATTAGGCATTCATTACAGGAGTGTTGCTATTTATGTCTCCATTTATGTCTCCATTTCAGTGATACACACTTAGAAAACGGTTATTCATAAACATACATAAATAACATAAAGTTTTAATATAAAATGTTTCCTATAAAAACTATCTTCAAATAAAAAATATTAATATTTATAAACTCGACGTTATTAGTCACAGGCTTGTTGCTACTTATGAATTTTTATCTACGTTTGAATGAGATAAACAAAATCAGTTAGACTTATTTATAAAAAACAAAAATAAATATTTAATATAAAATATTTGATATAAAAACAATCTTTAAATCAGAAATATTTATATTTACAAACTGAAGATATTTATCATATTTGATGGTGCTGGTTGTAATAGTGACGGGAAGTTAACGCAATTAATTATGCAAGGGTTCTGAGTAGAATGGCACAATGGTGGGTTTTCTTTTTCTAACACTAGGTTTACGGAACCAGTCCTTTTGACAGATTTTTGACTTCATAAGCAATATTACAAAAATAAATAAATAAATAAAATAAATAAATAAATAAAACAAAAAACTAGTTGGCATAGGTGGACTCTGCTCAGTTCCCCATCATATATATGTTCTCATAAATTTCTAGTTCGAGACATATTATAATCGTGTTAAAAGAAATAAATGAAATCCCCGCCTAATAGGCTATCCACCGTTCACTTCGATATATTTATCTTATTCTAATCTATTAATTTATTTTGTCAGGGTCAATTCCGTTGTTTAGTTTTCATGCTACTGTTTCCAATGTAATAATCCTCAAAATTCATATTTATATGAAAAATTTACAATTTCGCTATGTTGATAAAACCGTAAATTACGAATAATTTACGAAATTTTCCTATTAGAATATTTGTATTCAATCATGTTCAAACAAATATCATAAATGTAATTTTGAAGTTCTCTAATGTATTTATGATCCTTAAAATGGAAGTTTATGCTCAATTTTGCCTTATTCTGACATGTTAAGTAAATCGTAAATTCCAAATAACTTACGAATTTTTTAAATTGGAAAAATCATAGTCTATCATATTCATGCCAGTATCCTAAATAATATTTCGAAAGTGGTTTGACATCTTTACGATGAAAATATCCCTCAAGATTGACGTTTATGTGAAATTTTGCTCTATTCTGCCATGTTAAGAAATTCGTAAATTTCCAATAACTTACGAAATTTTTATATTTGAAAATTCATAATCATTAATATTCATGCCAGTGTCCTAAATATTATTTCAAAAGTAGTCTGACATCTTTACGATGAAAATATCTCTCAAAATTGACGTTTATGTGAAATTTTGCCCTATACTGCCATATGTTAAGAAATTCGTAAATTTCCAATAACTTGCGAAATTTTCAAAGTTGCATATTTATAGTTACTGATGTTCATTCTGGCATCAAAACTGGTATTTTAAAACTGGTCTGACATTTTTACAGTAAAAAGTTTCCATTTAATGCACATTTAAGTGAATTTTTGTCCTATTCTCCCATGTTAAGAAAATCGTAAATTTCTAATAACTTGCGAAGTTTTTTAATTCGAATGTTCCAAATGAATAGAGTTCTTGCCAGTGTCTAAAGTAATATTTTAAAACTGGTCTGACCTCTCTGCGCTCATTTGTTCGTGAGATATCGTGTAAATAGACTAACAAACTAACGGACTAACACACTGACCCACTAACGGACTGACCCACTGACACACTAACAGACACCCTAAAGACAGATACCATACAAATTTTGTCATTTTCGGATTCCTCACACCTAAAAACGCATAAAAAAGTCAAAAAACCGAGGTCGAAATTTTTTATGATTACCTAAGTTCCCCATACGTATAGTATGATGGGGAACTAATAAAATAAAATAAAATAAAATAAAATAAAAAATGCTATTATTTTTTGTGTTCATTTATGGAATTATAACGGATTTATTTCAATTATATTAAGAATGTTTAGATTGTAATTGTTTTTAAATAAAATTCATTTTTTTTCTTAACCTTTTACACGCTGCATTCAGATCCGGGTGTAATTTAAATTAGTTTTTTACATATTTTGCGTTCTAATGCTTTAGTTTAAAGAACTCTATCATTAAAATGTGTATTTTTTTTTAGTTCCCCATCATACGACGGGTATGGAGAACTTAGGTATTCGTGAAAAATTTCGACCTCGGTTTTTTGAATTTTTTATACGTTTTCAGGTGTGAGGAATCCGAAAATGACAAAATTTGTATGGTGTCCGTCTGTAGGGTATCTGTTAGAGTGTTAGTCCGTTAGTTTGTTAGTCTGTTTACACGATATCTCACGAACAAATGATCGCAAAGAGGTCAGACCAGTTTTAAAATATTATTTATGACACTGGCAAGAACCCTATTTATTTGCAACATTCTAATAAAAAACTTCAGAAGTTATTCGAAATTTACGATTTTCTTAACATGGGAGAATAGGGGAAAATTTCACTTAAACGTGCATGAAAAGAAATATTTTTATCGTAAAGATGTAAGAACAGCTCTTAAATATCAGTTTTGATGCCGGGATGAACATCATCAACTATAAACATGCGACTTGGAAAATATCGCAAGGCAGAAAAATTCGTGTTCGCTGTTAACCCTTTATCGGCCAATTGTATCATATAGCAGGAATTGGGTTTACTCGGAAATGGATACAGCGATTTTCAGAAAAGTTTGTAGTTAAGTGTTTTTCGTGGTGCTTGTATTAACCCCCATCTTCAGAAAAAATAGCGTTCGCTGTTAACCCTTTATTGGCCAATGGCAGCAAATGGCAGAAATTGGGTTTACTCGGAAATGGTTATAGGGATTTTGGTGAAAGTTTGAAATTAAGCGCTTTGGGGGATACTGAAACGATTGGAATTGTCCTCATCGTCAGAAAAATTCGTGTTCACAGTTAAACCTTTAAAGGCCAATTGCAACGTATGGCAGAAATTGGGTTTACACGAAAATGGAGAAGGCGATTTTGATGAAAGTTTGGAGTTAGGGATTTTTGATGAGAAAAAACGATTGGATCTCATCTTCACATAAATTCGCGCTCACAGTTAACCCTTTATCGGTCAGTTGCAAAACACAGCAGAAATCGGGTTTACTCGGAAATGGGATTTTGTTGAAAGTTCGGGATTAAGTGTTTTCGGAGAGGTGCTAAAACGATTGGATTTACCCTCATCTTCAGAAAAATTTGCGTTCTCAGTTAACCCTTTATTGGCCAATTTCAACATATTGGCCGAAATTGGGTTTACTCGTAAATCGATATAGCGATTTTGGATGAAAGTTTAGGGGTACATAAATGATTGGAAATATTTTCATCTTCAGAAACTTTCGCGTTCGCCTTTAAACCTTTAAAGGCCAATTGCGATGTATGGCAGTAATACGGTTTACACGAAATTGGACATAGAGATTTTGATGAAGGTTTGGAGATAGAGATTTTTTGGAATTAAGTGTGGAAACATATACGTGATGGGGAACTGCGCAGAGTCCACCTATGCAACTAGTTAAATATAATTTAAGATTATTATATTTAATATTATTAATTTAATGTTATTATATTTTAATATTATTATATTATATTTTAACAATGTAAGCTATTTTAAACATGCCAGCCCATTTTTAGAGGCATTTGCATATTTTTCTAAATTATGTGAATTTTTAAACTGTGGGGTAAAAGGGAAAATGGTACACCGAGAAAAAAATATACCACCTTTCTCTAAAATGAATAAGTGGCCATTTTCTAAATCCTTTAACAAGAAATACAGATTTCCGAGCTATGCGCGCAAGGCACGTCGATAAACTGAATAGACGAAATGAGCGAAAATTTCTAGTTCACACATTTCTAGATTGTGAAACAATATTTTGAATATTTCGAATCTTTTGTATTGCGAGAAATTCTCGCTTGATTATCTAGAATTAGATAACAAACTAAGATTATAGATTCTGAAACCCACCTCTTGTAGTCTCATTTATTTGCAGAGGTTTTTAAATAACTTTGCCCTTGATAATATAGGCAAACGCTCTAGAATTTTAATAGGGGCTTCTAGAACTCGCTTTCCAACGGAATTAGAATTTATAAGGATGACATGGAACTATTTTTTCTAGAGCCACAATTTAGATTTTAGATGTCAGTTACAGAATTTTTTCTCCGTGCAAAATAGGTCATTTTTATAATTTTCTGTACATTTCCCCTTTTAAGATTAAACTGTAATTTCTATTAAAAAAAAAAAAAAAAAAAATGTCATCTTTCTATTATATCTGATAATTTTTTCAAGTCAGTATTCATGATATTTAATTTTTACAGAAATTTTTAATTCCATGTTCCATTTATGGAACACTGGCGTGTAAAAGGTTGGTTTCCTATACCTGTCAATTTGTTAATTGTTCATAATGAAACGTTTATAAAAATCTGCTTATATCTAGTTGTAAAATGTCCTAACGCGTATTCACATGAATTTCAACAGATTCATTAAAATAAAAAAGTATTTATTTTGTTAAAGCACTTTTTAAATAGATTTGTGCTCGAAATGCAAGTAAATATATTATATATTAAAAAAAAAAAAAAAAAAAAAAAGAGAAAAGATGTTATCTTAATTTTTGTTTTTATGATTTAACACATCTAATGCCTAAGGATGAATTTTAATTTATTTCTTAAACTAATTGAAAACTCTAACATTTTTAATTAAGAATTCATTTCGAGTAACATCATACTTGATTATAATAATTTTACTGTCTTTTTTAAAAGCTTTTCTGCTAAACATACATTTTCTTTTTCTTTTTTTAATTCATATATATTCTTACATTTAGTTTAGTCACCTTGTTTTATTCTAAAAATTAATTATATAAGTTGTTTATATGCAATAATAATAAGAGTCCTTGAAATTCAAATATATTTAATTAAAATTATTTTAAATACAAAACTCGAAATAAAATTTCTGTTTTCAAAAATGTAGTAATATATTTCATTTTTGTATTCATTTATTTTTTGTTGATAATTTGTTTGCAAAAGATATTTTTCAATGCACTTAATACATTTATAATTGTTTAAAAACAAGCTGTTTTATTTATTATAATATAGAGAGAGAATTGATTCGCATTTAAAAATAAATAAATAAATATTTTTAAAAATACAAGAGGCTTAAATACAGAGAATATAGGTTTTTATTAATATAAAGTTAATATATAATTATAAAATATCAGCATATATAGTTACGTTCATCACTGAGTGACTCTGTCACGCTTAAAAAGGCTAAGATATTTCCTTGGACTCTGTCTGTATATGAGCGCAAGTTGCCTCCTAATTTTCATACTTTAGTTAATTTAAAAAAATCTAACTGTCCGATTGATAAGCTGTTTAATCCGACGGATTGAGAAAAATCGCATCTTTTATTTGGTACCTTATTTGTAACGAATTTTTGATTAGGTTTTTTAAAATTAATTAAAACAGGAAAATAAACATAGCTTTAAAATAGACATTTAAATTTTTAATTGTGCCATTTTTTTTTCCTTCAGCATAAAATGAAATATGCTTTCACGTGAATATATATATATATATAATATTAAATTTGCTTATGCATACGAAAAAATAACGTCTGTAAAATAATAATAATAAGAGATAAATTTCACACGGGCTTGCTAGCAAATGAATTATTTGAAGTGAGAAATAAATAAAATGAAATGATCATTTTTCAACGGGCGCCTTAGTCGCCCTACAACTAACTAGTTTAGCATATAATAATATTCTAAAATTTATCTCCTTGTAACTGTTACACCAACATACAAAGTTTCATAAGCAGAAATTGAAACTTTGTAATCAGTATAAATGTGACTTTTAAGTTCTTAATTTGTTATTTAAGTCCATATTTTACATTTTTTTTTTTCTTATTTAAGGAAACCCAAGATTTAAATTAATAAAATTTTTCTTCGAAATAATGATTTCAGCATTTTATTTGCACCTTCAAACTAAAGGTTCGCTGGGGCAAAGACTTGGCCTGAGGTCTGTATCTGGATGGGGTGTTTTAGCAAACCACAGATGGATTTTCAAATGGAAAGGACCGGTTTGGTAAAACAAAAATGAATTTTCAAACAAGGCAAACCGGGCTGGCAAAACAAAGACATATTTCATATTGGGCTGGACTGTTCTAGCAAAATACTGACGAACTTTTTATTTGGACGTTTGTAAAAGTGAACCAATTTTTTTCCCCTCAAAAGTTTAGAATTTTCTGTTTAATGTAAACAATTCGAAAGTTGGAAAATTAAAGATCTATCTATTGCAAATAATGTTCATCGTTATTACATACTTCATATAGATGTAATTTTTTCCAATTTACTAAACATTAGGCTTTCTTATAGGTAAATTAATATTTAAATGATTGTAAGAGAGTATAATTATATATTTGTGATGCGCAAACGATTGAGCGGAGCGGGCAAGACCTGTCATGAAATCACATAAACCTAAACGATCCGAGCCTTTCCCAAATTTTTGTTCTTATTTCGAGTCAGATTAGCTTGAGTCTATGTTTTATCTTGAGACGATATTAGTTTCAATCTGCGATAAAAGCTTTGCCACACCTACAGGGCTATGCTTACACTGGGAAAAAGATTTTAGCCGCCCTGGCCGAAAGATTTTAGCTGACAAGCGTCTAGCCTCGGCAACTAACAATTTCAAAATGTACTGCGCAAGCACAGGGAATGAGAAACTTAGCCTATGGGCTCGATTGAAGATTTTGTTTCTGAGGTGAAGTTTGTCAGGGAAAAAGATTTCAATTCTTATATAAAGAAGGTGTGTTGAAGATATTTTAAGTCCTTAAACATACACTTATATATTCAGGCGAATAAAATTATATAGATTTTTCTCTTCTTTTATGTTGACCCAGGGCTAAAGTAATATTTATAGAACTAAAGAACAGTTATCAAAATTTCTGGCAATTCAGAAATTTGAAGCAATTGTACATTCCATTAGGACACCAAATGCCAGATTATTTTCTGCTCCACTTTCGCGCATTTCAATTTATACAAACATTTGCCATTTCTGCTATGCTGATAATACTTTGAAAAGCATAATCGAAAGTAGAATCTTCGTAAAATGCACATAGGATCCAATTGGCAGCATTCAATGCTCGAATTGGTATCCGTATGACGTCTGTCATCAGCTTCAGTTCAAATGTGAGGTACTCTCCAGTGGGTCTATTCTGGCCAGTTCGCTTCGTTATATTCCTTCGGAATTCAACGATCTTCGGAATATAACGATAATTTCGTATTCTGGGTTGTTGCGATCGAAATTTTAGCGATATTTATCTTCGTTATTTTTCGAGAGCTCTAAGGCTGTCGTTGAGTAGCTCTTGTATTCGTTACAATATGGCGCGCCCTTTTGGTACTATAAAGGTGTTTAATCATTCTTTTTTTTTTTTTTTAAGAAATAGTTATGATTTATGAAATAAGGAAACTTGGTTAAAGGAATGTTAGCAAAGCTTAAAATACATAGAATGTAAACAAAAATTAATCACTTTTTCCCACACATATCCAGATTTAAATAAAGTGAAAACGGAATAAAATACAAACTTTATTATTTTAAAATTATGAAAATTTCAACTGTATTTGAGAACCTAGTTATTTATTTATTTATTATTATTATTATTATATATATTTAAGTAATTGTTTTGAATGACTCTAAACGATTCAGGGCTGCCAGCAACTTTGGACCAAAATATTAGGGACTTAGGGACCTAAAAATTAAAAATTAGGGACCTTTTAGGGACCTGAAAAACACAAAAAATATTTACATAAAGTATTATATCAAATAAATTTCAATAATAAAAGAGTACACCAATTTTATATTTTTAAAATCTTGTTTTATTACATCAACTTCAGAACTTTTTACAAATTAACCTTTTTTAGGTTTTTTATTTACAAAATTTGTAATCAAATTATTTTTTCTTTTATTTATAATATTAATCAAGCTATGAGCTTCATCCTTTTTTACTTTTATTTCCTCATTAGCTGTTACACCAGCTGTAATCATGTTTTGGGCAACTTTAGCATCAGTTATGTTACCATTTTTTAACGCAATTTTTAATTTTTCATTGCCTTCAGCAATTAATTTATCCGAGACTGCTTCTTCTTCTTCTACATTTTTGTTTATATCTTCCAACTGCTTTTCAAGGTCAGCAATTTGTTTCTTTTTCTTTTCAGCTTCTTCTTTTCTAGTTTCTTCTTCCTCTGCAGCTTTCCGCAACTCTAATTCTTTTTTCTCTTTCTCTTCTTTTATTTTCCTTTCATTTTCTAGATAGCTGTTGTATGACTGATATGCAACATTAGCTTTTTTTATCATTTTACTTGTTATGGGAACTAGAGCAGCTTGATTTGAAAAATGTTTTAATGCATCAGTGATGTTTAACCTTGCATTTAACATACGTTCTTTCATCGAAGTTCTATCTTCAGGAAGAATATTATTTGAAATGGAAAATCCTCGCTCTATATCAGCACTGCCATGATACAGACTTAGGCTACTCTTTAAAAACTTGGAGAGGTTAGGATATTTTAACTCTCCATTTTCTCCTTTTGAAGTAATATATGTTGACCATAATGAATCTATTCGATCACTTTCTGTTCCATGATTGAACTCCCGCTTGATGATTTTCCACTCATCTAAGAGAGCATCAATTTCAATGTCTATGGGCAAGTGTTGACCAAGTTTAGCAAAAACTTTTAGATTTTTTGGAGTATTTTGAAATTTTGGATTCAAACAGCGGAGATATTTTAAGTTTTTATTTTGTAAAATATCCTTATTTAAAAGGTACGTACCTGAGGCTATAAAATGCATCTGCACATCTCTCAAAAAATAACCTTTATCCTTTTCTGATAGATTAAGTAACTCCTTTCGAAGTTCTTCATTGAAAATTATGTCTTTTGGAGAAATTAAATTTTTATTTTCAAAAGGATTTTTATTAATGTCAACCTTAAAAGACTTGATAGCTTCTTCTTTACAAATGCGGCCTGCAATTTTAATTATAAGGTCTTTAATTTCATCATAAATTAAGTGAATCAAAGGATCTTCCCTTTGAAAAAACGAAGTAAAGTTTGTGAATAATTTGGCACTGGATAGAATAAATAATACTTGGCATTTCATTGTTTTTTCATTTAAATATCCCACAATTCTTTTATAGCTTGCTGTATTCAGCATTTTCTTTTCTTTTTTGGATGGCATAAATCGTAAAAAATATTCAACTAGACAATCCCATTGCTCTAACAGCCGAATTGCTGCAGGTTCTAATGTTAGCCACCTACTTGACACATGTTTTATAAATCGATGTGTAGGAACCTTTTGTTTTTCCTATATTTTACTGAAGTCTTCCCACCTTTATGGCCAGTCATCAAAATAATTATAAACTGATATTATAAAATCAGATGCATCAGATCCATACTCTTCGAGACCCTTTAAAAAACAGTTGTGCACAGTATGTATTGTGCATGTACCAATGTCCAATATACCTTTTTTTCTAACTGTAAGTATTTCTTCATCAAGCAATCTAAATACTTTCTTATTGACAAATGGGCCATCACTAGCAATAGATATCAAATTTTTAAGAGGCAAATTTGCATCTGATATGCTCTTAAGAATATTTTCTTTCAGAATTTCTGCAGTTGCATGGCCCATAAAAAAACTCTGTAAATGATGAGAAACTATTTGCTTGTTCTTGTCAGACCAATAATTTATCCTAACTTGGAGTACTTTATTACCAGCATTATTAGTTGTCTCATCATAAATAAGAGAATAATAAGCAGAAGCTACTTCATCTAACATTTCTTCACGAAAATAAGGACCCAAAGCATCAGTTAACAAATAACTAAGTTTGGTTCTGCATAGAGAAAAATTATCAGGTACAGCTTCTGGGAACATTTTGCGGAAAACATCTCCACAATCATCAGATGACACAGCAGAAAAGTTTGAAGAAACAACTTTAAGAGCCCATGTTAATTCAGCTATACGTGCCCGTTCATTAGCATTGTAGAGTTTAATTGTATTATTAGAACTGGAAACTAATTTCAATGAATTCAATTTAACAGCGCAATTTTGTCGATGTATTTTACCATCAGCATGCTGGATAATTGTGTGGAATCCTTTGTTAATCGAGAATGTTTTCGAACAAACACGGCAAAGAGCCTCATCTTGATTGGCTTTTTGTAGCCAATCTGACACTTTATAGCCATTAGAATCCTGTTTGTCCAGCCATTTGTCTTGAAAATGGCATATTCCCATTGTGCCACAGAATACACCTGAAATAAATTAAAAATAATGTACCTACAAATTTATCTTAAAACAATGCTAATTCTGATAATTTACTTTTACTTTTATTTAATATTTTAAAGATACTATTTTGACTAGATAAAGTTAACTGGATGGGTTTATTATAAATAATGTCTTATGTATTATTGATAAATATGAAGAGAATGACACAAACCCAGATAAGATTTACACTGAAGCAGCTTACATGAAAACATGTAAATTGGCTATGATATTGTTCATAAATTTCAGCAAGTTTTTGTATCATTTTGATTTTTTTAATGAAGATTTCAGACAGTAAAGAAATAATCAGAATCACTGAATAAGAAATCATCATATTTTTCTTGCATACAAACAAATTAGAAAAATTCTTTACAGTGTGCAAACTGCTTCAGGAATTTATATTTCAAAATACTGTAATTATTAGTTTTACAAATAATTACAATTATTTAACAATATCATACCTTTTAAATCATAGATACAGTCATCAATAAAAAAAAAATAAAAATAATAACAATAAAAAAAATTCCTTTCCCAAGCTAACTCTGCCGTTAATCGTCGCGTCAGCATAAGATGAAAGGTATAAATTGATTGGTAATAGTATCTAGTTAACAACATTATACAGTATAACATTATACAGTACAGCATTATACAGTAATTATCATTTTTTGATTACTTACAAGGATATAGTAACAAAACTTGATTTTAATTAAGATTAGATTGAAAATGTTTACTTATTTACTTTTGCTTAAAAAAGAAAGTCAGTAGTTACAGGCGGCTCTGCCAGTTTGTTATTAGCGGGGGCCCGGAAGCAGAAACAGTGAAACGCTGCTACGTACGTCGCAGACTCTACAGAATACCTGCAGACTATTTTTTGATTAATATGAAAAAGAGATTTTTGAGAAAGTCTGAGGACTTTCTCAAATAAGTCAGCAAACTTTCCACAAAAATAATCTTTTAGAAATAAAATAATCAAAAGTTGTATCCAAAATTTTAGATATTTGATCTGGTTGTTTACCATATTTTAAATAAAAAAACATGTAAAATATATCAAAATTTCCCATTTTTTATTTCAAAATAATATATTATCTTCTGTTTTTGTTCAGTATTTTTTATGTACCACATTTTACACTGTATTTAATATTGGTGCTTAATTAATATAAATTTTGTTTGCAATCTTTCATTCTGTAACAATTTACTTCGCAGACTATTTTTGGATTTTTGAATGCCGTTGCAGACTGTTGAAAAAAATTCTGCTTCTGGGAGCGGGGGAAGTGGGGCACCTTGGGACACCATAATTTTTAGCTTTATTTTTTTAGTGTGTTATCTGGCATTCATATGTAGCATCACTATCAATCTACTACTGTACTTTAAGATTACTGGAAGAAACACTTAAATATTTATTTTTACTTTTCAAAAGGCATTGAAAATGTTTTATGCTGTTTTTAGAAATCATATTTTAGCTTTAAAAAACTACTTTATCTTATTTGTTTTGATAGAAATACATCCATTTTACATATCCAATAAAATTAATATTAAAAATGTGATGATATAGTTGAGCCTAACCACACGAAATTATTTTAATAAGTAACATGCATAGTGAGGCACCTTGGGACACCTTTTTACGCCGCAAAAGATGATAGATCTTTTGTTGATACAAATGATGTTCTTGTAAAGTTAACCAGCCCTGAACAAACAATTCAATGTTCATTAAATTTAAAATTCAATGAAGATAGACTGCATTTTATCAAATGTAAATTCTGTTAAAATTCTTAAATTTATATATTGACAAAAATATCAGTAATATAAACAAGTCCTAATCAGTTTTTTATTAAATAAATTACATAAATAGACATGATTGTCAACATTTGACTGTCTAACAAGAAAATACTGAAAGATAGCCAATTAACTTTGACTTTCCCAAAGTGCCCCACTAGGTGGGGCACCTTAGCACATTTTAAGGGCCAAAGTTTACCTTACCAAAATTAAAGTTTCAGTTTCTCTATTGTATATAATTAATATAATTTTCTTTTTAGTAGATTAATAAATCAGGGATGAGATTGACAAAAGTGTAAAAAAACTGAAAATATGTGCGATAGTGAAATAAACTAAAATTCAGATTAAAAAAAAAAAAAAAAAAACACTACAGAACTCTAGTTTAACATTTTTAATCTCTAATAAGCAAAAAAAAGAACAATAAATTATGTTTTATTGACAATGGCAAATAAATCATTTGAATACTTATCAAAAATTACCAGTTTTTTCACAAATACATTACTACAGAACAAAAAATAAATCTACAGAAATGTGGAAAAAACTTATCCCTGATCTATAAAAAAGCTGAAAAATCTCATCCTTGATAAATGCTTTTGCTCTTTGCATGCAAAATTTGGAAGTAAATGAAAGCATACAAAAAATTATAAAAATTGTTAACAAATTCATCCCAACATGCCCCCACTTTTTCCTATTATGCTGCACAGCTGTTCTTATTTCAATGTGTTCTTAAAATAAAGAAAAAGATAAATTAACTTAAAAGAATTTCTAAACTATCAAAATCACCCTAGGCTCATATGTAAAAATTTACAGCCAAGTAAAATACAACTGGATTGTCATCACAAACAAAATGGCAAAAAACTACCTATAGTATACATTTTCTTCCATTTTTAAAGGAAAATCTTGTGTAAATTGAAAATAACAATTGATTAGTACTGATACCTGTAAGGTTCTAAAACCAAAATATTATTCAAAAATAATTTGTTTTACATCAAGATGATATAAGATTAACTGCCACATGTGATTGATTATAATTTCAAGGATGTATAATATATTAATATGGGGGAGAAAATAAGCAAAAAAAGGTACATTCATTAAAGATAACAGTGAATTTTGTAAGTAATTATGTTGTAATCTTTAACATAAGAAAATGGAAGAGTTTGTGTCTTTAGTTCAGAAGATGCAAAAAGATAAAATATCTGCATGCAATATTTAATTTTTAAACACATCTTAGCTATACTAAATTACATGTGTATAATTTCACATCTAATAATCATAACATATGTGCATTCAAAAGAAAAATATATTACATAAATAAAAGAAACTTACCTAATTATATCCTTCAGGCTGTTCAATTATTTCATGAATTCTTAACAAGTGAAAAAAAGAACAAAATCAACAAGTTCTTTTACTTCAGAGAGACTAACTAAAGTGAACTAACATTAACTAACTGCAGTCTGAATCAAGAAAAATATACCATCTACTAAAATAAAATAAAATTCTTACATGAACATAAGACAAAAAAATAAAAATTCTCAAGAAGCACAGAATCAAGAAGAAAACTTTTTTCCTACAATATAGTAGGCAGCCAATGATTGGCTCTTACTTAAGATGTCCTCTGATTGGTGCATTTTCCTTATGGATGCAGAGTAATGTGCTGCCATCTATGGCATAAAATTTGAAACAAATCTAGATTTTTAAGATAAAACTTAGAAAATCTGAATTTTTTTCTTTATTTTGATCATCAGTGAAAAAATGGGACTTTTAGGGACCTCTTAATGGAAAAAAGGACTTTTAGGGACCAAGGTCAAAAATAAGGACTTTTTAGGGAAATAGGGACCTACTGGCAGCCCTGACGATTGCATACATAATTTAACTTTTTGATTTAATGTTTATTATTTAAATTTATGATTTAATTTAATATTTTGGGTATAGTAAATCTTCTAAACAATTTTAAAGCTTAATATTTTTTAAAAAGCAATGCATTATTCATCATATACATTTATGTAAAAAATTGAGAAATGTACTTTTCATATAAATTTACAAATCAAACTTCTATATACTTTTTTTTTTTTTTTTTTGGGGGGGGGGGGGGGGGGAGGGTTAAAAAGTTAAAACATTATTTAAAAACAATTCACATTTAATTTAATAAAATGAAACAAATTTTATGATATTAATATAAAACACTCATTAAATATTTTTTATCATGTGAATAGACAATGACTTTTTAAGTTTTAACTTCAAATATTTAAATAAAAATGTGTTTATAAATAGAGAAAAATATTTTTATGTTTTATTTACTAAATTAGAAAAAATGAATAATATAAAAACTTTCTTCTTTTAAAATTATAAAAATTTCAGCTGTAGTTGTAAATCTTTTTTTTTTTTTTTTTTTTTTTTTAATAATTATTTTGAATAATTCTAAACAATTTCACACTTCTATTTAATATTTTGGGCTTACTAAATCTAAACAACTTTAAAGCTTAATATATTTTAGAAAGCAATATATTATTCATATATTTATATAAAAAATTAAGAAACGTACTTTTCTTCATATAAATATACAAATAATTTTCTAGAAATTAGTATATAGAGTGTAAATCAAACATTTATATATTTTATAATAATATACTTTTTCTTTTTAAAAAAAGAAAAGATCTAATATCATTAAAATAAATTTCCGTTTAATTCAGTAAAATCGAACAAATTTTATCACATTAGTTCAAATCAATATTTAAATATTTATATCATTTCAATAGGCAATGGCTATATAAATTTTAACTTCAATTATTTAAGTAAAAATAAATTTATAAATAAAGAAAAATATTTTTATGTTTTACTCACTAAATTAGCGTTACAGTTTAATTAATTTTACTCAAATATATCTAAATATCAAATATTTCAATTGCACTTAAACAAAATATATAGTTCAAACAAGGTGCATTGTACGTACTATATTTAAAAATTAATTTTTGGAAAAAATAATTAAAACATGAGTACATACCATGTAAATAAAATAAATCTATTATTTTGAATCTTTAGAAAGTCATACTTCCTCTTTATTTTGCCGAGTAAATAATTATATCGTGTGGCCGATTTCATTTTAACAGCCAGTCTAATATAAAAATTTACTTAGCTATTTTAAATTTCCTTCCCATCGAGATGATACAATTGAATTGAACTGGAAAACTGCTCTGCTACAACACATAAAAGAATCCACACTGTGTCTTTGCTTTTTATTTTTTTCATTTTCACAACAAACAAATTAACAAACAACCTATATTTAACAAAACATGGCGATCATCGTCTGCTCTCTCTTACTCACTTGTAATCACAATAAAACAAACCACGTGCTTCGTCCTGATTGGATGAAAGAGTTAACCTCGAACGCAGTTTTCCCCCACCTCGTTTGATTATAACGTTCGTAGGGCAGAATTGTTCTACCACGGAATATCGTTATGAAAGAGATTTCGATCGAAAAAATAACGATCGTTTTTTCTTTTTAACGTATAGGCCAGAATAGACCCACTGTTCTTTCTTGTCCTCTCAATATCGTGCTGCCCTTTGAGTATCAGCAAGCGATTTCTGTTTTCGTCATTCAATTCCTTTTTCCTCGATGAGCTTTTCTTTTAGCATGTCCCTGACATCTGGCTTATACCTGATATTTATTTTCTTCTTGTCTTAATGCCCTGCTTTTAGATCATCTGCTTGAAACATGGCTTGTCGTTGTTCATATGTTTCTTCTGGTCTTCAAACAATTTTCCTGTCAGTCTGTTCGTTACACCTGGATCATGCCTGTTTAGATTCATATTATTTCTAGTCACTGTCCATTGAGCATCTACACTGTATGTGCCTTTCGCTATTTGTCAGTTTCTTTTCATCTTTTATTAACTTTCTTTTGAGCATGTTCCTGAAGTCTTGCTTGTTCTTGATCTGAAGTTTGTTCTTGTATTCTAACTGCTGACTATTCTAACTGCTGACTGTTGTGCATCTGCAAGATAATTGTCTTGTTACTGTTCACACGTTTTTTGTCGTCTTCTATCAGCTCGCTTTTGAGAATCATCAAGGTAAAAATTAAATGAAAAATTTGAATCAGAATTTTTAAAAAGGAAAGAAAACACAAGAGTGCGAGGAAGAAAAGAAAATACGGCTGCAAAAAGGCATAAAAAAGTTTAGTACCGAAAGCCTGAAATATAAAAATGTTATAAAACAAACAAAGTTTAAAATATATATAAAAAATAAAACATTATAAAAACGATTAAAAAATAAATTTGTAGCATAAAATACCTCAAGGGCTGTTCCAGCGACTCTTAATTCTGCATACAACTAATTTTAAGTAGAAAGTTTGTCATAAAATAAGCATATGTGTTTAAGAAGTTTATTTTTAAGGAATAGTAGAGGGACAGTTCTTGAAAAAAGCGGGTCCGCGGAAACCCTAATATATATACATAGCTGATATACTAGAAGAAATAAATATATCCCACAAATATATATCATGTCATCTAATATCGTTTTTCTCTAGAAGTACTAGGATGAGAGTTTTTAGCTTTTGCACTGTTAACAGACGATAACATTATATAAAATTACGAATTCGGCCGCGGGGCGCAAAATTATAATGGGCAGGATGCATTTGTCCAGGGAGCAATGTATTGGCCGTCCCTGCGATAAGTGATGCTTTTCTATTGAGAACAACTGCGAAAAACACACAAGTATTTTTTAATACTTGTGTGTTTTTCGCAAACAAAGCGCCATTAGAAAAAAAAAAAAAAAAAAAAACTTCTCAGAGGTAAACTTATTTTTTCTCCCTCTGCTTCTCAAGTTCTCCTATAAAGCTGCCAAAAATTTCCCGGTTACCATAGATGAAAGGTTTTCAAGTGGGCACCCTTTTTCCTTTTTGTACAAGTTAAAAAAAAAAAAAAAATCTAACAGCTAATTTGTTAGGCTTGTTAGACGGAAGGACGCTGCTCACCCCTATACAACAGTTTGGAGCGATTTTAACCACCCCACCGGACAACCCAAGATAATATGGGGAAATCCTAATCCCCCCCCCCTCTCAAAATACGGTGGCCGGTGAAGTAGTTAAGCCCTCGACAGCCAATTACCTAATTTTCATCTGCACTTCATAATGTTTAGCCGCCCTGGGCGACCGCCCAGTCTCCCTCTCCTTCTTAAACACGGGCCTGCACGTCCAACCTGAAATAAAGCAGAATAAAATTACTCATCATAGTACGAGATATAGTTGCACTTAAGCGCTAACACACGCTGTAAAATCCTACAGCACTATCATGTATATAAATTACTTTTCTTATTTATTGGGAAAGACATGGACATTTTGGGCGAAATTGCTAAAAGTCTATAGGAAATATATTTCGATTTCGGCTACCAGTTGCTTTAACTTAGTTTTATGTCAGGTCAGACCGGACTTACACAGGCCTGGTCGGACCCAAGAAGAGATTTTTATTTTTACATGAAATTTCAGGCACGTTCAGACCTTTCCTTCCACCATCATTGAATTATCATTTACAAAACTAGATACTATCCTAAAATGTAAGGCAGTTATCACTTGTAAAAACGCAACAAATGTACCGAAGTTATGGTATTTTTAATATTTGCTAAATGTTAATCTGGTTGCTCTAGTGTGACGGTAACTAATCCAATCTAATCTTTAATATTAATCTTTTTATTCCGAAATTCTATCTTCCAAAATTTTGAATTTTTACACAATTTTTTCTCTCACTTGAATGTTGGTTTTGCATTTCTAGATTTTAACTTTTCCATAGATGCAAAACCTATACCATTGCTGTTTCATGACGTACCATCGTTGAAGTCAATAGTGTGGGGTACTTGGGGGTTCGTGAGTTCTCTCCTAATGAATAGCGAAACTTGCAGAAACTCAACAGTTTATTTACAGAAAATTCTAGAAGAATACAGGTCTATAAACCCAGTATCGACTTTCCTTTCACCAGTAAACACAGCTTAAATACCAGCTGTCAACAGCAAATTCACAATAAAAACTGTATCAGAGCAACATCTAGCAATTGACTGCAATCCAAAGAGGCTCAGAGCTCTTTATCGTAAGGCAGTTGGCGAGATACTTACTGATACTGACTGATTTGGCGCATTGAGCCTCCTTTTATACCCCTCTTTCAAACCCAGAATATTTTGGTAACTCGTAGAATATTGGAGTTAGAACTTCCATATTTGGTATATCGATAATAAGGATTTTTTCGCCAATATCGGCGAATTTGGCGCCAAAACCAATACCTGTCTTATTGGAGCTTTTTAATGTGTTTTTAAGGGAAAATTAGCTATTTTAACGCGAAAAAAAGCTAGAAATGCAAAAAATTGATATTTTATCTATTTGACTAAGCCTCTTTGAATAAATTTACATAAAAATGACTACGAATTATTTACAAATTCGTAATAATATGTTACTGAGACTGACTGATTTGGCGCATTGGGCCTCCTTTTATACCCCTCTTTCAAACCCAGATTATTTTGGTAACACGTAGAATATTGGAGTTAGACCTTCCATATTTGGTATATCGATAATAAGGATTTTTTCACCAAAGTCGCCAAATTTGACGCCAATTCCAATACCTGTCTTATTGGAACTTTTTAATGTGTTTTTAAGGGAAAATTAGCTATTTTAACGTAAAAAAGAGGTAGAAATGCAGAAAATTGATATTTTATCTAATTGACTAAGCCTCTTTGAATAAATTTACATAAAAATGACTACGAATTATTTACAAATTCGTAACAATAGACAGTTCCATTGTGTCCCTAAATTGTAAAATATTTGCAATTTCCAATATGATTTTCAAACTGATCCAAGTTTTGAATTTTAAAATAAAATTCTTGTAAAAGTAAATGAATCTGATTTTATTTATTTATTTATTTACTAAGAATACAGTTATGACGTCTATTATTGAAAGAAAAAAATAAAATTAATCATTTTATAATTTGGAAATATTTATCTTTTTTCATAAATTATAATAACAAATTCCATACAACTGAATCAAACTTGCTAAGTGTTCATGTAAAAATTAAATCTTTATAAACTCTTGACATTTATATAATAAATAATAATTAATTAATTAATTATTTATTATAAAATAATTAATTTTACTCCATCAAAATTTCTTATTATTTTTTTCTATACATGAAACTTTTTTAGAGATAAAGTTTAATAAATATTATTTAACAAATATATATATATATATATATATATAAAAGAACAAAATATATTAAAAATAAAAATTTTGCATAAATAATATAAATTTTACAACAGAAAAAATTCTTCTATGTATGAAATAATTTTGTTTTTACACATTTAATAAAACTGAAGGACATGTAATGAAAAACCCATTTAATTACACAATTCTTTTTAAGTATATATTATCTCCCTTAATTTAGTTGAATCACTCGCAACTTAATTAAACACTCAACCAATATTTACAGAATATTTTACATTAAATTTTTAATTATTTATGTTAAGTTAAACTTCATTAAATAGCTACCAATTTTCATTTCACTTTACTTCGCAACGGAAAAATCTATAATGCAACGAGGTTTCCGCAAATTAAGAGAGCACTTAAGTTAAACAGTTTATTGCGTAAAAGACTTTAATCTTTCTAATCGAAAATTGAAGAACTTCACCTGCAGAGACCCTTAGACAAGTTTATCGATTCTGTCTGTTTAGTTTTATACTGCTAACCTAACAAACTTTCTTTCGTTCCTGAATAAAGTAATTTGGAGTAAGTAGGAATAAGGAGAATTCACAACAATAGAAGTTTCTTAAAAGGTTGAATGGAAATTATTTATTAAAACTGTATGAATTGTTTAACTTACACAAACATCAAACCGTCTCAATTATATATATTAAAAACAAAAACTATTTCATTTACGATTAAAAACTACAGTTAAAATACATTTAAAAACAAAATATACATATAAAAATAATTAAAATCTAGACGTTTCAAAACCCATCCGGGTTTCCTCATCAGTATCAATTACAACATAATATGCAAGCATTACATGAATACCCAAGGAATTTAAAGAAGTACCGAATATTGAGGAGCCGGTGCGCATGCTTCATTGATAGTGTGGAGAAGCCTGGCAGTGTGCCTGCTATCAAGGAAAATACATGATTTATAATTATCAAAACCAGAATTTAGAACATTTAAATTATCGAAGTCAGGAATATGATCGGTTTCTATTGAATGGATTACAATTTTAGAATTTTGGTTGTAATTTTTAAAAGATCATCTGTGCTCCTGTAGTGTAATTTTTGCTGTACTGTCAGTTTCACCTATATAAACATATTTACAATTTTTACAATGAATTAAATATATTACGCCAGTTAGATCCAGAGAAGGGGTTATTCGTTTAAAGTTAAAAAGAATGTTTTTTAAATGATTAATCGGCCTGAAAGCAGTACAAATATTATGTGGTACTTTTGTTTTTAATGTATGAATTGTTAATTGAAAATTTAAAGAAAAAATGTTCATATCTCGTGTAAAATATTCGTTCTTATAAAAAAAAAAAAAAAAAAAACATTTCTTAAAATATATTAGAAATCTAGATTAACATTATTTGCTGCACATATATAAATACAGGGTGGTTGTAATTAAACTTCCCCTATAAACAGCATCCTACAGCGCAAACGGGTGAACGGAAGGCAACGAAATTTGATATATAGATTATACAAGATATGCGCTCACGGAATTTCGAAAAAAAAAAAAAATAGTTCCAAAATGTCCACCAGAGGACGCCTGTTCCGGAAAAACATTAAATTTAACACAATAAACGACCAAAACGGAATACAGAAACAATATTAGCATTTATTGACTAGTTTCTGATCACCTTTAAAAGTATGGTGTATCGTGGAGGTGTTGTGACCTTGAATGACTTAAAGAACTCCATAACGCTTCATGTGCGAAGCATCACAACTGATCAGTTACGAGCTGCTGCTGAACGCACTGTCTCTGCAAACTGAACTTTTTTTTTCTTCCTCAAACAGCATACTTTTCTTTTTTTCCTTGCCTTTGCTTAATGTGGTTCGATGACCAGGTGATCAGCAACTAGTCAATGAATGTTAATATTGTTTCTGTATTTCGTTTCGGTCGTTTATTGTGTTAAATTTAATGTTTTTCCGGAGAACGCGTCCTCTGGTGGACATTTCTGAACTATGTTTTTTTTTTCGAAATTTCGTGAGCGCATCTTGTGTATAGTCTATATTTCAAATTTTGTTGCATTCCGTTCACCTGTTTGCGCTGTAGGATGCTGTTTATAGGGAAGTTTAAATATAATCACCCTGTATTTATAAATATTTTGTTTTTTAAATTCTACATTGCATAAAATATGGTATTAATATTTTGAGCAAGATTTTTTTTTCTTTTTAATATTAGCTTAATTTGAGCTGAGTAGATTTAAATGTCACATTAGAGCTAAGTACTTGACATTTCAGGAAAATTTGTTTGTTTGTTCTTAACATTTACATCAGTCTTGTATAAGGCCTTTCGTGTCGAATAGTTATGTCACCAAGTCACTAATCACCTTGGAGTGTAGGAAAGTGGGCTCGATTAATTAATGAAATTAAATAGCCGAAAAAAAGACTTCTGTGGGCAATCTAGTAATAATTAAGCCTACTTAAACAAAATATAACTAAGAAATGAAGCAAACATTTTACATATTCTTGTGTTTGTAACAAAAAAAAAAAAAAAAAAAAAAAAAAAAAAGTTACGATTCAAAATATATGACGAGAAATTTTTTCTAATGTACTTTCCAAAAATATATATTTTTTTCTTTTTTAAATAAAAAATTGCAACAAAATTTTCATGATATGCATGTATTTTGAGTTTTTTGAAATATGCTCTTGCTGTGCTGAAGCATTTTGTGCGAGGTATTTTTACTTTTATTTAAATAAAACTAAATTTCTTGACAATAGTATTTAATTCGTAAATCTTTTCAATGCATTTTAACAATTATAGTTCCAAAAATTTTCGAAAAAGTGACACATGTTTTGAAAAATTCTTTTTACTTTTAGCTTGTAGATAATTTAATCTAGCTGAAAAATGATTACTAATGATCTCTCTTACTTCTCCTCCCAAAGCATAAGAAATGTAAAATACACTGAGTTAGTTGGACTCATTTCTACACATATATATAATTTACATTTTTCAACTAATAGCGCGTTTACTCTATTTTCAGATTAGCTGTGATTTGTTAAAATTTAGCCCGTCCTCAATTTTTGAATCTGTGAAACTTGCCAGCCGTTAATTGAATAAATAAATAAATACATAAATAATTACAAGATAAAAAGAACATTTTATATACCATGTTTTTAAATTTTCTGTTGAATCGTATATACTCTACCGAAGTTAGCGGGAACCCGGAACAATTGGCTAAAAGTATTAAAAAAATTCATTGCTATCGTGTTTTGAGCTATTATAAAAGTTTCAAATGGCTAGTTAGCCGGGAAGTTAGTTAAAAAACGATTGCAAGCTTTGTACTGGTAACATTGCCGAAGGCAGCAGGGTCCAGAAGCAGTTGGTTAAAAATATTTTTAAAATGCATTTTCACCGTGTTCTGAACTATTCTGAAAGTTACAAATGCTTAGCTAGTCTGGAAGTTAGTTAAATAAATTTTCTGTTGAATCATATAAACGCTACTAAAGGCAGTAGGGTCCTGAAACAGTTCACTAAAAGTATTAAAAAAATTTATTGTCACCGTGTTCTGAGCTGTCCTGAAAGTTTCAAATGTCTAGCTTGTCGGGAAGTTAGTTAAAAATCGATTGCAAGATTTGTACTGGAAAAACAAACAAGAATCGAAGTTAATAAAAACATGGGAAAATTCTACAATTGTAGAATTTTAAACCAAACAATCTCAAATAAGCTCCATGTGGGTGGTCTCCATGCCTCCAGAGCAATAGTGTGTTTTCCGTTGACCTTGAGACACCATGCAGCTTGAATAAAGTAGGCTGCTGAACATCGAAGTTAAAAGTAATTGGAATCAAGCGATATTTACTGACAAGTACAGATATAATTAGTTCATTATATTTGGCTGATAAATTATGCAAATGAAATTTCTTTGAAACTTGAGAATGCGCAGTTAAAATTACTTAGTAAAAATGTTCATATTACATTAAGTATTTAATAATTTTATATTACAGTATGTTGTGTCTAATATAATGTAGCATATAAAGTTTAAAGTTTCCTAAAAATTGCATTGCATTGGGTTTAATACCTTGCATGTTATAATACAAAAGTTGTGATATTATTTTTGCAGTTTTTTAAAGAAACCCTGATATTTCTATGAATATATCGACCAGTTTCATATAAATGAATACAGATAATTAGAAAAAGCTTCATAATAACATGCTATAGCCAGAATATATTTCAAATTCTACTTTTTACAGGGTGATTCTAAACATTTTTTATTTAATATATCCTAAGAGTCTTTGTTGCTTTCGGGGCAAAACTTTTACTGAAATATATGAGAGTTAACATATTTTTTTTTATACGCCTAGAGTTTTAAGATAATTCACGCAGAGTTTTCTTTTCCCAGATTTTTGACCAAACATCTGAAATAGAAAGTGCCTGGTAATTTATGGAAAGGTAAGTAGTAGAGATTTCTAGTATATAGGGGAGACTGGGGCACAGTAGACCTATAATAATAAATAATAATATCTCAAAATATTTAATAAAAATGTTTAAATAGTAATATAAGATTTAATTATATATTTCATAATTTTTATAACTATATAACATTAATAAACAAATTAAAAATATATCTTATTGTTTTTAGTGATGGCACGTAAAAGACAAAGGAAATCTGATATAGGATTCTTCCTCTAATTTGATTTCTTATTTATTTTGATTTACTTCTGGTAATTTTATTTCATGAAAATGTTCGAATTATGTTATTTAGACTAGAATTGCATAAGAAACTAATTTTAGGAAAACCAAAATGAGTAACTTATATTAACTGAACATGAACAACAGAGGGTTGTCCACTGTACCCCGGGTTGTGGAGAAAGGTTTAAAGAATGTTTTATAATTTTTTCAAGTACATTGCTTTTTTAGTTTTAGTGAAAAAAAATTAAATGTGTAAAAGTGGGCCACTGTGCCCCGGTCTTCCCTACATATGAGAGCACGATTTGAGAAATTTCGCTGTAACTGAAAGCATAGAAATTAATTGCATAATACATGACTTACAAGAATAAAATTTCTATGTGATAAAGGTGTTAATACGAATAAAGCAAAACCACATACCCAACATATTTATAATTAAGATAAAATTTGAAAAGCTTGCATAAGTAAATGAAACACTTTATGGGTTTAAGGATGTTGCACTATCGTAACTATTTGCCCATTAAGGAGACAAAAACACTTTATAGAAAACTGTGATGATACGCCTTTAAATGAGATTTAAGCACTATATTGTAAATATATATGCTAAACTTTTATTTACAGCTTCTTAAAAATATTCCCTAAAAAATTCGTTTTGTTACTGCAGTTTAGGGAAAAAAAAAAAAAAAAAAAAAACTCTTAAAATTGAATGTTACAAAAGTTGAACTAGATTAATTTTAAATGAATTGAGCAATTTTTACTTTCTTGCATATTCAGTAGAAGAAAGCATTGGATTCATAAAAAAATCAACTTTCTGTTTCCAATGGGTTTTACACGTTTTTAGAGGTCCAGAACAAGATTTGATCATTTTTAGAAAATGTTTGTGTATGTGTAACAAAAAGTTTGTGACGACATTATCTCTGGAACTACTACACAGAATTTCATATAAATTTATATTTAGTTGCACCTTGACATAAATTAGTGCCGATCAACTTTTGGTGCAATCACTCAACAGGTAGCTCTGCTATATTGTGATTTCTCCCATTTAAGGGAAGACTATATCTCAGGTTCTAGTATGTGTAATCGAACAAAACTCAATATATGAGAGAGGCCATTATAAAATTTTATACTGATTCAATTTGGGTGCATATTGGTCGGTAGGTGGCGCTGCTACGTTACCATATTTCCTGTCAAATGGTAGGCTGTGTCTGAGATTCTGTTACATGTAATTGCACAAAGCTTGGTATATAAGAAGATCATTATGAAACATTCTGCCGGTTATATTTGGGTACATACACTGTAAAAAAATTTGTGTAAGAATATACAACATTATTGAGGCAACTTACTTTCCACAACCATGTTGAGAAATGCTATCAACTATAGCTGTGTAACAGAGGCATATCACGCAATTACAACTGGTAACATTTTTCTCCATAGTTTTGGTAAGTAAGCTGCCTCAATATTGAGGAAGATTACTTGCCACAACCATGGAGAGAAATGTTACCAGTTTTGCGTGATATGCCTCTGTTACACAGCTATAGTTGATAGCATTTCTCAACATGGTTGTGGAAAGTAAGTTGCATCAATAATGTTGCGTATTCCTAGACAATTTTTTTTACAGTGTATCGGACCGCAGGTGGCGCTGCTGTACTAGAATATATCTCGTGAATAAAGCTAAATCTCTTCTATTGCATGCGTAGAAGCACCAAAGTTGATAAATAAGATAACCATTATGAAAACAAATTTTGAGTTATTTTAGGTGTACATTAGCAAACAATTGACGCTGACGTTAATATTTTTCTGTGATTTCAGCATGGCTGTATCTCAGCGTCTGTTGATTAAAACTGCATTTACATTTCGTATGTAAGTTCTTTATTGAGACAAGATAGAATTAAACTTTTGCAAATGTCAAACAATAAGTTGTATTGATACAGAAAATAATATAATTTTTTTTATTTTAAGTAAATTGGAGTATAAAGGTTGATATTTTTTATAATATACCAACTATGTGAAAAATACCAGAGCTGGGAATCGAACACAGGCCCTCCGCTTTACGCGCGGATGCTCTGCCACTGAGCTACCCTGGCTGATAACCAGCTCGGCATTTCTCACCTACGCTGGTTATCAGCCGGGGTAGCTCAGTAGCATAGCGCGTAAAGCGGAGGGCCCAGGTTCGATTCCCGGCTCTGGTATTTTTCACATAGTTGGTATATAAAAAGTATCAACCTTTACACTCCAATTTACTTAAAAGGATGATTCACGGTTGATGAATTCATGAATAAAAAAATTTCTAGATATAAAGAATGTTTTATGATGGTCAGAAAATGCTTGTTGTTATATGTTAACGCAAAAGAATGCTTTCTAAATATAGTTCATAAGGCCCATAGTAATTATACAAAAACTAAAATTTTAAAATTGCTCTAGAAGTGCGTTTATTAGTTAAAACAACAATTGCAATAAATCTTTAGCTTATCTTAAATATTTTTCAAACATGAAATATTCAACTAGTACCGATATTTAATATATTGTTTATTTGGCACTGTTAAAATAAATACCGTTTGCATATATATTAATCTATCTATCTATATATAACACTATTTATATATTTATATAAATATAATGATTTTAAATATACCGTGATCTAAATATATATCTTCAGGGTATTTCCTCTTAGTATGTAGGTGAGGAGAAAATGATATTATAAGTGTATTTTGAAAGAAAAGACTTATATTCCAATTGTACAAAATAAACAAATAAAATAAAATAAAAATCTATATACTATTTCTCTAAAGTGGACCAATTACGATTACATTTTGTAGAAACGATACGATAGTGACTTAATAAAATACGCGAGGATAAAAAATAATACATAAGCAATATATTTAAGCACGCGGACTCAGTTCAGTGAACTAATTAAAAAAAAATATTGTATGTGGTAAGATTATTTTATAGAAAAATTTATTTTTAAACATTGGATCTTTACAATCTTTCCGAACGTCATTTTAAACCTAGCAATAGTTTAAAGATAAGTGTTTAAATATGCACTAAAAGATAAAAATTAAAGTTTAAATATGAATTTTTGTCATAAATTAGCTAAAAAACGCTATAATAAAAAGTATAGACAACATAGGTACTAAGTTTTCTTTAATAAAAATTATGCCAAAATGAATAAATTAAAAAATAACTTAAAAGGTATCGCCAACATGGCGGGAAAATTTTAAAAGTCGCCATAGGGATCCTATACTAAACTGCCCTGCGTGGGGAAGTATGAAAACTGGGTCGTCAAACATGTATTACATTTGGAAATTTTTCTTTGACTGATTTGGTTTCATCCAACAAAAACTGATAATAATTTAGCTTCTGATGAGTTAAAATTTAAATTGGGAGATGAAATTGGTATAAGGCTTATTAGATTTAAATTTTAAACGTTAAAAAAAGAAAAGAAAGAAAAATAAAATCATAATAATAAATTGCGAATATTTCACACGGGTTTGCTAGTAAATAAATAAATAAATAAATAAAAACTTTATTAAAAAAATCTTTATATTTTTAAAATTAGATAATAAAATACACTTAATTCGTTTAATTTCTTTTAAATTTAATTCATGACTTCTCGATAAAATGAAATAATTGATTTCAAATTTAAAAACAAATTATTCAAAGAAGCTCCATTTAAATAAAAATTAATAGTGTTAAAAAATATTATACCAATTAGAACTATTTCTTTTATGTCATTAGGAATAATACTCCTCTGTTAAAGAGCCTATATCCTGAAGGAATTTAATTAAAGATGCTCGTGTAACATTGATGATTTGAAAATTGTCCTTAATTAAAAGTAATTGAATTTAGTGATTGAAGTTGACGTCAGAACGTTTCAAAAATATCGCGTAAGAATGACTCTAATGAAATAATGAAGCTGACGCATTTTTATTGAATTTTATTTTCCTGTGAAATTTGTCAAGCACTTTCGATTGGATTTTTCAAAAGTGTTTTAAAAAGGCATTTGAGAACATTTTATACAACATCTCTGAATCGGCATGACATTGTAACTTTTCAAAATTTAAATTTTGTTAAAAAAGGTCTATGCTTTAATATTTACACATACATTTTTTCTTTTTTACTTTTGTAGGATACACTGTAAAAAATAGGTACTTAAAAATAAGTGTATATTGTCTCAAAATAGCCCCGAAACAATATATACTTAAATTTAAAACCCACGTACTCTTTTTTGAGTATATTGACATGCTCAAAAATGGGGTTGACCAATGAAAATCCCAATATCCCCATGTTTGACAGGTCAATGTACTCAAAAATGAGTACATGGGTTTTCAAATTTAAGTATATATTGCTTCGGAGCTACAGTCTCAAAAATAGATAATAAAATTTCACGAAAATTTCTTCATTTTTGACGAAAGTGTTTCTAGGGATATGCTCCGAGCGAACATTGACGAAATTTGTTTCGATACCTATTTGAAAATACGAATTTCGTAAAAAAAAAAAAAAAAAAAAAAAAAAAAAAATTCTCCTTCTTAGTTCGTCAAATTGAGAAAATTACTTTCGTCACTTGTTTGAACATACGAATTTCGTCAAAAGTAAAGATACATTTTTTCATCCTAGTTTCGTGATACAGAATAAAATACAATTTATAGAATTATAAAATTACTTGCAAGTTCGTTGTTTTAGGCATTAAATCCTAATTGTATTTAATGAAAATATAAATAAAACAGAGCAAACAAATAAAAATCATTCGGGCATTTATTTGACAGCTTTGACACCTACAGTTATAATGATTCTTGTCTCAATTGGTCCATATTTTACAGACATTCACAGAAACAAGCGCACACAATATTTTGTAGACATAGGACGTCACAAACATCCCTGCCCGCACCGCGATTCGAACCCGGGAATTCAGAAGGCAGCGCCTACCGACCGAACCACCAAGCCGATAAATAAAAGTCATTGTAACGTAAAGTCGAAACAACACAGGAAAAAAAATCAATATGACGGTAATGAAAGCTAGCACATGCTATTGTGAGTAAACAGCTTCGTCAAATATTTGAGAATTCACGTTTCCTCAAAAATCCCGTGATCGCTTGACGAAATGGTTGTCAAAAACAACAAATTTAAGCCCGAAGATGTCTGAATCGTCAAAATTGAGTATATTATTTCTGAGAGTGTATTTTGAGACAATACATACTTATTTTTAAGAACCTATATTTTACAGTGTAGTGCTATGAAAAGTAAATCAAATTTTATATCTTTTACATAATTCACTACTTCTTTCTATTTTTCTTTAGTAAAATAAAAATATGAAAATCCTTTTCAAAAATCCGAATTCCTATGTTATTTTCTATTACCATGACAGCACGAACTTTGTTTCAATTTAATGTAACTTAAGTAGAAATTAAATGTTTATCGAACAATTTATATATACATAAAACTGTATGTCTGTCGATAAATCTGTGCGGACTCCTTAGTTCGCTATATAAAGCTAAACCGTTCTGCCTATTGCCTCCAAAATTAGTATACTTATTAATCAGGACAAAATTTAAATTTTGCTAATGCAGTATTTTTTAATTAAATCGGGTAATTAGTTCAAAAGATATTAAATAAAATCCTCATATTAACTTCGAAATTATTAAATAAAGAATATTAAGTTGTACAATTTTTATTAAAATCACGCAATCAACTGTGGAAGAAAATCATATTTATTGAAATTTTATTTTTCCGACTGAGTGAAAATAATGCCTGGACCGGGAGTCGAACCCCGGATCTTTGACTTACAAGGTCAAGGCTCTACCAATTGAGCTATACAGGCCGACACCGTGGTCAGCATTACTCACTCAGACAACCTTTAGGCAGAAACATCTCTGGTCTATCATGTAGATAGATCGACAGAAATAAGCCGCAGTAAAGGGAAAACACCATTAGATAATGGGAGAAAGAAATACAATTTTTATTAAAATCACACAATCAACTGTGGAAGAAAATGATATTTATTGAAAGTTGATGCCAAAAATAATTTATGCGCTCTTCTTCTTTTTATATATCTTTTTTGACACAAAATGTAATATAATTTATTTACACATGAATAATAAAATTTAAATAAAACTTTATCAAAATATGAACTTTCTAATGCATCTGGCAAACCTGAAATCATTAAAACTTAAAAGAAAAAAAATATATACATTGATAATTTATTTTTTCAATTCTGTTACTCACGTGTATATAAATATGTTTCTTTTTATGTAAAAAAATATGAACGTGTACTTACAGTTTGGATTTTATTAAAACTGTAGAATTAAAGAATAGTTTCATAACATTTTTACCATATTTTTATTTACTTCTATTCTTGTTCGTCCGGTACAAATCTTGCAATCGATTTTCAACTAACTTCCCTACTAGCTAGACATTTGAAACTTTCACAATAGCTCGGAATCCGACGACAACACAATACTTCGAAGTCCGGTTTTCGAGTTTTTTATTCGTTTCCTTTTAATTAATTAAAATATGAAAATAATAACCTACTAATAGCTTTAAAAATAGCCATTAAAATATTAGCTATAATTTAATTGTTGACAAAAATAATTTACGAGTTCATTTTCTTTCGACATAAAAATAAATACATTTAATTAAATGTGAACGTTAAAAAATTGTAAAAAAATAAATTCTGCATCTCATAAAACTTGACCTAATTATCACTTTAAAAACCTTATACACATTGATAAAGTGCTAATGATATATATCTATAGCTAAGATTAAACAGAAAATTTAAAAACATGGAAAAAAAAAGTTTTTTTATCGTATAATTATTATAATTCCATATCTTTTTTTTTTTTTTTTTTTTTTTTTTGTTATCAATTTCAACATTTAAGTAGTTTTGATACTAAGACTTAGCAGTCAATTAAATAGTTAAAACTTACATTTTGGATTTATACATGAAGAAAAATATGGACAATCTTACACTCTCTCCGAGACTAACCATCGACAGTAAAACTAGACTCAACTGGTAATCTTATTTCTACCAACCTAACACTACATGGGCTACTTCAGCGCGATTTTGAGCACTGGTGCGCTAAAGCGATTGAGTGACGCCTCACAACCTTACAACTTGATTTAGATGTCATAATTTTGTTTTCCAATCTATTAAAAAATAAGCCTTCTTATACGCAAACTCGCGTTAAAGTGATGGTAAATTCTAGAGTAAATACCAATGTTACATCATACGTCTTTTTTTTTTTTTTTTTTTTTTTTTTTTTTAGTACGGAGGACTATTAGTCTCAATCTACAGATAAAACGTTGTCGCCAGTTTTACGATGGTTGGACATTTATCGAAAATATAATTGAATAATTTGAACACGGTTTATAATCTGAAAAAAAAAAAAAAAAAAAAAAAAAAAACACTAATAGACTTCCGTACTAAATTAAATTCTGATTTTGCCAGAATTTTATCAAAATCTTTTTTTTTTCTTGAAAGAAAAAGAAAAGGAAAGAGAATTAATATTAATCAGTATCGAAACGGGCAATATCGAAAAAGTTGAAGAAGCCCTTTTTTAGACAAAATAACATTTTTTTATTTTTATTTTTTAATTGTTGCCTAAAATGTTTACGAGTTGATTTTAAATTTTTTTGAAATAAAAAAACATTCACGCATAAATATTAAAAATGCTATAAAACTTTGTAAAAAATTAATATTGTAGGGTAAAATTGACGTTATTATATAGATCTAAAGTTTTTTTTTTTTTTTTTTTTTGTAGTTGTACATATTTCTCATTTGATAATTTTTTTTTAAATAAAATATCTCATATTGCGAGAATGCTCTTAATATCAAATTAATTCATTTAGCAAACCAATCGGTCTAGGTCTCATCGGTACCGGTCTAAGCCATTAACTATCATGTGGTAAGTAAACGAATTTGTTAATAAAACGCGAATTAAATACCGGTAGAAGAACGTGATTACATAAAACGTTAAGGGGACAGCCTACCTTTAAAAATGAGAAAATGAAAAATTTTTTAATCAACTTTCAAAAAAAAAAAAAAAAAGGTGAATGCATGCATATATATGTATATATATATATATATATATATAATTTTTTTTTTTTTTTTTTTTTTTTGTTAACTAGTATGACATTTCTCTGTTGATTAAAAGTATTATTTTGGTTTTCTTTTAAAATAGAAAATTATTTTTACTGCAGATTAATTTTTAAAAATATCCAGGGCAGAGTTCCCAACTTTTATCATTTATTCACGAGCATTTTTAGCCCCGCCTTCTTTTCGCACCAGAAATTTTGTAGATTATTTTTCTTTAATATGTGACAACGATTAAATAAGAAGAAAATCATTTTTCAAAATTTACGGTATGAGAAAGAGGCGGGGCTAAAATTGCTCATGAATAAATTATAAAAGTTGGGAACTCTGATCCAGCGTGCTTTCTCACTGCGCGCAGGATATCTCAATTACAGTAAAATTTATCCTTATAATTTTTACATTAAATGAAGCAAAATGTTCAAATTGAAAATCTGAACTGAAAAGTTTTAGTTATTTTAATAATATGGAGTTTAATTAATAAGTAAATTTGGAATATGAAATTACTATTAAAATTTTTATATTTCTACAATCATATATATATATTTCTATAGAACAGAATTTCTTATTTTTAGTCCATTCTATTAGCTATGTCAAAATGTATGGTTGAGAAAAATTTTAAATTAATATCTAAAATACTTTTTGAAATATCATGAACGCAGGGAGAAAGCACCGTTGAATTTTTTAAAAAATAATCTGCAATAAAATAATTTTCTATTTAAAGTAAACCAAAATAATATTTGTAATCAAAAGAGTAAAGCCATGCACCACATTATACATATATATATATATATAATTGCTTGTACATGCATGCATTCTTTTCTTTTCTTTTTTTTTTTTTTTTTTTTTTAAATTCTGAAAGTTGATCGGAATTTTTCATTCGGAATCTTCATTTTTCTGCTTAAACTTAGACTTAAAAAATTAATAAAAATGGGAAAAATTAGCAAACAATTTAACTTCTTAAGTAAATTAACTTAAGGGATTTGAATTATTCCTCATGCATATAACAACATAAAATATTTCATATTTTCTTTGAAGAAAGAATATGGGTCAAAAATGTTTATTTTAGTAACCGCGTAAGTAAATAAACTAATGGGGATCTTTATAGTCCGTTAAAAGTAGATGAAATATTTATGTAACCCGATGCTAATATATTACGTTTATTCAGTTTTTCTCAAACTAAAAGTTTTCTAATTTTACTTTTACGTAAAAAAATAAACCTGCTTTTTTTTTTTTTTTTTTTTTTTTCTTAAATATATTTCCAGAAATTTTGAATAAATTTTTACAGTCTGTTCGTAATTAATTCATTAAAACAGAAATTTGTACATTTTATATTTGTTATTAAATAAGAAAGGACGAATTATTAAGCTTAAACATATATTAAAAAATATTAAAATTAATTAACGAATTTTATATAATAATTGTGTTAATAATAGTTCTACGCCTGTGATTAATCCATGATACGGAAACCATTATACAGTTTTTCACTCTTTCGTTAAAAAAGAAACACTGTAAAAAATATTGTGTGATATTGCACAACAATATTGAGTCAATTCACTTACCACAACCATGCAAAGAAATATTACCAGCTGTAACTGTGTATCATGCTACGGTTACACAGTTACAGTTGGTAACACGTTTCTCTACATGATTGTGGTAAGTAAGCTGATAAAACATTTTTGTGTAATAGTACACTTTTTTTTTTTTTTTTTTTTTTTTTTTTTACAGTGAATAAAAAGAAAGTGGATCAGTATTTATTTAAGTAAACGCATAAATAAAAACCCGTTAACGCCCGAATTAATTTTGCAAAATATTATTAGCTGATTATTTCACTTCTAAGTTAATACAGACAACTGACAGTAAAATATATTAACTTAAATAATTCTTCTGATAGTTTTAAATTCTGATAGTTGAGCCTATCCTCATTTATTGACGTTTAGTGTTCTAGCGAGAAAACTTCCAGATAGAAAAACTTTGAGATAACAGATTAATTTCCTATTATATGTTGAGAAAGATCTCGAAAGTAAAGTATTGTAATATACATTATTAATCAATTTGATTTAAATTAGTATACCTGCGCAAAAAGCAAATATATGTGCGACGAATGAAAAATCATAAAATGACTAGAATCCAAATTATGAAATAATGAATAATAGTAGGCACAAATAAAAATTTCAGGGATGATTTAGAGTGACGCTATAACTGTCACTAAAAAGCAGAAATCATTCCAAGAAACCACAAAAAATGTACGTGCCATTTTATTAGCTGTCTTCGAATGAGGACACTGGGCGCTAACGAGTTGAACGCAAAAACTTGAAAAGCGTGTAAAGGCAGAGTGTTGCTTTCACAGAGAATTTTGAACGCTGCTTCTGCCATCTAGTGTCAATGTTTTCATATAATTTTTGACTGGTTATTTTCAGCTAAGAATCTGAAAATAACAGTGCCGCTAGATGGCAGATACAAAGCGTCAGACTTTGCTAAAAAGTTTAATATTGCCTTTATACGGTTTTCAAGTTTTCGTTTTCAACCATTAGTTGGAGTTACTGGTGAATACAGCCGTAAGCTGATAGAAATGTTCATTGTCTTTTAAGAATAGATGACATATTTTTGTAAAGGATGCTCAACATTGTAAATTCTTTTTGCCATATTACACAACAATACGGAGGCAACCTACTTGCCACAACTTTACAGAGAAATGTTACCGGCTGTAACTGTGTGACATAACATGTTATGCTACGGTTACACAGGTACAACAGGTAACATTTCTCTTCATGGTTGAGATATTTTTCTACATGGTAAGCTACCTCAATATTGTTATGTAACATTACTCAAAATGTCTTACAGTGAATATTATGCTTATTTCGTTTATGTTCATAAATATTTTTTAACCAAAATGAATGTTTTGGATTTTTTTTTTTTTTTTTTTTTTTTTTTTTTTTTTGTAAAAATTAAAATTAAGAAATGTCATGTGGAAAAAAAAAAAAAAAAAAAAAAAAAAAAGAAAGAAAGAAAGAAAGAGGGAGAGAGAGAGATTTTGAATAAAATATTATGAATTATTCATTGCTGACTCCTTCAAAAAGGACGAAGAGAGACATTATTATTAAGTTTAAAGAGAGATTTAAAAAATAATAAGAATATTAAAATTAATTAACTCATTTTATATATAAAATATATTACGATAAAGTATTGAGCATCTGTTTTATTCATCACATATGATTGACATATGTGATGAATATTATATTATATTATCATTATTATTATTATTACAGCAATGTGAAAATTAGTAAAATAATTGTGAATTTGTTTATTTATATTTTATTTTTTTAAATGAATACAATTTTATTTATTGATGTGATTTACTTTCTTTTTCTTTTATAAATACAGGATTTCTTTGAAATACAATGAAATACATTATAAAATATTTTGTTCTTTCCTTGTTAAAGAATGTAGGTCAAGAATGTTTATTTTAGTGAGCAAGTAAATACAGAAACTGATGGAAATCTTTATAGACCATTAAAAGTAGATGAAATATTTTTGTAATCCGATGTTTATGCATTTTGTTTTTTCTTTTTTATTCACAATCCTCTTTTGAAATTGAAAGTTTTCGAATTTTATAATCATGTAAAAGAATGAAACGTTGGGTTACGTTTCCTTTATAATAATTTTAAAGGCTTGAATAAATTTTGCAGATAACTTATTGCTGATTGATAGTAATAATGTTAATAATAAACTGTATAAGAAAGCACCACAGAACTGGTGTTTTAAAGTAATAATTACAAAACTTTGAATAAACACACCATAAAATGCAATAAACTCGCAACAATTGTTTCGAGTCGAAAGAACACACGACCCTTCGTCAGGCAAACAAAGTAGGCGAACAAAGTAGTATCTGCAGTCAAAGCGGCAACGCAAAAAACCGCTTTAACCCTTTCATTCCCAATTTTTTTCATCCATAAAACAATAAATCTTATATTTAGTCATAAATTTATTTCAAAGGTAATATATATAAATATTTTTTTAAATAGGAGTAATAGCAGAGTACGAATTAATATAGCTAACAAAGCAACTGAGAGGTGTTCATTTATGTTTAATATAAGCACTGATGCCATTTAAAATTACAATTTTTCAATCAATAAAAATATCAATATTTTGGAAGAAATACCTATTGAAATTAATTAAAATACAAATTATAAACATTAAAAAATAAGATAAAAAATATTTCAAACAGTTAATTTACTTAAATTGCCCAAAACAGGAAACTGATTCCGATATTATTATCAGAATAGAGTAAAATATACTTTCATTTATTAAGAAAGATAGCGAAATCATCTAAAATATATATTTTTCGGTGGAAAAATGTATACAGATTTAATATTGTTCATTTTCAATCAGCGAGAGCGTTAGATGGTAAGAAAGAAAATATAAAATGTTATGATTCCAATTGGCATCACGGGGAACGAAAGGGTTAAAAGTATATAAAGACGAATGTAAATATAAATACTGGTGTGAGCAGAACGGAGTGGAAGAAATATAACTACCAAAATTTTTTGAATTTTTAAATATGTAAATAGCTTCATGGATATCCAAATGGGAAGAGGAGAAAGAGGATGAAATTATGTTAGGTTTAGAAAAATCAAAACGATGACCATGAGCCCAGCAATGGGATGCAATAAAAGATTTAGAGATCTCTTCATTACGAACATTACGACGGTGCTCATTTATTCTGTATTTCAAATGCCTCCCTGTTTGACCAATGTAACCTAAATGGCACGATGAACACGGGATTAAATAAATGCCAGAACGGTTTTCAGTAATAGGATACGTAAGAGAAGATAATTTAAGTTTGTTAACGGATTTGTAAATGACTTTAAAACCAAACAGCTAAAGAATTTTTGAAATTTTAAAAGAAATTGATGAATAAAAATATTAAAAAACTGGAATGAGACTAGTAATCGTTCAAATTGGTAGCAAAACTTTGACGCTTTGTGGCGCGCTGTTCCAGCTGCGAGGACGCAATTATTAAGCTCCAGCTGCAAAAACTCATCCCGGAAATTTTTTAGCAAAAATTTACGTTTATAACGTGGTAGAAAAGGATGTTTTTTTAAACCCTAAAACTTCAAATTTCTTAGTTTAATTTTTTCATGAATTCCGGTGGCAGTGTAATTTAAATAATCCAAATTACCTTGCGCCGCAAAGGGTTAAGGATTCTTGAATTTATATAGAGCTTTATCGATAATAGAGGGATTATAGCCTCGAGAAAGAGCAAGAGATTTTAAATAATTAATTTCTATCGAAAGACTAGACGGATCAGAACAAATGTGTAAAGTATGAAAAACGTAAGTATAAAAAACAAACATTTTCTGTTGAAGGGGCGTGGTTAGAGAGAGTATGCGGCGGAAGAGAGACTGAGAATGCATAGCTGCCAATGTTTTAATTTATTCCGGAGTACTTTAAGCCTCGCCTTTATTTCGCACCACTTTATTTATAGAGAAATTTTCTTCAATATATAACTTCGATAAAATAAGAAAAAATTACCTTTAAGAAATAAGTGGTACTAAATAGAGGCGGGGCTAAAATTACTCCGGAAAAAATTAAAATATTGGCAGCTATGAGAATGGTTTTCTAAAGACAGTGGTTGAGAACCGACCTTTGTCTTTAGACACAAAAACGTCAAGGAATGGCAAAGAGCAATCCTTTTCAATCTCGAAAGTGAATTGAATGCATGGGTCAATCAATCTTCTTTGGTCAATTCGATTGACCCGTGCATTCAATTCACTTTCGAGATTGATAGGTTTGCTTTTTGCCATCCCTTGAGATTAAAAATATTTTTCTAGTATTGTTAAGTGAAATATTATAGAATATTTGTTACTCGTTCATTAAAAAAATGAGTCTATATATTTTATGTTTATTAATAAAAAAGTACGAAATTATTATTAAATCTAAGAATTAAAAAAAAAAAAAAATTATTAATATTGAAATTTAGTAACTCATTATAAAATTTATCACACTAATGTTTTGTGAATTTGATATATTCATCTCATATAATACATTATAAATTTTTTTGTTATTTCGTTGATAAAGAATGTTGGTCAGGAATGTTTATTTTAATAGTAAGCACATAAATAAAGAAACTGACGAAAATCGATATAGTCCATTAAGATTAGATGAAATATTTATGTATTCTAATGCACATGTACTGTATTTTCCACCTTTTATTCAGAATAATTTTTTCAAATTGGAAGTTTTCGAATTTTATGTTCATGTAAAAAAAAATGAAAGCGGTATGTTAATTTTCTTTATTCTAATTTTAAAGACTTGAATAAATTTTCCAGATAAGCTATTTCTGATTAATTAAGAAGAAAATAAACTATATACTTCACGTTTTTTTTTTTTTTTTAGTGCTAGAGGCCTATTTCAGTCGGTACAGTTGTCGAATTTTTATAAAACACTCTTAATTAGTGCTAAGGGACTATTTCAGACGGTTTATTGAATGGGGATTTATTGAATGAAGTCCCCCCAAGGTACAACTTTGACATGAGTCCCCCCAAGGCCCAGCGTTGTCGAATTTTTATACGTCACTCTTAATAGTGTTAAGGGCCTATTTCAGTCGGTTTATTGAATGGGGATTTATTGAATGAAGTCCCCCCAAGGCACAACTTTGACACGAGTCCCCCCCCAAGGTACAACTTTGACATGAGTCCCCCCCAAGGTACAACTTTGACATGAGTCCCCCCCCAAGGTACAACTTTGACATGAGTTCCCCCAAGGCCCAGCGTTGTCGAATTTTTATACGTCACTCTTAATAGTGCTAAGGGCCTATTTCAGTCGGTTTATTGAATGGGGATTTATTGAATGAAGTCCCAACAAGGCCCAACTTTGACATGAGTCCCCCCCCAGGCCCAACTTTGACATGAGTCCCCCCCAAGGTACAACTTTGACATGAGTCCCCCTCCAGGCCCAACTTTGACATGAGTCCCCCCCGAGGTACAACTTTGACATGAGTCCCCCCCAGGCCCAACTTTGACATGAGTCCCCCCCAAGGTACAACTTTGACATGAGTCCCCCCCCCAAGGTACAACTTTGACATGAGTCCCCCCAAGGCCCAGCGTTGTCGAATTTTTATACGTCACTCTTAATAGTGTTAAGGGCCTATTTCAGTCGGTTTATTGAATGGGGATTTATTGAATGAAGTCCCCCCAAGGCACAACTTTGACACGAGTCCCCCCCCCAAGGTACAACTTTGACATGAGTCCCCCCCAAGGTACAACTTTGACATGAGTCCCCCCCCCAAGGTACAACTTTGACATGAGTTCCCCCAAGGCCCAGCGTTGTCGAATTTTTATACGTCACTCTTAATAGTGCTAAGGGCCTATTTCAGTCGGTTTATTGAATGGGGATTTATTGAATGAAGTCCCAACAAGGCCCAACTTTGACATGAGTCCCCCCCAGGCCCAACTTTGACATGAGTCCCCCCCAAGGTACAACTTTGACATGAGTCCCCCTCCAGGCCCAACTTTGACATGAGTCCCCCCCGAGGTACTACTTTGACATGAGTCCCCCCCAGTCCCAACTTTGACATGAGTCCCCCCCCCAAGGTACAACTTTGACATGAGTCCCCCCAAGGCCCAGCGTTGTCGAATTTTTATACGTCACTCTTAATAGTGCTAAGGGCCTATTTAAGTCGATTTATTGAATGGGGATTTATTGAATGAAGTCCCCCCAAGGTACAACTTTGACATGAGTCCCTCCCCCCAAGGTACAACTTTGACATGAGTCCCCCAAGGCCCAGCGTTGTCGAATTTTTATACGTCACTCTTAATAGTGCTAAGGGCCTATTTAAGTCGATTTATTGAATGGGGATTTATTGAATGAAGTCCCCCCAAGGTACAACTTTGACATGAATCCCCCCCAGGCCCAACTTTGACATGAGTCCCCCCCCAAGGTACAACTTTGACATGAGTCCCCCCAAGGCCCAGCGTTGTCGAATTTTTATACGTCACTCTTAATTGTGCTAAGGGCCTATTTAAGTCGATTTATTGAATGGGGATTTATTGAATGAAGTCCCCCCAAGGTACAACTTTGACATGAGTCCCCCCCCAAGGTACAACTTTGACATGAGTCCCTCCCCCCAAGGTACAACTTTGACATGAGTCCCCCCAAGGCCCAGCGTTGTCGAATTTTTATACGTCACTCTTAATAGTGCTAAGGGCCTATTTCAGTCGGTTTATTGAATGGGGATTTATTGAATCAAGTCTCCCCAAGGTACAACTTTGACATGAGTCCCCCCCAAGGCACACCTTTGACATGAGTCCCCCCCAAGGCACACCACCCCCTCATTGGGAAAAAGAGAAAAAACTTTGTTTTGCGGCTATAAGACAGTTTGGACTTCCAACGTTATTTGTTACAGTATCTGCAGCTGAAACACATTGGTTTGATTTAATGAAAACTTTATCATGGAATTTAGATCGTCACGAATTAACTAAAGAAGAATTTGTCGATATTAACAAGTTTAGCAGTAGGCCCCTGGCACTAAATTAAAATCTGTCAATGTCAGATTTTCATGTTTTAAATAATGAAATAATGTCGTGTCTGTATAATTTTTTATATATTTTTTTAATTTTTTTTTTTTAAATTTAAACAGAAATAAGGGTTACATACAAACGGAACGCTTGCAATTTCGATGACGTAAATTTTGCAATTTTTTTGCAAATACAGTCGGCAGTAAAAGTATCCGAGCAATAGCGAAAATTCCTATGTAAAAAAAGTACACTTAATTCAGTTTTGTTAAATAAATCCTTGTCGAATCCTGTTCTCAATCAGTTTAAGAACATGATTCGACAAGGATTTATTTAACAAAACAGTGTTAAGTGTGCTTTTTTCACATAGGGATTTTTGCTAGTGCTCGGATACTTTTGCTGCCGACTGCAGTCATAGATTTGGAACGCTTGCAAACGGCTTTGCAATTGGAAGTGTTTCATTTGTATGTACCCCTAAATTTAGATTGAACAAATTGGAAATAAACAGCTTATTTTATATTTGAAGTATATTAAAATATAATTCTGGGCATTTAATTTATTTATTAATACAGAAAGCATCATAAAATCTTTTGTGCCTTTGTTATAGAAAGCATGTGAAGCAAAAATATTTTTATTTTCATTATCCGAGTATCGTAATCGTAAGTAATGAAAGTATTGTATTCGGTTAAAAATTTCGATATCTATTTTTCACCTGATTTACAGGTTTTAAATTCTAATGAGTCCAAAAAAGTGGCTTTTTGCGATTGGCCAATATATATTCATACATACATACATAATGTTGCGAATTTGTGAATAATTCTATTTATTTTTGTAGAAATTCTTTCAAAGAGGCTTAGGAAGTTGATAAAATGTTAATTTTCTGCATTTCTAGTTTGTTTTAGCGTTAAAATAGCCTAAATTTCCCTCAAACACGCATTTAAAAGCTCCAATGAGGCAGGTAATGAATTTGGCCCCAAATTTGGCGATTTATTCCCCTTGGGAACTTTTTTTTGAGACTTTAGGCGAGAAAATTCTTACTATCAATATACCAAAGATGAAAGCTGTAGGGTGATTTAACAGGTATTTAACAGGAGGAGGTGCCGCTCACCACTCCAAGAGTGGTGTCGAGCGCTTCTAGCTATGCTAGGCCCCTCCTCCGGAACGTTTATTAAAAAGAAAAAAAAAAGGAAAAAAAAAGGTTCGCCAAAATGAAGTTAACACACGACAAGGGACGACATATAAGTCGCCGAAACAACATTCGCTCACGACATATGGCGAAGAAAAGCATAGTAATTTGAATGTTTACAGTCACTCTAATTTCAACGTATTTGAATAAGTACAGAGAGAGAGGGACGATATTAACAGAGGGTAAAATTCGCCATAACTATATTCCCGCGCGACATAGGGCGAAGTATTACAAATAAATAATTTTATATTAACAAACTTAAAAAAATAATACACAAAGGTAAAATTCGCCAGTACAGAGATACTCACGAGACAGGGGGCGAAATAAAATAGATCTTGAAAACTCAAAAGCGCAATGAGCTAGAATTTAACTGGAAGGAGGGAGAATTATTTACAAACAAATCAGTTCGCCAGTACAAGGTTCCCACGTGACATAGGGCGAAGTTGGTTGAATTACGACATTTACATACTAGCAATTTCCAGAACAATCTGGGTTCTACAGAGGGGTATAAAAGGCCCTCTCACTCTCAGATTAGTTTCCGACAATGCTCCATCGACCCTCTTTGAATTATAGGCAATTGCTCTATGCGTTAATGCTATACAGTTTGTACTGTGAATTTGCGACTGACGACTGTTATTGAAAGTTGTGTTTACTGGTGGAATTGAAATTGATACCCAGTTTTTAGACCTGTATTCTTCAGAAATTTTCTGTAAATAAACTACTGAGCTTCTGCAAGTTTCGCCTCTCATTCTCGGACAACTCACGAACCCCCAAGTACGCAACAATACACACACACATATATATATATATGTGTGTGTGTGTGTATGTGTGTGTAGGAGGGTGGGTTCTAACGATTTTCTTTAAAGTTGCTTTATAAAAATTCTTTTAAATGTCCTCTCGTACGTATTAGTTATTTAGTTCAGTAAAATTAACAGAAGCCCTGCATAAATAGGTCAATTTTTGGTCTCGCAAATGCGTTCCTTTAAAGCAGCTCTATGAATTTTCTACATTCTCACCTTATTAACTTCCTTATAGATATCATTTCGTATATAATTGTTAATTTCCAGTGAACAGATGAGTTTTCTAAGTTTTGTTGAAAATCGGCAGTGGGACCGCAGTTTGGTATTTCAAAAACGACTCTACCGATTTTCTAGAAATTTTCTAGAAATTATAGAAAAAGAATGATATAAAAGAATTATCATTATATAATTTTTTAAATACATAGTATATCAGAAGAAAAATGGGCGATATCGTCTATCATCCGTGCATGTATTATTAAAATAATATAATTGAAAAAAAAAAAAAAAAAAAAGATAAAAGAACATATAAATCTATTGTTCTTTTCTTGTCGAAAGTATGTGGTACAAGAATGCTAATAAATAAAAACAAGCAGATAAATAAAAACATTAATGGAAATCCTTATAGTCGATTAAGACTAGATGAAATGTTTATGTTATCCTATGCTTATATCCTATGTTTTATCTTTTTAATCATTACCCTAATTTTAAATTGAAAGTTTTATAATTTTATGTGTATGTATAAGGATAATAATGTTAAATAAACTTTCTTGCATGCATTTTTTAAGATTTTAAATAAAGTATGGCGGATTATGCGCTGTTGATTTATATATAAAAAAAAAGAGTAATATACTTTATGCTTATTATAAAATAAGGAAAATGATTATTATTCAACATAAAATTACATTGAAAAAATAAATAGAAGATTAAAAATAATTAATTTAATATCTTAAGATTTTTTTTTTAGACAAACACGTTTGATAATAAAAATAGACAATATTAAACTATTTGAAGGTTTTTCTCGGAAAAGAAATACTACTAATTTATAGATCAATAGAATATACATCAATACATAAAAAAGGAAATAGATGGTGGGAAATATCACACCTGCACGTGTCATCTCAACAATATAATTGTAAGAAGAAAAGGAAAGGATGAAACATTATAAAGTCTTTTAATCTTTTGCTAAAGAAAGAATGTGGGTCAAGAATGTTTGTTTTAGTAAGCACGTAAATAAAGAAACTAATGGAGATCTATATAGTCCATTAAGATTAGATGAAATGATTATGTAATCCGATGCTATGTAGTATAATTGTTTCCTTTTTGTTTATATAAAAATTCATTTTTTTTCCATTTTTTTCTTTTTTTAATAAATATAATTATAAAATTTTTTGATATAGTATTAAAAAATGCTGCTGATTTACTATTTTATTTTTAAAGCGACCCAGCAAGTGACGGTATGATGTCAAATCTGTCAAAATTGCCGGATATATCGATTTTGCAGTGACATTTGAGCATATTTTTCATGACAAAATAAAGATATATCTCTTACATGATGCTTCTAGTATCTAAAACATGGCAATTTTATGGTATGTAGTTTATGTGTAAACATTTGATATCAGATTGATATACAAAGCATGACAAATTTACGATATCTCATTATTCTATCGACAATGGGGTATTTGTCTGATATCAGAGGGTGATAACTTTTTGACATCACATTCAAGGATTCGAAATAATATCGATATGGTATCACTATGCTGACAATGTGCACTTTATTATTTGTACATTTAATGCATAGTAACGTGAATGTGTTTAGAAATGTATTTTTTTTTTTTTTTTTAATTTGAATTATATATTAATTTTTGATGGACTTTGTTCCCGTACAAGTCACCAATACAGGGTGCCTACCGACACAATTTCTTCAGTTTTCTCCTTCTATAGTATATTTCCATGATTAATTATAATTAATCCTGGAAACACCCTGTAAAAGTTACCATATTATTATATTGGTGGAAGAGTCACTGAAGATGCTGTGTCGGTAGACACCAAGTATCGACAAAAATCTATAGGTGATAGATAAAAACTGGCTTCATTTTAGGTTTCAGTCCACAAAAAAAAAAAAAAAAAAAAAAACATTGAGTAATTAACAGTTTTGTAGATAAAGTAAAGAAATAGGAGTTTTTAAACAAACAAAAGAGAGAAAACCATAATCGAGTGTTTGAGTATTTTTTTTTTCATATAGTACACGATGTTTTATTTCACGCTACTGCACTTTGAGCCCATAGATCATAATGATAAAGAATTTTTCGTTGTGTTCCTGTAAAAACCTATAAATGCTAGATTCACCAAAATGCTTTTAGTTAGTGCAACAGTGATTTATAATATTCATATAAATTTTTAGCTCAATTGAATAAGGCGTTTAGATGCTATCGCAGTTTTAAAAATTTGGTCCCATAGGCCATAATGATAAAGAATTTTTCCTTGTACCCCTGTAAAAAAACCGTAAGTGCTAAATTCACCAAAATCTATACAGTTCGTGCAGCTGTGACCTATAACATGTGTACAATTTTTTTGCCCAGATTAATAAAGCCTTTAGACGCTATCGCACTTTTAAAAATTTGGCCCCATAGCCCATAATGATAAAGAATTTTTCCTGATGTCCCTGTAAAAAAAACTATAAGTGCTAGATTCACCAAAATCAATAGCGTTCGTACAATGGTGACTTACAATATACGTACCAACTTTCAGCTTATTCGAACAAAGCGTTTAGACGCTAGCGTGTTCCCTCACAGACACACAGACATACATACACACATACATACACACACACATACATACATCGTCGTAAAAATAGTGGAAACGGACTCAGGGGACCTCGAAACGTATAGGAACATCAAAATTTCAAATTCGGATTTTTGACATGATTACAATACTTTCCTCACTATAGTGTTCGGAAAGTTAAAAAAAAAAAAAAAAAAAAAAAAACATAAAGATCAGCCAAAATTATCAAATCAAAATTTTAGATGCGTTTTATTTTATATTAAATAACTAGATTATGTAAGGGAAAAAATAAATAAATATTTGAAAAAAAAAATAATAGCATAAAGTTCTTCACATCTGATTACTTCATCAAAAGTATAAAGAAATAAAGAAAATAAATAGGCTGGAAAATTTAAAGATATATGGCTGATAGTCTTTTTCTGATGAAATAAAAATTACATTTTAGTTAGAATGATGGAATGTTTCTTTAGAAACATGTATTAAAATATTTATGATAGCTTTATGAATATTAGAAATATGATATATTTTATATTTATGATAGCATTCCAAGGTAATTTTGATACTTCATTCAATAACTGCTCAAAATCTTACCCTGACAATAGTGTTTTAAGATAAAACGATAAATATATTGTTATTATTATTATTAACTTAATTCTAAATTTAAAAACCTTGTTCTATAGAGATTGAACATTGAATATCTAATGAAAGACTGAATTTTATTTAGTGTACACTGAGAAAAAAAAATATAGATATACCGCTTACATCTAGAATGAATAAGTGGCCATTTTCTAAATCTCTAAACTAGAAATATAGATTTTCGAATTATGCGCATAAGGCACTCCAATAAACTGAATAGACGAAATGATCGAGAATTTCTAGTCAACACATTTCTATATGGTGAAACAATATTTTGAGTATTCTGAATCTTTTGTATTGCGAGAAATTCTCGCTTGGTTTTCTACAATTGGATCATAAACCAAGATTATAGTTGCTGAAACCCGCCTCTTGTATTCGCATTTATTTACAGAGATTTTTAAATAACTTTGTCCTTGAGAATATAGGCAAACGCTCTAGAATTCTAATAGGGGTTTCCAGAACTCGCTTTCAAAGGGGTCAAGAATTTATAAGGATGACATGGAACTATTTTTTCTAGAGCCACAATTTAGATTTCAGATGTCAGTTACAAAAATTTCTCTCAGCGTAGAACATTAGACGTAACTTCAGTTGTAAAAAGAGACAGAATATATATATTCGGTAGATGATGAAGTAGGCGATTGTAACCTCGCATTATAACTCAACTCATAAGCTAATTTTTGACCTAATAGGCCTCATATCTGTACATTTGAACCTTTCTTTCTTATATTTAGTCTTAGAAAACCAAATCACGTAGGAAGCTGTGATAGTTTTAAAAGTTTATAAAATTAAGCATACTCCTTCTCCGACGGAATGTCTCTCTCAAAATTAAAAGCTTTGCAGTAGCTGGATCTGTGAAGTAAATTTCAAAATAATTGGGTAAGAAAATAATTAATTTTTGTATGTGGATTTTGAATATAAGTTTAGATTTATTCTAGTTTTTAAGCTCTTCGGTTAGTCACTCTTAGTTTACACTTACCCCAGAAATTTTGGAAGTCGAGGAAGTTTAACCGTAGTATTTATACTTTTCCCAAGCAATTCAACTGTATCACATACAGTGCGGCCACATATTCTAAAATTAGCAGTGAAGACGCGTCCAAAATGTTGGAGGTTTGCCAGCGTGACCGACAGTTTGAAATTTGGAAAACATCCAGTAATTCTGCGCTCTGTTATTGCTCATTTTCTCTGAGTCAGATGACTGTCACCCCTATTTTAGCATTGGACTCGTTGAGTTAGCACTTGCGCAGATGCTTCCATGGTTTCATGAAATGTCGTCGAAGAATATTCATTTTTCTTTTCTTTCATTTTTCTTAAACTTTAATTTTCAGTTTTGTCTTTTAATTTTTTAATGTAACCGAATATTCAGAAATTATTTAAGGTTTTGTTCGACTGTTACACTGAGAAAAAATTCTGTAACTGACATCTAGAATTTAAATTGTGGTTCTAGAAAAAAAAAGTTCCATGTCATCCTTATGAGTTTTAGTGCCCTTAGAAAGCGAGTTCTAGGAGCCCCTATTATAATTCTAGAGCGTTTGCCTATATTATCGAGGGCAAAGTTATTTAAAAATCTCTGCAAATAAATGAGACTACAAGAGGCGGGTTTCAGCAACTATAATCTTGATTTATGACCCAATTCTAGAAAATCAAGCGAGAATTTCATGCCATACAAAAGATTCAGAATATTCAGAATATTTTTAAAATATTTAAAAATCATTACGTCTCGTAGTAAAATTATATTTTAATCACATTAAAACTGAGACAGATAATACATATTAAAAATATACACTTTAAAATATTAAAAACACAAAAACATAAATTTAAACGTTTCGAGCCTATTACAGGCTCCTCATCAGTATAAACATCAAGTGCAAATGATGAGATGAACAACAGACTTTATGTGAGTACAACGTATTCATCAGGAACTGCGCATGCCTCATTAAGTGGAGAAAATATTGTTCAGAATATTGTTTCACCATCTAGAAATGTGTAAATTAGAAATTCTCGATCATTTCGTCTATTCAGTTTATTGGTGTGCCTTGTGTGCATAGCTCGGAAATTATATTTCTAGTCAACGGATTTAGAAAATGGCCACTTATTCATTCTAGAGGAAAGCGGTATATTGTTTTCTCAGTGTAAAAAGTTTAAGATTTTAAGTGGTAGTTGGAGGTGTACGGGAATGTTCTCCGATCTGTAAAGAGTTGAGATATTAAAAAAATTCAAATAAACGCAGATTCTTAAAAGTTTTCGCTATCTTGAAACTAGAATAAAAGATCTGTAGTAGGTCTAGTATAGTAGGCCTAGGTTACACTTGTCTCAAACTATGGGGATGCACTGAGAAAAAAATTATGTGACTGACATCTACAATCTAAATTGTAGCTCCAGTGAAAGTAGTTCCATGTCATCCATATAAATTCTATTACCTTCGCTAGCGAATTCTAAAAAAACCTGTGAGGTTTGCGTTGTCGCAGACCCCATCTTAACTTAGTTAACTTAAGTATTAGGTATAAGAAGCACAAAGACTCAGATATATAAAATAAAACTAAGAGTTTATTCAACCAGAATAATGGGAGGATTGGTCTGGAATATGCAGCTCAGTCAGCAAAATTAAATACTTTAGCAAATAAATGTATAATAACTAATTTAGATAATCTGAAATATCTCACCCCAGAAACAGTAGAAGTTATACAGACGGATGCACTCCCTTACTCAAATATCGTGACTCCAATTAGACTCCCCCGGCTGATTCAATTTTCCATTCACGAATACTAGCACCGAAGCACAACAACACTCATTAAACTACTTAACTTAAGTGAAACTCAATCTCCTCAATCGAAATATAACTTTCTCCAGGCTCTAAGCCTTAAACTTTGTCGTAGACAGACGTCGGACAAGACTCCACTACACTACCACCTTTACGAAAATCATCTCCATCTTATACCACTTTCCACCAACTTCCCTTCTCTTCATTTCAACCAAACTTTTAGAATCTCTTCCCATTCGTTTACACCTCGCAACATAATTCCTTCGTTGCAGCACCCTGTCGACACAAAACTAATCCGACCTAAAATTTCGCCGAGTCACTGGCGCCGAAGCGATTTAACTATCCCTACTGAATACTTTGCTGGATCCAGCTTAGTTTTAAACAAACTGTAATGACTTACCGTCACGACCTCAAAAACCCCATTAGAATTCTAGACCGTTTTCCTATATTCTCGTTTTTAATCTCATCTAAAAATCTCTGTAAATAACTGCAAACACAAGAGGCGAGTTTTTGTAACTATAACATGGTTTTATAACCCAATTCTTGGAAATCAAGCGAGAATTTCTCGCAATAGAAAGGCAATATATTATATTCATAATATTCATAATATTGTTTCACCATCTAGAAAAGTATAGACTAGAAATTTTTGATTATTTTGTCTACACAGGTTATTTATTTACTTTATACGCATAACTCGGAAATCTATATTTCTAGTTCAGGGATTCAGAAAATGACTACTTATTCCTTTTAGATGAAAACGGTGTATTTTTTTCTCAGTATGTGGAACCACGAAACGTACAAATTTTATAATTTTGTTCTTTAAGTGGCATATTGTTAAATTATAAAAAACTCATATTTTTTTGAAAACCAATTACTGGTAGTTTATGTCTAGAAATTTTTAGAAGTGTAAGTATGATAGAAACTGAGCAAAATGAGGTCGAAGTCGAACTATCCTAAAACATTGTTACACTTACCCCCACTTCGCCCTACATATTTTTATCCTTTACCCGGCTAATGTAATTTTTTGGGGTGCGTCGTAGATCTAACTCCCCGTGGTGCACCCTGGTAACACATTTGTGGCTAAGAGATCTACAGTTTTTGGCATAGTTTGCCCTTGACACCTGCAATATGTTCTCTTTGAGGGTATTATCCAAGCGTTCTTTAGTCGACTACTATTGGGAGGCCAAGGGCCTTTTAGATACATAGACTGTTGCAGCTGTTCTATTCTTTTTGTTCTTTTTTATTTGTTGCTCTTTGTATTCTCTGAGGTAATCGTCTTTTTATCTTGCCATTGGAAATAATAATAATAATAATAATAAGTAATTTTTTTGCCATTTTTATCTATTTAAATTAATTACAGGAAAAGACCAGAAAATTGTTGCAAATCTGATTTCTTTTTTTTTTTAACTTATAAAAGGAACATTGATTTACTTCTTTGATAGTTTGGAAAATAAAAAATTAGTTTTTATTAATAGTATACCATATACATTGTGTGCATTAATCCATAAATATTGTTTTCTTCGTGTTTTGACTATAACCCGCATTCATCGTTTTCCCGCTTTCATCGTTTTCTTTCACGCACCCCGTGAAAAACGATGGATCGAGGTTCTACTGTATAATAATAGTACAAATCGAGCATGTCAGTAGGTATTTGAGTGACTATTATTACTTTTAATGTAAAATAATAAGAAATAAGCAATATTGAAATAATAATGAAGAAAGAGGCATTAATAATAAATAAATAAAAATAATGAGGAAATACAATTACTGTTTTGGGTTAAAATTATTTCTATTACAAACACAAAAGTTCTAAAATTTTATTTCTCTTAAATTTAATGCCTAGAAAATGTGAAAATGTCACAGAAATTTTCAAAGACTATTTGCATATATCACTAAAGTTTTATTTGTATGTATAATTATATTTTCTTCGAAGAAAAACCCAGCAGAAATTGTACTTTCATAGAAAATAGAATATCATCATGTTTTTCAGAAAGAATTATTCCTTGAGTATATCATAAAACAATTTTACAGTTTATTCGCAAGATCAACTGAAATTGCTGAAATATCAATATAATCTATCGGGAAGTATAGTTACACTTGTTCCCCTTATATTCGTGATAGGATAACACGACCATTTTCTAATTTAAAAAAAAGAGGGAAAAAAAGAAATGATTTTTATAAGCATATCATTAGAAAAAAAAAAATGTATAGATTTAAGAGAAATTGTGAAACATAAAGATATGCCATAAGTATCTCATTTAATGTTTTAAATGCTTCCTTAAAAAGGTGTTTATTCACCAAGATAAGAAATTTTCATTAAAAGAAATTTATGTTAAGAATTTGATAAAAATAATTGTAAAAATAGTCAAATCTGTTACAGCAAAATTATTAACCGCATTATTTTAAGTAGTAAGTAATTGAAATTTGTTGAATACTGTAAAAGCTATTTAAAAACACGATAAAAATAACAAAACTTCTAAATGTCACGCTTCACCCTCTCTTCTCCACTGAATATATATATATATATATACAGTCGAACCTCGTTAACGTGAACACTGTTAACGAGAATTACTTTTAACATGAACTGTTTGCTCAATCCCCGTCAAAATGAAGATTAGTTTAGTTATATGAAGATAAAGAGCTAATATATAAAAAGTGCTAAAAGCTTTTACTTAAAAAAAGGGTATTCATTTTTACGAAAACTTTTAAATATTTTTTCATTAAAATTTTAGAAATTCAGAGAATAATTCTGTAAAATTAATAGTTATGTGTAACATGATTTTATAATATATGTTTAAATCATTACTTTCCATTGGTCTTTTTTTTTTTTTTTTTGGGGGGGGGGGAGCTTTATAATTATTATTATTCTTTATTGATACTTTAGACATTGATTGTGCTATTGTTTCAAAATATTGTTTCAGTCTGTAACTCCTTAAGTAATGCACTTAATTGAGGGATTTTTTTTTTCATTCTTTAATATCTTTATTCATATAGATTTATTTAATTAAGAGAAGATAGAAAAAATTTTAGCGGGTAATAAGTTCATAAATATAAGTATGTAAATTTGAAAAAATTGCGTAACAATATTTCGAAGTATTTTTGCAAGTTAAATGGCTAAATAATCTAAACTTAATTTTTTTTTGATAAAACCAGTTATTTAAAAAAAAAAAAAAAAAAAAAAAAAAACATTTAAGTAAAAGTTATACCTAAAAATATGTCACTTCTTCAGAAAAATAATATGCATCAATGAAGAATATAAAACTGATAGAAGTCGTGTAACACGTGCAAGTATCTCTATAATACAAATTGTTTGTAATTATATTATTCTCCAAGCAATAGAAAAAGAGAAATATATATCAGAAAATCTTTTGTATTCTCATCGAAGAAAGGAGAATGTGGGTCAAGAATGTTTATTTCAGAAAGCACGTAAGCTAAGAAACGCATGAAAGTTTTTACACTGTATCAGAAGAGATAAATGAAACATTACTTATCTCATCTGACTTATTCATGCTTACATATGGCATTTGCTTCCTTCGTGAAATTTACATAAATGCTACAAATTTCCAATTTAGTCAATTTTTTTTTCAACCAAAAATGTTCATTGAATATATTTTAAAATACATTCAATAAAAGTAAACATGCTTAAATTTGTATTTTAACGAAAAAATCCATAAAAAACTAATTAATATTGGTGAAAAAAATATATCAGTTATTCTAATTTTATAAATGCAAGAAAACATGAGTATAAAATTGATTTTGATTTTTTTTTTAAATTTTATCATCTAGATATCCTAGTCTATAATTATCTATCCTGAAAACCTAGAATTTTGCTTTAATTGTAAAATTCTCTCAACCTCACTTTTAAGAAATTGAAAAGCCCATGAAATTGTTTAAAACAGGTGAAATCTGATTTTTCACATCTCATTTAACAAGAAGGGGTAATAACAATTGTTTCCAAAACAGTTTCACTTTGTGTTCAAATAATTCTTACAAGGAAGCATTCAAAAGGTGTCGTCTTCAAAAAATATTGAAAAAAAAATGTGATTCTACTCTTCATAAAATACCAGAAAGTGAAAAAGTTACCGGCTGAAATGAATTACAGCGACCACAAAAAATTATCAAAATTAAGCATTTTTGGCGATTGATTCGCTGACACCGAGATTGCCGTGTACGAACAGAACTGTGTTTTGCTTCTCCGCCAAGTGCTCAAAATCAATCGCCAAACAGTGTGAAATCGCCAAATATACTTAATTTTGATAATTTTTTGAGGTCGCTGTGATTCATTTCAGCCGATAACTTATTCACTTTCTGGTGTTTTATGAAGAGTAGAATCACATATTTTTTGAAGACAACACCTTTTGAATGTTTCCTTGTTAGAAAAAATGAATACTAAATATCTTTTTTCAAAGTATTAATATAAATTTTAGTTCAGGAGATAAGGATTCATGAATGAGTGAATTTTATTTGAAATAAGAAGACAATGGTTATACAGGTGGAATAACACTATAGCTTCACACAGTAGTCAATTATCCAGTAGTATTGAATTTATCCGTGTTGTAAATTATTCTGGATTATAGATTATTCAGGATCGAAAAAAAGTATTATAATGGACTGTTTCGGTACGAATGTAGAACAAAAACGATTGAGACATCTCGGCCTTCTCCAGAAAACTGTTCGTATGATTGACAATTTCCTAAGCCATACCCAAGTGAATACATTTTAAGACATGGAAAATGGAAATGTCTTTGGTTGACACCAATAGTCTAAATGTGATAATTGGGATTCAATTTATGGACCAATGTGTATTACCTGAAATTTTAAACTATTTTTTCCATAAAAAAATTGCAATTTGTCACAAATGTGTACCGTAGATACTCGCAAAAGCGTAAGTCGTCAAGCAGTAAAAGAAAAAGAGAAAAGGAATTAAATCATTTCATTCTTCACAAAACGACGAGGTAACTTTTATAATAATACATTGTCATTTTATTTCTTGCACTAATTATAAGTCAGAATCACCTGTTCCTCATATATTTGTTGAATTATTGATTATCGATTGTATAATAATTTTATGTTTTTTATGACTTTTCATTTTTTAAAAACAAAATTATCATATACATTTAGATATTTGGAATATTTGATTATCCCGAGTAATGAAGAATCTATTATACTAAAGATACATGTATAAATAGATACATAATTCTGGAATGATTTTGTAACTGCAAGTGGACGAAAGATATAGTAACGTTTTAATTATTACTAATAATTAAAACCATTACTAATATTAATAATTATTAACAATTAATACAAAATAATCGAAAAAAAAAATTACTTTTTATTCTTAAGGTTGCCCTATATACTTGTAGTCACAATCTAGATTTATACTTTTCCGCTAACAGTTCATGACATTTTGAAAGCCGACATTGTAGAACACGCCTAGCAAATTGCGTCGAGAAACATTGTTCTACTTTTTTATAACGTCATTTATGTTTTTAAACTTCCGACCCGAAAAGTTTTTAATTCTGTGAATAGGAAAAAGTCGATTGAGACGAGATCGGGAGAATAAGGTAAATGTGGGAAATTTTAAATCCACATCATTTTGATTTTCAATTACACTTCGAAATAAGTAAACAGGTGAATTGTCGGCCAGGGATTTTTGGTGAACATATCCTTTTTTTAATCAGGACATCACACAATTTTTAATAAACAGCCACTAGTGATGGTCTGACATATCTCAAGGTCCGTTAAGTTAACTCCCTGTCAGTTAAAAAATCAGTATGATCCTTTCTGCAGGCTTCGGCACTATAGCATTTTAAAGAGTATGATGAGACGATGTGCTCCCCACTTTTCCCTTTGAATCGTATTGATAAATCCAAGATTCATCAACGAAATAACAAATCCAGTTCGTCTTACTTTTAAAGATTCATGATCTTCCTTGACAAGTAGTGTCGTGTTTACTTATAAAAAGTAATCAGTAATTGTAGAACCCAGAGAACCTTTTACGTTTGCATGTGTTCTTTGCAAACATTTTCCCACTCACTGCAAAAGCTAAGATCTGTCTTATTCACGAGCATTTAGAGGGCTAACCTCGGTCCTAATATGATAAAATCCTCCACTTTCTTCACTGTGGCAGCTTCATCCGCGAATGATGAAGCTGCCACCCTTTCACAATTTGCATCGTCTATGATAGGCTTGCGGTCATTTTCAAAAATTACTTATCCACTTTACAACAGTGTAATATAGTGGGATGACATTTCTATGAACAGTGATATTTTATTTATCTATTTTCCGATCACTATAATTTTCAGAGAAAGAAATTTAATAACGCTGCGAGTACTTAAATTTACAATTTTTTAAACCCAGCTAAAAAAATCTGCAAAAAAACTTTTAAAAAAAACTGTAGAAAAACTGAAGGCAATTGGCACAAGTTTTTTTAAAGTTTTTTCAAAGATATTTTAAAGTCAAAGTTTTACTGAACAGACTTCAAAATTTCAGTGAAAAAACTTTAAAAAACTTGTGCCAATTGCCTTCAGTTTTTCTGCAGTTTTTGAAGAACTGCAAAGTTTCCATGTAAAAACTTTAAAAAAACTTGTGCCATTTACCTTCAGTTTTTCTGTAGTTTTTGAAATTCTGCAAAATTTCAGCGAAAAAACTTTGAAAAAACTTGTTCCATTTACCTTCAGTTTTTCTGTAGTTTTTGAAATTCTGCAAAATTTCAGCGAAAAAAATTTAAAAAAACTTGTGCCATTTACCTTCAGTTTTTCTGTAGTTTTTGAAATTCTGCAAAATTTCAGCGAAAAAAATTTAAAAAAAACTTGTTCCATTTACCTTCAGTTTTTCTGTAGTTTTTGAAATTCTGCAAAATTTCCATGAAAATATTTTAAAAAACTTGTGCCACATGCCTTCGGTTTTTATACTTCTGCGAAAAACTGAAAATACTTATTCCTGTTACTTTCAGTTTCTCTGCTGTTTTTTAAATTCTACACAATTTCTGTGAAAACCTTAAAAACTATTACTGCCACACATAAAAGCCATTTTTTAAAACTAGTTTGTTGTGGCCAACACATGACTCTCTTCTGTGTTTCTATACAAATTCCCTCAGTAAAAAATAATTTATTAAAATTTATCTTCCATATGATGAATGCAGACAATTTCCATTCTAGAGAAATAATATTAGGAGCAGTCAATAAATAACGAGTCAGAGGCAAATTCATTTCAGAGATGAGAGTTGGAAATAGGCAAAAAGTTTGAAAGTATCAGCAAAACTCAAAGATAATTTAATTTTAGTAATAAAAGAAGAAACAGATACACAAAATCATACTTTCTATAAGAAAAAATGGAGAATACATGAAAATCAGTTGTTTAGAAACAATCAAAAGAAAGAAAATTGAACAAAAACAAGAATATTTAGAACAAAAAACCAGAAAATTGTTTTAAAAAACTAAGAAAAGCCTGAAATTCCTACAAAAGTCTGAAAATTCTCATCCCTGCAGTAATTATTTAATAAAACTCAAAAGTATTGTCCGTAGGTATTTAGGCATTTATTCCATTGTGACAACAGTCGCATAATGCCATGCTCGTAGAAAGCCTTTGGTTGCTGTTTGAATCAATTGTGCACACACTCATTGACTTCATCGTCTATTTGAAATTGGTGTCTCTGCAGTGCTTTTTTAAGTTCAAGATGTGGAAGTCATATGCAGACAGATCTGGACTATAGGAGGGGTGGCTCAGGACTTCCCACTTGAACTTCTGCAGACATTCCTGTGTTGTGTTAGCTAAGTGTGATGGTCTAGTGTTGTCATGCAACAGGATGACACCCCAAGAAAGTTAACTGGGACGTTTTGATTTGATTGCATTCCTGAGCTTCAACAAGGTTTTACAATACCGCTGAGCATTGACCGTAGCTCCATGCTCCAGGAAATCAACGAGGAGTGGTCTATTACGATCGAAGAAGAACGAATGCAGTATCTTGCTGGCACTAGTGTGTAAGGGAATCTGTGTGCTTCCACTAAAGACTTGGCCGTTTTGACTCGGGCTAAAAGTTGTGGTACCAAGTTTCATCACCAGTAACAATTGCTGAAAGAAATTTGTCCCCATCATTGTTGTAACGCTACAATGCTTGCAGAGACATGGCCATGCGGCAGCCCTCTTGTGCTGGTGTCAAGCGAAGTGGGACCCATTGTGCGCATACTTTACGGAACTTCAACCTGTCCTTGATGATTTTGTGAACTGTACCATGACTAAGCCCCACTGATACCGAAATCTCGTCTACTGTTAGACGACGGTCTTTCTTTATGAGCTCATCTACTTTTGCAATATGTTCTTCTGTAACACACTTTGGTGCTCCAGTCCAGGGATCATCACCGATCGATCTGCATCCTTCAGGAAAGTGCTTATTCCACTCCTGAACTCTTGCCCGTGACATACAGTACTCCCCATAGATAGATCCTTTCTATTCATCTATGAATTTCACGTCCTACTATACTTTCCGCTGCCAAAAAATGCACAACACCACACTGCTCAGCTTTGGATGCCTCCATTCCACGTCGCTTTCAAAAATGAAATGACTGGATGTGGCTGATGCTGGGTTATCATTTTCTCACTCCTTGTCAGACAAGTAATGGCATCTGGCGAGAGAAATGTGTATGAATCGTTAGGCTGCACTTTTCTACATACTATACTTTTTGTGAAATATTCACTGACTCGTTATTTATTGACTGCTAATATAATAGCACTAAATATGCAAAGAAAAAACAATTTTTTAGATATGACTTTTTTTTCTTAATTTTAACCACAAAATAAAAAGCATGTTTTTTTATTAAATACCACACATTGATGATTCAACCATTTATTTTAAAAGGTGTTGATGAGTTCATTTGGAAGATACTCATAAGGAATATTTGCCTCTCTTGGGAGGGACTTTCCTTTTGAGGGGGGGGGATGCTTGCACATTTACAAAAAAAATTTCTCAGTTGACTATCACTAATACAGATACTTCCTTTTAATTTCATAATTATTAAAAAACCAATTCACTTTATGTGCATTTACATGAAATGTTTTTTCTGCAATGTAAAAAATTAAGGAAAAAAAAAGCAAAATGACAATCACATTTGTTGGATGATTTTTACCAAAAGTTTCTAGGCATTAATTTAGGTATATCAAGTTGCAACTACATATCAAATTTTATGAAATTCTGAGTAGTATAGTTCCTAAGATACAGTTGTTACAAAATTTTGTCACACACAGATATTTTTTTTTAAATAGTCAAATCATGTTCTAGACATCTCAAAACATGTAAAACCATTGAAAACCTGAAGTCTAAGATTTTTACGAATCCAATACCTTCTTGTATTGAATATAAAAGAAAGTCGTCTTCTTCCTCTTCAAGGATTAGGCAGAAGGCCTGTTGCGGATTCATGATCAAACCACTGCTTTCTTGGCCTACCTCGGTCTCGTCTGCCTTGTGGGTTGTAATAAAACATGGCTCTAGGTATTCTTCCGCGTGGCATACGTCGAATATGGCTTAACCAATCTTGTCTGTATTCCCTAATTTTATCTTCTAGGCAAAATTATGTTTAATTCTCTATGTATATCTTTGTTTCTAATTCTATCGGGGATTGTACAGCCTTTAACAGATCTCAAGAACCTCATCTCGGCAGCTTGTATTCTGCTTAAATCCTGGGAGCCCAGAGTCCATGTCTCAGAACCATATAGGAGAGTGGGGACTGCCATGACTTTGTAAAATTTTAGTTGAGTTTCAGGTCTAGTTTTTCTTTTTAAAGTTCGGATCAGGGTTCCACTAAGATGTTGGAATTTATGTAATTTCTGTTGGATGTCATGATCATAATCATAGGCAGGGGTCATAGCAAAGGAATAAAAAAATATAGGAGTCTAAAAGAAAAAATATAGGAGTTTAATAGAAAAAAATATAGGAGTGGCAGAAACACTGCGACACGGCTACATAGTCGCGGACACAAAAAAATAGGCTTGCAGACAGTTTTTGTCTGCACTTAGAAAATTTGTCCACAACTTTCGGATAACAATTCACTTAGTATAAAAATTTCTGTATCAAAACTAAAACTAATACTTTTATTATTTATATTGTGTTGTGTCAAACATTGGTATAAAATATTTAATCGAATGAGAGGAATTGAATGAATACAATTGTTTATACTATATTGTTTTGTAGTAACCCCCCCCCCCCCCCAATCAGCTTTCAGGCTTTTTGAGTGTAAGCCATTTTCCCCCCTGATTACACACAAATTTTGCAGACAGATTATGAAATTTTAAAAGCCTGTCGCAGACAGCTTCAAAACTTTCTGCCACTGAGCACGGGAGCATATATACTCAATACAACATTATACACAACATGTTCACTCAGAGTCGTTCAAAGTTTGGGAAGCTGAACGAATGAGAAACCGATCAGCTGTCCCTAGGGTTCCCCCGAACTGATAGCGTGATGTATTCCCTTCTCTAAAGGTATTCCAGGAAAGAATCATGTCTATTCCTCCTATTGGTCAATTTTGATGAGCACACTCAACACAGTCAGCTTTTTGTAAACGGCTTCGAAAAAGTTGATCATCTGAAAATGTGCTGTCCTTGAACAAGGTCAGGCTGAGTGTGTTGGATATAATGTTGTGTTTAGTAAAAAGTTGAGTGAAAATCTCTCGTGTGATATGGCCAAAACATGTCTTGTGAGAGCAAAAATGTATTGTCGTAAATTTGGAAATTGATGAAAGGATTTTTTATTAGCTTAAAAAGTTCATTATAAAGAATATGAACCAACGGTTCTTCTACTTGCATAATTTTCAAAACATTTCTAAGCTTTCACCTACCGATTTTTAAAAATTTAAACGTGTCAAAGTGGTAGAATCAGTAAGAAAAGTTCTCAGGAATCGATATGAATGGGATTGCAACTGGCCCTGGATCTTAATTTCTGGTATAAATTTCAGGAAATATTCATTTAATGCTTCTAGTAATGACTGGTATCAGTGTCATCCACCTATTATTTACAAATCTCATAATTTCTTCTTTCTTAGTGCCAACTTCAATTTGGACACCTCGGAAATCTTCTTTGCAAGCCGAATATTTATGAAGAAATTTAAACACAGTATCCAAAAAATCTTCAATATCTCAGTGACTAACTACTTGAGTCATTGCATTCTTGAAGGAACATTCATTATGCACAATATGCAAGTTACAAGAACTATGATAAGAGGCAGAAAATCTCTATCATTTAGTTCACTGTCAATTTCTTCAAGTCATTTTTGGTTAACAGGTGGTCCATCAGAGCTTACAGATAACAACTTATTAACTGGTAACTTATTAAGTGTCAAATATATCTTGTTTTTCAAAATATCTGCTGTAGCATGACCCAGTTTAAAAGCATGCAGGAAGTTACTAACAATTTGGTTACGCTCTTCATCCCAAAATTTTATAGTATATCTAGTTGCTCTTTTCCATTTTCAGTTGTTTCATCGAAAGCAGAGAAAAGAAATTAGTTCATAAATCTTCACAGTATTATTTGTAGAGTAAATTTTTGCAGTCTGGATATCATCTAACAGTAGACGTAAAAAAAAATATAGGAAATATAGGAGTTGGTGTAAAAATATAGGAGAATATCTGCCAAATTGCGAAAAAATAGGAAATATAGGAGGACTATGAGGCCTGCATAGGTTATGTCACAACCTAGATAGTTGAAATGTTGGGTTTGCTCAATAAGTTTATTATCTATAATTAATTTTGTTCTAACTGGTTCTTTGATAAAAGAAAGTAAAAACAAGTTATTTTGTTAAAATATGCATAAAAGAAAGTAAAAACAAGTTATGCATATTTTAACAAAATAAAATAATTTAATTTAGAAATTTATTCATCAACCATGAAAGTTCATTTCAGAAAAATTTGGAGTAGAAGTGTGATTTTTTATACCAACTATGTGAAAAATACCAGAGCAGGGAATCAAACCCGGGCCTTCCGCTTTACATGTGGATGCTCAAACATTGAGCTGCCCTGGCTGATTACCAGCTAGGCATTTCTCACATAACATTCGTTGGCAAAGTAGAGCCACCGAGTCTGTAAACACAGGTATATCAATTGACATTATTAATCATGGCACAACTCCAATAGACTACAAAATTTTAATTTAATTTAGAAATTTATTCAACAACCAAGAACGTTCATTTCAGAAAAATTTTGGAGTGGGAGGGGATATTTTGTTCTAAAAGTGACTGCTGCAAAACAAAATTTTGTGCCTTTTAAAGATTCATGCAGATTGCGAGTGAGGTATTTAGTGATTTTTCTTTTTGTGCTTAATGCGAAGCGTAGACATACATATTACTGATTGTTGCAAAACGTCGCCATAGCGCAGTGCTAGTGTGATGTTAAATCCAACCTACCTGCCTGTGTACCTCCCGGATTGTCTTTAATCGCCCACAACACAGTAGTAGTGAGACATTAAATCGAATCTGCATATTTACTTATACACTTATTCAGTTATTTATGGTATTTTTGTTTTGTAATGTTTAATATTTTTTAGTTTTTATTTTCTTTTGTTCAAGTTTTTGAAAAGCTACTTTTTACACTTTTTTTTTTGGTAGAGCTGTACCGAGTACTCGGTATATACTCGGCATGTTTGTCGAGTACTCGGTCCTCAGCCAATACCGAGTAGTTGTGGGAATTTTACTATTTTTAAGCATTATTGAAAGAAATGTGTTAATGAGTTACATTTATTTTATAACTAAACAAAAAAAAATATGAAAATATAAATACAGTGTCATTATAATTAAAATTTTTTGCTATAACAGCTTTCTGCAATTAAAACGGGTTGTTACCAAACTTAGTATAGAGATAATTCATGATATGAGCTTTTAATTATAACTATCTTGTATGAATTTAATATGCATTATTTTATAAAAACTTAGTACATAAAATTGTATCTATAAATCAGACAAAATTAAATATTTTAGAAAAAAAAAAAAAGAACCTTTATGTAATATTAAAACAAAATTTTCGTTATAACATTTGTGCAAATAAAAGTAAGACACTTCCAAATCAGTAAGAAAAGATTGATTTTGAATTTTATACTATAAAATAACGTAAAAAAACTATCACATATTCGGATACAGTCTACCGTTGAGCAAAAGGTGCGTTCATTTAGTATTTTAACCCTTTGATGGTTATGAACGAGTTCAGCTCGCAATCGAATCGTGCTTCATAATGTGCGCAAACGAGTTCTGCTCGGGAGCAGGATTTCGACCGAAATGGTTAGAAACGAGCACTACTCGTGTAGTGAAGTTTTTTCCCAATGCGCGCTGACGAGCTGAGCTCGTTCGCCATTATTATTCTGCATTGGTTATGTTACAAACGAATCCTACTCACGAAATTTAGTTAGTTTTACTGTCTACAGATGGCAGTACGGGTTCCATGAATTTCTTTTCATAATGAAGGGGGAATGTTATTTTTTACTTTGTTCTTTTTATGCGTATTTCGACGCATTTTTTAGGTTGTTTGTAAAGTAAAATGGCTTAAAAGCGAAAGTTAGATAATTATGATGATGATGATTATGATTGTGATACAGAAAGCTTATCAAGTTTTGAGTCTGATGCTTCATAAAGTTCTACATTAGTTGTATTTATTTAGTCCTTTCAATTAACTATTATTATTTATATAATTGATTATAATCATTTATAATTTACTATTTAATAATTATCATTTATTAATTACTTTAAAGTACGTAAAAACTGTTATTTATGTACTACAAATACTTTAAGAAGTTTTTAAAATGCGTGAGGCGAGCTATCTACGGCGTCGCCAGAGAAGGGTGACATTTTCGGAAGAACGTCGGGGGAAAACACCTGCCACTTTCGAATGCTGTTTACTGGTAATACTGCGCGAATTAAATAAACGAAAACTGCTCATTTACCTAACCGTCAAAGGGTTAAGAACAAAAAAATAAAAATAATAATAATGTGAAAAGAGGAGGGGGAATTTAACCGAGTAAAGGCTTTTAAGGCATTTTATGTTATATATATAAAAAAGGTAAATACACTGAAATGTTATTTAAAACGTATTTTCATAATCAAATCTGTTGTTTTGCCAATTATGGCCCAAAGCCACCTGTCATTTTACATTTCTACGATCTGAAGATTAATGAAGCCTATCATGTTTGAAATTATAAAATATTTTAATGTTCCCCTTTCATATGTGAATTTCATGTATCTTAAATTAAGCCTTAGTCTTTGAGTAACTTTTATATTCTCTAAGAATTATCTCAGGATGATAATTTCACATCTAAAAAAGATGTTAAGAATAAAGTTATCAGTTATGGTTTTAGTAATCCACTATGCTGAAAGTATCAAAATATAGCAATGAACCTAATTATGTATACCTATTAGAGATGAGACGGGCTCAGCCCGAGCCCGATGGGGCTCAAATCTTACGCAAGTCTTCGGGCTCCGGGCGGGCTCGGATTCAAGCTAAAAGTTCCGTTTATTTTATTCTTCATTAACTGGAAAATGTAAAAAAAAAAAAAAGAAACTTTATTCATTTTGAGAGCACCTTTAGTAATGCCATAATAGTCATGACAGGTTATAAATCACAAAATAATCTTGCAAACCTTAGTAGCTTTGACTTTCCTTTTTTTAATAGAACTTTTTTTTCAACGGGATGCATATTATGTCATAGTGTTATACAGTAATCCTTCCTCCTTCGTTATATTGGCTTTCATTATATCACTCTTTCGGATAATTTTTTTGTCCCCCGATAGGTGCGTTATAAACAATGTGCTGCACTATAAATATATATTATAGAAATATATACATGTATACAGAGACACAGACATTATAAATTGTTATAATAACATTTATAGTTATTTAAATTGAGGATTGATAATAAGAAAATTAATTTGAAAATAAAAACGGTATTTAATTTTACTATTGTGTATGCGCTGCATAGCGTACCACTTTCAATATCGGGCTCGGGCTCTGATCACACAAAATTTTTCGGGCTCGGGCGAGTTCAGTACAAAAATGTTTCGGGCCCGAGCGGGCTCGGATTGCCAAAATAGAGCCCGAACTCACCTCTAATACCTATACGCTACAAAAGTTCTGCATGAAAGCATACTGTTTACCATTTAACTAAATTTTATATTCTTACATTTACTCAGTACTCGGCCGAGTAGTAAAAGGCCAAGTACTCGGTATTCGGCCAAAGTGCTACTCGGTGCAGCACTAATTTTTAGGCACTTGATTTAAAATACGTAAAATCGACCATTTCGAAAAAATCACGAGACAAAACTGCAAAAATGTGTCAAATTGGCGATTTTGAAAAAAGTCACCAAGCAGTGTAGTAAAGCACCAGGGCTTGAAAAAAAGTTAGAAAGTTATTTTTGTTTCAGTATGCATGCCTAGCTGGGCATGTAAGAGAAAAAAGTACATAGTACCCACTGTAAATTTTTATACACCCCGAGCCGAGCATGTCGGGCAATATAATTTACGAGCCCTGTAAAGCACATTATGACCTCTATTTCTTTTCTGGGAAAAAAATAAAAATAATAATAACAATTGTAAATAATTTTTGGCAGGGATTCAATCAAATAGTGGGAAAAAAAAAAAAAAAAACATTTATATATGTATTAAACATTTTGCAAAATATGCATTTTGCGAAAAAGCAATATAGAGTTCTGCGTAGGTCGAGAAAACTTGACCCGCAGGAACACTTTTGACCCACAACCGGCACAACCTGACATGAACCTGCAGCTTCTAGCCCACAACAAAAACAAAGTATTATTCAATTTACATTATATAAGAAACTGAATTAAAATTGTATTTCAAAAAATAAAGTTATATTATTAAACATATCTTTCAGAAAATTATAACATAAATATTACAAGTACAATTAGAACCTTGATCTATCTTTTTTCACGGGGTGCAAGGGGAAAAAAAAAAAGATGAAAGCGGGAAAACAACAAATGCAGGTTAAAGTCAAAACACGAATAAAACAATGTTTATGAATTAATACACAGAATGTATACAGTATACTACTAATAAAAACTAATTTCCAAGTGGTCAAAGAAATACATCAATGTTGTAGAATATTAAGTAAAATTTATTTTTAAAAATCATTAATTTTATGTAGTGCTAGACAATTTGACAGGGTGCTCCACCCTGCTGCCCTTTCAAACCCATTTTAGCACCCTGCTGCCCTTTTAAAAACATTTTAGCACCAAGTAGCTTTTTCTAACATTTTAAATGAACAGAGGCCTTTAGATACTTTTCTTTCTGATTTTTCAACTTTCTAGAAATATTTCTACAGCATTCCTGGAAGAAAAAATGCACGCAGCCAGGGTTTGCGCTAGAGCGCGGGATCGCACAATAAAAAAAAAAAAAAAAAAAAATCCCACTTTGTAAATAAATACAATTATTAAATATTTCTTGCTCATGTAATTATTTTTTGCCCCCCCCCCTTTATTTATCTCCATCTAGCAATCAGCAACCAAATGTTCTGCAGAAGTCTTGTTTCCCAATTTTTACCCATCTGAAACATAAATTATATTTATAATATTCATTTTAAACTTGCTTTATTAGATTCTAGAAGTAGAATTGAAAGAGTTTAATATTTTTTACTCTGTAATTATTTTTAAACCCCCCCCCCCTCTTTCCCTTCTCCGGAATACGGATTGTGGTCAATGATCAATTCTAGAAACAATAAAGCAATAGAGCAATAGAAACAATAAACAATAAAGCAATTTTTTGTTAGAGTGGGAGAATCTCACTAATTTTTTTTCCTTGGTGCGAACCCTGATATAGTCTATATATATATACACGTAAAATTAGTATTTTACTTTTGTTATGTACAAAAATCACAACATAGAAGACCGCAATTATGCAAATAATGCCCTTTTTGAAAATAGGTTGTCCTTTTTACTGAATTCCTCCTGGCAGCCCTTTTATTCTAGAGTCAGCATTATTATGTTGGGTTTTTCCTTCATTTTATAAATTAAACAAGAAATTTTTCAGATTTAAAACATTTTTTTTTGGTCCATTTATGTAATTTCATACGCATGTATAACAGTTTGTGCACTTTAAAACCCCATAATTATGTCATCAGCGTGACAATTATCCTCAGTTTTTTTCACCATTATGTACATTTTTTGAAATCACACATTTCTTCTATACTTTAGGATACCGCACGTTGCAATATCTTGATTTATGCAAATATTATCACTAAATTTTGTACACATTCTCTGCTACACGCAACAATGCTTCATCTGCATAATAAGCATCATTTTCTTGCCTTTCTGTTTAGTATTGTTCCTCATTTTTCTGCACTTAACTGCACTTGCTAAAATAAAGAGATTATTTCGTGGTATGCTGAAATTATAGTAATGAATAAAGAAACACAGACATGGCATCACAATTTTGATCCTTCATGGAAATGGAGAAGAGAGTTATTTTACGATGCACAAAGTATCCAATTTGTACAGAATCGCTTGACCTTCATGAGAAAATTTTTAAATCAGAAGAAAAACTTTACAACAATGAATGCAAGAAAACGACTTTTTGAAGCACGATACATGTGGGTTTAATTAACATTATATAAATATAATTTGTGCAGGGACCATAGAAATAAAATTATCAATGCGGGAATGATAGACCAGGTTTTCACTGCATACATAATTAAATTAAAACTAGAATATTAGTGCTGCACCGAGTAGCCGAATATCGAGTACTCGGCCGAGTACCGAGTAGCCGACTAGTTGTAAGAAAGAATAATTGATGCATATATATAAAGAAATGTGCACATCTTGAAATTAAAAAAAAAAAGGCTTTTGAACATAAAATTTAGTTAAATGGTAAACAGCATGCTTTCTTGGAACCAGCTTTACTATACGGCACCCATTGCTTATTGCTGTTGCCGATGTTTTGATCACATAGTATGATGTTGTTTTGATTCGGTTTGTTAGTCGGTACTGCGAATTGTTTCACAACGTCGTGAATCGAATCAAAATGTCATGAAACAATACTTTTCATTATTACGAAACATTTAAAACTAAATTTTAGAAAATAAATGATTATTTTACTTACCCAGTAGGAAAAAATTTCAAGAATAGAAAAATGTAGCAGGCTGATAAAGTCTTAACATGATGCAGCTATAAAAAATAATTTTTGTGAACTGTATTGATAGCAGGCGTTGTACATTTAGTTTTTCAGCCTTTTTTTTTTAATGTTTCACTATGTTTTCTGCTGTTTGCTCGCTTTGCAAGCATTAAGACAAAAAAAACATCACTGGACGCCCTTAATTCGTGGAGCATGAATCAGTAAAAGCATGAAAATTCATGGAACCACGGTCACTATGTTTTCTGCTGTTTGCTCGCTTCGCGAGCATTAAAACAAAAAATAAAAAACATCACTAAATACCCCTAATTAGCAATGCATGAATCAGTAAATGCATGAAAATTTGTATAAGCCGCGATCAGTACACTAGCTGCTGTATGCTTGCTTCGCAAGCATTAAAATCAAAAACAAACATCACTGGACACCCCTATTTCGAGGAGCATGAATCAGAAAATGCATGAAATATGTACTGTAACGGTGAGTATTCCGATGGTAGATCGATACGCAAGCATTATAAATAAATAAATAATCATTGAATGCACCTGATTAAATCACGATGCATGAAAAAAATCTGTACTGAAGCAATGACTATTATGCCCTACCCTTTTTTTTCTTCATAAATTTATTAAACAATATATAAAAATACACTGAAAAAATTTTGTTTTAAACTTTGTAAAATCATTTAAAAACAGTAAAATCTAGAATTAATCTTACTTACATATACCGCGGTGGCTTTAAAAAAGGTAGAAGAGAAGATATAAACGATCTTTAACAATTGAAGATCCTTTTGTTCTGTTTCGATACAACAGAAAAAAAGTATCGATACTCTGATTCGGGTCTCGAATCACCATCATATCACGTGATCCAAACATCGGCCACGGCAATAAGCAATGGGTGCCATATAGTAAAGCTTAGCCCAGAACTTTAGTAGTGTATATACATAATTAGGTTCATTGCTATAAATATTTTGATACTTTCAGCATAGTGGATTACTAAAAACATAACTGATAACTTTAATCTTAACATCTTTTTTAGATGCGAAATTATCATCCTCAGATAATTCTTAGTGAATATAAAACTTACTAGTCACTAAGGCTTAATTTAAGATACATGAAATCCACATATGAAAGGGGAACATTAAAATATTTTATAATTTCATTCAAACATGATAGGCTTCATCAGGGGTGCAGCTGCAGAATATGTCCGAACGCCCAAACAAGGTTCGGGGGAAATTTAAACTGACTGGGGAAATTTTGATTATTTTTTTAAGAGAAAATAAAAATGTAAATCAAAAATAACAATTTGCTACTTTGAAGTGCATATACACTAACAGCGATATTTTTATGTTACACTGTATACTTATTCTCTTAAAGATTTATTACATAGAACAAATGACTTTGTATAGCAAAGTAGATTTTTCATTATTGAGGGAAATTTATACTGTGTTTGGGGGAAATTTCCGAGGTTTGAACATTTTTTGCACCCCTGGGCTTCATTAATCTTTAGATCGTAGAAATGCAAAATGACAGGTGGTTTTGGGCCATAATTGGCAAAACAACAGATTTGATTAGGAAAATATGTTTCAATTAGTGTTTTAGTGTATTTACTTTTTATATATATAACGTAAAAAGTCATAAAAGCCTTTACTCGGTTAAATGCCCCCTCCTCTTTTTACATTTTTGTTGTTGTTGTTGTTAAAATACTAAATAAACACACCTTTTGCTCAACAGTAGAAAATATCCGAATACGTGATAGTTTTTTACTTTCTTCTATATGTAATATAGAGAAAGTATTGGATTCGCGAAAATTTTCGACCTCCGTTTTTTGACGGATCTACACGTTTTGGGATGTCCTGAACACGAATTGATAGTTTTTAAAAAATGTCTGTCTGTGTGTCTGTCTGTCTGTGTGTCTGTCTGTCTGTCTGTCTGTCTGTCTGTATCATTTTTTTGTGGACGCTGTATCTCACGAACCAATGAATGAAATTTAACCAAACTTGGTATTTAGTTGCACCCTGACATGAACTGGTGCCCATTAGATTTGGGGATCAATAGCTCAACAGGTGGCGTTGTGATCGCATTTTATGCAAATTTTTAACATGGCAGCATAGGACAAAATTCCGTATAAATGGGCATAATGAGAGTTATTTTAAACTTGTGATTGTAAAATTAATTTGAATTATTGATGATAGTAGTAGTTAACTAGGAAAAAAAAATTGTGCATGGGGGGGCATCGGTTCCCCCCCTGGGGGGGAAGTACCCCCCCGGGGGGGTTAAATTTTGAAGATGGGTATCATTCGAAAGATCTCGTCAATACCTTTAAAACGAATGATTGAACCATAAATCTGTGATAATTTAAAACAAAGTTATCGATTTTTTTTACTTTTAACAAAAAAAAAACTTAGAAAAATAATCGTATTTTTTTTTTTTTTTTTTTAAACGAAATTTTACCAAACTTGGTATTTAGTTGGTCCCCGACATAAACTGTTGCTGATTATATTTGGGGATCAATAGCTCAACAGGTGGCGCTGTGATAGCATTTTATCTAAATTTTTAACATGGCAGCATAGGACAAAAATTCGTATAAATGTGCATAATAAGAGTTATTTTACACTTGTGTTTGTAAAATTAATATGAATTATTGATAATAGTAGTACGTAACTAGGAAAAAAAATTTGTGCATGGGGGGGCATCGCTTCCCCCCCTGGGGGGGAAGTACCCCCCCGGGGGGGTAAATTTTGAAGATGGGTATCATTCGAAAGGTCTCGTCAATACCTTTAAAACGAATGGTTGAACTATAGATCTGTGATAATTTAAAACAAAGTTATCGATTTTTTTTACTTTTAACCAAAAAAAAAAAAAAAAACAGAAAAAAATTCTTTTTTTTTTTTTTTTTTTTTTTTTTAATATTGTTAGTGATTGAATATGTATTAATTTTCAAAAAAAAAAAAAAAAAAAAAAAAAAAAAAATCCTTTTTTTTTTTTTTAATATTGTTACTGATTGAATATGTATAGGAAAATATAGAAGAAAGTCTTGTGGTGGCCACAACATACTAGTTTTATGTTATTTTATAGTATAAAATTCAAAATCAATCTTTTCTTACCGATTTGGAATTGTCTTACTTTTATTTGCACACATGTATAACGAAAATTTTAATGTTAATATTACATAGAGGTTCTTTTTTCTTTCTAAATTATTTTATTTTTGTCTGACTTATAGATACAATTTTATGTACTAAGTTTTTATAAAATAATGCACATTCATACAAGATAATTATAATTGAAAGCTCATATGATGAATCATCTCTATACTAAGTTTGGTAACAGCCCGTCTTAACTGCAGAAAGCTGTTATAGCAAAAATTTTAATTATAATGACTCTGTAATTATATATTCATATTTTTTTAGCTATAAAATAAATATCTCTCTAACACATTTTTTTCAATAATGCATAAAAATAGTGAAATTCCCACAACTACTTGGTATTGGCCGAATACATAGCCTAAATTTGCGAGTACCGAGTACTCGGCAAATAGGCCGAGTATATACCGAGTACTCGGTACAGCTGTATAGAATATGATTATAATTATATTTAAAATATCTTGTCTAAATATAAAATTCAATGTTCTAATAAAATTCAAATTCTAATAGTTCTCCATCCTAACAAAAAGTTTCGTTAATATTTTTGAATAACAAAGCCTCATTATGCATTTTTATATACAATTTTGCCCTATGACTGGCCATGCTAAGAAAACTGAAATGTTCGAATTAAATTCGAAGATTTGATTGAACTTTTAAAATATTCCTTTTTTTATTAACTTTTAATATAAATGATTTTAAAAAATGATCAAATATTTAAAATGTATTTAACTGAAATATAACATACTCACGTACACAGAAAAAAAAAAAAAAAAAAAAAAAAAAAAAAAAAACTCATTTCCGACTCTGTTTTTTTTATCATCCAACTTATTTATAGAAAAAAAAAGGTACCAAATTTTCTAAACAAATGTGGGGACAAATTGACGAGATTGAGATGACTAAAATTTCAAAATAAGAAATGGCAACAAAAGCAATACTAAAAAAATGTGCAGCACAATCTTCAATTTTAAATCATAAATTGCAACAAAAGCTTTACTTAGAAACGTGTTGTTATGTCTGGTATAGTGAAATACATAATAAAAGTTATTACGAGATAAATAATTCTAAGTAAAATTCCATTTAAAAGAATATAAAAATTTAATAAATGAAAATTAATGCGCTGGGAAGTTAGTGTGGACTGATCAGGTATTTGTTAAAGAATTCAACAGAGGTAAGTGTGTGAATAGAAATCTTTTTCTTCTTTTTTTAATTTCAATTGTGTTCAAATAAATAATAATATTAAATTCCCTGTAATACATTTAAAAATAAGCCTCTATTCTATTTCCAGTAGTAGTAAAAGCGTAGTATGGCAGTAAGCGCTGCAAATTGTTTAATAAAGTTCTGCATATCAATTTAACAGCTAAAGAAAGAAATGTTTAGGGTTAACAATATACATATAATTTGCATTATCTCTATAGATTACTGTACTTGTTGCATAGTCTTAATTTATTTTTATTATAATTACATGCAGTTGCAAATTTTACTGTTGTTTTTAGAGACACCAGGCTTAGTTCGGCATATGATTTTCAGATATTTATATTATTTTGCTGTAGTTAGATTCAGAAAATTCTGCTACTGGGCTGTATTTGATTTTTCATGAATTTTAATTAAATGAAAATTTGACTTTTTATTCAGTAAGATAATTTTAAGGTTGAATAGAGCAATGAGCTCTTAAGTATTATTATTTTTAGAAATTATCGGCACAAAAAGAGAAACAATGTTCCAAGACAGTTAAGCAAAGTTTCAATACAAAAAGGTTACTATTAAAAATTGTCGATACACTGAATCGCCAATGGGAGCCCAATAGTAAAGCTTAGCCTTTGGTTTTTGTTTTAATAAATTATTGCATGCGTCACTAACTTATCTATATACTTACAAGATGGTTTCAATTAAATTTCAACTCTAAACAGTCCCTATAAGCTAAAATGGGCAAGTGCATCTCAAGAATCGCAATCGTCTGTATAGCTAATTTGGTGGCACATCCACTTGCCCGTTTTAACTGCAGAAAGTTGTTTAAAGCAAAAGTTTAATTACAATGACACTTTTGGGGCCAATTTATTAAATGTTTTGGTTCAAAAACAGATTATTCATAAAAATCAATAATCTTGAAATGAAAAACCTTTCACATAAAAATGGGAAACACAGGAGGTGAGTTTTATCATAATTTCATATATTTTTAGGGAATTTAAAAAAGGAAATAAAAAGAAACAAAAAAAACAGAACACTTAGTTTAGAAACTCACAAACCACAATACAGAAATGAACTAAACAAATAAATACACTACATGCATGCAAGCAGAAATGAAAAACATATTAAAAAGGGGCAAAGTTACCTGTATCTATAATTTCTAAAAATAATAATACTTAAGAGCTCATTGCTCTATTCAAATTTTTTGAAATATTAATTTACTGAATAAAAAGTTAAATACAGCCCAGTAGCACAATTTTCTGAATCTAACTACAGCAAAATAATATAAATATCTGAAAATCATCTGCCGAACTAAGCCTGGCCTCTCAAAAAACAACAGTAAAATTTGCAACTGCATGTAAATAGAAAAAAAAATTAAGACTAACAAACACAGTACTAATCCAGAGAGATAAAACAAATTATATGTATATTTTTAACACTAAACATTTCTTTCTTTAGCTGTTAAATTGATCTGCAGAACTTTAAACAATTTGCAGCGTTCGCTGACATACTACACTTTCTTACTACTGGGAAATAGAATAGACCTTTTTTTTTTTAAATGTATTACAGGAAATTTAATATTATTATTTATTTAAAACACAATTGAAATTAAAAAAAGAAGAAAAAGATTTCGATTCAGAAACTTATCTTCGCTAAATTCTTTAGCGAGAAGGGAGTAAATAACAAATACCTGATAAGTCCGCACCATGAAGGTAGAAAGAGGATTGTACTACCATGGTCAGCACTAACTTCCAGGCGCATCAAATTCCATTTATTAAATTTTTATATTCTTTAAAATGCAATTTTACTTAAATTATTTATCTCGTAATAACTTTAATAATGTATTACACTATACCTGACATAACAACACGTTCGAAAAAGCACGCGATCGTTTCGTAGAATTTCGTAGTAGTAAACCACGGATTAATAGAAGAGGATGCGAAAGAGGCTTCCAAATCTGGCTTTTTTTAATCTTACCACAACAGATGGCGCCACAGTCGAGGACCTCCCTTTCCAAAAGCTCCCGTAATGATTTTCAATGGCAAAAAACGTCATTTAATTTAATTTTTTTATGGAAAGTTTTAACTTTAACAAAATCAAGTAAACAGAAATAATGCTATATAAGGTCTTCCTAATACCATATATTTTTTTTATAACGGTGGGACTTTTCATTACTTTGTAAGAGGTTATACAAAATACGAGATCGTATTGATTAAAATCAGAATAAAAGACATTTAAAAATTTTCAGTACTGTACAAATAACCTGTGATACAAAGTAAAAAATGTCATTAATAAGGAATATTAAAAATTAAGGAAAGAAAGAAAAAATAAATAAATAGACGAAAATTATTAATAAAGAAAGAAAGAAAAGAAAATTATTTATAAATAATTAAATAAAATCTGTTGTACTTTATCCATTTATTTTCAAACTTTTAAATTTAATAAGAATTATTTTGATTTATTTATAATGCAGACAATTAACGAACTTATTAATTTTTTTAAGGTAATATAATATATATGTATTTAAATATTAATAAAAAAAAATTATGATAGTTTCTGTGACTTGAGGTATTTTAGAAATTGTATGGAGATATATTTAAATTTATTTTCGTTTTAAAAAATCACAGGGAAATTCATTTCTCTCTTTCTTCCCTCCTTTTACTGTATATATTCAATATTATGATTTTTTAAAACAATATGTCATTTTCTATTTTAAAACACATCCATTTTTAACGAATGTGTGTTTGTGTGTAAATATCGAATTGAGTTATCAAGTTTTTTAATGTTAAAAAATCAAAAAAGTATTTTAATTTACATATATCTAATTATTAAAACCTCGCCAGCTGCCAAGTGATTCTGCGATTAAAATGTATTAGATGAAAAGTGCCGGGTTCGCTCGTCGACCTAGCTGCTCGAAATTCTCCGCGGTTTTCTCCAAAACTCGCGTAAATACGAGCTATGACCCTAAGCAAGATCAACATGGTGGGCACATCACCCAGGACTTGGACCCTCGTGCAGTCAATCGGCTTTAATCTTCACACCAGCAGGACCACCACCTTATTAAGCAGTAGCCGAAAGGTTTTGCATGCAAAACTGGTAGACGGGAAGTGCCGGGCTTGATACCAGGCCGCGCTAGTCGATTTAATTGATCAGAGTTTTCCGTGATATTCGCCGAAACTCGCGTAAATACGGGCTAGGACCCCTCAGAAAGACCCTGCGGAGAGCACACCACCCAGGTCTAGGACCCTTGTATAGTTAATCAGCTAAACCTCTCGGGACAGCCCTACGTGGACTTCGGTCCTCGTATAGCTCAACACCGCTCTTCGAACGGTGAGCCGGGGCTGCTCCCCTGTTCAATCAGCCTAAACCTTCACACCAGCATCATCACCACTTTATTAACTGTGGCCGAGAGGTTCTGCACTCAAATCTGATAGATGGGAAGTGCGAGGTTTGAATGCAGGTTACGATTGTCGAAGTCATTAGTATTTTTTGTGCTTTTTCTCCGAAAATTACGTGAATATGGGCTAGGAAACTCTTCGACCCCCCCCCCCCCCCACGATGGGCATCTCCTGTTAGGAGCAAGTCCCAAGTGTAGATATTTGGCTTTAATTCAAACACCAACACTTTATTAAAAAAATATGTGTGATGTAGGAATTAAGGCCGACTGTCTGCACGATAAATCTGGTTATGTCTTTCTAACATGCCCTGGTATTCAAGCGATAAACTCCGAACGGCTAAGCCGACGAGGATGAATTGGATTCTAATTTGGCACCTCACGCCTATCCTAAAACGTGTAGAATAATGTATATGTGTATTTACGTATATATAATTGAAATTATGTTAGAGAAAAAAATGACAATGTGCATGATTGACGTAAATTAAAAAAAAAAAAAATTAAGCAGATAAATTTATATTTATTATTATTATTTTTTTTAAGAATCCCCCCCCCCACACACATTTTTTTTTTTTTTTTTTTTTTTTTTTCGTTTTAGAGATTTGTAACATTAAACCATACATTATTATTATTTAAAACCATATTAATCCTTAACGAATTTCCATTGACCATCGTCTACATTATCATAGAAGATAATTTTTTTAAATAATAATTTTAATAAATTATTTTTACTGAATGAATTTGTATAAGAATTAAGAAAATATAGAAGAAAGTCATGTGGTGGCCAAAACAGACTAGTTTTTTTAAACGTAAATATAAGTAAAAATTTTATGATAATTTCTGTTATTTGAGGAATTTTAGAAATTGTGTGGAGATATATTTAAATTTATTTTCATTTCAACAAATTACAGGGAAATTCATCCTGACCTCTTTTTACTATATAGGATAATATGATTTTTTTAAACTATGTATTATTTTTATTTTAAAACTCATTCATCTTTAACGAATGTGCTATATGTAAATATCTGACTGAATTATCAATAGTTTTTTAATGTTAAAAATTTTTAAAACTATTTTAATTTACATATGTCTCGGTAAGTTAGTTATCTTTATTAAAAACGTTAATTATCTTTATTAAAAACCCCGTCATCGGCTGAGAGGTTCTCATTAAAATCTGGTAGACGGGAAGTGCTGGGTTCGTTGCCAGGTCGCGCTCGGTGACCTAGTCGTTTAGAGTTTTCGGTGTTTTTTTTTTTTTCCCCAAAACTCGAGTAAATATGGGCTTTGACTCCTAAGAATGACCAAAACAGCGGGCAGACTACCCAGCCCTAGGATCCTCGGGTAGTCAATCAGCCTTAACTTTTACATCACCACAACCTTATTAAACAGTGGGCGAACAGTTTGGCGTTCAAAGCTGATAGACGGGAAGTGCCTGGTTCGATACCAGGTTGCGCTCGTCAACCTAGCTGCTCAGAGTTTTCCGTGATTTTCGCCGAAATACACGTAAATACAGACTGGCACCACCTTAGAAAGACCACCACAGAGGGCACACCACCAAGACCCAGGACCCTCGTGTAGTCAATTGGCCTTAACCTTCACACAGTAACACCACTATCTCATTAAGCAGTGGCCGAATGTTTCTGCGTCCAAAACTGGTAGATGGGAAGCGCCGAGCTTGATACCAGGTCGTGCTCGTCAATTTAGCTGCTCGGAGTTTTCCGTGGTTTTTGCCCAAACTTGAATAAATACGGGCTAGTACCCTCAAAAAGACACCCCTCATAGGGCACACCACCCAGGCCTAAGAACCTCGTCCAGTCTATTGGCCTTAACCTTCACACCACCACCACCACCACCTTATTAACAGTGGCCGAGCGGTTCTGCGCTCAGAGCTGGTAGACAGGGAAGTGCCGGGTTTGAATACAGGTTACGTTAGTCGACGAAACCATTCGTATGTTTCTATAGTTACTAGGGAAGACTTCTGTGGGGATCTTTTTAAGGTGTACTAATGCGTATTTACGCTACTTTCAGGGAAAACCATAGTAAACTTTGAACGGCTTGGCTAATGAGCGCAACCTGCGATGAACGCGGCACTTCCTGTTTTCCAGCTTTGAGAGCTGAACCTCTCAACCACATAATCGATTAAGGAAATTCATACTTATGAAAGTTGGGAAGAGGGGAATGGCGATTTTATCAATTTTTAAGTCGCCATGTGGCGAGTGTTGAAAGTGGATTTCTTCAGGTCTAATTCAATCTACGTGATTTAATTGATTTAATTATCGTTTCAACTATTAAATATTTTGATTTATATTATAACTTTGTATCTGTGTATTAATTCTATTAAGATTTTTAAAATATATAGAGGAGTGGTGTGCTGGTTAAGCTAGATTGCCTACACGAAGGAGCTAGGCGTGGGGAGAATATCCTCTGTCGAGATCTTTCTAAGAAACCAAGAACGCCTAGCCTATATCCATGTAAGATTTGGTGAAAACAATTAAAAATTCCAAACGATTGAAATGACTAATGCGACTTGGGTTCGAACCCGGCATTTCTCGTGTTCCAAAAGGTATGTATAATACCATTATTTTTTAATTGCGATTATAGTAACGAAAAAATCCTGATAATGTACGTTACTGAACGAAATTTTTAAATATTATATATAGATATAATTAAATTTATTTTTGTTTAATAAATTACAGGAAAATGCTTTTTCGTACGGCAGGACTATTTCTTTAAATCTGCGATTTTGCATTATCGCCGATTTTGTGTTCCACCACATATATATGCCAGGATATCTGCCAATACCCAATTTTACCACTTAATTTTCTAAACTATCTTAAAACTAGTATGTTGTGGCCACCACATGACTTTATTCTATATTTTCCTATACAAATTCACTCAGTAAAAATAATTTATTAAAATTATTATTTAAAAAAAATTATCTTCCATGATAATGCAGATGATTTCCATACTATAGAAGTAGTATAACACTAAATATCCAAAAAAAAAAAGTCAATTTTATTGTCAATATTACAATTAAAAAAAAAAATTTTTTTTTTTTTGGTAAAAATGAAAAAAATCGATAATTTTATTTTAAATTTTAGCAGATCGATGGTTCAACCATTCGTTTTGCTGGTATTGACGAGTTCTTTTGAAAGATACCCATCATGAAAATTTACCCCCCTCGAGGGGGGGGGGAGGCTCCTACACATACAAAAAATTTTTCCCATTTGACTATCTCTATTATAAATAATTCTTCAAATAATGATTAATAAATAAAATTGTGTAATAAATTTGATAATGATTACTAAAAAATAATTCTCTTTATGCACATTTATACAAAATTTTGTCCTATATCACCATGCTAAAAATTTAGAAAAAACGGGATAGCAATGCAACCTGTAAGACAATTTTTACCAAAAGTTGATAGGCACTAATTTATGTCAATGTGCAACTACATACCAATTTGTATGAAATTCTGTGCAGTATTTTCTGAGAAACAGTTACCACAAAATTTTGTCACACAGACAGACATTTTCTAAAAATGGTCAGGTAAATACTTTATATTGTTAAAATACTTGTACTACAATCAATAAATTCGTACTTATGCATCAAATTTTCGTTTATTACTTTCTATTCACTCCTAATAAGGTCACCATATGGGTGTTTTTGTATTAAAAATCATGTGTAGGATATTTAGAGAAGAAAAACCAGAACGGGCCTCTCAGGCAGGGTGCGCCCGACGGAGGGTTAAGGTCTCCAAGCCTGTGTATTTGTGCGAGTTTCAGAGAAAACCACGGAAAACTCCGATCGGCCAAATTGACGAGCGCGATCTTGACGAACGCACTTTCGGTCTACTAGCTTCGAGATAGCAGAATCTCTCCACCACAGGTATGGCAAGAATTTAAAAGTAAAGGGGAAACGACGTAAAAATTTTCTTTTGCAATTTTTAAAATGTAATCTCTGAAAATTTTATTTGATTAAAATCAAATTTAATTCACGATTTTTTTTTCCCATTTTTTTTTCTTTTTTTCTTTTCCTTTTCTTTCTTTCTTTTTTTAAATGCATTACCAAGTGATCTGCACTTTTGAATAATAATAACTTATCATTGAGCTTAAAATCATTAGCAAATTCTATGAAGAAAATAAGTGAGAGAAAGATATAAATGACCTTAAAATAAATGTCGCAAGTTTTATTATTATTATTCCTTTCATTGTCATGGCTTTCAATGTTACAAGAAAAGACATAAATTAAAAAATCTTTTTAATCTGTTTTAAGATAACATATTTTTGATGAAAGAAAGAAAATCTAAACAATTTTGAAAAATATTTATTGATTTATTATCCAGTTTCACACATTACGAAAAATTCCGATACTGTATGAGCATTTATTTATAATATATATATATAAGAGTTTGAAAAAAAATCCTTAAGTCAAATACAGCAAGAATTAAAATAATAATAATCCAAATACAGGAAGAATTAAAATGAAAGAAAGTTGCAGATGCTTAAAACCAACACAACAAGAAAAAAAAAAAAAAAAAAAAAAAAAAACTTTATTTTGAATTTTTATGGAAAAAGTATACACTATTTGGCAAAATATTAAAAAAGGGACTTGGAGTTTGATAAATAAACGAAAAGAAAAGATCGTAACATATAAGCAAGAAAGAAAAAACAGTTGAAAGAGAAAACAATAAAATTGTGTCGATTAAAATATCTTTTAGTAATAATAATAGTTTATTTTGCAGCAAAAGCAGTCGGAAACCGAAAATTCCTGTCAAGGAAAACCGGGAGAAAGTAGACTACAGCGCCCTCAATATTTACAAAAATATCGTCTTCCACTTTCAAAGGCTGGGCACCATTGGACTTTCCCCTCCTATTCTTCCTACTCCGTGTAGTAAACAAATGTTTGTTTCTGTAAGTTGAGTTGTTCAACATCTCCTGCGTTTGTTAAATAAAAAATTGAAAGGATTATTTAAAAATATACCTTACACAGTCGGTACTGTGTAATTAAAACAAAAATTAAAATGTTTATTCAAAAAGATAATTGGATCATGAAACAAACTTATTTGCCACTATCAATTCTAGGATAAGGGCACCAAACGTCATCGTATTGTGGGGACAGTCCTCACTTTTGTTATTATTATTTTCTGCATAATCATTTTTTTTTTTTTTAGTAAAACTTTTGTGGCAATTTATGATTTAAAATTGATAGTTGTTTAATTTTTTTTTAGTATTGCTTTTGTCGCCATGTCTTATTACTTTCTTCTATAGTATAATACAATCAGCAGCAAAAGTATCCGAGCACTAGCAAAGATTCCTATGTAAAAAAAGTACACTTATACAGTTTTGTTAAATAAACCCTTCTCGAATTCTGTTCTTAGTCAGTCCAAGCACATGATTCGACAAGGATTTATTTAACAAAACAGCATTAAGTGTACTTTTTTTTTACATAGGAATTTTCGCTAGTGCTCGGATAATTTTGCGACCGACTGCATATAGAGAAAGTATTGGATTCGTGAAAATTTTCGAACTCCAATTTTCGATGGATTTGTATATTTTGGGATTTCCTGAACACGATTTGTCTGATTTTAAAAAATATCTGTCTGCCTGTGTGTATCACAAATATTTCGGGCGCTGTAACTCACGAGCCAACGAACGAAATTTAACCAAACTTGGTATTTAGTTGGACCCTAACATAAACTAGTGCTGATTGGATTTGGGGATCAATCGCTCAGCAGGTGGCATTGTATTTTCCTTAAATTTTTAACGTGGCAGTATAGGACAAAATTTTGTGTAAATGTACATAATGGGAGTTATTTTTAACGTGTGATCGTAAAACTATTCTGAATTATTGATAACAGTAGTAGTAAACTAGGGAAAACAATTGTGCATGTTGAAACATCCCTTCCTTCCTTGGGGGGGGGGGGAGGAAAATTTAAATATGTGGGTACCTTTCGAAAGATCTCGTCAATACCTTTATAACGAATGGTGTAACTATAGATCTGTGATAATTTAAAACTAAGTTATCGATTTTTTCATTTTTTAACGAAAGAAAAAAAAAACCCTAGAAAAAAAAGGATTTCTTTTGATATTGGCAAAAAATTGACTTTCTTTCGGCATTTAGTGGTATACTTCCGTCAGATAAAAATCATCTGCATTCATAATGGAAAATAATTCAATAATTTAATAAATAATTTGTCTAGCAAGAATTTTGTGTAAAATCACACAGAAGAAAGTCTTGTCATCCCCCTCAACCCCCCATTTCATTATTGCACTTACATTTATATAGAATTTAATTCGGTAGTTAAAAAATAATTCGGTAGTTAAAAAATAATTCTGTTTTTAAAAAATAGTAGTAGTATCACACCAATTTATCCAAAAAAAAAAGTCCATTTTATTCTAAATATTTAAAAAAAAAAAAAACTTTTTTTTTCGTTAAAAGTAAAAAAAAAAAATCGATAACTTTGTTTTAAATTATCGCAGATCGATGGTTCAACCATTCGTTTTAAAGGTATTGGCGAGCTCTTTTGAAAGATACCCATCATGAAAATTTACTCCCCTCGAGGGGGGGGAGGCGAGGCTCCTACATACACATTTTTTTCCCTGTTGACTATCTCTATTACAAAAAATATATATTAGTTTCATTTGGTTTAGTGCAGTCTATAGATGTTAAACTCTACTTACCTGCAATTTCCCCCATAGAAGTAATGTATTTGAATACTTCTGAGTGTCCCTGTACACGAACCATTTGCTTCATCTCAACGAAAAGCTTAGTGTAACATCCCTATATGATACACGTTTAGAAAACCGAGTTTGGAATTTCTGCTACTATTTGTTCTTGAGATATGCTGATAACAGACAGACACACACACCATTCGCTAAAAACATGATTTTCGTATTCAGATGACCTCAGAACATGTAAATATAACAAAAACTCCCGTTCGAAAATTTGACCCTAAAACAATACTTTCTCGACCCTACGGGTAAGAGAAAGTAAAAAAGGGGAATATTTTAAAATTCTATCAAAACATCGAATTTTATTCGAACATTTTAAAGGGCAAAATGCATAAAAATGCATAATGAGGCTTAGTTATTCAAAAATCTTAACGAAACTGTTTGGGGAGGACTCTTAAGTTTCAATCTATTTTTTGTAGACCAGTTTTATATAAATCCGAAAACACATTAGAAATATCATTTCTATTGTTACAAATTCAGTACCAAACGAAAGGGGCGATTTTTCTGAACCCATGTGTGCAAACAGTTTTTCGACACGACAATTAGTTTTTTTTTAGAATTAACTAAAGTATGAAATTTAGGTGGAAACACTTCATTTTTAATTCATTTCAGTCATTTATAATTCAGTCATTTTTTCGGTGTGTCACTCACACGACTTTCTCTCACCCTGAAATTTAATACTATAAATACAGGTTGCAGATTAACGAGTACTGTTATGTAAACCTGTGTTAAACAATTCAAATTAGGCTTCGGAAGAGTTTTATATCATAATTAGTTTAATGTGAGGGGGGCTACCGCCCCACTCACCCCCCCCCCCCCTTTCATTAATGCACCTACATTTATATAGAAATTAATTGTTCTATTAAAAAATAATTCTGTTTTTAAAAAATAATTTATTAAAATTATTATTTAAAAAATTACCTTTTATGATAATGCAGACGATTTCCATATTAGAGAAGTAGTATAACACTAAATATCCAAAAAAAAAAAGTCCATTTTATTCTCAATAAATAAAAAAAAAAAATATTTCGTAAGTTTTTTTCGTTAAAAGTAAAAAAAAAATAGACAACTTTGTTTTAAATTATCGCAGGTTGATGGTTCAACCATTCGTTTTAAAGGTGTTGGCGAGCTCTTTTGAAAGATACCCATCATGAAAATTTACTACCCTCGAGGGGGACTTCCCCCCCCCCAGGGAGGGGGGGGGAGGCGAGGCTCCTACACACATAAATTTTTTTTCCCAGCTGACTATCGCTATTACAAAAAATATATATTCGTTTCATTTGGTTTAGTGCAGTCTATAGACATAATCCATCTAAAATTAACATCACCCAATGTCGCGAGGTGGCTTTCAGCCAGGCGATGACCATGTACTCATTCTATGTTGTTTTCCATCGCCCCTTGTCGCGGTAAGGCTTCATTGCCTGGCGATGCCTATGTAAAACCGTCTTGCTTTTTAAATAAACGTCAGGCAGGTCTGTAGGGGGTTCTTCTCGGGACAGCCCACGTGAACTTCGGTTCTAGAAGCGCTCAACACCGCTCTTCGAGCGGTGAGCGTGGGCTGCTCCCCTGTTCAGTCTATAGACGTAAACTCTACTTACCTGCAATTTCCCCCATACGTAATGTATTAGAATTCTCTTGATTGTCCCTGTACACGAACCATTTGCTTGATCTTAACGAAAAGCTTACTGTAGCATCCCTATATGATACACATTTAGAATACCAAATTTGGAATATCTGCTACTATTTGTTCCTGAGATATGCTGATAACAGACAGACACACACACAGACATACACACAGACCAACCACTAAAAACATGATTTTCGTATTCAGTCGATCTCAAAACGTGTCAATATAACAAAATCTTACATTAGAAAATTTGACCCAAGAACAATACTTTCTCTACCTTATGGGTAAGAGAAAGTAAAAAGTACGTGGCTCAGTTTTACGGTCAAAAAATTAGATAAAAAATAAATTAAAAATAAAAATTTTACAGATTGAAATTATCAGTCTTTCGTACTAAACTAAATTCTGCCTTTGACATAATTTAGAAATTTCGGAGTCTATAACCCGCCCTTACAAAAATGCAGCTTTTTTTTTTATATATTATTATTATTAATATTTAATACTATTCTTCGCAAATTTTTATAAAAATGCAGTTGTTTTATAGTTACCATTTCTCATCAAGTTAACTGTGAAAAGTCTGCGATATTTTTGAAGTCACATCACTTCTTTAAGAATTCTGCAGTTTTTATTAAGTCGTGACCTTTACTTTAAAATCGCTGCAGTTTTTATTAAGTCATAAACATTACTTTAAAATCGCTGCAGTTTTTATTAAGTCGTGAACTTCACTTTAAAAACTCTGCAGTTTTTATTAAGTCGTGAACTTTACTTCATAAATTCTGCAGTTTTTTTAAAGTTAAAAGCACATTATTTGAAATACTGCAGAAGTTCTACAGTTTTGGGGTTTTGCTGCGGAAAAACTGCAGAATTTTTTAGCTGGGAACCAAACATACCAACATTAATCGCTGGAATTTTCAATATTATGTAAATAAGGATCAATAAATATGCATAGTAAATTTCTCAGTTATCTTTAAATTAAAAATTTATAAGAAATTTTTGTGTGTTCATTGAATTACGTGTTATCATTTATATCAGTAAGATTTATGTGTATCTAAGACAAGTTATTCTTCTGCCGAGACTCCGGAAATCTAAATAGTTAAAACATCCCTAATCTAAAAATATTATTTACTTTTAAATACAACATTTTTAATGGTAAGAAAAGAACTGCAAATGCATTTATAAAATTCACTGTAAACGAAATATGTTATCATTAAATTATGATCGATTTTGAATAAATTACCTTCCCTTTAGTTTAATACAATAGCCGGAATATAATCTGACATGTCGTTTGTTATATTTTTATTCAGTTAGATAGTTTGATATGAGCGAGGATTTTTCATATTACTAAGAAAGGATTTCTGTATCGAAATAAATATATTTTTCTCGGAAATAACTAATCTGAGAGATATATAGAAATGACAATCTATTTGTTTAGTATTTCGTACACAAAAAGAGTGTGACAGCTGGCGAAAAAGAATAAAAAATTACTCATTGGTATACAGTATTGGTGCTTTTCTATTTATTTTAGGTTATTTATAATTTTATACTAAATAATATGGCAACGAATTTTTTAAAATAAAGTTAAACTTCATTTTCGTTTTCTGTTAATTCAGTTGTTAAATTGACAATTTTTTATTTATTTTTAATTTTTATTTTGTATAGTGCATCATGGCACATTCTTTATTTTTTAATAAGAAAAAAATTTGTGGGAAAACACTTTTAATGAAAAAACCCATATGTATTGTTTCAGGTTGAAACAAATCAGCACAATCCTTCATCAGATGAATACAGTATGCATGATGTTGTTCATAATATTTTTCTCTATGTTACAATCGAAGTTTGAAAATTGAATGTATTTTTTGATGAGTTAAATTTGGTTTTCGACGCTGATACTTGTGATAAATTACTGTTTTTGGATTTATGTCAGAGAAGATGTCTTTTAAGTCTGCTTTATGCACAGTCACTGCATTAAAAATGATCTAGCTCTAGACGGTAAATCTAGAAAAGTCATCCAGTTTTCAATGGTGGTTTTGTAAATTTTTTTACTGCATCGTCATTTATCGGCCAAAAGTTTTTATTCTCAACTATTACATATTTTAAATTCGCCTCATGTTTTTGGTGAAACATTGAAATTTACTTTTACCAGTCTTGCAAAACAAAAATACCACCATAACAATATTTATTGATTAGTACACGAATGAAGAAAAAATCACATAGGCGATTTACAATTTTATGCAAACATTTTATTTTTTTGGTATGTGTCACGAAAGAGTGTTTAGACTGGGTATATTTTTAATATGACCAGTTTAAGCACTTTATCTACTGCCGGTAGTGTTGTTGTTGCCAGTCCTAATTTGCTAGAAAAGCTAAACAAAGTCTATGATCCAGCAACTGTGATCATATCTAGTACATAGAGCGGATCCTCGTAGAGATCCCCTCTAGTTAGGTTAACCCTTTACCCGCTGGTGTTGCGTTTACGCAATACCAGAAATAATTGCGTTTAACAGTAAACTAAAAAGCATATTTTATATTAAGTATTGTTTTTGTTGGAAGTAGCGAGAGCGAGGCTGCGAGCGCGCCAGTTGAAAGAAAAATGTAGCTAAGTGCGCTGGCCTTCGTGGCTGTTACCTGTGTGGTAGAAAACTAACATGTATGAAGTTAATATACACTTAAATATTTTTTAATTCTTCTTATTTTCGAATGCGTGTGTGTATCGTAATTCATCATGTTTATCGTCTTCAATAAATGTTTTTTTTATATATTCAAGTATTTCGATTTCATGGACCTCTTATTACAACAGTTTTTAAATAAGGAAAGGATAGATGTTTGTTTTATTAGAAAAAAAAAAAAAAAAAAAAACTGATCTGAAAAATAATTTTATATTTAAAAATAAATTTCAAACTTGAAGCACTAACCAATCCAAAACTTTTGAAAATCATCATATTTGAATAAGTTGTTATAAAAAAAAAAAAAAAAATGGTTCACAATAAAATAATTACTTTTAAAGTCATGTGTAGTTTTTGCTGTTTTATACTCCCGAAAGGAAATTTCCGTAAACATTTATTTGTCTTCATTATATACTCTTATTCCACTGAAGTTTTACATATGCAACACCCTGTATTTAGTAAGGTAAGACTAATTTTAATAATTTTATTTTAAATTATTGTTATATATGATCAAAATAATGATTATTACTGTTTGTATTTAGAAAAAAAATCATTATTTCTATACTCGGGGCAAACCTAACTTGAGCACACTGTCAAAGGCTGAGCCTGTGTGATTCCGCAAGTGATATATAGTTCCTTTAAATACTTATTTATGTTATTAAAAGTATACTTAATTTAACATTAAATATCCGTATTAGATTCAGTAATATTAGCTAAATCTATATACTCAGCTTAAAATGTATATTTTAATGATTAAGGAATTCTTTTTAAAAATAATAAGTTATACGTCACTGTCTACTTATCCAGTCAAAAGCTTCCTTTGTTTGGCGATTTACTCAGAAGAACGAAATTCCGGCAACCCTCAAACCCTGGAATTTTTCGTGGGGTCATTCTTTTCTCGGACTCCGGAATTGACGTTTGCTTTTCTTTTACCCTCTTTCTCCTCTTTACCCTCTTTTTTTTTTTTTTTTTTTTTTTCAATTATTATATATATGAAGAAAAATAAATTAATTTAAAATGAATAATTTGCCAGATGGAAGTTTTAATTTAGCAATTACTTTCTACTTCATTATTAATTGAATTTAACTTTTGTTTCAGTATAAATTCAAACAAATATTTCAAAAGTAACCATTAAAAGTAATCCATTCAATAACAAGAAATTAAATAAATAATTTTAAAGAAAAAATATTTTTGTTTAAAGTTTAATTTTTGTTTAATGACTTTTCAAAAGCAGAAAAGAGATCAAGCATTTTACTTTGAAACTATTTAATTTGAACTGAAAAAAACGAAAAAAAAAGGAGGGGGGGGGGAGGATTTTCATTTTTGTTAAATTAAATTAATAATTTAAATATATATATATATATATATATTATCAAATTAACTTAAGCATTTTTATTTATTTATTTTGTTACTTGTATGCATACTCTAACAAAATATTTGAAAGGTTAACTTATGGGGGAAAATTATATTAGTTACAATTTTATCTGCTGGCAAATAATAAATAAAATTAAATGTAGAAAAAAAAAGTCGAAATATAAGCATTTTTTTTTTAAATTATTTTATTTCAATGAGAAAGGAAAAATAAAGAAAGAAGGATTTTCTTTCTTTCTTTCTCTCCCCTAACTATTAAATTAAATATTCGTATATTTCTTATTAGTAATAAAGTAAATTAAGGAATTGCTAATATGTGGAATATTGTGCATAAAATACATATATATATATATATATAAAACATTTTTTTTTTTTTTTTTTAATGCAATAAAATATGCACATGTATATAAACTATTATCCCTTACCAGGGATTCAATTTGGGAACTCTCGGTTAAATTTTTTTAAGGCAATGAGCAAGCTCTTTAATCAACGAATTTAATACGTAAAATTAATGAGGGGGGGGGGAGCTAAAAATCCATAGAAAAAGCACGGGATTCTGTTTAAGATAGGATTGCTACGAAACTAGCATTACGAACGATTAATTCACATGATTAAGCTTAAATTTAAAGGTCTGAGGACTACAAAAGTGATTATTTTTAGAAATTTATTCTTCAGTCTTTAATGGACTATTTTTTTGTTAATTCTCTTGTTTTTGTGATAAATATACCACAGTTATATATATATATATATATATATATTATGCGTAATATTGCATGAATTAGCAATTCCCTAATTTCTCTTATTACTAACAAGGAAAATATGAATATTTAATTTAAAAGTTGAAAAAAAAAATCCCCCCCCCTTTCTGAATGAAATAAAATAATAATAATAATAATAAAATGCTTATATTTCGATATATATATATATATATATATATGTATATATATATATATATATATATATATATATATATATATTACATTTAAATTTAATTATAGTTATTATATGCCAGAAGCTAAAATTTGTAACTAGTTTAATTTTCCGCCCATAAATTATTATTATCCCTTCAAATATTTTGCTAGAGAAAGAGCACGTACACTAATAATAATAATAAAAAAGATTTTGATGAAATTCTGGCAAAAGCAGAATTTAGTTTAGGACGGAGGACTATTAGTTTTTTTTTTATTTTTTTCTTCAAATTATAACATCGCTTTCAAATTATTCAATTATATTTTCGATAAATTTTAGATTTCGGCAAATGTCCAACTATCGAAATCGACAACGCCAAAATCCCAGATTAAGACTAATAGACCCTCAGTCCTAAAAATAAATAAAAATGTTTAAGTTAATTTGATAATGTATAATTTATTATTATTATTGTTATTAATTTAATTTAACAAAAATGGAACTTTCTTCTTCTTCTCTCTCTTTTTTTTTCTCTCTCTTCTTTTTGTTAGTTTAAATAAAATAATTTAAAAAAAAAAATGTTTGATCATTTTTCTGCTTTTGAAAAGTTGTTATTAAACAGAAATTAAACTTTAAACTGAAATGTTTTTTCTTTATTATTTATTTCTTTATTCTTAATTTAATCTCTTGTTATTGTGTATATCCAACGTATTATTTAATTTACTCATTTTTTTTCTACTTCATTATTTATTAAATTTAAGTTTTTTGTTTTAATTAAATAAAAAAAATATTTTAAAAATAGGCAATTAAATTTTAAAACTAAAATGCTTACTTTTGAAATATTTACTTGAATTTATACTGAAATAAAAGTTAAATTCAACTAATAATGAAGTTGAAATTAATTGCTGAATTAAAACTTACAACTGGCAAATTATTTATTTTAAACTTCTTTTTTCCCCATACTTATTAAAAAAAAAAAAAAAAAAAAAAAAACTTAAAAGGACGTGACGGGGATTGAACCCGAGTACTGATGGTTTGAAACGAAATGCTCTGTGTCCAAGCCACTAGGAGACGTATGACGACCTTCTTATGTTATTTATTACAGAGTCCTTAAATGAGCATTTTTACAATTATTTTATTATGAACGATGAATTCACATGATTTAACTTATAATTTATAGCTCTGAGGACGTCAAAATTGATTATTTTCAGAAAGTTATTCTTTAGTCTTTAATTTTAGGGTTATTTTTGTCTGATTATTTTAAGGTGAAAGCAACAGACCTATCGTCACTCGTAAACTTCCTAATCAAATATCTTTAAAGCAAATTATTAAACTTGCATAGTGTTCACACAAAAAATTTATAATTTTGAAAGTTCTTTTCAAAAAAGTATAACTTATGTTCATCATTTTTGTTTTTTAAATCACCAGTTTTTATTAAAACATGGCTGACAATATCTGAGCGTATTCATTTTCGACCATTCACGCACTGTGATTGGTCAGATAGTATACGAAGCTGAAACTCGCGAAAAGTTTTCGAGTATGGAGGTGAGATTTTACTTCACTGTGATTGGTTAATGCTATCCGATTTCGAATTAATCTCAAACTCACCGTTTAGCTCTCGATAAGCGCTCACGATCAGTTCATTGTAGGGCCAAAAGTGATTGTCGTAAACATTTTGGTGAGATCTTCCAAACTCGGCATCGTGAAGTTCTCACGTCGTGAGCTTTACGAAGTGTTCGTTGTACGCCCCGGGCGTACAACGAGTTTCAGCTTCGTATACTATCTGACCAATCACAGTGCGTGAATGGTCGAAAATGAATACGTTCAGATATTGTCAGCCATTTTTTAATAAAAACTGGTGATTTAAAAAACAAAAATGATGAACATAAGTTATACTTTTTTGAAAAGAACTTTCAAAATTATAAATTTTTTATGTGAACACTATACAAGTTTAATAATTTGCTTTAAAGATATTTGATTAGGAAGTTTACGGGTGACGATAGGTCTGTTGCTATCACCTTAAAATAATGAAACAAAAATAACCCTAAAATTAAAGACTAAAGAATAACTTTCTGAAAATAATCAATTTTGACGTTCTCAGAGCTATAAATTCTAAGTTAAATCATGTGAATTCACCATTCATAATAAAATAATCGTAAAAATGCTCATTTAAGGACTCTGTTATAAATAACATAAGTAAAACGCTATACGTCTCCTAGTGGCTTGGACGCAGAGCATCTCATTTCAGATCAGCAGTACCCCGGTTCAAACCCCGTTGCGTCCTTTTTAGTTTTTTTTTTTTTTTTTTTTTTTTTTTAATTTTTTATTTATAAGTCTGGAAAAAAGAAGTTTAAAATAAATAATTTGCCAGTTGTAAGTTTTAATTCAGCAATTAATTTCTTCTTCATTATTAGTTGAATTTAACTTTTATTTCAGTATAAATTCAAGTAAATATTTCAAAAGTAAGCATTTTAGTTTTAAAATTTAATTGCTTTTTTTTTTTTTTTTTTAATTTAATTAAAACAAAAAAGTTTAATTTAATGAATAATTAAGTAGAAAAAAATTAGTAAGTTAAATAATACATATATACACAATAACAAGAGATTAAATTAAGAATAAAGAAATAAATAATAAAGAAAAAATATATCAGTTTAAAGTTTAATTTCTGTTTAATAACTTTTCAAAAGCAGAAAAATGATCAAACATTTTATTTTTTAATTATTTTATTTAAACTAACAGAAAGAAGAGGAAAAAAAAATAAATAAATAAAAGAGAGAGAGAAGTAGAAGAAAGTTCCATTTTTGTTAAATTAAATTAATAATAATAATAATAATAATAAATTATACATTATCAAATTAACTTAAACATTTTTATTTATTTATTTTATTATTGGTGTACGTGCTCTTACTCTAGCGAAATATTTGAAGGGATAATAATAATTTATGGGCGGAAAATTAAATTAGTTACAAATTGTAGCTTCTGGTATATAACTATAATTAAATTTAAATGTAATATATATATATACATATATATTATTTTATTTCATTCAGAAAAGGAGGGGGGGATTTTTTTTTTTTTTTTTTCAACATTTAAATTAAATATTCATATTTTCCTTGTTAGTAATAAGAGATATTAGGGAATTGCTAATACATGCAACATTGCGTATAATATATATAATATATATATATATATATATATATATAACTGTGGTGCTTTTATCACAAAAAACAAGAGCATTAATTAAGAAAAAATAGTCTATTAAAGACTGAAGAATAAATTTCTAAAAATAATCACTTTTGTAGTTCTCAGACCTTTAAATTTAAGCTAAATCATGTGAATTAATCGTTCGTAATGCTAGTTTCATAGCAATCCTATCTTAAAGAGAATATAATTATGATAACTAAGGTGGCTCCTTTGCTGTATCTTTTGTGAGTTCTTTTTCCTTTTCATCCCGTGCTTTTACTATGGATTTTTAGCTTCCCTTCCCTCCCCCCCCCCATGAATTTTACATATTAAAGTGCGTTGATTAAAGAACTTGCTTATTGCCTTAAAAAAATTTAACCGAGAGTTCCCAAATTGAATCCCTGGCAAGGGATAATAGTTTATATACATGCGTATATTTTATTGCATTAAAAAAATAAAAAGTTTTATTTATATATGTATGTATTTTATGCACAATATTCCACATATTAGCAATTCCTTAATTTATTCTATTACTAATAAGAAATATACTAATATTTAATTTAATGGTTAGGGAAAATAAAGAAAGAAAGAAAATCTTTCTTTCTTTCTTTCTTTCTTTCTTTCTTTTTTTTTTTTTTTTTTTTTTGTTTCTTTCTCATCGAAATAAAATAATTTAAAAAAATGCTTATATTTCGACTTTTTTTTTTTCTACATTTAATTTTATTTATTATTTGCCAGAAGTTAAAATTGTAACTAATATAATTTTCCCCCATAAGTTATCCTTTCAAATATTTTGTTAGAGTATGTAAACAAGCAACAAAATAAATATATAATAAAACTTAAGTTAATTTGATAATATATAATTTTTTTTTAATTATTAATTTAATTTAACAAAAATGAAATCCCCCCTCTTTTTTTTTTACTTTATTACTAATAAGAAATATACGAATATTTAATTTAATAGTTAGGGGAGAGAAAGAAAGAAAGAAAGAAAATCTTTCTTTCTTTATTTTTTCTTTCTTTATCTTTTTTTATCTTTCTCATTGAAATAAAATAATTTAAAAAATGCTTATATTTCGACTTCTTATTTTTTTTTCTACATTTAATTTTATTTATTATTTACCAGAAGTTAAAATTGTAACTAATATAATTTTCCCCCATAAGTTATCCTCTCAAATATTTTGTTAGAGTATATATACAAGTAACAAAATAAATAAATAAAAATGCTTAAGTTAATTTGATAATATATATATATATATATATTAAATTATTAATTTAATTTAACAAAAATGAAAATCCTCCCCCCCCCTCCTTTTTTTTTTTTCGTTTTTTCAGTTCAAATTAAATAGTTTAAAAGTAAAATGTTTGATCTCTTTTCTGCTTTTGAAAAGTCATTAAACAAAAATTAAACTTTAAACAGAAATATTTTTTCTTTAAAATTATTTATTTAATTTCTTGTTATTGAATGGATTACTTTTAATGGTTACTTTTGAAATATTTATTTGAATTTATACTGAAACAAAAGTTAAATTCAATTAATAATGAAGTAGAAAATAATTGCTAAATTAAAACTTACATCTGGCAAATTATTCATTTTAAATTAATTTATTTTTCTTCATATATATAATAATTGAAAAAAAAAAAAAAAAAAAAAATCTGAAACAGAGTTAATGGGGTTTGAACCCGGGTACTGCCGGTTTGAAACGAAATGCTCTGTGTCCAAGCCACTAGGAGACGTATGACAATCTCCTTATGTTCTTTATGATTTTTTTCCTTAAATGAGCATTTTTACAATTATTATATTATGAACGATGAATTCATATGATTTAAATTAGAATTTATAGTTCTGAGGATGTCAAAAATGATTAATTTCAGAAATTTATTCTTTAGTCTTTAATTTTTAGGGTTATTTTTGTTTTATTGTTTCAAGGTAAAAGCAACAGACTTATTGTCACTCGTAATCTTAATAATCAAATATCTTTAAATCTAATCATTAAATGTATACAGACTTCACACAAAAAATTAATAGTTTTGAAAGTTCTTTTCAAAAAGTATGACATACGTACTTATAATTTATTTTTTAATTCATCGGTTTTTTGTACTAAAAATGGCTGACTAAGTTCTCACTTCGTAATCGCGACTTCACTAGCTTTCAGTGGGTGAGATTTCAAAGGTAGATAACGAAGATAGATACCGGCAGTGAGAAGCTTACGATGAGTTCGTTGTAGCACTTTTTGGTGATTGTCGAAAAATGACGTCACAGCACAGAATTCTCGGCTAGAACTCGGCAGTGAAAAGATTACGAAGTGCTCGTTGTAGGGCCACTGGTCTTATCTTATCGTTTCAATGGCACCTCCTTCAGTTGGATCTCCGTTTACTTTTCAACCTCAGAAAAAGGGGAAAGCTTTGCAAAGTTCTGCTAAGGTTATCATCTTAAACGTTTTTATTAAACTCAGAGAACAAAATCCCTTGAAATCGGAAAATGAAATTACTGAGATGTGTTCTGAATTGACAGGAATTTCCCGATCATCTATAAACAGAATAAAAGCTGAAAAAAAGACGAGTGGGAAACTTTCGACTCCAGGAAAGAAACGTCCTTTGAAAGTTAACACAAGTACAAGGATGCAGAGATATGATGACTTTACAAAAACAGCTATTCGAAGAAAAGTGCATTCTTTTTTCTTCAAAAATGAAATAGAGAAAAAAGAATGTGGTTATTAGATGGTTTGGAAGAACAGATTGTTGAAACCATGAGTTTTAATATTGATAGTTCTTCGGGTGACTCTGAGCAGTCAACGGATAATGATGACAGCCTTAGCGGAATCGAGCCATTAGACGAATAAGAATATTTTTTTCAAGGCTAAAAAAAGTTCTTTTCAGAACTAACATAAAAAAGTTCTTTTCAGAACTAACAAAAAAAAAAAGTTCTTTTCAGAACTAAAAAATAAGTCCTTTCGAGGACAAAGCCTTGTGAAAGGCTAAAAATTAAAAGATAGAAAGATTAATTATACTAAGAATTTTGAACACAAATTACTCAATTGTCTTTTTCAATTACCCCTCCCTTAAACAACAATAAAATAATGATAATAATGATAATGAGTAAAATGAAATATATTAAAAATAAATGAAATAAATAAATATTAAGCCTTTTTAAGATTTCATAAGTAAAGCCTATATTTTCAATTTTCAACTCTAGATACTAAAATTTTAAATCCTTAACACAGTACTTTCTTTTTTTTTTTTATCGCCCTCCCCCATTTCCCTCATTCATTTTTCTCTCCGCCAGGAATTGAGAGGTTCTTTTAAAACTGGGAGAGGGGCGGTACCGGGTTCGAACCCAGTTCGTACTCGGCAACCTAGCTGATCAGTGTGTTTCGTAGTTTTCTCCAAAACCCATTTAAATACGGGCTAGGTATCCTGGAGTCCCTCCCTTCCCACTCTCTTAAAAGGCATTCCATCCATAACTTGGCACTCGTACAGTCATTTGGCCATACCACAGTCATTCATTTTTCACTGAAAAATTGCCTATTTGTTGAAAAATAATACTTTGAAGTAACGAAGTTCTGAAACCTTTTTTTTCTTTTTATCTCTCTTTTTTTTTCTTTTTTTTTTTCTCTTTCTTTCTTCCTTGTTTTTTCTCTTTCTTTCTTTCTTTTTTTTTTTTTTTGTGTGTGTGTGTATGTGTAGATTTAAACACTAAATTGATCATTCATTATTTAATCTACTCCTATTTGTACTTTATTCTTTTTCAATCAATTTACCTGGACTACTTTTCTGATTTCACCGTTTTACCAAAAATTTTAATACAAAAAAATTCAAATTTTACGCAATATTTTTTTCTCTTGGGAAAATAGATATATCATTTGCTAAATTTCACATCTTCTGCAAATTCCAGTTTACTTTTTTGTTTTCTTTTTATAAAAAATAATTATTTTAGCGTAAAAAAAAAAAAAAAAAAAAAATAACTCATATAAAATTGAGTGGTTAGAGAGTTAAAACTTTATTATTATTATTCTTGTATAAAAAAATTTCGAGTAAATTAAACAAATCTGTATAACAATAAAGTGTAAAATAAAATATAATGGACTTATAACCATGCATTTATGGATAACAAAAATATGACTGGATAACATTGTTTTATTTTAGTGGAGTGAGAATTACACAATGTTACCTGTAAAACAAAGCCCACCAGCAGCCGAGCGGTGCTGCGCTCAAAGGTGGAAGATGGGAAGTGCTGGGTTCGATTTTTGGTTGCGCACTACTACCCGTTTGGAGTTTTCCGTTGTTTTCTTCGAAACTCGCGTAAATACGGGCTAGGACCCCTTAGAAATACTCCCACGGAGGCCATTCCAGCTAAAGGCCTAGGACCCTAACATATTCAATCCCTACAACCAACCAACCTGTTAAAGAAAGATAATTCATTCTACTCTCAAAGCTGGTAGATAAAAGGTGCCTAGCTCAAAATTCACAATCGTCGGTTTAGCCATTCGGTGATTCTTGCGGATTTTTTTGAAACTCGCATGAATACAGGCTAGGCCATTTAGGCCACTGTGAAATCTACCAAAGTGTGTCCCTCTTCCCTCCTGTAATAGAGGTAAATTAGTATTAAGTCTTCTTGAAAAAATTGGGGACTGGAAAAAGCTGGCTCATAAATAGAGGTGGACTTTCAAAGAGGTTTTACTGCATTATACAGCTTTTCCAACTTCATTTTTCCATTAAAAATTAGTTCACCTTCAATGTATTTTACCAAAGTGATAGCACCTTAAAATTTGTTTCTTTTTAAAAAGAAATCATAAAATACTTTTTGTAGCCCTGAAAATTGTTTGAAATTGCATACGCATTATATAATATTCTAAAAAAAAGAAGAAAAAAAGTTATATGGGGGGGGGGGGAAATGGATATCATTTAAAATATTGCTAGAGACATTTTGTTTTTAACTGGGTTATAAATAAAATCGCGCATCTGACGCATCTGAATATTTTTGCATAGCCCTGTAAACCAGTCATTAATACTAAACATGCTATACTCAATGAGAAACATGCCTTTTGCATCTAAATAATGTATGTTACTTTCATTATGCTTTGTGATATATAAAAAAATTAAAAATGGTTTTAAAAATACAACTTATCGACCATAATGTATCCGAATCCTCTAGTGAAAACTTGTTAACAAGGCAATAATTATAATCGCATTGTTTTCAATAGAAATCATGCCACAGTAGACATAAGCAACATATATAAATTTCAAGGCATTGTAAAACATGTACAGAATACTAGAGAGATGAACTGACGTCATAAATATTTTCTAAATTTTAATGAGAGTTGTTTCAAAAACATTAAATTTAGCTATATGCATGCAATTTAAAACACGTGTAATACTAAATGAATGCTTTTTATTTATTTATTTATTATTATTATTATTATTATTATTATTTACAATAATATTAGTAGAAAATCTTTTCATTAAATTCAGATTTCTGAAAATATATAAAAATTAAATTAATATTTTGATAGATTAAATTATGATTGTAAATTTATAAGTTTAAAAAATTGTATTAAGTTATTTTGCGTCCATTCAGTTTTGTATCTGTATTTATATAAACGCACACACATACTATTCTTTGAAATAATATTTTAACGTTTCTTTCAATATGTAATTCTTTTCTTTTCTTTTAATTCAACACCAATTCTTTCAATAATAATTTTTGAATAATTTAAACACAATGCGCAATTTCCCCCCACAAAAAGTAAGGATAAACAGCCAAATCTAGTAACCCTCCTACCTCTTATTTGTATGAATACAGGGAAAAGGGAGTAAACTGGCTCCTGTAGCTTTGACAGTGTGCTCAAGTTAGGTTTGCCCCGAGTATAGTTCATCAATGTTGCAAGTTTAAAAATTAAGTTTTTTTCCTTTCCAGGTTAAGAAAAGATGTACTTGTAATCCCCGCTGTACTGTTGGGCTACGTATTTGTTGAGGCGTTTTTTTCCCCGGAGTTTCCGGCCGTAAAGGGTCCCCATTTATAATTTTAAAATTTAAATTTCTTTTTTCGGGGTTGGTCCGGTTTTAAGCTTAGGATTTTTTTTATTCGCCATTGCGTTTTAAGCTGTAAGCAGTTGATTGCTCAGCAAATTAAACTTTCATTTTTTTTTCTAACTTATTCTAAAGTTTGGTTTCAGAAATTTAAGTTATGGCTGCACTCGCTCCTACGAGATATGGTATTAGTGTTTAAAATTACTCGTTAAAACCCGTTGGGGATTTTCCCGACTAATTTTTTTTTTTTTTTCTTGGAGGGGGACTGTGAGGTCGAGACTATAGAACGTCTCCACAGTTCATTTGATTTTCAGCTGAATCCAGCAATCTAAAGTTGGGACGGTTAAAGCACTTCGTCGCCAGTGACTCAGCGAAAGTTGAGGTCGAGTGAGTTTTATGTTGCATGGTGCTGCAGTGAAAGAAATAGGTTCTGAGTGTTTGATGAATGGGAAGTGATTGTAAGTTTTAATTGAAATGAAGAGAAAGGAAGTTGTTGAATGTAGTATAAGATAGTGAATTGAGAGTGAATGAGGGATGGTTAGCGGTAATGAATTGGTAGCTGCTTAGTGTGTGAGGAGGAAGTTAAGTGACGGTAAAGAGGTGTAGCGTAAAGTAAGAGAAGAGTCTATCGCGCTTCGGGAATCCGGCCGATAGTGCTAGTGTGAGATTAGCTAGTGATGACAGAGAGCCGTCATCGACTAGATCAGTATTGGTGACATAAACACACTTTTAAGTTATGCTTTGTTAAAGTTATTATCTGAGGTCATTTAATTTATAACGAAATAGCCCAACACCCTCCTTGATATTGAATGCTAAATAAACTTTGGTATTTATTTGTTAACTTTGTCTCGAGCTCTTCTTGTTAAGTAATTAAGTTAATCTTAAGATTGAGGAATTAAGAATATGGAGAACATGAATTCCTCACACCCTGATACCATTGATGAGCAGGAGAGACAGTGGGACCTCGTAGATTGATAAAACGGGAATACAATCCTAAAAAAGTCAGAGATGCCCGAGAAAACAAGGGTAGATCTGCGCCACTATTAGCAAGGGAGTCTGCAGTCTCATTACCAGCAATGTGCACATGGGAAGGTATCCAATGCAAGTGAATCTCACGAAAGACTGCCGGTAGTTTATGCCGGTAGTTTAAAAATCATTAGATCGAAAAGCGTATAAAATAGAAATGATGAAAGAAATCTCAAAGGTATTTCTAAAAACAGAACCTCACTTTAATCTCACTACATGGAACTAGACGCTACATGCAACAGTTTTATTCAGAAAACTAATTTATCGAGTGCTGTTGCTAGTTTGATTGGTAATTTTCACTTTCTTCACAAATGTTATAATGAATTTAAATAACGCTTCAATAATTTACCATCAATTTTAAAGAAAACATAAAGGACATAAAAATAACGCAGTTCTTTTATACATATATTTTTTAAGTTTATGTTCTCATCTTTTACCTCCATGTATCTCACCCCTTACTATGATAAGGTATTATAAATTTATTGATTATATTTTTAAAAATTACTTTTAAATAACTAAATAATAATAATAAAAAAAAAAACGATGTCAAGTACATTTTTTGTCTATATCAGAATGCAGCAAAGAAAGGTTTAATACGTTTTGAAACATACTAAACATATTCCATATTTAAAAGTATTTATTATTTAAGCACATTCAATATTTAAACTCATCAAAAACTGGAATAAATTTTAATTAAACAACATTCATGGCAGTAAATAAAATCTCTGGATTTAATTTTTTCCCTACATCTCAAAATACTAATTATTTTAATGTCAGTTAACTACGCTTTAAAATTAAGCTTAAAATAATATTTATTGAAAAACGTTCAGAGTTGCTTTTAACTTTAACCTTTATTCAAATCACATTTAAATGCTATAGAAAAAGTCAGCAAAATAAAGTAAATTTTAAATACATTTAAGGAGCGAAAAAAAAAAAAAAAAAAATTACAAACTTTTGATTTACTATTTGTTATTGTATGAAATGCAACACGCGTCACAAAATTAAAACTAGTATTGTGGGCATCACACTGATAATATATATATATATATACCACCTTCATCTAGAATGAATAAGTGGTCATTTTCAAAATTCCTTATCTAGAAATATAGATTTTCTAGCTATGCGCATAAGACACGCCAATAAACTGAATAAGACGAAATGATCGAGAATTTCTAGTCTACACATTTCTAGATAGTGAAACAATATTCTGAATATTCTGAATCTTTTGTATGGCGCTTGATTATCTAGAATTGGGTCATAAACCAAAATTATAGTTACTGAAACCCGCCTCTTGTGATCGCATTTAATTGGAGATATTTTCATATATGTTTGACATCGATAATATAGACAAACTCTCTAGAATTTTAATAGGGGTTTCTAGAACTTGCTTTCCAAGGTGACTAGAATTTATAAGAATGACATGGAACTATTTTCTCTAGAGCCGCAATTTAGTTTCTAAATGTCAGCTACAGAATTCTTTCTCAGAGCACAAAATTTTCTTCTATATTTTCTGATACAAATTCACGCAGTAGAAATTATTTATTATTAGTTTATTGTTATTTTTCCTTTATGAGTGCAGACGATTTTATCTCAGAGAGTGATTATACTAAATGTCCAACGGAAGTGATTTTTTAACGGGTAAATGACATCTTTCCCATTTTCAGCGAATAGCAACGGCACTTTTCGGCCTATATACACTCAAATTAAATCAGAAATAATGTCTCATAATAGCTTTTTCATATATCAAGTTTCGTTCAATAATATGCAATAAAACCTGTGATGTATAGTCTTTCCTTAACGGCCCTCTTCACTTACCGTCGCCGGAAGCCCGAGCCAATGTTATTCAATGGGGAAATTTTCTTTACAAATAACTTATTAACTAATGCATAGTTTTAAATTCTGTTTTCACACTCAGAGAATTCCCACTTGTTAAATTGACGGACCTTTTTTTAAAAATGTAATTTTTTAATTTGTAATATTTTATTTTGAAACTGCAAAATGAAAAAAATTCATGTATTGAAAATTCGTATTTTGCAGCTTCAGAATAAAATACAAAAAAATAAAAAAATAATTTTTTAATAAAAGGTCCGTCAATTTAACAGCTGGGAATTTTCAGAGTGTGAAAAAAGAATTTAAAAATATGTATTAGTTAATAAGTTATTTCCAAAGAAAAATTTCCCATAGAATAATATTAGCTTCGGCTTCCGGCGGCGGTGAGTGAAGCGGACCCTTAAATTGCGGAAATACTTCTCAATCTATTAATATCATAGTTAAATGGAAGCGCCATCTGTTGAAAGATGGGCATCAAAAGTTGACGGGTACTAATATATGTCTAGGTGCATCTATTTATAAATTTATATACTATTCTGTGCAGTAGTTCCTGAGATATAGCCTTCCCTGGAATTGTGGAAATCGCTCTACAGCTCCGCACCTGTTGAGCGATTAACACTAAAAGTTTGTAGGTACTAATTTATGGCAAGGTGCATCTACATATAGACTTATATGCAATTCTGTGCAGTGGTGTCTGAGACGCAGTTGCCACAAAATTTCTGTCACACAAATACACACAAACGGACAATGTTCTGGTAATCAGGACAGTGTGTAATCGTGTTCTGGAACTCATAAAACATGTAAATTCATCAATAATCGAAGTCGAAATTTTTTACGAATCCAATACTTTCTTCTATTGAATATAGAAGAAAATAAAAATGTATTTTAATACATTAAATAATAAATTTGTTTTCCTATAACTTTAGACTATAACGTTGGATGTTGAGGTATTAAACTAAAGCAAGTTGTACAATTTAATTTTAAAACTATTTTTTAAAATTTTTCTGACGGTTGTGACAGTTTATGAATTGGTCTAAATAGTCGCTTGTAAAATTTGCATTATTATTTTAAACTTTCTCCATATATTTTACGACTTTCCTTAATTTCTTTCGTGTATATATTCTAAATAATTATGATTTTAAATACATTTTATTTGAAAATACTTGTTCCAAATTTAAATTTTAATGCAATACATTTTATCTTCTTAAATTAAATGTACGGAGTTCAAAACATAAGAAACACTGATAATGCATTAGGATTCCATTTGTAGAAACATAAGTTATTACACTTGAATTTATTTTCCGTGAGAATTGCGCAGTTGTGCATTCCAAGCATTAATCATACATTGTATTTCATATTTTTTGATGAAAGGTAGACTAAAATTTGAAACAAACAAAAGAGAAGTGTTTTTCAATGTTTAAGAAAGATTTAAAGATTTTCCGTATTTCAACGATTTTCAGATAAACGCTACCTTAAAAATTACACTTTACTCTAGTAACCTTAACACCTGGCTTACCCTAAAGAAACAAATTTGCTGTATACAATATATATACATATATATATATACCAGTTTTATTTTCTTTTTCAGAAGCAGCATAACAGCATAAACTTACATTCTTTCAATGGTGTTAACACCTCCGTACGCTTACATGAGAAAAAACATGTGTGCTATTTGAATACGAAAAAAATTGCGCAAATCCATTCGTAGAATGTCGTATAAAACTTTGTAAAATTTCAAATAAAAATGATATTTCCCCCCCCCCCCTCCCTACTTGAATAAGAATAAAAAATTTCTCTGGAACATAACTCAAAAGGGAAAAGCAGAAATCAAATCAAATAAATCATTCTCATAGTTTCTTGTTGTAGTTTTCATATGCTATATATATATCGTAAAGATATACACCAATGAGAAATCCATGAGGTTTTATTTTGCCAATTTCGGGGCAATTTGTATATTCTGTACAAACACAATCGTGTAATGAAAATGTTTTTAATTGGTACACTTACCTAAGAAATGTATTATTTTTCAATGAACATGAATATCAAAATTGGTTTTTATACAGGCAAGCAAACTATTAGACAATAAACAATTTTATTCAGTACATTTTAAATGAGTTATTACATTAAAAAAAAGTGTTAACTATTTGAATATTTCTTTTCATGTTTTTGGCGTAAAACGTGCCTTTTATATATATGTTACCGTTAACGTGTATAAGTCAGTTATTTCATAGAATAACTAGGTATTTCATGATGATAATAGATGAAATAGATGTATAATAGATGAAAAATCTCATACTTTACCTAGTCATTCTATAAAATAACTGACTTATACACGTTAACTTGTTATTCCATTGAATAGCTAATGATAGACCGTTAAAGTGTAAAATAAACAATTTCAAAGTTATTTTATAAATTAATTGGTCATAAAATACCTAGTTATTCTATGAAATAACGGATATCCCACTTTAACGGTATGTAACCGTTAAAGTATATAATTCAGTTATTTTATAGAATAATTAGGCATTTCACGAAATAATTAGGCAAGTCAGTTAAAGTATATAATAGATGAAAAATTTCATACTTTACCTAGTTATTCTATGAAATAACCAGTTATTCTATTGAATAATTAATGATAGAATACATAAGATAATATACATGATATTTCATATTTTAACGATCAAGTAATCATTATTCTATAGAATACCTAGTTAAATCGTAGAATTCAATAATTTTATGTATTTTAACTGACTTGTCTAGTTATTTCATGAAATATCTAGTTATTCTATGAAATAAAGGATTTCACACTTTAACGGTAACACACACACACACATATATATATATATAATCAATACACCGAATATTTAATTTTTATTGTCACCAGATTCAGAATTAGAATTTTGAAAATGTCTAATTAGTTTAAAGAAATGAAAGTAAATACATATCGAAAATAATTTCTTTTTAATATAGTACTAGTGAGAAAAGGAAACAGAATAATTAATTAAAAATTTAAAGCTCATTAAACGGTTAAAAATTTATTCGATAACATTTATTTTCTTTTCTAAAATTGTTTATTTTAAATTTCAGACTATCTAAAACTAATTAAACATTATTCAGTGTACAGGTAATCACTATTTCTTTTGACGATAAAAAATTCCATCAACTTTCGTTTTTAATCGAATTTCAATAATTTTCTTGCATATCGTCATCTGGTTTAAACACTAGATAAAAAATGTGTTTTGTAATTAGAAGCAGCAGTAGAAACAATTTCATTCGTAAAAATCGATAAGATTTAGCTGAATTCTAAAGCACTTTTTATTGCTAACTTGTTATTTTTCCTATTTAAGTACTTTAACGGTCTATTTTTAAACCTTTTTGATTATTTTAGTATCTGATGGTAATTTAAGTATTAAATGTAGTAAGTTAATTATTTAATTAGTAATTTGTAATTTCAGTGTGGTTAAATATTGTATTATGTTGTTAAGAAAACAATAAAAAATTAAATGTATTGAAAATAATCAATAAACTATTCATATTAAACCGAAGAATATTTTCATTATTTTATCATCTTAAATGTAGCTAATTAAAAATTTATTAACATATTTAATTATTAAAATATTTATTCTTTTATTACCATAATTCACCATTTAAACAGAAAGCCATTTTTATTAGTGTTTCATTATTTAAGCAATTTAATACTTAATGTGATTCTATTAAACATATTTGGCGATGTTAATCGCTAACAAAATTTAATGTATATATATATATATATATATATGTATATAACATAACTGGATGCATGGTATTTACATAAATAATTTTTATTGAGTCTTTTGCAATAAAATTTTAAATTGGTTATAACCTTAAAAAAAATGTTCATTTAAATAAACGTATTACGTCAGTATTATTTTAGATGAAAATTCAAACTATGTTAATTATTAAAGAGGTAATTTTATTCTTTGGATTTCATTAGTTGAGATATAAATATAAAGTCATAGTTTTATTACCATTTGTTTTTAACATTTAATAGCTTTAATATATTTAAGTTTGGCATTTTTTATGTAAGTAGAATTAACATATTCAGTAGAGTATGTGTAATCGTTGAGTTTAGTTCTTTAAGAAGCAATTTCTTTTACTAAATTTTAGTTGTGAAATTAAAAGTTCATTGTCATTTTTAGTGAAAATACCATAATTCCAACTTCAGCATGTATTATAACATACTTGCCAACATCCTAATTAATATTCTGTGGTTTTGTCAGTCCCACCCTTTTTTTCCCAACAGTAAATTTTTATAGTAATATTTTCCGAATGGAATTATGATTAACACTTTCGCGACCGCTGACGTGAATTCACGTCATTTTAAAATCTGTAACTCCGCCAGTGGGCGTTTCTTTAGGTTACATATGTTACATTATTTCTTAACGTTATACCCAATATTCACATTTGTGCAATCAATGCATTATAGATACAAATACTTTGATTAGAAAGAGTATAATCGTAATGTATATTAATTTATATTTTCAATACGAATACAGAAATCATTGATTTAAATAATGTAATATAAAAGGATAACGCCCACAGGTGGAGCTATACTGTCAAAAAGACAAAAACATGCGGTCGCGAAAGTGTTAAATAAAAAGAGAAATACTCTCAAAAGATACTGGCGTGAAAAAGAATGTGGGGCTAATAATACTAAGGAATATTATATAGTATATTGCCAAGTATGTTATAATCAAAATTTGATGATCCCACAGTTTTAACCATTTCAATAGTGAAACCGCTGAAAATTATTCCTCCTTAGTACTATGTAAAATTACAGAAAGAAGCGAACGAGGTGTTAAAATGTCTACTTTAAACTAACAAACACATGCGAATTTTTCACACTTTATTTCCATAGGAATTTCACACCCAATTTTAATTTTAATTCATCAGAAGCCAAATTATTATTAAAATCAAATTAATATTGTGTCATAGTGAAACCAGAATGAAAAACAATGAAATGTTTCAAAATAAAATTAAAGTTTGACAACTCAGTTTTCATACTTTCATACTTTCCCAGGCAGTACAGCTTTAGCATAGGATCCTCATGGGGACTTTTAAATATTTCTTACCATATTGGCGATGCCTTTTTATTTATTTATTTTGGCATAATGTTTTGTTAAAAACTTAGTACCTAATTTGATTATTGCGTATTTTAGTCAATTTATGAGAAGATTTCATTTTATGTTTATATCTTTAAAGTATTGTTAGGTTAAGAATGAAGCTTGCAGAGATTGTAAAGATGCGACTTTTAAATATACATTTCTCTGTAAAATCATCTCATCAGACAAACGTCGTCATTTTACTAATTAGATCGTTGAACATGAATGCGCGTTCAGTTGTGTATAATGTATAAATATTACTTTTTTATCCACACATATTTTATTAATTACGTATCGTTTCAACAAAATTTAATCGTAACTGGTCTACGTTTAAGAAATATTTATATAGATATAGGGTCAGATGGGCTAAAAAGGATATCTATATCGCTTTTTCTTATTCACCACTTACTTTCTCTAAAAAAAGGTTAAATATGTGAAACTTTTTTTGTGCATTTGCACTTATTTTTATTAAAATTTTTTAATGTTTAAATAGCTAAATTTTTATCATTTCTAATAACCATTTTACATCAGGAATGGGGTAAAATAAGTAGTTACTAAAAATGATTATTAATATCCCAAAAGAAATTAAAATATTTTTTTATTTTGAAATAAGGTGTAAATTAAGAAACGAAATTTACAATTTACTTTCTAAAGTTATAGTATAACCACAGTGATTATGCTGTGGTTTATTTAAGATTTTAATATGAGATTTCATTATTAAATCTGTGACATTATTTTATAGAAAATCATAACTCATCAAATTTTTGGCAGTGAAGAAAACTGCCGATAACTCGATAACTTTAAATTATCTGAAATTTTCATGCAGGTACTTTTTTTTTCTTTTGTCTTTAAAGCACAATTAGTTAACATATTTTTCTCACATTATAGATTAACATAAAGTGTAAGTATCTGATACGGTAATGCACATAAAATAAAGCGAGGTTTTCGCTTGATAATTAGAATAATTATAATAGTCTGGTGTGACAATACTATGTTTCTTTTATCTAGCATTTTAATAAAAGAAATTTATATATTAAAACGAAAAGTTGAAACTTTTCGTACGTTTTTAGGATATTATTTATAGGATTAGAAGTGGTGTCGTTTAAAAGGCATGGTTAATGTGATTTTAAGAAATTTGTTTTCTTAAGATGTCAGGAAGAAATTCAAAAGCATCTTTATTTTTACGCACTTTTCATTTCCTGCACGTTTTGTATTGGAAATTCCCACAGAAAAAGTAGTTAAATTTGCTCGTACTAATGCAATACGTACAATAATCATGCGTATGGATACATTAATTTGTGTAGATGTTGGATATAGTCATTTGTATAAATGTAGCATCTCTATGTTCTCCAATTCAGATTTTTGATACTCAGAGACAACAGCTGTTAGAGTACTAGTAAAAAGTAGTGCTTATTGAGTGAATGAGTGGTATATAGAAATTTTATACTATTGAACATATAAACAAATTAAAAAAAAAATTTGGTTTTGAAAGTTTTAATTTTTTTTTTCTAATCTATTTATGATCTCTATTTATGATTTTTTTTTTTTTTTTTGAAAGAAAAACAATGCATTTCAATTAACTTAAATTGATTACTTATCATTATTATTATAATCATTATTTTTTTTTTTTTAAGTGGATTTATTACAATCTTCGGCATCTGTAAGATAAAGGTATAAGATTCGTGAAAACTTTTGATTTCTGGTTTTCGATGAATTTATATGTTTTGAGGTTTCCTGAACACGATTCGACCCCTTTTACAAAATGTCTGTGTTTTGCGCTAGAAAAAAATGTTCGAACAGTGTACTTCGTAAAGCAGTGAACTGATTTTAGCCAAACTAGATTTTGTTTGGGCCTTGATTTGAATTAGCACTGAATAGATTTTGGACTAAATTATAGTTGCCAACTTTTACGGAAAACTTTTATTATTGGAAAACTTTAAATATTTTTATATACAGTCATCATCATAAATAAATGAATATAAATAAATAAATAAATAAATAAATAAATTAAGAAGAAACTCCCCCCCCCCGATTAATTTCTCCACAAATCACCGTATAAATATGTGAATGGTGTCGATTGATTAGTAATGCCTGTTTTTTAATTGGAAACATCTATTTTTGACAATTTTTTGGGGTTATTTGAACCAAATCAATCCAGAAAATGGTAGTACATATATTTCTCTTAATTTTTCAGAAGAGTTATAAGCTGTCAAAATATGGGGGTGCTAATTAGACAAACATTAATTCATAACTTCCGGAAAATTTTAATATATCCAATTTTCGTTTTTTAGGAGTTAAAATGAAACGATTCAAACATATTCCATGCATATTTTTGATTAAACAACATTTATTGATTTATAAAAATTATTTTTAAATTCCCATTTCAGAAAAAAATTGAATTATGACGTATTTTAATTATTACACTAATAGAACAGGAATCATGAAAAATATGAGTTTCCATATTTACAGAATATTCGTATCAGTATTTATCGAGTTACAGTGATATTTAAATTTTTATTGATCTTGGGGGGGGGGGGAGGGGTTATGCACAGAAATTAAAATAATAAATTTAAATTCACGCACCATTTCTTAATTAGCATTACTTTAATTAATTAGTTTTTTTATATTTTTTTAATTGTCTTACTTATTTTTCGGTTATTATCAATATAATACATTTCAACTTTATGAAGAATTTATTAAAAGTGTATAATCAATGCCTGTAACTTATTGAAAAACATTGCATATTCTTAAATTTTAATAGTGTTTAAAACATAATAATAAAAGCAAAATCCTGCCTTATATTTTAATGTCGGGCTTTATATATTGTATTTAAATTATCTTAAACAAACAATCCATGAAAATATAAATAAAAAACAAATAAAATTGATGTTTGAAATACATTTTTTTTTTTTAATTATTTATTCTTTAAAAGAATAATAATAAAAAAAAAAAACTTTTGTTTCAATTTTTTTTAAATTTAATTTAATCTTTTAATGTTAAAAATTCATTTCAAAATACAATAATTAAATTGTGCAATGGTGCCCCCCCCCCTCCCTCCACTTTTTTTAAAGAATAAATTCATTAGTTGTTTACGATATGGGTAAAAGAAATTTAAAACTGCAGATGCGCTCTTCTGCATCTATATATATAGATATTAATGTAGTGTGACGTAAATATGCACAGGAACGATCAATACTTACCTTTCGCGGATGATATATAATATTCTACTTGAATATTTTGTTTTTAAATTGAGCATATGCATCTTCTTTCTTTGAGCAAATTTCGAAGAAGAAGTAACCTAATATATTTTTACTGTTCGGTTAGAGAGAAAATATTCTGCAAAATATGTAAAAACTAATGATGATAATAATGATAATGATAATTAAAGTTTATGCTAGAAATGAAACTTTAACAACCAAAATATATTAAATATGGTAGTCGAGCATATATTAATAGACACTTTTTGTGCATGTTTTTACTGACTATATTAGTACTTTTATGCAGAAACATCACAAATTCTTCAAAATATTTAAAGCCAACATTGTCCATGTGTTTCTGTTTTATTCATATCAGTTCTCGCAATTATACCTATACAGCCACTGATATCATTAGACATCTAAATTACATACAAATGATCCATAAAATGTAAAAAAATATATAAAAAAAATGTCTATTAAAACGCCTGGATATCCATAAATTGGAAAAACACACAATAATTATTTCAAGTTAAAATAACAAAAAAGAAAAAAAGAAGAAGAAGAAGATCTTTTACACTGAGAAAAATTATATACTGCTGTCATTTAGAGCGAATATGTAGTCATTTACTGAATTCCAAAACCAGAAGTATAGATTTCTATGTTATGCATATAAGGTAAAGAAATAACATGGATAGACGAAATGATCAAGAATTTTTTGTCTGTATTTTCCCAGATGGTGAAACAATATTACAAAAATTATGAATATTATGGATCCTTTCTATTGAGAGAAATTCTCGCTTGATTTTCTAGAATTGGATCATAAACAAAAATTATAGTTACTAAAATCCACCTCTTGTGTTCGTATTTATTTACAGAGAATTTTAAATAAGATTGACCACGATGAGATAAGAAAACACGCAAGAATTCTAATAAGAATTCTTGTAATAAGAATTATTAGAATAAACAATAAGAATTCTTAGAAATCACTAACCAAGAGAACCAGAATTTATCAGGATGATATAGAACTATTTTAACTAGAAGCACGAAAATTATGAACATTATGGATCCTTTCTATTGTGAGAAATTCTCGCTTGATTTTCTAGAATTGGATAATAAATGAAAATTATAATTACTAAAACTCATCTCTTGTGTTCGTATTTATTTTCAGAGATTTTTAAATAAAGTTGACCACGATGAGATAGGAAAACACGCAAGAATTCTAATAAGAATTCTTAGAATAAATAATAAGAATTCTTAGAAATCACTAACCAAGAAAACCAGAATTTATCAGGATGATATAGAACTATTTTAACTAGATGCACAATTTAGTTTCTAGATATAAATTACAGAATTTTTTTTTAGTGATCAGTCGCAAGACGTAAGAATGACTGCAGTGTGAAAGCAGTAATGAAATACAGTGGATTTAATTTAGCACTGGTGCACATACTTTAAAATAGATAACCTTGACAACGACTGATGTTGAGCTGCTAACCTTATTTATCAAAAAAGAAGAAAAAATTGTTAAACGTTTATTTAGCAGTTTTCGGTACGAAAGAACCATTGTTTCCAATCAACGATTTTAGCGTTTTGGAAGTTTTCAGTATCTCACCTTCAATTAAGCGTATATGTTATATACTTACACAGTTCTATAAGTCTGTAGACATTTTAAAAATTCATAACTAATGAATGAATTGGTAGAATTGAACGCGGTTTGCGAAAAAATCATTCTCGTAAAGGGGGATTTATTTATTTATTTTATTTATTTATTTATTTTTTTTTTTTTTTCGGCAAAGAAAAAAATATAGTTAAATTTTTTGTCGACGATAGTTAGACAAACAGTTAAATTTTTCGCAAGGATGTGAAAGAAAAACATGCAAATGAAAGTCCTATAAATTGCACAAGTTTGCGATTAGAACAGTTTATTTCTTATTGTCCCTCCTACTAGCGCATATAAATATTTTCAATTGTGATGCAGACTTGGTGGATAAAGCGTTATTGGAATTGATGAAGATGTTTTGCCTCTTGTAAGAACCGCCGACTAAAACTGCAGTTAGCAATGTTATAACTCGTTTGCAAACTGTAATTTGTGGTGACGACGGACACATAAAATAGGATTTATATGCCTGTAAGCATTTACATACGAATAAGTGCAGTTTTTCAATAAAATGTGTGATCTGGTCACGCACAGCGCCCTCTGTCGACAAATAGCTTAATTATTAATTTTTCTTTACCAAATAACTAAATAAATAAATAAATGAAAATAAAAATATATAAATAATAATTTAAAAAAAATTTAAAAGTCCCCCTTCACGAGAAGGATTGTTTCGCAAAGCACGTTCAATTCTATCAATTCATTCAATAGTTATGAATTTTTAAAATGTCTACAGACTTATGGAACACCCTGTATATATATATATATATATATATATATATATATATATATATATATATATATATATAACACGTTACGTTTTAAATTACTATGCAAATACAGCGTTCAACCGATCGCTATGAAAATTAGTACACTTATTAATCAAGATAAAAATTTAGCTAATGCCGCATCTTTTAGTTCAATTGGATGTTTGTTTCAAAAGATATTAACTAAAGTAAGTCTTTTAACTTTAAATTATTAAAAAGAAAAAAATAAAGTCGATGAATAAAATAAAATGAAGGAAAGAAAGAAAGAAAACAAAGGCTCATTCTTTTTTTTTTTTTTTTTTCCCCCGACATAAAGAATTTTTTTTTTTTTTTTTTTTTTTTTTTTTTTTTTGTAAGAAGGAAAAAGAAAATAAATAAAAAATAAAAGTCTAATAGTTTTTTTTTTTTTTTTTGTAAGAAGGAAAAAGAAAATAAATAAAAAATAAAAGTCTAATAGTTTTTTTTTTTTTTTTATTTAAAATGAGGGGCAGGACAATTTTTTCTTTTTTCTTTTTACGTTTTTTGTATATTTTGACCATACCATATGTACTGTAAATTAATATTTTCTGATGACTAGAACATTAAAAACATCAGAGATTGCTCTAAAAGTGTCAATCACTGGTGCACTTACCCTATATGTAGATATATTCTTTGAGATACCTTATAGGAGTTACCTCCAAATGTATATTTCATAACCACAGTTCACTTTTTTAAGAGTTTCTGGTGCTTAATTTCAAGTTGACTCCTTAATTTGCATAGAAAGAATAGGTGATTTATTCAGATTTACTTTAGATATAATTAATATATCTCAAACTTCTTTTTTAATTTGTAAAGTCTATAGCATACAATTTGAAAATATGTAGATTTATTGAGATGCTCTGAAGTACGTGTAAATGGAGCTCTTTCGCAAATTTAAATTTCGTGTTAATTTTAACACGATTAAATAATTTTGATAAAAACAATATATATAAAAATTCAAATTCAAAATTATTAACTTACAAATTTAGTGTAATTTAGTTTCAAGTATTTTAAGTCAAAGCAAATATTGTAAAAATAAATGCAGACATTTTATTTTTCAGTTAGTTTTAAATAATGTCATATAATTCTTTGAATTTCAGAGTCTATGAACTTGCGTCTGTAATATATTGCTAATAAATCATCAAACATTTATGATTGTTGTTAAAGTTATGAGAATTTCATTTAATATTTTGAAATAGACCATATAATAGAATGAGTTACAAGATTAGTGAAAATTGCTCCGTACAACATATTCTTTTTCTGATGCTAAAGTATATACCCAAGCTACTTTCTTACTTTATACTTGAAGAATTTCATGGACAATAGTAGGTAATAATTTTTTATACTTTCTGATTTTTTGCTGTAATTACGCGTTCTGACCATTTTGAATACGAAAATACAGTTTTTTAGCGACTGATCTGTCTAGATATCTGCTGTCACACTACTTAAAACATAATAGGAGATTGAAATTTGGTATTTTGAAGATTATCTGATTTTTCCGCCGGAAAAGTTTGTTGAAGGTTAGTACATTTCTAGGAAAATTGCGGGTGAAATTTATCTGAATAATTTTAAATAAACAATTAAAATCAATAGACACCTTAAGTTTTTTTTTTTTTTTTTTTTTTTTTAATGTAAGTATTATGTTCATTCGGATGGTTAAAGGGAGTGGTAGCCCTCCTCCTCCTCACACAGAAATATATATCAAAAGTAAATGTTTTAAAAAATTATTTCAACTGTTTTTAAAGTAGATTCATATATAGAGTTTGTTATCTTGTACTTTAAAATCTGTAATCTGTCTTTATAGCATTCGAATGCAGGGTAAAAAAAAGTGGTCTGAGTACCAATCGAGTTATTTTGTAAACATGTCAAGAAAAAAAAAAAAAATAAAGAAATACTTTATCGATAAAAATAATTACCGCGAATTTGTTACGGTCCAAATTCTTCAAATATTTACCCCACTTATTTCTGTATAGCGCAATTTTTAAGTTTATTAAAGGAACGAATATACATATGGTTCTTTCTCTTTATAATTGAGAACTGAGTCAATTAACTAGACAACTAGATAAATTTTCTTAATAAAAACAATACATAAATTATGCATAAATACCTTGTATTCTTGATTTTATGCTGCATAGTTTAATGAGATAATTTCTGAAAAACATATTTGAAAATTGTTAATTAGTGTTGGTTAGTGGATGGTTTTAAAATTTATTAGGAATTAACTTACCATGCTTTACAATGGTTTCGTACAATTGGTTTAACCATTTAACGTTCACTACACATTTTCTAATGAAAATTGCTTAGCCAATTTCACAAATAGCTATTAGACACATAGTTGGTCATAAATATTTGTAAAAAAAAAAAAAAAAATCCTTTAAAACATCTATCTGTTAATTTGATTAAAATTAAATAAAAATTGATTTGATAAATAAAGTGAAACCTGGATTGTTTGATGTAATTGGGACCGAAACTTCATCGGATAATCGAAATTTCCAGATAATAGAGAAATTTTCAATATTTACATAGTTTAATATGTAACAACTTCATCGAACTGCTATTATGATTGTATAATCTGCTAAATAAATATCTAAATTCAAATTATACACAAATATTTATTTTGAAACAAAAAAACTTACAATGATTAAAATGGAAACTCCATCTGACGTAAATTGGTATGCATAGAGAATGGTAAGAGTTCAAGCTAATTTTAAAGGAATTCTAAAAAACGTATACAGAATATTTATTTGTATTTTTAGTTCGGAAAGAACGCTAGCTGACACAAGGAATGTGAAAGTAAAATAATTATAAGATAAAAATTTTTTTATAAACAATGTTTTTTAATTTTCTTTTGAATCATATAAACGCTACTGAAGGCAGCCGGAACCCCAGCAATTGGATAAAAGTATTAAAAAAATTCCTTGCTATCGTCTTTTGAGCTATTATAAAAGTTTCAAATGGCTATCTAGCCGGAAAGTTAGTTAAAAGTTGATTGCAAGCTTTGTACTGGAAACGCTGCCGAAGGCAGCAGGGTCCCGAACCAATTGGATAAAAATATTTTTAAAAAGCATTTTCACCGTATTCTGAACTGTTCCGAAAGTTTCAAATGTCTAGCTACTCGGGGAGTTAGTTAAATAAATTTTCTGTTGAATCATATGAACGCTGCCGAAGGCAGTAGGGACCTGAAACAGTTGACTAAAAGTATTTAAAAAAATGTATTGCCACCGTGTTCTGAGCTATCCTGAAAGTTTCAAATATCTGGCTAGTCGGGAAGTTAGTGAAAAATCGATTGCAAGCTTTGTACTGATAACGCTGCCGAAGGCAGCAGGAACCCGAAACAGTTGGCTAAAGGTATTTAAAATAATGCATTTTCACCGGGTTCTGAACTATTCTGAAAGTTTCAAATGTCTAGCTAGTCGGGAAGTTAGTTAAATAAATTTTCTGTCGAATAATATAAGCGCTGCCGAAGGCAGTGGGACCTGAAATAGTTGACTAAAATTATTAGAAAAATGTATTGTCACCATGTTATGAACTGTCCTGAAAGTTTCAAATGTCTAGCTAGTCGGAAAGTTAGTGAAAAATCGATTGCAAGCTTTGTACTGATAACGCTGCCGAAGGCAGCAGGAACCCGAAACAGTTGGCTAAAGGTTTTAAGAAAATGCAATTTTCACCGTGTTCTGAACTATTCTGAAAGTTTCAAATGTCTAGCTAGTCGGGAAGTTAGTTAAATAAATGTTCTGTCGAATCATATAAGCGCTGCCGAAGGCAGCGGGACTTGAAATAGTTGACTAAAATTATTAGAAAAATGTATTGTCACCGTGTTGTGAGCTGTCCTGAAAATTTCAAATATCTAGCTAGTCGGGAAGTTAGTTAAAAATCGATTGCAAGATTTGTCTCTGACAAACACACAAACAAACAAACAAACAAACAAACAAACAAGAATCGAAGTTAATAAAAACATGGTAAAATAAATAAGTAAATAAATAAGCTTTAAAAATGAATTTTGGTGTGTTGTTTAAAAAGTGTTGTTTAAAAAAGTGTCGCATAATAGATGCTGAAAAAACAGTCAGGAGACCGATATCGGTTAACGGACAATTCTGGTTAAATAAGGATCGGACAATCGAGGTTCTATTGTATATAACTTTATAAGAAAATGTAATAAATATGTAGATATCTTTCGTCCCGAATCTGGGGCTTCTGACGAAGAGAAAATTTGACAGTAAGTAATATTACCTGAAGTATGTGCTGAGGAGGTCTTGGATTTGGACCGAAATTCCCACAGATGCTTCAAGTAAGGCAGTTAAGTTCTTTTCAACTTTTTTTTAGGTGACTGATTTTTAGTCATTTTAACAATATATTCTGCGGTTAACTGAAACCCATCAACTTCCATTCACTAAAAGAATATGGTTGGAAGAAGAGATTGCATTATCCGATAGGCTACGTCTCTCTGTAAACAGCCAACGAGCGAGCGATAGCCTTCTTTTGATTTTCATTAAAAAAAATTTCTTGAGATTACATCAGGAAATAAAATTTGGTTTATTTTTTAAAAGTCTAGTTTTATGTAGTCGTATTTTTTTATACGTCGCTCAAACAAGCACAATAATAATATGCTATAAAATAATGAACAGAAATGAAACCGATTGAAAACATTTAAGCTATTTAAAAATTAGACTACCGTAAACCGGGGTTACTTAGACCACTTTTCAACTTCAAACACCTATCACTCAAAAACTATTTATGTTAGAGATTAACTAATTTGTGGAAAACTTGGGTCTATTGCTCTACTTTGTTATTACATATAAGAAAATTTTCTGAAACATGCATGTTCATTGTAAGAAAATAAAAACTTGGTGGTTTTAGTTACCCCTTGATATGGGGTAACAAAAACCAGTGGTTGTAAATCAATGTTTAACTTCAAATATTCACCAAGGTGTAACAAAATCCACATAGAATGCCAAAATAGATTTTTTATAATATTTTACATTTGATGTACTAGTGAAAAATTATACAATAATAGCACTAATATTAACTTAATCTAACATTTAATTATTAAGTGCAAAAGGGAAAGTATAACGTCCTCTATTAACTTTAACAGACAAACCAGCATTCAAAATTTACCTATTTAAAATGCCTTTTATTACCCCGCCGGCCTAAGTAACCCCGGTTGACGGTAACTATTCCCTTTGAATTAGTTTACGATACAAATTTTAACAACAAAAATGACTATACCATGGGAATTAGTTTAGAAAAATATATATAATGCATAATCCTTGTAGGAATGTATTAGATTATTATTATTATTATTATCATTATTGTCATTATTATTATTATTACTATTTTTATCACGAAAAGTATCTTGAAGTTTCGTAAGACACCAATCACGTATGAATTTATAATAATAATTGAGAAGTGATTTTAAAAACATAACAATTCAAACATAATTTTTTGGAATTTGTTTAGCATTTAAAATATAAATTCAATTTTAACTTCAAAGAGACTTAGAAATAAGAAGCACTTTAGAAAATGTTTGAAATTGCTTCCACATATAACATTTTCTAACTAACTAAATAATATCCGCCGGCAGTTTTCGATTTTTGCAAATGAAAGCTTTCATGCAAAAGCGATGTGTAAAGATTTCGTGTCTAGAACTTATATCAAAAGCAGAAGTATGCTTTTGTATCATGAATTTTACATGTAGATATATTCATTGAGAGACCTCATATGAATTACCTTCAAGTGTACGTTTCATAACCAAAATCCACTTCTTTAAGATTTTTCAATACGTAATTTCAAGTTGACTACGTTATTATGCATAAAGTGTATATGTGATTTATAGATTCACTTTAGATAGTTAATATATCCCAAACTACTTTTTTAATTTATAAATTTTAGAGCACTAAATTTGAAAATATTTGGATTTTTTAAAATTCTTTTAAGTAAGTGTGAATGGAACATTTTCACAAATTGAAATTGTGTCCTAATTTTACATATGAAAAGAGTTTTGATAATAAAAAAAATCTTCAAGATGAAATTTTTTAATAATAAGTTGGTAAAGAGTTTCTTTTCGTTTGCAATTTTGTCATAATAAAAAAAATATTTCATTCATAAATTAATTTATAAATTTAGTGCAATTTCATTTTAAGCTCTCTCTCTCTCTCTCTCTCTCTCTCTCTCTCTATATATATATATATATATATATATATATACCCCGCGACAAAAAGATAGGTACAAAGGGTTTTTTCTTTGATTTTTCATAAAATAACATTATCTAAATTGTGCTTATCATTTATTATTATCATAAAATAACACTGTTTCCGGACAAATTTTTGTTTCAAGACTAATTTAGTAATTTAGAAAAATTTTAAGACTGACATTTTTCTAATTTAAGACTACACATCGCGACAAAAAGATAGGAACAAAGGGCTTTTTTTTTTTAAATTTTTGAATATGATTATTTTGAATAGGAATATTTTGAATATGATTCAAATATTTAATATGTTTTTGATATGATAATATTTTGTTATAATAATAAATGATCAGCACAATTTAGATAATGTTACTTTATGAAAAAATTAAAAAAAAAAAAAAAAAAAAAACCTTTGTTCCTATCTTTTTGTCGCGGAGTGTAGTCTTAAATTAGAAAAATTTTAGTCTTAAAACTTTTCTAAATTAGTCTTAAAACAAAAATTAGTCCGGGAATAGTGTTATTTTATGATAATAATAAATGATAAGCACAATTTAGATAATGTTATTTTATGAAAAATCAAAGAAAAAACCCTTTGTACCTATCTTTTTCTCGTGGGGTATATCCCTCTTATATAATGAATATATGTATACCTATTAAAGGTTTTTTAAAGAAAGACTTTTATAATTAAAAGTTGGTCCTTTAAAATTTTTTAAAACCAATTTGACGTAAGATATGTTGACGTCAGATATGATGTCAGTTCTGGCTTTAGTGGTTCTAAAATTTTACTCGCGCTTTGTTATTTTGTCACCACTGTCTTCAACAAGAAATTGTTCTTGAACATATTCGAATGTTGTACTGATAAATTATTATGTAAAAATAAAAAAAGAGAAATATCTTCTAATAAATTGAAAAAAAAAAGGAAATTAAAGGGAACTAATGTGCAAGTTGTACCTGACGGGACTAAAGTGAAAGTTGTACCTCAAGGGACTAATGTTAAAGTTGTACCTCACGGGACTAATGTGCAAGTTGCACCGAACGAACAAACTATTTCTTTCAACGAAAATGCCTACTAACTCTGGACGATAGGTCTAATATATCGTATCTATTATCTATCGTATTTATCGTAATATAACTCAATACTTATTTCGCTTCCTTCTTCGACTCGTTTTAATATGCATTTTTTATATGCATGAGCAGCCTCTGAAAAACAAAAGCATTAAATCATTAAATTCATTTTTTTTTTACTTATTTTTATTTCATATTATTTCACGCGCACTTTTTATTTCCTAATTCAAAATTATTAAAAAAAAACTTTTTCGATATCGCTTGTAACGATACTGATTATTAATAATTTTCTTTTCTTTTTCTTTCAATAATAATAATGATAATAATAATAATAATAAAAGATTTTGATGAAATTCTGGCAAAAGCAGAATTTAATTTAGGACAGAGGACTATTAGTTTTTTTTTTCTTCCCAATTATAACATCGCTTTCAAATTATTCAATTATATTTTCGATAAATTTTAGATTTCGATAAATGTCCAACTATAGAAAAATGATTTCGACAAATGTCCAACTATCGAAAACGACAACGCAAAAATCCCAGATTGAGACTAATAGGCCCTCAGTCCTTAAACAAAAAAAAAAAGAAAAAAAAAAGTTTTTAAATGTAGGTGGCAATGTAATAAAACAAGCGAAAAATTTTAGAAACGCTGTAAGTTATGCTTAGTATAAAATGCATTGCTATGGAAATCGAGATTATCGTTATAATTAGATGATATACTTTATGTTAATTTCTTTACAAAATATTTAATGCTACAAACTGAATATTACAAAATAATACTTAAATAATAATGTATTTAAATATTACAAACTGAAACACAAACTTAAGAAGAAACTTAATTTATATAGAATTATTTACACTAGTATGTGAAAGGAACATAACATACATGTAAGCTTTATATCAATTATTTCAAATAAATAAATTTGTTATAACAAGACAAAAGATTCCTTCACGTAAACTAATATTGAAAATCCGACCATAATTAACAGTCGATTTTATTGAATAAAAGTACATATTCTAAAATTAAATGAAAGTAGTTAAAATTTTTCGCACTCCTTTATACAAATAAGTAAGAGAAGTTAGAGATAATAAGTGTAAAGTATTTTCTAACATTTTTCTATGCCAGGTTCAATAGTATATGGGCAATTTTGAACAACATAATAATCATAGTCTGTTAATACTAAATTCTATATTTTTAAAACTTTAGTCAGAAATAGCCGCAGTAAAATTATATTAATCAAATTTATACTCTCCTGCTGAAAACTTTAGCAAGGTTTATAAAATAAAGATTTCGTTTTTTTTTTTTTTTTTTTTTTTTTCTTTTTCTATTTTTTCTTTTTCCTTTAAATTTTTAAGCTGTCTGATTGATAAAATATTCTAAATATTTAGAGATGTAAAAGTCAGGAATATCCTTATGTTTGTCAGTGAATATGTAGTTATGACAGTAATTAAAAGGCTACTAATAAATTGAATTAAAAAAAAAAAATCTCTCAGCCTAAATGAATAAATAGTCTGTTAAATAGTGATATAATTTTAAGTAAAATTTTTAGTTTTTGCTTTATTATCCTACTGTACATATTTGACTAGAGAGCACATCCTTCACCGAAAGATATAACCAACATAAAAAATACGTAACGAAGGCTAGTCAAGTTTTCACCAATGAAGACAACTTGCATTCTCCTTAGGTATTGCCTCAACCAATTTTCGGACAAGGGGGTGTTAAAGATTTTTCTCTGTCCCATCCAATTGCAGTAAGAGTCGGCCATTTCACTCGTCACGTGACTGACAGAAATCGCCTTCAATATTGCTTACCCTTTGAATAAGAACTTTAGTACTGAATGCGCTCTCTGGTCTAATATATGCTCTAGGTTTATTATTCAAAACTGTACTTCAAAAGTTAATGCAAATATGAGCCTCTGTTACTAGATTCAATAAGGTGAAAAAAATTATACAACTTACGTTGCCTTTGAGATTTCTCTAATTAAAAAAAGAAAAAAAAAATACTGTCACTGGTGTCAATTTTTTCTTATATATGACCATATCTTCTCGCGGAAGGCAGCTTACTTTGCATCATGAGAGTTATTAATGTTTGCCAAATACTCACAGGAAGACATATCAGTTGCTTAGAAATTTATATCGCCTTAATTAACGATGTTATTAATTAAAAACGTCGGGTTTATAAAGG